>VDFB02000015.1:322319436-322435025 GCA_007258455.2 Sequoia sempervirens | reverse complement strand
GAGCTACAGGAGGGTGAATGATGCATTCACCATGTACACCAAATTATTGCAAGGTGTAGAGCATGTGAGGATATCTGACAATTCCAAGGAGCTGATCAAAAGGTATGGGGCTTGGTTCATATAGTTTCCCACCTTCTCATAAATAAGGATAGATAGCTATCAGAGGGCTCCATACAGACTTCCTAGGTATCCCAAATATCACATTATACTTGTCGAAGTTACAAGGAAAATATGTGATTTTGATGCCATTGTGAAAAAATATAAGCATAAGACTGGATTCGGTGGATATTTTCCTCTGAGGATAGGCACTAGTGAGGCCTGCCCTTCTATTAATTTGGCCTATGATTCTGAGGAAGAAATGAGCACTCTTGGGTTATCCTTCCATTCCAAGAGGTCTAGGTTTCACAAAACTGGCGAAGCACAGAAGAAGGCCAACAAAGAATATGGCCACAAAGATGATATAGAAGACTATTGGGCCAATTGTAGTGATGAATTTGAGATTAGAACGAAGAAGTTTTCTAGGCTACCTGTTAACTTGGTCTGACTATATAATGTGAAGGCCATTCCAAGTCAAGTTGAAGATGATGGAGATTTGATTCAGGGCCATGCTTATGAGGCAGTGAAGGACAAACTAGTGGGAGAAGTGGACTGGTTGGAAGAGGAGAAAATAGAACTAGAACATCTCATGACTCCAATCATTAAGCATACAAAATTATGGCTCAAGCATAAGATGTGGGAGTTGGAAAGTGAAGGTGTGCAATGCACCTATGATCTAATGGGAGACTTGGAGTCTCATTCTACTTTTGAGAAGTCAACTAAAGAGGATCTTAAGGGTATGGGCAAGGTGAGCTCTCCTTTCAAAATCAAGATTAAGGATGTTCAAGCAGAGGAAGTACTGGAGGCAGCAAAACAAAGAAATCCTATTTCCAAGAAAAGGGGGCATGCTTCAAGGACTAAGAAGCCAGCAAAAGATGAAGCTGAAAAGGAAGAAAAAGAGGTTAGTGCTTTTGTGCCCAAGAGAAGAAGGATAGTAAGAATGTCACAGAAGGAAAAGGGAAGCTCCAAGGAAGGAGAGGAAGTTGGTCCACTTGTGATAAATGTAGAAAGCTCAGGAGAAAGGACACAGGTATATACAAGGAAATCTAGAACTCCTTCTCCTAAGGACAGTGTGCCATAGAAGGATGCTCCTCGAGTCCCTCCTCTTGCAGAACAACATGATAATGTTTCTCCTCCTGATGAAGCCAGTAATGTGCCAGGTGAACTAGGTGAATCCAAGGAAGCCGAAACTCATCCAGATCCAAAGGGAGAAGAATTTCAAGAAGGTGAGCTCTATAGTGTTGACGTGGAAATAGAAAGGGTTTTGCAGTCTCCCCTGGTTACATATGATGATTCACCTACTAGGAGTGAAGAAGATAGACCTCCTCAGAGATAGGAAATACTAGTTAAGACTCCATCACTGGTGCATGAAGAAGAAGAGCATAATGAAGAAAAAGAAGAAACAGCTGAGGAGATCCCTGAGAAATAGAATTTGAGCGAGGATGCACCTAAAGATCAACAAGATGAAGTTGGGTAGAGTAAAGTACAACCTAAATCTATTGTCGTAGGCTGGTTAGATAAGGAGTTAAAGAGAAAATAGATTGTTGTGGATGACACCCCTCCCAATTGGGATGAGCTATTGGAAAACATAGGAAAGGGTAAAGGAAATAAGAAAGCCAGGGTCATCTCCAAGATTGAGAGAGATGAAACAAATAACAGGGTGGTCCACATTGCTACTCCTACTCCTGATAAGAATAGGGATGATGTAACTGGAAGTGATTAGAATGTGCAAACCATCAACCTAGGGCCTACTTCCATGGAACAAGAGATTGAAGAGTATGAAGGCTCTAGTGCTGTGATCTTAGGTAGGTTGAAGAAAGAAGTGCAGACTAAGCAAGAATTGAAGGAGAATGAGATATTAAAGAAGTACTTGCAAGACTTGATGAAGCCCTTGTAATCTATTAGCTCCTCATCTTCTGCTGCGAGTTTCCTGCCACAAGAAACCATAACAGAGCTGGAGAGGATGAAGACCACTACTTTGGCCACAACGAACTGGTTATAGAGGGTGCAAACTAAGGGAGATAATTCTATCAAAGACATCCTTTTGACTGGAGGAGATGCAATGAGATCAATAAATTGGTTGAAAGATGTATTGGCTCAAGATAATGAAGATGTAGATCTCATGTTGCAAAGTACCAAGACCATCATGGAGTATACTGAAGATAAGTTGGTGAGTGATGGAATTCTTCCTTCCTGTAGAGCTGTAGAACCTTGGGAATGGTTTGAAGCTTTGCAAATAAGGAAAAAGGTTTTGAAGAAGGTATATAAGTAGAGGAGGCAAATTGAAGACACCCTAACTGATATCTATAATAAATGCATTTCCTTCTTTGAAGTGATGACAGGGAGAAAGAAGTTTGCATCGAAGCATTTGAGCTTAGAGCAGTTGAGAAAATGGTGGTGAGATGTGTATTCTCCAATCAGTGAAGATCCAGTTACTGAACATCAGTTGGATGATGCATCTACCCATATTATAGTTATTGATAAATATCAAACTAGTAAGGTTGAGTGGGATAATTCGGTGGAGCAGTTAAGATAAAATATTAAATCTATTGAGAAGAGAATTAAGGTTTTACCTCTGCCACCTATAACCGACTTGGACAGGATACTTTTGATGGTGCATGATAGGGTGGAGTGAAATAAAGATAAAGGGGGAAGTAGTTAATGCAAGGCTACATCAGAATTTGTGCTTCCCATTATTTCTCCTCTTCCTTCACATGCATTGGACCGAGCTTTGTTGGAGACCCCAGGCCGACCTAGATGGAATACTTGCATTTAATGTCCATTTTGTTTACTTTGAATTCTTCTTGGCCGACTTGTTTGTGGCTATTTTATTATTGTAAACCCTAACTAGGCTGACATATCTTGGGGGTTTCTATTAATATGGCATTCTTCCTCATTTGTAAGGGCTAGATAGTTTTCCTTTGGAGAAAATTAAGCAGTATAGAAAGAGCTAGAGTTAGGAGTTAGTTTTATTTTCAAGCAAGCAAGTGTTGTAATAGAATACTGGAATTGTTGCTACTTTAGGTAGTTTAATGCAAGTGAAGACATTGTGATTTGGTGCCTTTCCTGTGTTGAATTTCATCTGGCATGGTTCTTGTGATTCTATCTTGGGAATTGCTTAAGTTTATTTGATAGATGTGTTAGGTTTAATGTTAGATGAATTGATAGTGTTTATAATTTGGTACTTGAAGTGTTGTAGCAATCTCTGGTCCATACTTTTCACAACCAACTGATTGTTAGTTGCTTTGCAAAGTTATCCTGGACTTTTATATTCATTAAGCTTAGTTCAATTGTGAAGGGTTTATTCATTTCGATTGCAATAGGGTTGTTTTGAATGAATGTTCATGATCTGAAAATCTTTAATGCCTTAGAAGATTGCACTATTTCTGTAAGATTGCGATTCATCCGGGTCGTAGAAATTAGTTTCTAAGGATTATCCATTTCAAGTGTTTTGTCATTGCATTGTTAATTTTAGAGTAGTTCTTAAATTTAGAATCTCTTTGAAACCTTATCTCTTTGTTATTTCTTTTATCATTTGGGTTAAATCTAGAATTGGAAATATCATCATATTGCTAGATCTGATAAATTTAAAGATTCAATATTTGCTTGTAGTAAGGTCCTTTGTGATTACCAACATTTTCACATTTATCATTGAGTTGTTTATGCATTGTCAAGACTTGACATTAGAGACCTTGGGGTTATCTCTTGAGGCTTGCTGATAGAGATTTACCTTTCAAGAGAGATATAATATCATATTATGTATGAGTTGTTGTTGTGTAGAAAACACCATCAACACTACCTTCATGAGTGAAAATGATGATAAATGTAAATCATGATTTTAATATGTTTGATAGGTGAATGAAATACTGAAATATGCATTAAGATGTTACTTTTGAAGGAATGATTATGTTTTATGCTAATAAAAAAGTGATGAATGAATATGTATTGCTATGTGAATACATTAATGCTTTGATGATGCAAATATATTTCATGTGAATGGCTAACTACCTTTGTGATGCACTAAGTTGGATGTAGAAATGAGTCAAGCCCTCGGGTACAAGAAGGGGAGTATCACTCAGTAGAGGAGCTTGGTCTGGTAACCCTTAATGAACCTAACTAAGCATACACACACTCACACCCTAGTTGGTCTTAGTTGAGTCAAGTTAGTTTGGGTAAATGGTAAGTAACCTATTGTTTGGGTTTGTGAATGTCTTGTATTGGGTTATGATCTTGTTCTTTGAATGTTTTGATTACTTGTATGTGATTAAGCCTTTATATTGAAAATGATTTCTTCTTCGTGTTTTCATATTTACATGTTAATTGATGAGCACGTGAATATATGTGTTTGAATTTGATGATCGAAATAATGATATATAAAATATAATATATATTAATGTATATGTATATAGTACATTGGTGGAAACTTATATACATATATACTAATATGCATATATATGTATGTATATATATATGATTATTTAATATATGCTTATATCAAATGAAAATAGATGTATTTAATAATATTGTGAATGTGATTATATATGTATATTAATATATATATATATATTAATAGTATAAAATATATAATGTTTGATATATATATTGAAAGCGCATAGTATCTAGCATAGCATATTTTATAAGCACTGCATATGTTTAATGGAAAGCACATATTATAATATTGTTGTTATACATATTAAAAGTGCAACAAATAGAGTGAAGCCCATGATATAACAGTCTTATATATAATGTTGTGGCTAAAATATGCGCATAAAGCAAAGTAAGACTAAGTCAATAAAGACTTACAACCCACACATGGAAGTAGGAATATAGTTTATACATTGCAAGGGAATGAATGAAGATTTTAACAATTGAAATAAGTCTTTGGAAGCGCTATTATATGGGGTGCCAAAACATGAATATGTGGCGCCAAATGTGAAGAATATGAAAAAAATAAGAATCCTAAAACCTATGGCTAAATCTAGAAAAGCAATATGATAACCATAAAAATCAATCAAAGCATAGATGATAGAGATTTGAGAGGGTAGTTGACTTGCAAACTGAATAGAAGACCTATAGCATTTCATTGTTGTCTCTTGACTCAGTAAAAGAGTCATGTTGTCTCTTATAAAAAGGTTGATTCAACCATTGGAAGAATGAGGATATCATGTGTTGCAATATAAGACTTTTATCAGCCAAGTCATTGCATGTGAGTAGGAAGGTGGCATAATTGTTAGCTTGTTTGTAGCCTTTGGAAGCTCAAATTTTAGTATATATAGAGGTTCTCTCTCTATCATTTGTTACACTTATTCTAATTTCCCCTTTGTTACTCTATTGTATTTTCTATGCAAGTGAATTAGATCTTGAGATTTGGTGACTTGCTTTGTAATTTTGCAATTGTGTTGTTGAAAGAATTGGTAAAGAGGCTAGAGTTTGGAGAAGTAGTATTCATAATGGTGAAGGCTAAGTTTGGAAAGTGGAATTATCAAATGGAACTTAGTATCTAGCCATGTTTATTTCTATTCCTCCATTATCTATGTTTGAAAGGTTTTTTGATTGTAAATTCCTTTGTTTGGAAAAATATTTATTTTCAGTATGCATGATATGCTTGTTCTTATGAACCTAGTTATTTCCTAGTTTTGGAATAATCTTTGAATGCATGATATGCTTGTTAATTGCTAGTGTGGAATATTCTTGTGTGATTCTTGATTGAATCTCAAATTATTGGAACCCTCTTATTTGGGAGTATATTTATATTATGATGAAGCATGTGTGGCTTTAATGCTATTACAACTAAGTTCATTAAGACTATGTGGATGTTGCATGAAAAGTGAAATATGGAATATGTTGCTATCTTGATTTGTTAAGCTTATGATGCTAGGTAAACCTTTATGGATAAAGAGGTTAGTAATGCAATAGGAATGATGGTATGATAGAAATGTCACCATTGATAGGTTATGTTGTCATGCAAACCATGTTAATTGTCTATACTTGATTGTTTACTCATATCTCCTTGAAGTAGGAAGGTAGTCTTTTCCCTAGGGATATGATGTATACTTGATTATCATATCAATATTCAATAGTAGGGTTGAGAAAGGTATTTTTTGATTAAACTATAAACATATGCCTAATTAGGAGTCTATTCTTATTGACAAATTTATAGAAGAGGACTCACATTCCAACAACCCAAAGCTATGTTGAGAAGATGACTTGTAGGTGTAGAAGCACAAACTCTTCTTAGGCTAATGTCCTCCAAATTATGTACAAACGTAGTGAACATTGCAAACATGTGAATATTTCAGGTATATTGAAAGAGAGGTTTTATGATTTGTTTATGATCACTTGATTGTTACATCACTTTTGATTGAGACCCTGGGTTGGGAATAACCTATTTGGTTAGGTTGTTTACTTGATTTTGAATGAAGCAAATAGGTTGGGATTAACCTATATGATCTAATTGGTAATTTGATAGTTGATTATATTTTTGATTGAGTCATTTATTGTTGTTTTCATACTTTTGAAATGGATTCTTTTAATGTTATGATGTTATGATTACCCAAGGTGGTTAATTAGGTTATTCCTGGGGTTAAATAATCCATGGGAAATGGAGTAACATAGCTAGACACTAGTATGTGTAAATGTATGGTTAATATGGTTATACCTAGGGTAGAGGAATCCATTGGTAAGGGTGTAGCCTAGATAAACAGTTTGTTATAGTCTTGGATATTCTACTGGTTAGGGTAATCCATGGTTAAGGGAATTACCTTGTTGAACATTCTGTTATGTTATCACCTTAGAGTGAATGTGTGTTATGTTTGTGGTCAATGCCAAAGAGCTTAAGGGTAGGTGGACAAATGAATCTCACTCAAAGTATTGGGTGTTGAATTCTTTGGCTATGGGATATGGTGTTTTACACCATTACATAAGATAATTTACTATAATGTTGTAATTAAATAATTTTTTAGTTGTGATGCACCTAGGTGGTGTGGATAATCACACTATGTAATTATTTGGGGACCACTTAGAGATGTTGTATTGTAACATTGTATTATTATTATTTAATGTGTGGGAAAAATGTGATAATAATTTAATATCAGGGAAATATTAAATAAAGTGAATTCTTAGTACCCAATATTAAATAAGGGGTTAGTGGTTTTTTATTCACATGGTTTTTTGGTATGTGGTTTTACCTTACCACTAGTTGCATTTTGTGTGAGCTTGTGTCTATAAAAGCAAACACAGATGTAGTGGTTTAGATTGGCTGAGTGGGTTGGCTATCATTATCGGGCCTTTCATAGGAGTGCATATTTGAATCATGGCATTGAATGTGTGGATTAATTCCTTGACACATGAGGATGGATTGGATGGCTTGATACTTCATAGGTATTCATTGTAACTCTTGTATTGCTTTATTTCTAAATAATATGATGGAGTATGGATGCTTTTGGAGGCTAGGTTTTTCCCTCTTGAGGGTTTGCCTAGGGTATATCTTGTGTTATCTTGTGAATTGTCTATTTGATCTATGCATTATGGTTACTTGTATGCATGTTTATCTCTCATGGGTTATGTAGGAAATAGATTAAGATCATGAGTTAAATGCAATATTTCCTAACAAGTGGTATCAGAGCTTTCATGGTTGAAGAATTTTTGTTATAACCCTAGTTTGAGAGTTTTTACAAAGTTAAAGTCATGGAAATGCATGTAGGGTTTGAGGAATTATGAGATATGGAACACATGTTACAAATGTTTGTATGCAAATTTTGGATTTTGGGTTGTCAAGATTTGTTGGTTTCATTGTCGATCTGAAGTTTTCCAATTTTGGGTGAAAGACAGTTTCTTGGTTTGAGTTTTCATATGAGGATTTTGTAGGAGAAGTTTCATAGATGGCCTCTTGAGACAAAATGGACCTCATGGTTGGATGTAGGTTGGCCAAGAGACGAAGATTGATATAAAATTTGACCTATTTTGAAAAAATTGAAAAAATGCAAAAAAAATAGTCGTACAGTTTTTTCTGCCCAATTTGCCATGTGTAGAAATAAAAAAATATTCGGCCTATTTTGAATGTCCACAAAAAAAAAAAAAATTGTGGAGGGTTTGCAACCCCCCTCCCCATTTTCTTGTGATAGTACCGATAGGTACTGACAATACCAACCGGTACTAGTAGTACTTGCTAGTACTCCCTTGGTCGGCGGGGCTGCCATCGTCGGTGGGGTTAAACCCCAGTGTTGGCTCCCCTGTTTGACATAAATCACCTTAATTTTTTTTAAATTCCACTAATAAAATTCAATGTGCTATATTTCAAACAATAATAAACCAAAATGTATATGGTGGTGGGTCCGGATGGGAGAGGTAAGGGTTTTGCAAAAAATTGATAATTAAACCAGGATTAATATTTCCATCAGGTCTGCATGAAAGTAGGGAGAAATTTTTTTATTTTTGAAAATGAAATCATATTTAAACTAGATTTTAAATCCATCACTGGCCAGCCACCACCAGAGCACCACCCTAGCAGGTCTAATAGTACATTTTATAGCATATTTTTTTCAAACGCATGCAACTTTTTCCTAGTATGTTCATTTTTCAACTTCTTGTAGTTGTCGGAAAGCTCTTTCCATATTCTTCACTATGAAGTTGGTTTGGTTCCCTTATTTTTCCATTTTAACACTTGTTTTGGTATCCTAGAAGTAAGATGTTCTTGTTTTCACTATTTTGAGCATAAATTTTACATATAGAGTCAAATTTTTGATTTCAAAGAGGAGTTAGAGATAATTTGTAGTGTACTATATAGTGGTTTAGATTGTTTATTAGTTTGAGGAGCATGATGAGCTTGGTACTTGTTTGATCACTTGCAGGTGCTTAAGATTCAAGGTGTGATTGTGTGAGCATCCAAATGAGTCAAGAGGCAAAATCTTGAGGGAGTACATATTTTTATATGTTATTTATGATGCTACATCTGATTATTAGATTGGTGCTTCCTGGTATAGGTTTACATGTGTTTTTCAGTAATGTACTTTGATGGTGACAAGTACACAGGTTGTCTTCAGTTTTGAGGACATGGTTGGACATGGTTTGAGACTTGGAGTCTCATATGGGTGATAGTTGAGTGCATGTATATCAATGGTTGTGCTTATGGTGTCATGGATATGTAGGTACATTTGATGCATTGGCACAACATGATCATGTATGTGGTTGTTTGGTGGTGATATGGTTTTATATTAGGAGATTGCTCTTATCTTCTTGATGCTTATTTGGTTCCTTGACTATGATTATTCATTTATGGACATGGTTGGAAAATCAGATTTGTGGTTGATTTGGTGTTTGAGTCTTGATGTATTCAGGATTATCTTCTTTGATATCTCGGTATATAGGTTACTAATGTGATGATGAGTTTGCATTTTTAAGTGGTTTGGATCTATGAGTTGTGTAACTTGTAGGTGTGTACAAACTATTGGGTTGTAGTGTGATGACTCAAATGTGGATTTTCTATATCCACCAGGTTTGATTCATTGTTATTGCAAATTTATTAGTTGGCCTTGTTTGTGGTCATTTGTGCATTGGTATGTTGTTCCAGGATTGAGAGGATGGATGATTTGAGTACTTGATTAGCTGGTTCACGTGACTTGTAGTATGTGGTTTGATCACGATGTCATGATATATTTTACATTCATTGGTTATACACTTTTAGTGGGAGCTTTTGACAGTGATGACTTGGCGGTGTTGGATTGGTTTGTGATGTTTTGATGGCAGTTGTATGTATCTTCTTGGGTTGGAGATCTTGGTTTCACTCGTATGTTACTAATATTACAGTTGAGTATGTGTAGACTTGGATGATCTTGATGGAGGAGATGATAGTCATGATGCCATGTGTATCTCATGTCACGGTTCAGTGGGAGTTGTTGGTAGTGAAGTGGATGCATCATTGGTTATGGTTTCTTCATGTGATTGGAGATATTATTTCTTTGTTTAGAGTGAGTTTGTTATTATGTCATGATATACTCTTGATTCTATTGGAAACAAGCAACATTGAGAGGGGGTGAATCGGTGTTCTACAAAATTTACTTTATTATTTTGATCTTTAACCCACTTAAAAAATTCAACCAAGAGAAATATGTAAGAACAGAAAGCTAACTACCACAACACCATAACACAAGGATTTTTATGTGGAAACCCTGTTAGGGGAAAAACTATGGTGGATGGCCAATCCACAATATGATCTGAGTATACTCAAAATACAAATTACAATGTGGGAATGCACTTGCATTCAGGCGCACTACTTAGAGCTCACTACTCAAAATAGAAAGGCACACTGCCTTACAAAAAATTGGATTAGATCCAAGAGAGTGAACTACAAGAGTAGCATCTACAAATGCTTGATTACAGTTCTGGTTAGGCTCAATAGTTTATCTTATGTCCTTCTGACTAATTATGCACTTCTGCTCTATTTTGCTCTAACTCGCATCACAAAATCTTTAATGCACAAGTGAAACTGTGCATAATCGCTCAATCACCCTTCTGATATTCACAACACACATTGACACACCTTATTCACACACAAAAATGATATAATTGATAGTTTATATATATCTACGACTAAGAATTTAATCGCAACTTGTCGGCTTCAATAAAACTTAAGAATAAATACAACTATCAGCTCAAATCATGAATAATAATCAATGCGCATACACAATGGTCATCCACAACTTAGCTCAGACCCAAAAGAAATGCTTGAACACAAAATCATTTGAGTAAACACTTCTCGAATATTTGCGACACTTTATATCATTTGGGATGGCCACAAAATACTGATGAACAAAAAGATATCCAACCAGATCTCCAGACTTGCACACAACTTGATACGATGCATTGATATTTTTGGACAACACAAGACATACATTGATTAAAATCCCATAAGATCCACAACTCAAAATAACGACAAAAAATCTATATGAGAATTGAAGAACAAAAAACTAACGGATTCTCTATTCTTCCTAGATTGTCCTCAATCTGTCTGCTGGTAGGAGAAAATGATGACATGCGTGTCCAATCACTGACTAGTATTTCCATCAATGACAACACCAAACAACATTTGTAGTGTCTCTTGCCAAAAATCTCCACCTTTGGTATTAATGGAAACACTTAGTGAAAAATGACTAAGTGCAGGATCAATACCAACATGAATTACACTGCCACTTCAAAACTTCAAAAAGAATATTCAATCTCAGCTCAAAAATGCAAATCCCCCTAAGATGAATATAAATTTTTCACTAAAAAATTCTCCCCCTTTGAAATCAATGGAAAAATTGGGGAAACAAAATTTCAAAACTATACAAGAATGATCTTATTACTTACACAAATTTGAAAATATCTGCAAAATCTCTCTTCAACACACTCAAATTTGTGTCCCAAACCCTTTTGAAACTCTCCAAAATTTTTATGTGACTGCAAACTAAATAAGATTGAGTTTTTTTAGTCTCAAGATTCATTGGGTCACAAACTTCCATAGCATCTTTGGCTTCCTTTAATGCACGCACCATTATTTCAATCTTTGGTCCAATTAGTCCTCTGATTTCACAACCTCTTCCTACAATCCTGTCATTTTCATGATTCAAGCTCCTTATTTTTTCAAGAAGAGATATTACTTGACCTTCTTGCTTGCCAACATCACTAGCTAATGTATCAAAAGCATCAGAAATGGTAGCCAATTGTTTTTCACGATCCTTCACACTCTTATCATTGTCTTTAGTAAATTTGGACATGATTAAACATGACTTATATGCCTTTCCACCTTCAGATAGAGAGCCTTGAATATTCTCCATACAAGTGGCTAACACAATTTTATCCTTAGCAATCACTTCTTTCAACGAACTAAATCTTTTTCCATCAAACTCCTTCTACCCTTTAACCATGGCTAATTTTTCAAGAGACTTGAAATGATTACTTACAAAATTTATGAGCTTCTTCAATTCACCAAAAGAGGAATTAGAGGGATCCTTAACTTGAGTTAGCATAATTTTCTCCAGAACTCTAGATGCAAGACTTAATAATTCACTATCCTCAATGTGAGACTTCAAAATCTTCTCACTGGCCTTAGCTTGTGCAAATGATGCAACCTTCATTATCTAAATTGGGGACAAGGTAGATAAATTGATCTAGCCTTCAACCAATTCAAGATCAAATTCTTCCTATTGTTCCACCAAAGATTTCTTCACTGCCTCGGTAGTGTCTCTTGCTTCCATGAGGATTTTCTTAACCTGAACCTTTTCTTTTTTTCAACTTTTGGTTCCTCAGTAACTATTTCTTGATTGTCTTTAGGATCTTCAACTTCTTCACTTGGAATTTCCTTTTCTTTAGCTAATAGAACCTTAGGAACTTTAGTCTCCATAGGTACTTTTGTATTACCCATGTTAGGAGGTATCTGATTATCCTCAGTATCTACATTCATCCCCTCATTTACCTGATCAAATACAACATTTTCAACATTCACTTCTTCAACATTGATCTTGTTCTTTGACATAAATGCTTCTAGGATTTTCTTTGTTTCATCAACAACAACACTAGTTTCACCGATCATAAGCTTGTTCACCCTTATTTTCCTTTTGAATTCCTTGGCTTTTTCCAAGAGTGAATTCATCTCCTCAATAGACATTTCTGGACATAATTCTACAAAAATTCTCTTTCTCATATGCTCTTCTTCTGTCCTAGCATTTACTCTTCTCAACTCCAAAACATCATACAGACTCTTAGGTAAACTAGTCATAATTTCAACAAGAACTTTGTTGAAAATATTCAGATGTTTTATTGTTGCCTCTTCAAGAATTCTTTGACTCAATTCATCAAACATTTCATACCATTCGTAGAGGGGCTTGAGATTTCCATCCTTGACAACACATTATCAACTTCTTCAACTGTCATACCTGGTTTATCGAAATTTTCCTTCTTTTCCTTTTCTTTGTCACCGAAAGATTTCCTCTTGGTTACCTTGGTAGCCTGAGTTCCAGTAGCCTTCATTTATTTCACTTCATTTGACTCAGTCTCCTCATGTTCTGAGATGAATTCATAGGTTCTTGTGCTCTTGTTCTTCTTCCTCTTACCAGAAGCCTTGTCTTGAGTTTGCAATGGCTTGGTTGTAGGAGTAGAAAAGGGTGGACAAATCCTTGTTGATATAGTATGAGCAGAGGATCCGATCAGACTAGCAAATTCAATTCTTGTTGACTCTTTTCCTACTTCAGCTTCATCTCGCTTCCTTCTAGCTTCTCTTACTGCTTCTACAGATATTCCCATACTTTATGCAAAGACCTCCACTTCTTTCCTTACTCTTCTAACTATCTTTGGCTTCTGTAATAGCTCATGGAATTGCATGATCTTTTCTACATAAGTTCCAAACCTTTCGTATGCTGGATCTAGAGGCATGCTCAACAAATGTTCTGCATACATCTTCAAGATGTTCTCCTCAACTTCATATCCCATAGGGATAATCCATATTGTTCTAGGATCAACAGCTTCCATATGGCATTGATCAATATCTGCCATGAAACAGATTGTAACTTTGTACTTCTCTACAATTGAGGTAGGAATTCTTTCTCTTGCATGCATCATATTCTGAAATTTTTTGAAGTACCCCTAGAAGGAAGTATTTCTGGTCTATCGATCACCAATTCCAAATAATATATCTCTTATTTGAACAACTACAAGCTGATTACTTTTCCAATGAACTTTCCCTACAGACGAAACCTTGCTCATGAAATAAATGAATAGACACAACAACAAATTGCCATATTTAAAAGAGTTCTTATTGTCTTTCTTAATCTTACCCAGATTCTCCAATACCTGACATCTAAGTAGCTCAAACAAGTCATAATATGCATTTTCTTTTACCATTTGATAGGTTGCATAAATAGTCATACCATATACTGAATTATCTCGCCTAGAGTAGTAGACATTGTAGCTAATAACCATCAATGCAAATTTCACATCCACTTCAACAATATGTTCGATTGTCATTGCCCTTCTATCAAATTGTGCACCTATTGCATCAGTAACCTTTTTATTCTTTATAGATTTCAAGATAGGTAATCCACCAAAGGAATTTAGACTTGTGACAATGCTTATAGCCTCTTTCGTAATCTTAAAAGGTATATTCAACCACATGAACTCAACATGAACTTGGCTTAAAATATATCGCACCCATTCACTTTCCTCAAATATGGAAAATTTCACAAACTGCACATGTGAACTTCTTCTCTTCTAGTGTTTTGTATTCCCTCTTAACAATGAAGTCCTCTCCTATTATATGGTTGGAATACAAATTTAGTATTTGTGAGCTCCCTAACTCTTCAATCTTAGCATGTATATAAGCCCTAATGTCTTCAGTATGCAAGACTTCGTACGGTACAAACAGAAACCCACCTAGGGGCTCAGTCTCAACAGACTTGAAAGGATGCCACTTGAACTTTGGACGGTGTCTATCCTTGACTTCAACTACCAATGGAGTGGCCATTTTTACAAATTCACAAATTCAAAGTTTTTTTCAATAAATACCCTTTCGTCAGATCAAAGTTTGATCGTCGAATCTTCTTCACAATTGAATCTCACAGTAATTCAATAAAGTTTTCCCCAGAGCTCTCCAAAATTCTTTTCTCCAAAATGAAAAGTGACAAATGAAAGATAAAAATGAATTTTTCTCATTCACACAACTAACCCTTTTTGTCACAATAAATGATTTTACCCTAATTCATTCGGTTACCCTGTTTCCATGCACTGAGATAGATAATTCTTCTGTAAATCTCTAATACTGTAAAATACTTTCTCCAATTGGTTGAATTTTTTTTGAAAGGAATCTATGCACTTACTCGACTTATCCACATTCTGGTGCTACTTACTAGTAGGGGGTTAAAATATTTTCTTGAAAGCTCCCCTTAGGCCAAAGGCCTAAAATTAATTCCTGGAGGAATTACTAAAAGTAAATTCTAGTGCTGGCATCACCCATTTATTTTACATTTTCCTCTTGATCACATCTGTAGTGACTTTAACTTTTCCCTTAACATCCTATTGCATGCTTTGTTTGACCAGACCTCTTCTACTCCAACAGAATCTAGCAGTATGTCCAAATTTGTTGTAGTTGTAACACACAACATTACTCTATCCAAACCTACTATTCCATTGATTTTTCCTTGATCTATGTTGATTAGCAATATGCCCAAGTCTATTGCATGCATAGCATCTGATATCTCTATGAAAGTTGTTCATCACATTTTTGCATTCATTTGACTTATGACCAAACTTATTACAATTAAATCACTGACCTGAGGATGATGGTCCACTTGGATTCGTCCTACTTATACATTGAGAAGCCAATGACCAAATTTATTGCAAGCAAAATAGTAACCATTGAATATTTGAGCATTTGGTTGTCTTACCAGATTCCTTCTAGCTCCATTCATTTGATTTCCTTTCCTGAATCTTCCTTGTCCAGATTTCCTTTGTCCAAGTCTAGATCTTTGTCCTTCTTCATAGCCAAGACCTTACTTGTCACCATTAGTCCTTTGACCTTTGATCAGTTCATCAAGCTTGGTTGAGCTTGCTTTGAATTTCTCCTTGTACTCATTCGCAGGAGTAAGTTCATTTCTGAGATCATCAAGTTGTTTTTCAAGCACTTCCTCATTGTTTTTGGATTGTTCCAATTCATTTTGTCCAATTGGCTGCATTCTTCATATTTTTCTTTCAAGGATTGAACAAGCCTTTCTTCGTTCTTCCTTCTATCTTCAATTTCCTTAGTCATTTTCATCATGATAGATTCAATCTCATGCTTCAGGACAACATTTTCTCTAGAGAAATTTTCACATTCTTCAGTTTTCTCCTTCAAGGCATGACTTAGCTGTTCATTTTCCATGCTTCTATTCTTATGCTTAAGCTGATCACATAATTCCTTTATTTTCTCCCTTCCTTCAATTATTTTGTCTTTCAATGACTGAATGAATATCTCTGCATTCTCAAGATTTTCCTACAGTTCCTGGTTCTCAGATTTTGACTGGTCAAGATCATTCAGGGCCACCAAAAGTTATTCTTGAAGACTACTTGTATCCATTGAAAACACTTTCCAAGATCTCCCCAAGCTGTTAGACCTCTTTCGAGGAACTAGCTCTGATACCAATTGTTGGAAACAAGCAACACTGAGGGGGGGGGTGAATTAGTGTTCTGCAAAAATTGACTTTATTATTTTGATCTTTAACACACTTAAAACATTCAACCAAGAGAAATACGCAAGAATAGAAAGATAACAAGCACAACACCATAACACAAGGATTTTTATGTGGAAACCTTGTTAGGGGAGAAACCACAGTGGATGGCCAATTGACAATATGATCTGAGTATACTCAAAAGAAATATTACAATGTGGGCATGCACTTGCATTCAGGTGCACTTCCTAGAGCTCACTACTCAAAATAGAAAGGAACACTGCCTTACAAAAATTTGGATTAGATCCAAGAGAATGAACTAAAAGAGTAGCATCTACAAATGATTGATTACAGTGTCGGTTAGGATTTAATCGCAACCTGCCGACTTCAATAAAACTTATGAATATTTACAACTGTCAACTCAATTCATGAATAATATTCAATGCACATCCACAACGGTCATTTGCAACTTAGATTGGACCCAAAACAAGATGCTTGAACACAAAAACATTTGAGTAAACACTTCTCAAATATCGATGACACTTTATATCATTTGGGTTGGCCACAAAACACTGATGAATAGAAAGATATCCAATTGGATCTCCAGACTTGCACACAACTTGATACGAGGAACTGAGATTTTTGGACAACACAAGACATACATTAATTAACCTCCCATAAGATCCACAACTCAAAATAATGACAAAAAATCTATATGATAATTGAAGAACACAAAACTGTTGGATGCTTTGTTCTTCCTAGACTATCCTCAATATGCCCGTCGGTAGGAAAAAATGATGATGTGTGGATCCAATGACCGACTAGGGTTGCCATCAATGACAACACCATAAAACATTTTTAGTGTCTCTTGCCAACAATCTCCCCCTTTCGCATTGATGGAAACACTTAGTGAAAAATGACTAAGTGTTGGATTAGTACCAACATAAATTACATTGCCACTTCAAAACTTCAAAAATAATCTTCAATATCAGCTTAGAAATGCAAATCCCCCTAAGATGAATATACATTTTTTACTCTACAACTCTCCCCCTTTGACATCAATGGAAAAACCGGGGAAACAAAATTTCAAAACTATACAGGCATGATCTTGTTACTTACACAAATATGAGAATATCTGCAAAATCTCTCTTCAACATGCTCAAATTTGTGTCCCAAACCCTTTTGAAGCTCTCCAGAATTGTTATGTGACCAAAAACTAAATAAGATTGAGTTTCTGCAATCTCAAGATTCATTGGGTCACAAACTGCCATAGCATCTTTGGCTTCCTTTAATGCACTCACCATTTTTTCAATCTTTGGACCAATTAGTCCTCTGAGTTCACATGCTCTTCCTACAATCCTATCATTTTAATGCTTCAAGCTCCTTATTTTGTCAAGTAGAGATATTACTTGACCTTCTTGCTTGTGAACATCACCAGGTAATGGATCAAAAGCATAAAAAATGGTAGCCAATTGTTTTTCAAGATCCTTCACCCTCTTATAATTGTCTTTAGTAAATTTGGACATAATTAAACATGACTTATAGGCCTTTCCACCTTCAGATAGAGAGCCTTGAATATTCTCCATACAAGTAGCTAACAAATTTTTATCCTTAGCAATCACTTCTTTAAACCAACTAAATCTTTTCCATCAAACTCCTTCTGCACTTTAACCATGGCTGATTTTTCAAGAGACTCAAAATGATTACTTACAAAATTTATGAGCTTCTTTAGTTCACCAAAAGAGGAACCAGACAGATCCTTAACATGAGTTGGCATAATTTTCTCTAGAATTCCAGATGCAAGACTTAATAATTCACTGTCCTCAATGTGAGTCTTCAAAATCTTTTCATTGGACTTATCTTGTGCAAATTATGTGACCTTCATTATCTCAATTGGGGACAAGGTAGATAAATTGATCGGGCCTTCAACCAATTCAAGATCAAATTCTTCCTGTTGTTCCACCAGATATTTCTTCACTGCCTCGACAATGTCTCTTGCTTCCAATGGGATTTCCTTAACTTGAAACTTTTCTTCTTTTTCAAAATTTGGTTCTTCAGTAACTATTTCTTGATTGTCTTTAGGAGCTTCAACTTCTTCACTTGGAATTTCCTTTTTTTTAGCTAATACAACCTTAGGAACTTCAGTCTCCATAGGTACTTCTGTATTACCCACATTAGGAGAAATATGATTATCCTTAGTATCTACATTCATCTCCTCATTTACTGGATGACATACAAAATCTTCAACATTTGCTTCTTCAACATTGATCTTGTTCTTTGATAGAAATGCTTCCAGGATTTTCTTGGTTTCATTAGCAACAACACCAGTTTCATCGATCATAGGCTTGTTCACCCTTATTTTTCTTTTGAATTCCTTCTTGGCTTTTTCCAGGAGTGAATTCATCTCCTCAATAGACATTTCTGGACATAAGTTTGCAAGAATTCTCTTTCTCATATGCTCTTCTTTTGTCCTAGCATTTACTCTTCTCGACTCCAAATCATCATACAAACTCTTCAGTAAACCAGACATAATTTCAACAAGAACTTTGTTGAAAATATTCAGATGTTTTATTGTTGCCTCTTCGAGAATTCTTTGACCTGATTCATCAAAAATTTCATACCATTCGCAGAGGGGCTGGAGATTTCCATCCTTGACAAGAATATTGTCAACTTCTTCAACTGTCATACCTGGTTTGTCATTTTTTTCCTTCTTTGCCTTTTCTTCCTCATCGAAATATTTCCTCTTGATTACCTTGGTAGCCTAAGTGTTGGTATCCTTCATTTCTTTCACAACTTCATCTGACTGAGTCTCCTCATCTTCTAAGATAGATTCATAGGTTCTTGTTCTCTTGTTCTTCATCCTCTTACATGAAGCCTTGTCTTGAGTTTGCATTGGCTTGGCTGTAGGAGTGGATAGGGATGGAGAAGTCCTTGTTGATCTAGTACGAGTAGAGGATCCTATCGGACTAGTAGATTCAGTTCTCGTTGACTCTTTTCCTGCTTTAGCTTCATCTCTCTTCCTTGATTCTGTTACTACTTTTGCAAATATTCCCATACTTTTTACAAAGGCGTCCACTTCTTTTCTTACTCTTCTAACTATCTTTGGATTTTTTAATTGCTCATGGACTTTGATTCTCCTTTCTGCATAAGTTCCAAACCTTTCTTCTGTTAGATCTAGAGGCATGCTGAACAAATGTTCTTCGTACATCTTCAAGATGTTCTCCTCGACTTCATATCCCATAGGAATAATCCATATCGTTCTGGGATTAGTGGCTTCCATATGGCATTGATCAATATCTACCATGAAACAGATTGTAACTTTGTACTTCTCTACAATTGAGGTATGAATTCTTTCTCTTGCATGCATCATATTTTGAAAAATTTGAAGTACCCATAGAGGGTAGTATTTTTGGTCTATCGATCACCAATTTCAAACAATATATCTCTTATTTGAATAGCTACATGATTGATTAATTTTCCAATGAACTTTTCCAACACCTGGAACCTCACTCATGAAATAAAAGAATAAACACAACAAAAAATTACCATATTTAAAAGAGTTCTTATTTTTCTTAATATTACCCAGATTCTCCATCAATTGTCTTCTAAGCAACTCACACAAGTCATAATTTGCATTTTATTTTACCATCTGATAGGTTGCATAAATGGTTGTACTAGATACTAAATTATCCCAGCTAGAGTGGTAGACCTTGTAGCCAATGACCATCGATGCAAATTTCACATCCACTTCAACAATATCTTTGATTGTCATTGCCCTTCTATCAAATTGTGCACTTGGTGCATCAGTAACCTTTTGATTCTTTACAAATTTCAAGATAGGCAATCCACTGGAGGAATTTAGACCTGTGACAACACTTATAGCCTCTTTTTCAATCTTAAAATGTATATTTAACCACATGAACTCAACATGAACTCGGCTTAAAATATATCGCACCCATTCACTTTCCTCAAATATGGAAAATTTCACTAACTATGTGAACTTCTCTTCTAGAGCTTTGTATTCCAACTTAACAATAAAGTCCTATCCAATTATATGGTTGGAATACAAAGTAAGAATTTGTGAGCTCCCTAACTCTTCAATATTAGCATGTATATAAGCCCTAATGTCTTCAGTATGCAAGACTCCATATGGTATAGATGAAAATGCACCTAAGGGCTCGATCTCAACAGACTTGAAAGGATGCCACTTGAACTTTGGACGGGGTCTATCCTTGAATTCAACTACCAATGGAGTGGCCATTTTTTACAAATTCACAAATTCACAGGTTTTTCCAATAAATACCTTTTTGTTGGATCGAAGTTTGATTGTTGAATCTTCTTCACACTTGAATCTCGTTGTAATTCAGCAAAGTTCGCCCCAGAGCTCTCCAAACTTCTTTTCTCCAAAATGAAAAGTGACAAATGAAAGATAAAAATGACTTTTTATCGTTCACACAACTAACCCTTTTTTTTGCAATAAATGCTTTTACCCTAATTCATTTGGTTACGGGTATGTGCAGGATCATGATGGGCCATAAAGTGGTGATATGATGGGTATGTGTAGGGTATGTGGCTGATGACTTTTTTTTACCCAAAATTGATGAAATGAAAAGGGTATTTAAAGGAGAGTCTCAACTTTCCACCAATATAAATTATGCTTTACTTTGAATTAAATAAATAATTATTATTCATTTTCTATTTGAATTCTGACTAAAGTCCTGATTGATAGGTTGATTGAAAAACATCTATATCTTTGAAATGGTATCAAATTTTTTGAATCTAAAACATGTGTCACATTCTATGCTTCACATTCTATAGGATTAAAAAAAATGAATTTCATGAAGTTTTGACCAAGTTAAGGTGGTCAGGCATGCGATTTTTTATATTTTTAAAAAGTTGTAATAAAAAATCATAATTAATTATTCAGTTGGAAAAAAATTACAAAAAATATGCATCACATAGGAACATGAGTCCTCTACTTATATTTAAAATATTAAAAAAAATATTATCATTTTATTGTGGTTAGGGTGGTCAGATAGACACCTACTTTTTTTTTCCTTGAAATTTAAGTACTACTACATTGAAATTTCAAATTTTCACCAAATAGATTTTTTTTAAAAATAAACCTAGTTGTTTATAAACTACATTCAGTTTTCTATAGATTCTATTCTATATTTTTGAAATAATATAGATAACTTATTCAAATTTTTATCTCAAGTTGCCTAACTCTAATTTTTCTAAATTTTTTGCCACTTAAGGGCCTTTTTTTTCCATGATGATCCTGCACATACCCTTACCTTGTTTCCATGCACTGAGACAAATAATTCTTTTGTGGATCTCCAATACTATAAAATACTTTCTCTAATTGGTTGAACAACATCTGAAAGGCATCTATTCACTTACTGGACTTATCGACATTTCGGTGAAAACTACTGGCAGGGGGTTAAGAGATTTTCTTAACATCTCCCCCTAGGCCAAAGGCCTAAAATTAAATCCTAAAGGAATTACCAGAAGCAAATTCTGGTGCTTGCACATTTCCTTCAATATATGGATCCTTCTTCACCCATTTCTTTTGCATTTTCCTCCTGATCACATCTGTAGTGACTTTACTATTTCCCTTAACATCTTGCTGCATTCTTTGTTTTACCGGACCTCTTTTTCTCCAACAGAATCTAGCAGTGTGGCCAAATTTGTTGCAGTATTAACACACAACATTTCTCTATCTATAGCTACTATTCCACTGAGTTTTCCTTGATTTGCATTGGTTAGCAATATGCCCAAGTCCATTGCATGCATAACATCTGACATCTCTATGAAAGTTGTTCATCACATTTATGCATTCATTTGACTTATGACAAAACTTATTACAATTAAAGTACTAACCTAAGAATGATGGTCCACTTGGATTCATCCTGCTTCTACACTGAGAAGCCATATGACCAAATTTATTGCAAGAAAATTAGTAACCATTGAATCTTTGAGCATTTGGTTGTCTTACCAAATTCCTTCTAGCTCCATTCATCTAATTTCCTTGCCTAAATCTCCCTTGTCCAGATTTCCTTTGTCCAAATCTGGAAATTTCTCCTTCTTCATAACTAAGACCTCCCTTGTCACCATCAGTCCTCTAACCTTTAATTAGTTCATCAAGCTTGGTTGAGCTTGCTTTGAATTTCTCCTTGTGCTAATTTGCAACAGTAAGTTGATTTCTAAGATCATCAAGTTGTTTTTCAAGCACTTCCTCATTGTTTTTGGATTGTTCCAATTCATTTTGTCTAATTGGCTGCATTCTTCGAATTTTTCTTTCAAGGATTGAGTAAGCCTTTTCTTCATTCTTCCTTCTATCTTCAATTTGCTTGGTCATTTTCATCATGATAGATTCCATCTCATGCTTCAGGACAACATTTTCTCTGGAGAACTTTTCACATTCTTCTATTTTCTCCTTCAAGGCATGACTCAGTTGTTCATCTTCCATGCTTCTATTCTTCTTCTTAAGTTGATCACATAATTACTTTCTTTTCTCCCTTGATTCATTGATTTTGTCTTTCAATGAGTGAATGAATTTCTTTGCATTTTCAATATTTTCCTACAGTTCCCAGTTCTCAGATTTTGACTGGTCAAGATCATTCAGGGCCACCAATAGTTGTTCTTGAAGACTGCTTGTATCCATTGAAAACACTTTCCAAGATCTCCACAAGTTGTTAGACTTCTTTTGAGGAACTAGCTCTAATACCAATTGTTGGAAACAAGCAACACTGAGAGGGGGGGTGAATCAGTGTTCTACAAAAATTAACTTTATTATTCTGATCTTTAACCCACTTAAAACATTCAACTGAGAGAAAAATGCAAGAACAAAAATTTAACAACCACAACACCATAACACAAGGATTTTTACGTGGAAACCCTGTTAGGGGAAAAACCACAATGGATGGCCAATCCACAATATGATCTAAGTATACTAAAAAAAAAGATTACAATGTGGGAATGCACTTGCATTCAAGCACACTACCTAGAGCTCATTGCTCAAAATAGAAAGGAACACTGCCTTACAAAAAATTGGATTAGATACAAGAGAATGAACTGAAAGAGTAGCATCTACAAATGCTTGATTACAGTTCTGGTTAGGCTCAGTAGTCGATCTTCTGTCCTTCTGATTGATTTTTCACTTCTGCTTTGTTCTACTCTAACTCGCATCACAAAATCTTTAATGCACAAGTGAAACTATGCATAATCACTCAATCACCCTTCTGATATTCACAACACACATTGACACACCTTATTCACACATGAAAAATGATATAATTGATCGTTTATATATATCCATGAATAAGAATTTAATTGCAACCTGATGGCTTCAATAAAACTTAAGAATATTTACAACTGTCAGCTCAAATCATGAATAATATTCAATGCACATCCACAATGATCGTCCACAACTTATCCCAAACCCAAAACAAGATGATTGAACAAAAAAAAATTTCAGTAAACAATTCTCGAATATCTACAACACTTTATATCATCTGGGTTAGCAGAAAAATAGTGATGAACAAAAAGATATCCAACTGTATCTCCAGACTTGTACACAAATTGATACGAGGCACTTATATTTTCAAACAACACAAGACATACATTGATTAACTTCCCACAAGATCCACAACTCAAAATAATGACAAAATTTGTATGAGAATCGAAGAACACAAAACTGTCAAATGCTCTATTCTTCCTAGACTGTCCTCAATCTGTCTGCCGGTAGGAGCAAATGATGACGTGCGGGTCCAATCACTAACTAGGGTTGCCATCAATGACAACACCAGAGAACATTTGCAATGTCTCTTGCCAAAAAATTCTAGATTAGAGTTTGGCATTGTACATGTGTTCTCTTGATACTAGGATATTTGAATTGGCGCATGTGATCTGTTAGGAGGAGATGGTTAGATCATGTTGTCATGATAGGTTCCTAATTCTACAGTTGGAGCTTTGACATTGATTATGGTAGTTCTCTTTGTATTGAGTAAATTGATCATTTGCTTGATTAATTCATGATGGTGCTATGTTGTATTCAGAGTTTGGCATGCATGATTGGATATAGGTTGTCGTGGATACTTAGAGATGTAGGTGATGATTGGAGTTCTCTTGTGATTAGAGAAATTTTCTTGACATGGTTACTCTTTGGAGGTTTCAATAGGAAGACCGAGGAGCTTTCACCTAGGTATGGACATGATTTCATGATGGAATGATAGAGGATATTGTTCTTGGAGTGAGTCATGATGACTTGGTTATCTTGGATGAGCATTCTCATTCCCCACTCTTGGTGTACTAAAAAGTTTATCATTTGAGAGGTATTTTCCCATTATATCTTTCAGATGTGTTATGGTTCATGCTTTTATTCTAATGGGATTGAGTTGATTCATGTTGATTGATTGTGGAGACTCATTTGAGGATTGTTTATCATGAGTTTATGTGCTTCATTTTTCATAGATATGGATCTTGAGCTATGGATAGGTAGTTCTAGAGGATTCATTTGGAGGGATGTTATGGCATGGTTATCTCCTTATGCATTTGAGTTTATGATATTATTCTTTGGTGAGGATTGTTAGGATATGGTTTATGGGCTGATTTATAGATTTGGGGATGGTTACTTTGAGTTTGATTTTATTGATTAGAGAGGCTTACATCCATGTTGGTATTGTTACATTGATTCATATGTTGTACTTGGTCTATGAGATTGAGTGTTATGGATGTTGTTGAGGCTTTCCATTTGGGGTTGTTAAGAGATCAGACTTGACACAACATTACACTTTTGAGGTGTTGGTAGAAGGACATGTTATGGTTTATAAGTCTCTTCATGGTTCTTTCCTAGATATTCATATTCATACGATTTGGGGAGGATGGTGGCAACATGTTGTGAGAGATTATGCAGCTCTTTGGGTTACCTATGTGGATCATTGTTATTGTTCTTGGTACTTCATTCTTTGATTTACTTATCACACCTTGATATATTGTTGATTGGTAGAATTGACATGCTTTGACATTACCTATGCAGTGGGAGTTCTTGGATATGTATGTTTTTCATTGGTAGGTTTGATACAGGGAGCTTGATTGTAGTTTATGGGTTGCATATGTTCTTGGCATGAGTTTACTAATATATTGATACCTTGGAGGTATGGATGGTTGGATGTATTAGCATGTTTTTTGGATGCTATTTCTGATCATGTGGGTTTTTGCGGTTGACATCATCTTGGTTGGAGCCTTTGTTATCACTTGGATTTGACGCTTGTGTTCTTGGATTGATGCATCTTCACCTTGGGATGTTCTTTTTCTTCCCTAGGTGACATGTTGGAGGATGAGAGGAGTTATTTCTTGAGATGGTGGTCAATTTGTTCTTATTGTAGGTATCTTAATGGAGCATGATAGCATTGTGGAGGTTCATGTGGTTTCATGTATGGCTATGATGATGTATTCCATATATTGATCCCTTATACAATGTATGCAACAAGTGGGAGAATGTTGGGATATGGTGTTGTACACCATTGCATAAAATGATTTATTATAATATTGTAATTAAATAATTATTTAGTTGTGATTCATCAAGGTGGTGAGGATAATCATACTAGGTAATTATTTGGGGACCACTTGATGTTGTATTGTAACATTGTATTATTATTTAATGTGTGGGGGACATGTGATAATAATTTAATATTGGAGAAATATTAAATAAAGCGAAGTCTTAGTACCCAATATTAAATAAGGGGTTAGTGGTTTTCTATTCACATGGTTTTGTGGTACACATTTTTACCTTACCACTAGTTGTATTTTGTGTGATCTTGTGTATATAAAAGAAAACACATGTGTAGTGGTTTAGGTTGGCTGAGTGGGTAGGCTATCATTATTGAGTCTTTCAAAGGAGTGAAAATTTGAAGCATGGCATGGGATGTGTGGATTCATTTTTGGAAACATGAGGATGCATTGGAGGGCTTGATTCTTCATAGGTATTTATTGTAACTCTTTTATTGCTTTATTGCTAAATAATATGGAGTATGGATGCTTTTGGAGGCTGGGTTTTTTCCTTTCGAGGGTTTTCCTAGGATGTATCTTGTGTTATCTTGTGGCTTGTATATTTGATCTATGCATTGCAGTTACTTGTATGCATGTTTATCTCTCATGGGTTATGTAGGAAATGGATTAGGATCATTGGTTAAATGCAATATTTCCTAACAAGTGTAAGTAGCCACTATTTACATTGTTAGTTCAATGTGATCCATGATTGCATTCTAGGTAGGGAAATCAATTTATGGTAGCTCTAGATATGTAGGACACAACACTATGCTCATGAAGGTCAATATTATGAGGTTATCAAACCAGTCTCTTTGTAGAAGGGTAGGGACATCTTACTAGTTAGGTAGATGTGTGAGGGACTGTTGTAAGTCTCTGGTTGGTGGAAACACACTTGAGTGATGCTCTCCCTCATATAGTTGGCAGATGAGATTTGAGGATGTACGTGCTAGTATTGGGGACAATTATAATGCATGCACCAGTAATAGGGACATCTAGAATGTAAGAACCAATGCTAGGGACATCAAGGATGTATGCCCAAGTAGGGATATTTGGAGCATTTCTATATCTAATTCATTAAGTTCATGAAAGCTATGTATACAAACATGAATCTCTATTCTTATTGAGAAATTATAAATTGGAAATTTTTTATCATTATATGGGAGTATGTAATAGATAACCATTACTTGAAAATTATGTAATGCACTTTATGAAAATGCAATGTTAATTTCAAATGGGGTTAATTTTGAATACAAATTTTTTATTACTGAAATGTAGTGGGAGTTTGGAATGGGTTATTTCCAAATGTGCATATTATTATTGAATTATAAAAGAAAAATTTTATTTGCTATATTTTGCAAGCATATGTTATTTACATGTGGGTAAAAACATGGTAAATTCTTTGGATTAAACACCAAGTATGTTACATAATAACTTCTTCATTTGTCCTTAATTGCTGAAAAACCCCCTCCTAGATATTCTCAAACTATTGTTATAGACCCTGTGTCAAACTAACCTCCATCCATCCTTACTACTCTTTATGCCTCAAAATTGCAAATATATTAAAAATCCTTGGGCTGTACGATTAGGTTTCCCTTTAAGATAGAATTTGGCATGTGTCATTTTTTCATGAAATACTTTATTTCCTTCATTCACATTTATATACAACACTTTTATTGCTTTAATGGGTTTATGTAGGATCATGATGGGCAAAAAAGTGGCAATATGATGGGTATTTGTAGGGTATGTGGCTGACGACTTTTTTTTAACTCAAAATTGATGAAATGAAAAGTGTTTTTAAAGGAGATTCCTAACTTTCCACCAATATAAATTATTCTTTACTTTGAATTTGATAAATAATTATTATTCATTTTCTATTTGAATAATGACTAAAGTCCTGATTGGTAGGCTGATTGAAAAACATCTATAGCTTTCAAACGGTATCACATTTTTGGAATCCAAAACATGCATCACATTCTATGCTTTGCATACTATAGGATTAAAAAAATAAAAATTGAATTTCATGAAGTTTTGACCAAGTTAAGGTGGTCAGATGCATGAGTTTTTATTTTTTTAAAGTTGTAATAAAAAAATCATAATTAATTATTTACTTGGAAAAAAATTACAAAAAAATATGCATCACATCCGGACATGATTCCTCTACTTATGTATAAAATATTATAAAAAAATATTTTCATTTTATTGTGGTTAGGGTGGTAAGACAGACACCTATTTCTTATTTTTGCCTGAAATTTAATTACTACTGCTTTGAAATTTCAAAATTTCACCATTTTTTCTTTTAAAAAAAACCTAGTAGTTTAGAAACTACATTCAATTTTCTATAGATTCTATTCTTAAATATTTTTGAAATAATATAGATAGCTTATTCAAATTTTTATGTCAAGTTGCCTAACTCTGATTTTTCTAAATTTTTTGCCACTTAAGGGCCCATTTTTTCCATGATGATCCTACACATACCCTAATTCAAACCTAATATTGTAATTAACTACTCGTAGTTTGTCCCATTCTCATGAATATCTTTGACACTACCATTGTCAATGTATATTTTACTAGACGCATTTTTTCATTGTTCACATTATCTTAATGCACAATCAAGGAAGATAAGATTATCACAATAAAATGACAGTGAAGGATCAAGATCTGAGATAGATAAAGAATGTGATAATCAAGAAAAATATTTAAAGGGGTAGTTTTCTAATCAAATGAAAATTACAATATAGTCATTTCCTTAGGTTATATTATTTTCCATGTTGATTGTTGATGTTTTAGTCTACAACACCTTAAAAAAAAAGAACTGTCCTTTATGAATGCCATGGTTAGTGAACTTTGTCTTCACACAACCCTTAGATCACTGCCCCCTTTTCATTTATTTGTAACAAATGTCAGACTCATACTTTTTCACTTACATTCACAATATTCATCACAAACTATTACATCCTTCCCAACTAAGCAACCAACACCATTATCTTTATAGTCATGCTTCTTCTTGGCACAAGTCTTGATTTTCATGAGCATTTTCAGCCTTCACTACCTTGTAGACATGTCTTTTGACCTCTGAGATGACCCTTTAATCATATGGCAATATTCTACCATGGATTCAATAGTGGATTATTTTGACATATCAGTAGCATTCTTACCACCTTTTCCCTTTGTGAGATTACTTAACATGGTATTTATGAGGTCATGTTTTCCTTAAATCATTCTATCAAATAGTTCAAGTGCCTTCTTGACACAACTATTATGCCTTTGCTTATTATCACCTTGAACTATAATGAAAGATTTAATTACTCATAACAATATCTTTTCACCATAGCTCATTGGGCTTATATCATAATAAGGAATTGATATGGTTAATCATATTATATGGTTTCCATGGAACAATTGAGAGAATTGCAGAAAACCACATTATTTCTTAGGTTTACATTCAAGGAAACAAAATACACGATATACTATATAGGTTTTCAATCAAAACATGCATAGATCATTGTCCTTTTGTGCCTTATGAATTGTTCTTTCTACCCTTTAAAGGTGGAGATTGACTTCAAGGACTGTTATTCATATCATTATGACTATTGCAAAAATCCATTATACCATCTTCCTCAAGGACTACCCTTAAGAATAAAGATGGCTTGAGGTAAGAAAATAAACAGTACTTTGAACCTCTTTCCATATGCAATTTCTATCATCAAACTATCTACAACTTCATGATGAAGCAACTTGATGGTCATGAAATCTTTATTTACCTTAACTATCACTTATTTCACATGGATTTTCACAAGATTGTCATCATTGTTACCCTCCTTTGAGGTCACTTTGATTCCTTTTCAAAGAACACTATCATATCATCATAAACTCTAATATATAAATCAATGTCCCATTTTGATATTGTTGTTGCAAAATATATTTGTGTCTTGGAAAATAACTCATGATAACCCTCAACATGGTTCAACCATTCACATAAGTTGACAGCTTGAAACCTACCAAGGAATCAAATTTCTTGATTCCATGTCTCAGGCCAATCAATCCTTCCTAAATCAAATATGATATCTACACTCATATTTCATACTCCCAGGCTATTGATACAATGAGATGTATATTACAGAATTCCAATCTTTGTGTTGCAACGAAAGACTCTACCAACTTCTTGTTTAGATTCATTATGCATTAGAAAGTTTAATCTAGCCTTGTATTTTAGCCTTGATCTATTTTTTAGTAAGGTAAATCCACTCTACATTTTCTTTGATAGGTGTAAAACCTTTTCATGAGTAAGTAACTTTCACCAAAGCATACCATTTATTGAAGTTTCCATGGTATCCCTCTTTCTCACTTACATAGCCACATGCTCCTAATTGTTTTGATTTTCTATTTGGGTAATGAGTTCTAATTTGATGATATTTTTAGTTGAATAATTTCTTCTTGAATTTTGGCATCATTACCTTGTAGATGATTTCCTTGCACGGAAAACTTTTTTACTTCTTTGGGTCAGTTCAAGGAACCAAATTCTTTAAATTTGGTTGGGTCAAGATTAAGCTACCACCATTTCTCTAATGTATTTCCATGGATATCCTTGATAGCCTTGCACAGTCTAAAAACCACGACCCTTTTAACAACATCTTCTCTTGGTTGTACCCTCTTATGAAACTGTATTTCATTCCACCCATTAACACTATACTCTCACTATAATTTTATGGACTATCCTTGTTTTATTTGTTGCTTAGATACAAATTTTTAGCCAAAATTTTGATCGAAAAATCTTCCCTTGAGACTAAATTGAGTTGTTTTACATCCTTTCTTTGTTTAGGTCCAATTGATTTGACTTACAAATTTGTGTGCCTCCCTACACTACCATTCACATGTATCTCATCAAAGAGATATATACTGAAGGTCAAGTGAGAACATTTAGTTTTAGGATTGGATGTCAAGATTGGAGGCAAATGAGACTTTGGATATAGTTACTTGATGTTTCTCACTAAACAACATGCACATTTAATCTGGGTAATGAAGGCATAGATATTTCAAAGTTATCCTGCCTTGTCATAGAACTTAAAATTTCTTGCACATCTGAATACACCCCATAGCACTATCACCCTTGGTGGTTTCATTAATTCTCTGGGTTCTAATATCCTATCTATCATTTGCTTTTCCATAACAACCCAAGACTTTCTACAATTGGAAACCCTACTAATCTATCATCCTTCCTTCTCATTGACCAGAAGACAAAACTCAACAAAAGAAACACAATGCACATAACATTCAACATCAAGGACTTAGGAATCCTTTATGCTTGGCAGTGACATCACATATTGAAAAGGGTTTTATTATCTCATCTAACATGACTAAAGGAACATGTTGAAGATTGCTTGACCTTTCCAACTCTCTTTGGCTTCATTATTTTTCCTACTCTTTGTTCATGTATGAAAATGGCCTCTCTATTATCTATGTTTTCATGAACCCACATAGCAAGTTTTAGCAGATCACAAACATTTATATCTATGCTAGCCTCTACAAATATCTAGCAGGTGCTTAAATGACTTAAAAGGTGTTAAAAGATTAAAAAAACTTCATTTTAAAATGTAAACACATATACTTGGTAGGGTATAAAATGTATACCACATAACAACTGAGTAGCATAGAACCATAGAACATGGAAATGTGTGGATGAGGAATGAAGATCTCCTGAAATTCCTCTAACTTGCCTCTATTTTCCACTAAAATGTGCCCTAAAGGCTCTCGTCATGCCTCAATGGAAGACTTTCTCAATGCCAACGAACAAAACCATAACAATTTTCTTGCAACATGGGTGTGCTCTGAAGTCTTCAAAAGAACCAAACTTAATCTTTTCCCTCCTATTTCTCACTTTTAGCGTTGGAAGAGAAAATAAACTTGTGTCCTTTTTCACTTTTTTTTTTACTTTATAATTTTGATATTATATTTTCTCATTCTCCCCTTTTGGCTACATTTAATTTTATGGAAACCTTTTCCCATTTTTTTTATATTCTTTGACACAAAAAATTTCAACATCTTTGGTGACCTCTCAGGGATGTTTGCTTGCTAAACATGATGACTAGTTGTCTTATACCATCCAGTGGGCATAGAGAAACATGAAGGAACTTGAAAATATGCTGAAAATCATACCTTTGAGTAGACCTTCTATACTGATGTAGCACACTCAAAATAGTGCTTGAAACCTTCAATCTAACCAAAATCACCTAAGAAGACTCAAAATTATGACTAAAACCAACTGACCAACTGTGTAAAAACACTTGGAGGAATGATAAAATACCTAAAACTTATATGCAAAAACACTTATTGACTCAAACAATGTAGGCTAATATGTACGAAATATTGATCATACCTCAAAAAAAATGTTTGAGGTGAATCCCATTGACTGGGATTGGCACTTCTTATCCATCCATCTTGGATAGTTGAAAAGCATTATGTTGTTTGCAACTTGTGATTATGAATGGGCCACTCCACATGACATCAAACTTAGTATGTTTCCTAGGTCTGCTCTTTAATTCATCTCACTTGAGGACAAGTTCACTTTCCTTGAAGTGTCTAGGTGTTGCTCCCTTATCAAAGGTCTTCTTCATTTGTGTTTGATGCCTTTATAGTTGTTGCATTTCTTTCCTCCTAGTTTCTTCCAGCTCCATAAAATTAACAAGCCTTACTTCCATAGGTCCTTCTTCCAACATTTTAAGCTCTTTTATAAGGTTGGCATTGGTAACTCAACTGAAATAGGCAACTTTGCTATAATGTCTTAAGAATTGAATAATTAATTTTTTATTATTATTTATTATTTTGAGTGATATTTTTTATAACCCATAACTTTCATTAAAAATAAAAAATCTCCATGATTTATTAGAAATAGATCATTAGCTCTTAATATCTAGTGCATGTATATTTTTAGTATTTTTATTAATTTTTAAATTATTACTTAAAAAAAAATTTAAACCTCCATTATTTCATGATGTATTTCTCTTAGAATATTTTTAAAAATTAGATTTATCATTTTTATTGAAATATGGACATTTATGTGGAGTGTAGTCCATTTTTTGAGAATTTTATAACAATATTATATTTACTTGTGTCTTGAATAAAGGTCATTTTTTATAATCAACCTACATTCATTATAAAAAATAAATTAAATCTAATATAAAATAAATCTAATACTAAGGAATAATTAATTACAAAATAGAATTCCTATATGACTTCATTTGATCCACCAAAAGGTGAAGCAAATTTGATTTTTTGTCAACATTTTGATAGGTGTAGAGGAGACACCATTGAGGGTTTAATTTAATCCTTGGAGGGTTCTATCCAAGGGGGTTTGATCTAACCTCCTTCAATCAAACCCATTTATATGGAACCCCTTAAGGCTTAAATCATGAATTTGAAAATAAATATGATTTTAGGAAACAATTAGGATACCCCATAAGTGGGCCTCACCACTGTGGGATAAAAATTACGCTTAACTAAATTATAATTTCCTATATGACTATTTTGACTCCTATATGTTTAGGTATATTCTATTACTAACACTTATATTTCTATTGTTCCTTGCAAGATTATGTGTTCCTCTATTACATGCTCATGATGTTCTTATGCTTTTCATATTCCATGTTTATGATATATGTATGCCATGCAATTATTATACTTATCTCTATTATGCTCCAAATGCATATACATATTTTTGATATAACTTAAATTACATTTTTATTATGTTATTATAACTATATGATTTTCCTTTCTATATATCTATACATGTCTTATGATTCTTATCATGGCTATATATCATATGATTACGTGTTCTGATACTTATCATGAGTGTATCTTTTACATCTAGTTTTTGCTTATAATATTCTTATCTAGAATTTGTGGCACCATTATCTTGTTATTTTTCTTCATTGAGGCACATTGTTCTCCCTCATCACATGTGCTTTCATGATCATATATTACCTATGTTCATACATGTTTATTGCATGAGATGATATATTTTATAAATTTTACATATTTTTATCAATGATCATAGCTCCTTTGTATGAAACCAATTAGAGGGGGAATATATGCCACTAATATGTTTTTTAGCTATAATTTGTATTGAATATATTGTACATTCCCATATTGGAGGGATCTATATGAATATTTTTGTATTGTCAAAATATTTTATGTAGTTATAATCCTACCATTTTCCCACTTTCTTAGAGCCCTACCCTATTTCTTAGACATAATCTCTTACCTTTCTCATTTCTATTTCTACTATTTTGAAAGATAGTTTTCCAGTGTATTATAGTTAGTTCTTTTTTTTTATTAATTTTATAGGTTTTTGTGGAGGACTTATTGTAAGGAGATTATAAGAATCATTTTCTATATCTACATGCTTTGAGTGTTTAGCATATTTACTTTCCATGTTGATTTATTTTAATTTAACATACATTCTCATAGTTTGCATGCACATAAAATTGGAGCCAACATATAATGGTGATAATTTCATAACCATACTCTTCTCCCTTATATTTTGGGCCCAATTTAACTAGATTATCCTATTTGTAATAACAAGTCTACAAGTGACATAGTCTTAAGATTAAAATCAGCTCACCAACTTAGCCCAACTTGTCCCCATCATTACATATTCCTAGGAATTTGTTCCAACCTCAAGATCTCCCATATACCACCTTGGTTAAAATTTATGTGTTCAAAATTAACAAGGTATCCTATACATGTCTAGATCCAAACCTCAAGCTTTAAAATCCAAAATTTAAATTAAACTTTGTTTTCTCTTTCATAATATCTTTTTTGATCTAACCTAGTGCATATTTGTGTGGATTGGTGTGCTATATCGCATTTAAGGATATTCTATATCCCTTTGACATCATAAAAGAATTAATTCAAGAAATCTTGGAAGTGAGGAAATCAAGTACATCACATAGCATTTTATTACATTGTTAGTTGACATAAGATCATCCTAGACATATTATGTACTTGCATATTATCTTTGATATTTGTTTATTTTCATTAAATCTATTTTTCTAAAGGCTTGATCAAAGGAGAACACATGCATGTCTAGCAAGCTCCCAAATAATGTCTATCACCATCACTCCACTTGGATCATAAGCACAATAAGCTTAGCCATATCTATATTAATTAACTAGTCATAAATTTTCTATTAGTTCAATTATGTTGGTCATGTTCATTTTTTTCCTACCAAGTTCACCTCAATAGGTGTAGATTTTGGTTTCATAGGCCTATATTTGAACTAGAGTAAGATCAACCATTTGTGAAATCCTAAGACATTTGTCTAAAACCCTTTTTAAAAAGATATCAACAAATCAATTTATAATATCTTCAATAATGTATTTTCCATCTATTATTTTAACTGAATATTTGTATCCATTTGAAATGATGAAGGAATGGATGCAATAAATCCTAGAAGAGAGGAAATCAAGTATTTAAAGATATATTGTTTAGAATTTTAATAATTTCCAGCTAACATCAACATCATAGCCATATTGTGTGGTTTCCTATTATCTTTGGTATTTGTTCATTGTCATTAAATCTATTTGTTTATATGCTTGAGTAAAGGAGAAAATGTTCTTATCTAGAAAAATCTTAAATATTTTCATCTAATTTTAACTTAATTTATTTGTATTCATTTAAAACATTGAAGGAATCGATGTAAGAAATCCTAAAAGTGAGGAAATCAAGTATTTAAAAAGATTATTTGAATGACATTTCCAACTAGCATCATCATCCTAGGCATATTGTGTTCTTGCCTATTGTCTTTGGTATTTTTATTGTCATTAAATCTATTTTCTTAAAGGCTTGAGTAAAGGAGAACACATGCTTATCTAGAGAATTCCCAAATATTTCCATCTGTTTTTAACTTAATATTTGTATCCATTTGAAATCATGAAGGAATGGATGTAAGAAATCCTAGAAGTGAGGAAATCAAATATTTAAATATATATTTTATAAGTATTTGAATGACATTATCAGCTAGCATGATCATCCTAGGCATATTGTGTGCTTGATTATTTTCTTTGGTTTTTGTTCATTGTCATTGAATCCATTTGCTTAAAATCTTGAGTAAAGGAGAACACATGCTTATCTAGCAAATTATCAAATATTTCAATCTATTTTTTAACTTAATATTTGCATCCATTTGAAATCATGAAGGAATATATGTAAGAAATCCTATAAGTGAGGAAATCAAGTATTTAAAAATATATTGTATTGTATTTGAATGAAATTATTGTCTAGCATCATCATCCTATGCATATTGTGTGCTTTCCTATTATCTTTGATATTTTTTCATTGTCATTAATCTATTTTCCTAAAGGCTTGAGTAAAGGAGAACACATTCTTATCTAGAAAATTCTAAAATAATGTCCCTCACCATCACTCCTCTTGAAACACAAGCACAACAAGTTTAGATATATCTATGTTAATTAGTCATAAATTCACTTTTATCAATCATCTTCATTTTTTCTTCCAAGTTCACTTCTACAAGTGAATATTTGATGACTCGGCCATGTCCTAGGCCTCAATGGATCCAAAAGAATGGATACTAATCAAACATGGTGAGATAACTTGATATTTGGGTATTCCTTTTGGTTTGCAAGTGAGTCTCTCTTTTTGATATGTGGATTTGGTTCATAAATAAAATCAAGAGTAAGATGTTCAATTTTGGTAATAAATTTTTGTCCTTAGCTAGAAATATTTGCTAATAATATTCTCATTGCTTCCCATGTGTACTACTCCTCTTGTTGGATGCGATCCAAACAAGGGTACAAAGATCCCAATAGAATAATTCACAAGTTTTTTATGGTCCAAATGGGATGGTAATGGTGGATTTATTACTTCTTCATGGTCTCTTTGCATTCAACCAAAACGTAAAGAAAGCCTAGGGCTTATTGACCCCCAAACCTAAGGGACTTCCCTTGCTAATAAGTGGATTATTAGAGCTAATAGTGGAGATGAACGATGAAATTTTATAGTTTTCAAATGAATCATGGATGATTATTTTAAGAAAAAATGACAAGATGTACATTGGCTTGATAAATGCTTTTATCTCCATTCTTTAAAATCAGAGTTTCTTTCCCTCTCTAGTCTATTTGGAAAGCATGGCAAAGGGTTAGTAAATTTCTAAATTGGAATGATTCTTCCTTGCAGATGGGGTTTAGTTTTGCTTCTATTTCCATTTGGTGGAAAAAACTAATTTTTTATCATTACTAGACATTGACAATAAGTTTCCTGAAACAAGCTCACTACTTGTTTAAGAAGGGAGTTAGACAATTTAAAGATCTTTGGGATTTTGACATTTTTGATTGGGTCCCATGGAACAAAATTAAGGAGCACCATGGGTTGAGTAATAATTACAAACAATTCATCATTTTTATTATATATCTTGTTCTGGTGGATCTGACTATGAAGTTATGTACTTCAAGAGATTTTTATTTCTTTAGAGACTGGAAATGACTATCTTGTAGTCATTTTAATAATTTTCCTTTGAAGAATATTTATTTGCAGTTTCTTCCAAGTTGAAATCTTTCTCATCATTTCAATCACAAGTGGAAATGTAGGCTTAGCTCTAAATTTTGGTCTAAATTAAGTGTTCAAATATGAAATTCCAAAGCTAATTTTGATTCACGTGTTGGTTTGGAAAATATGACACTGCAAGCTACCTATGGGGGATAGATTGAAGTGTATTATGGTTCAACCATTGAAGTATCCATTTTGTAAGGGCATTGAAATCTTGAAACACATCTTTTGGGATTGTTTATATGTTATAAGACAATGGTTTGTAATTTTTAGAGATTTCTTAATAATTTTTAATCACCAATTAAACTAGAAAAGAAGCCATTTTTGGCTTTGGTATGCAAAGGATGTGATTGTTGATTCTATTCAGCATGTTGTTTTAAAAATATATATGGAAAAATAGATGTGCTGCAATGTTTTCTAATAAGTATTATTAGGTATCTAATATTTTAAGGCTTTACTCTAACATTTTTCTTCAAGTGGTTGTTCTTTTTTTGTAGATACAAGTTTTATGTAAGAAGAATGAGAGGGATAAACAACAACTACAACAGATTAAATATTAGATCATGAAGTTTTAGTTGGTTAATAAAGTTGATCATTGTAAAAATGTAATACAACTCTTGTGATTGGAGGTGAAGCCACAATAGTGGTTTACAATTCAAGTGAGGAAGGAAAAATAACAAAAAGTGACCCCATGGGAAAAAACTTGATTTTAGGGGTTTATACAAACCTATTGGTTTGAGCAAACCCATAAGGGGTTTGCTCAAACTAGGGTTCAAGTGAACCCTTTTAATACTTTCCAGGCCAAAAACCAAAGAAAATACCTTATGGAAGGGTGATTCGCTCGAACCCCTAGGGGTTCGTTTGAACCCCCCTTACCCCTCATCGCCCCCCTAAGACACAAAAAAATCTATTTTTTTACTCTTCAGAGCTTGAGATGAGGATGAAAATGGAGGAGTCTTCACAAACCCAACTGGAATTAGGTAGTCCTTGAAACAAGATATCCAATTAATATAATTTTAATATGTTTTGGTTTTATTATGTATTTGTTTCTTTAGTTTTATTAAACATAGGTTTTTCACTGAAAATGAAGGTCTTTGTTCTGCACATGTGGAAAAATAGCAGATTATCAATTTTTTTTTGAAAAATATGTGTGCACTAGATATTGAAGTTCTTGATCCAACAAAAAAAAAAGAATTTCAATATATACAAAAAAAGTTACGCGTTATACGATTGCGTTGTCTGAATTGTAATTGGTTTGACTTCAAAACTTGATTAAAGAAAAAATATTCAATAAAAAACTATCTAACCAAGTAGAAACACTAGATATCAGAGTTAAAAATCTAAATTCGAAAGAATTATAATTTTATCCTTCATGGAAAAAATGTTATGCGTTATACGGTGTGCAGCACTTTTTTAAAATGTTGTTTTATGAAAAAACCAGTTTTCGTGGGAGATGGAAAAAGAAGTGCAATATAATTCAAATTTTTTTGAAAAAATGATTTTTAGAATCTACAGAAAAAATGTGATGAGACTCTAGTTTGCATCATCTTCAAATTCCTCACGGTTTAGCTGCTATAGGTGCCCGAATGTGAAGATTTAGTAAAAAATAATAATTTTAGTGTCTAGTTTGGCCAAAAATTGTAAACCAGTATTGTGGGATCACCCTTGGGTCTATAATTTGTTGTACAGTTCATATAATATGTATTTTATGGATAATATATTGTACAACATATATTATTCAGCTCTTGTAATTGTGATTTGTGTTGAACAACTCTTGTAATTGTATAGTTTGGTGGGTTTTTTTGGATGGCTACATTTTCTAGATACTTCTAATAGCTCTAGTATTGTAAATCCTTTCACTTTGTTCAATATTATATATAGGTTTCATAGGCCTAAATCTGTCCTAAAATAAAATACAATCATTTTACAAAATCATTTATTTAAACTCTTTTTAAAAAATATCAACAAATTAATGTTTAATATATTTTTCTATCTAATTTTTTAACTAATTTACATTTAATTTGTATAAATTTTGTGATTTAAATTCAAAATTTATTATTCTAATACAAACTGCTATCCTAAATTACTATTTTTATCACTGTGATTTGAGACAAGACAACCAAACCAAACTAAGTATAAATATTTTACTATGGATCTTAGAACGACATCGACAAATCCAATTTTTGTGGTGATAAAATATTGTATTCTCTTAAATTTATCCTAAAGAGTTGGCATGAATCATGATTTTGTCTTGTCAATTAGTGTTTGTAATAAAAAATGGCATCCGACTTATTTTAGGCTGCATTGGCACCACTCTTTATGAATTGACAACATTACATTATTATCAAGTTAGAAGAGAAAAGATGTAGATCAACTTTAGTGTGTCCATTGAATTGATTTGGTGGTAAACTACCATATATATATATATATTGAAAACCCTATAAACTTTACCCATATCATAGCACTATTATCATTCTCCTTTGAAGGATCAAACCTAGGAGACCATTTCTTGAAGAACAAGCTATTTTACCCCAATGACTAGGGTCCACCAAGAAAGGTACTTCCAATGACCAATGTCATAGTGTAAACTAAATAGACCAGATTCATACAAATTTAAACCCTATTTTATCTCCTAAGCATTAATCCCAATAAGATATTCAATATCAACAAAATGAAGAAGGCATTAAACTAACATGCTAAAAACACAAAAGCTTGAAAAACATCTATTATATGACCTTGAATCTTATCCTATTGGGGGAGTGGTGTCGCATTGATGTGGAATGACGACCCTTTCCCAATCCCTTGGATAGAATGAGCTTGTTTCAATCAATTTTATTGAAAAAAACTGATGAAATTGATGATAGATGAACAAAACATGATAAAAACTAGTTTAACATGATGAATGCTAAGATGCTTGATGTAAGTGTATGAAAACCTATGCTAAATATGTACAAGATTCAAAGATGCAAGCTCTATATTCTAAAATATGTCAAATGGATGCAAACTAAGTTACCATGGAAGCCATTAATGGATGCTTAAGCTAACTATGCATGAAAATTAATCTAAAATACTATTAAACATGAAACATGGATGCAAATGAGTGTGAGTTTCAACAACATAAGTTTGCTATGAAAAGATGCATCCATTTATCTCCAAATAGTGATGTATTTATAGGAAAGCAAATGAAAAATAAAGGGCTCAAATTGATTTGGTAAATCAATGGTCAATACTAAATGGAGGGTGAGTACATAGATCAAAGTTTCTCATCAATAGATGAGAAACAATGTTCACATGGATCAAGAAGAGATCAAGGGTTGAGAATGATTCAAACAAACACACTTTGTAACAATTTTGAAATTTTGTTACAAAGTTTGTTTGAAATAAATCATTCCAATTTTGGATCCCGATAGCAGAATATCCCTTTGAAATATTCCCGATGCAAGTGGATGGAGGGAAATTAGCAATTTAGGTAATTAAAACTAAATTTGAATGTGCAAGATGGAGAATAAATTGATATTCATTAACTTATTGATTTTATGAAAAAGGGAATGCAATATGATATTTAATTAAATAGTTTAAAGTTATTTAATTAAGTAAAAGCACTTAGGGCTTAGATGAAATAATTTCTACTATTTAACTAAACAAGATGAAATTTTAGCATGGGAGGGGGTGAATTAACCCAATTGGGTAAATTAGATTAATAGGTGAAAATGAGGCATTTGATTAATTAACTAGGTTAATTTAATCAATCAAGTGAAAAGAAGATGGGTTTAAGGACAAAATGATGTTAATATATCATATCTAAGTGTGTAGTGGGTATGTGCAAGATCATCATGGAAAAAATAGGCCCTTAAGTGGTAAATTTTTTTAGAAAATTCATAGTTAGGCAACTTGACATAAAAATTTGAATAATTTATCTATATTATTTCAAAAATATGTAAGAATAGAATTTGTAGCAAATTGAATTTAGTTTCTAAACTACTAGGTTTATTTAAAAAAAAAATCTATTTGGTAAAATTTGAAATTTCAATGTAGTAGTACTTAAATTTTAGGAAAAATTTAAGAAGTAGGTGTTTGTCTGACCACCCTAACCACAATAAAATGATAATATTTTTTTTTAAGATTTTAGATATAAGTAGAGGACTCATGTCTAGATGTGATGCATATTTTTTTTGTAATTTTTTCCCAATTAAATAGTTAATTATGAATTTTTTATTACAACTTTTGAAAAATATAAAAACTCGTATGTCTAACCACCTTAGCTTGGTCAAAACTTCATGAAATTCAATTTTTTTTAATCCTATAGTATGTGAATCATATAATGTGATGCATGTTTTGGATTCAAAAATGTGATACTGTTTGAAAGCTATAGATGTTTTTCAATCAGCCTATCAATAAGGAATTTAGTCATAATTCAAATAGAAAATGAATAATAATTATTTATTAAATTCAAAGTAAAGTATAATTTATATTGGTGGAAACCTAAGAATCTCCTTTAAAAACCCTTTCGTTTCATTAATTTTGGGTAAAAAAGTTGTTAGCCACATACCCATCATATCACCACTTTTGGCCCATCATAATCCTGCACATACCCTAGTAGCATTCATGACATTTTTAAGTGTTTACATTTTGCCCCTCTTTGAAGCAAGGTACTTGTTACGTTGGTTCAAAGACTAACGCTTTTTGGATTAAAATTGCTTCTTGAATCAAAAAATAAAAAAATCTTGATGTTTGGATGCCCCACTGTTGCCCCAGCAGAAGGAATAAGCTAATTCCCTACCCCCTCAAGAGATGGGGTGGAAATTTTGAATTTTGGGTTGATTTCTTGATAAAGGTAAAACACTAATTCAAGGGTGACAAAAGGCTTTGGGGTACAAAAACAAGCTCAAAAATGCAAAAAATGGTGCAAAATAAGCTTGATTAGGTAGGAATTGGTGAAACTGGTGAAGAACCCTAGCTGCACTCTCAAATTGGGGCTAAAACCCCTAATTTTTAGGCATAAATATGTGATGAAGGGTCACTTTCAATTCATTTGTGCATTCACACTTTAGAGAATTGCTACATTTTGGGCTTTGACCTCCTAAGGAAATGGCACAACGTGTTCTTCTAGTTCACCTTTTTGAGTGAGTGCGAGAGTACCAATGCTGAGCAAACATAGGACCATGGTTATGTGACTCGAAACCTTTCTCGATTTTCATATTTGGGTGTATTTATTAGGGTTTCAAAACTAGGTTGACTAGGGTGTTGTTGTATTGCGATGTGCCAGAGTCTCGTTAATGTCACTATTGATTTTTTTAGCAATGCACTTAGTGTTTAGTGATACACCATGTTTTTTTAGTTTGGAAATGCACTTTTCTAGGGCCTCACACTTAGAGAATTGCAACACAGTATTTTTTGGTCTAGCAACGCACTCAAGCGATAGGCGACACACTTAGCAAATAGTGACGCCCAGAAATTTTTAGGTATAGCGACATGTCAAAATGATGATACACATATGAGTATGGAAATTCACTTACAAAATGAATACATAAATGCACCCTAGAAATAGTGACTCTATTGATGTTTTAGATGCAAACTCTCAAATTTTAAACAGTTTCCAGTTTTTAGGTAAATTGGCACTATGTGCGTGATGTATGTAGGAGGATATTTAGCCCCTGATGTCTCGAGAGCATCAATCAGATATTTTGACAACAACACGAGACTTTGATGATGTGGAGGTGGAGTGGTTGGGAGCTCTTAGATTAGGGTTCATCACCTTCATGCCTAAGGTTCGCACCCATCTAGTGATGATTACAACACTGATCAAGAGATGGCATAGCGAGACATCCTCATTCCATTTTCCCACTAACAAGGCCACAGTCATTCTTGAGGATGTGTGCCAGATCCTTCAGCTTCCCATTCATGGGGAGAGTGTTATTTACAATACAAATGTCGAGAGGGATCCATGTTTTTCAATTTTACACACTATTCAGATCATTCTAATGAGTTCACACATAGATTTGGATCTATAACACGTGGATAGGTACCCACCTTCAGATTGTTTGTGGTTACACTCATTGTTGGTGTGATTTCCCTAGATTGACAGGGCAGAGGCTTTAGTCCAGATTAGGGGGTAGCATGGCACAGTATGATTCAGAGGGGCATTATGTGTGCATGGGGTTCAGTCACACTGGCCTCATTATATCATGATATGCATTAGGAAGTCTACTACCAGGGTACGAGCATTGAGGCTAGTGTTACACTTCTCCATAAATGGGCTTATGATTATATGGTCATGTTGAGACAAATTATTGTTTTGGTAGACGTGTACATCAGGATGATCCCATTATTTTCTAATATAGATTGCCCATGACATTGCAATATACCAGGCCTACAAGGATTCCATATTGCTTGTGCGTCATAGATGATATGACTATATTCAAATGGAGGCCATGGTTATAGGTTTCTGCATGGTATGATGACCAAAAACAACTATTTTTTGCTTGACCTACCTACTACATCTAGAGGTGGGAGCACACGATGGTTGAGTGATACCTTCCCAAACGCGTTGTTTGATAGTTTGGGGAGACTCAGGATGTTCCTCCATAGGATTACACAACTATTTTCATGAGATTCTAGAGAGAGGTTGAGTGGGGAAACTAGATTGATCCTATAATGGTGATCAATGAGTTCAAACAACTAGTTCCTCAACCTTGGGCTTATGATCAGGGATTTATAGATTGAGGGACTACTGTAGGATATGATGCATGGTGTAGACCACTTACTCACTTGACAGACCCAATAGGTAGATAACCTAGTGGGAGAGGTAGGGGTTGTAGATGAGGTCAGGGAAGAGGCCGATATGGAGGCTAACAATAGCCCAAGCAGTAGCCAGACCAACAAAGGTTACAGGTCCAAGGAAGGTAGGGTAGGCAGGGTAGGATCAAGGTCACCAAAACTTGGGACAATAGTAGCCCGAGAAGCCACAATAGCTATAGGGGCTAGACCCTAGAGATGGGAAAATACAGGCTCTTAAAATAGAGAGAGACAAATTGCGCCAATAGATACAAGTGATGACAATGGAGAAATACATAGAGGTTCAATTGCGACAACAACTGGCTAAGAGATTGGGCGACACCAGGAACTTGAGGTCATCATGGTTTCCTCATAGGGACAGGTTGTATCTACTCAGTTGTACAGGGAGGTGCTTACAGAGGTTGCATATTACATGATGCACTACCATAAAGATGTCCCTCAGGAGATGTGACAACCTGATTATTCATAGAGAGGTGCCACCCCAAGGGCATATGATGGGAAGTTGTCAGTCAAACAACACAAGGAGGGACAAAGTAGCGAGTAGACTAAGCATATCTTGTAGACACCTTTTCGATGTATCCCCTATAGATACACATTCATAGGCTCATTTTTTACATCCTCTTGTATATTGCACATTTGATGATATTTATACACACTGATTCAGATATTGTACCATGACAACTATTTTTTGATATATATATGAGATGATGTGGATTTATGATGTGGCATATTTTATTTCATGCTTTATGAATGTATGAATGCATATGATGTGGTGTGATGCACTTCTTTTATTTATGTTTATGTGATATTTATGTTTATAGATGTATGGATGCATATTATGTTCACACCTTGACATATGAAAACCTCACTGGAATGTAGTTTAGAAGTCTAGAATATTTCAGACCAAAGCATACACAATAGTCAACAATTTACCCTAAACAACCTCCCCACACACAACTAAGCAAGTATGTGCCAAGATTATTTTACAAGAATACCCACAAGCACAACAAATGAAAGATAATGATCAATGCCCCAATCCTTTCTCTCTAAATCATTGAGACATCATCGAGAGGTCCTCGGAATAGGTCAACAAAATAAATCATAAGAAAAGATAAAAAAAAATAGTCAATGCTATCTATATCTCTTGCCAAGTTAACATAGCTAAGGTGATTTATGATATTGATGACCATTGTCAGAAAGATGCATCCTAAGACATATTTATCAGATGTTTTGACTAAGACTAGGTGTGTGATAGGTCATTGATATAAATGTCATTGACTCATTTTCCTATGATCTAGACTTTATATTTTGACTTCTAGGTTCCCACTTTATGACTTGTGATCCTCATTTTCTACTTGTTTTACCAAATTTTGAAGATGACGAATGATTTATTATGGATGAATGTTTATTGCGGGTGAAAGCGAAATGGGATGGATGATTTTGGACTTTTAGAAATATTTTAATGTTTTTGGTGTTTTGAAAATGTTTTGAGGCTGTTTTTGATCTTTTCGAAAGTTTATGTGAATGTTTTTTTTTCTCAATTATTTGAGGTTGTTTTTGGGATTTTCAAGTTTTCCAATATTTTGGGGTTTTCTAAGATTTGACCAAGAACCTAACCTAAAAGACTATCCTAGGGGCGTCAGGGGATAATCAAAGATGAGCCTTTCCTATGTTATACACGTAGAGACCACAATATAGTTCGACTTGACTTATTGTTGATGAGATATGAATAGTTGATGGATTGCCAGTTTATTATTATGGACTACTAACCTAAAGTGTCTCGAGGGAACATCAATGATGGCCTTGCCTATGTTTAAGCTCAGAGATAATGTATTTCAGCATGGTTCTATTTTTGGATTTTTGATGTTTTGACCTTTTTAGGGATTTTGATGTGTTTTGGATGTTTTGGATTTTGACTTTACAATTTTTTGAATATTTTTGGATTTTAGCTGTACAGGATTTTGATGTTTTTGTATTTTTGGAATTTTGCAAATGTTTTTGGGTTTTAGCTTTACAAGATTTTGATGAGGTTTTATGAATGTTTTTGGGATTTTTAGTGTGAGATTTCCAATAACCTTAGGATATACAAGAACCCAATCTGATCCAGAATGAATTGCCCCTAGTATGATGCAATAGACTACCTCGATACAGGCAAGACAAAATGACCTTAGGAATATGCCAAGTAGTACTAAAGGGATTATGATACTTCACAATATCTAGCTATGATACAGATGTGGATGGGTGATGGAATAAATAGGACAAATGATGCAGTGGATGAATGTGATGCAAAGAATGATAAGCTAAAGAGCCAAAGATAGATTGAGGTGCTTATTTACACAAGGTGCCTATTTTCTAGGATTTCACCAAGGTACTTTCCCAAAGCACCATCGAAGTGGTTTTCACTAGAGGGTGTTTTTTTTTTCTTTACTATTTTCAATCCTTTTTCTTATTTCTTTTGGATTTTTACCATTTTTTGATTTTTTTGATTTTTAGATTTACACCCTTCAAACCTAGGCATAATTTTTTTTATGATGCAGATTGTTGATTTGTTCCCACAAGGGTTCTCCTTTAGTCATTGATAATTGGTATGCTCTTGATCCATAGCTTGTTATGAGAACAAATGGGCCTAACCAATTAAGCTCAAACTTTCCTTTACTGTCTTGATCTGGAACATTCTTCTAATTTTGCTTGAGCACAAGATCCCTTACTTGGAAAGAATGACTCTTGATCTTCTTGTTATAACTCCATTTCAATTGGTTTCAGTATGCTTGCAAGTTATTAAAGGAATCAAGATGACGATCAACTAGGAATTCTAGCTCATTCAGCCAAGATACCCTATACTCTTCATCAATGATAAGATTATGTAGTGACACTTGCAGTGAGGGAAGCTAAACCTCAATAGGTAGTATGGATTCTGATCTGTAGAACAAGGAGAAAGGGGTTGCACCTATAGGTGTGTGAATACCGGTTCGATAGGATCAAAGGGTGGGATTTAACTGCAGATGCCAGTCATGGCTAACTGCATTGACTATTTTCTTTACGATCTTCAAAATGGTCTTATTTATAGCCTTCACTTGACTGTTGCCTTGGGGGTAATAAGGGGTGGAGAATTGATGTTGCATGTTGAATTTTTGACATAGATCTTTCACATCATAATTCTTCAAGGGTTTTTTGTTATAAAAAATAAGGGCTTGTGGAACACCATAATGACAGATAAGATAATTCAAGATAAACTTGGCAATTAGATGAGGTGGGAGTAATTTTTTTGATGAGGTGAAGCCCCCATTGTGAGAAAGGCCAAGGTGTGACCATAGGTTGTAACTCCTTAGTTGGAGCATGAATAAGATCTCCATTTTGTTGACACTGGACACACTTCTACATGTATTGATGGGCTTGTCTTTCCATGGTTGGCCAATAATACCCTATCCTCAATAGTTTCTTAGCTAAAGTCATACCACTAAAATGGGAACCACATATGCCATCATGTTCTTCTATTAAGGTGGTCAAGGCTTCCTCTTGGTTGAGACATCGTAGTAATGTCCCCTTGATGCTTCTGTGGTATAGGGTATCACCTAGGATTATGAATTAGGATATCATTTTAACAAAGGTCTTCTTAAGGTTGGAGGTGATATCAGATTGGAGGGTACCTCTATTAAGATAGGTGAATATATCGTGATACCACGGGGAGCTAAGACCAATGATTACACACAAATTTAGATTCAAGGATTTCAAAAGCCAGTACGAGAAGTTGTTCTAACAAGAATTCACATTAAAGGACATTGTGTGGCATGTCTATCAATGATCCAATTGTTGCCATGACATCTATTGCTAGATATTTTTCACACAAGGTATTTTCTCAAAGGTCATGTCTATGAAAATTTCCTTACAAATTTCTACCATCTTCTTGTAAGGAGTATTTTAACATCCTTAGTTTCATAGTCATCGTTGACTTGGTTGACAATCATCTATGAGTCTCCATAGACCTTTAACTTTTGTATCTACCATTAGACTATTATCCTTAACCCTAAAATTAGAGCTTCATACTCAACAATATTATTAGTACATGGAAATGATAGCTGGTATGACTTTGGGATACAATCACCTTGATGGGTGATAAAGAGGATACCTAATCTTGATCCATGTTGGGTATAGGATCCATCGAAGTACATTTTCCATTAATCCACTGCATGAGGGAGATACACTGACTCATCAAGAAATTTATATATCAAAGTATTCTTTGCATAGATAGGTGCTTCTTCTAGTTGGTCCATGATCCTTTGATTTCCTTCCACTCTACATATTCTATTTTAAATTTAGTCAAGATCATTACCCATTTGGCCATTCGCTTGGTGAGAGTTGATTTAGATAACATATATTTGAATGGGTCAATCTTAGCGATAGGCTTGATTTGGTGCGACAACATCTAATGTCTAAAATTTTGTGAAGAAAAAAGCACTGCTAAGCATGCCTTCTCAATGTATGAGTAATTCATTTCATAGCCTACCAAATTCCTATTGATGTAATAGATGTCTCTTTCCTTTTCCGTTTCATCATGTTGGGCTAGGAGAACACCTAGAGCTACTGATATTGTTGAGATATATAAGATTAATGGCTTGTTTGGTATCAACAGCATGAGCATTGGAGGCATTAATAGGTAGTCCTTGATTTTCTAGAAGGCTTTATCACACTTCTCATCCCACTTATAAGTTATTCCTTTATGGAGAAGATGCGAGAAAGGGTGGATCTTGTCTGATAATTATGTTATGAATCTCTTAATGGATTGAAATATTCCTTGTAACCCTCTCATTTGTTCAGTGTTTGTGGGGGTTCCATGTTTAATATTACTTTCACCTTTGCTATATCTATCTAAATCCCTCTTTGTGACACAATGTAGCCAAGAATATTTCTTGATGTAACCCTAAAGACACTTTTTTGGGCTCAACCGTACTTTATACTCTTTGAGCCTGTCGAAGATAGGTCCAAATACGTCTATGTGCTCACTCCTTTTCTTTGACTTGGCCAAAATATCATCCACATAGTTTTTGACTATTTTGTGGATCATATCATGAAAGATCAGGGTCATTTCTCTTTGATAGGTCACTCAGGTATGTTCTTCAGCCCAAACGACATCATGTTCCAACAATATGTTCCCAATGGACAAGTGAATACAATTTTGTGTTGATCCTCCTTGGCGATCATGATTTGATTATAGCCTGAAAAATTGTCCATGAATGATAGCATTTCTTGTCTAGCTATTAAATTAATGATGATGTTGATATTAGGAAGAGGGAAATCATCCTTCAGACATGCTTTCTTCAAGTTTTTGAAATACATGCATATTCTAATACCCCTAGTGGGTTTAGAGAGTGGTACTAGGTTTTAAACCCACTTAGGATAGTTAAATAGTTAGATAAATCTGATGTCAAGAAGCTTTTGTAACTCAAGTTTCACTAAGAGTGCTATTTGAGGGTGCATCTTTCTTAATTTTTGCTTCACTAGTTTGGCCTCAGGATCGACTGCTAAGTAATGCACAACCACTTTAGGATCGATCCCTGGCACATCCATGTGTCACCAAGAAAAGTTTTTCCTTCTCTATTCCAAGAATTCTACGAGGTTTTTCTATTCTTCATCTAACAAATATTTAGCATAAAAGGTTATCTTTGGTGCCTCGTTGTTCCTACATTCAATGGGGTGGCCTTTTCTGCTAGAACTGTTGATTTTTTTAGATACATTGCACTAAGGGGGATATTGAATCCTTCATCCTTGGTCATCTTAGAGAGGTTTTCACCCTTGAATGTGTCCTTTCATTTTACTATTTTTGGACCAAAAAGTGCCACAATGTGGTTTTCACTCAAATATTTGCATGTTATTTCCATGTCATCAATTTTGTTACTATAAGATTCAATCATCTCCCCATAGTACGCTTATATGTCTAGCTCTATATCAAATCCTACTATCCCCATATGGTGTGTTTTCATGGAGTCCCATGAATTCTTAGATTACTTCTTTGTTTTCAAATAGATCTAGAATTGGTGGTCCACGTTAGACCCAATCGATGAGTAGGGGGTATACTAGGCTTATTGCAGTGGTTTGGCTATTTGGGGTGAAAGATGTTATGGATATCATAAAGAGAGAGCTATTCTCAAATAGTTCAACAACCTCAAGAGAGAAGTCATCTAGGGTAGTGTCAAAAGATGTGGGTAACCAAGAGGAAGCCTCAACCCTTTTATCAGAAGTACCTTTTCCAATAAGGGTAACCTTGCTAGTAGTACATCCTAGGTGAAGATGGGTTCTAGATTTTTTTTTCATTTTGACCCAATTTCTCATTCTTGTTGTACACCCATCCATTCATTAGATACAAGGATTTACTATCATCTTCCATGGGAAGAGTGGGCATGGGTTGGTCATCATGATAGAGTAGCTTAGAGACATCTCCCTCATTGACATTTTCTTTGTTCAAATCCCCCCACTTGGTGAAGGTGGTAGATGCAACCTTTAATGTTTTGGCCACTTTGTTGATGGGTAAGTGCACAAATTTGAGTCCACAAAATATGGAAGTTTTTTCCTTATCCAAAAAATTGAAATCGTCTTTGCAAAAATAGGATCCCGATTTTTAAAAATTGGGATCTCATTTAGCTTCGGGATCCCGCTTTTTAAAAATCGAGATCCTATTTCCTATAGGATCCTGAACCAACAAAGAAGGAATGGGATCTCGATTACTACAAAATGGGATCCTCATTTATCCAATTTCCTATAGGATCCTGAACCAACGAAGAAGGAACGGGATCCTATTTTGTAGAAATCGTGATCCCGTTTTATAATGCTATTTATTTTTTTAAAAAGAAATAGAGTTCATTTTACAGCAAATGGGATCCTAAGTACAGGTGACAGTGACCCCCACAAACAGCTCCAGGTACCTTCCCACGCCCCCTTTTTTTGCATTTTTGCATTTTTTATTGAAATTGTGAAGAAAATAAGTGAATTTAACATGTTTTTTTTAAATTTATTTCACATTTTGAGAATTTTTTTTCCTGTTATAGTAGAAATGAGTAATTGTGAAAATAGATGAAAAAATGCAATGAAACCTAAAGATTTTTTAATAGAAATGAAAAAATGAATTTTGAATTGTGTTTTAAAAACAAAATTTAACTTTTGAAACCTAAATTGTTTGATTAAACCAAAAAATTGAATTTGAAAACCCTAATTGAAACAAAACAAAAAAAATTGCATTTCAAAACCATAGAAATTGAAATGAAATAAAAAAATTGCATTTAGAAACCCTAATCAAGCTTTTTGAAACCCTGAATTCAAATCAAACGAAAAAAAATGAATTTGAAAACCCTAGTTTGAACTAAAACAAAAAAATTACATTAAAAACCTTAATTGCTTAGAAATTGAAACCCTAAATTGAATTGGAACAATTTTTTTTGTTAAAACCCTAAATTAAAATCGAACAAATCATTTTGATTTTGAAAACTAGGTAATTTTGAGCTCAAAAAAATTCATTTGCATTGCTTAAATGTTTTAAATTTTATTTGCATTGTATGGAAAAAATGATATGTTAAACTTTAGTTTCAATGTTAAATTATAATTAGATTAGAAAAAAATATGTTAAAGAATTGTTAAAATTCATAAAGTTTATCAATGTTTGTTTGCAAATTTAGTTAGCAAATTCATAAATCTAAGCACAGACAATCGATTCCAATTGGCACTAACTTGCAAGTGTAAATTATTCGAAGGGCCACCCAAACTTCACCCTAAGTTTGCTAAACCCTAGACCCTAAACTGTAAAATCTAAACCCTCAACACTAAGTCATTTGAATTTTGTCTTAGGACCTTAAAATGAAATTTGGTTGCCTTAAAAAACCCTTGTTGTCACCATTCAGTAGAGCTTTTTGTAATGTTTTCACTTATTTGAACACATAATATAAAACCTTTTGGTTTCTAAAATTTTATGAAGAGTGGATGATCACTCTCTATGACACTTAGACATGATCATTAGGGATCTAAATCATTGGAAGAAAACTTTATTGTATTATGTCCACAAGATAGGAGAGCACGAGTGAGAGTGGTATGGGTAAAGTTTCTTTCATTGGACATACCTAAAATTATGTAGGTTGAATGTCAAGAATGGGTATATTTGGTAGATTTATGAATATCTAGAATACCATAAAATTATAATTAAATAGCAATTCCAATTGGAAACACTTGGGTATATATCATATGAAATTTAAATCTAATAAGGTGTCTATTATATAGGAGAGTTGATAATACTTGGAAAGAGGTTTGTATGGGAATATATGTATTAAGAAACACATACCATGACCTCTATAGGATTTTTAAGATGTGATCCTAGATAATAATCCACCCATCCTCAATCACAATGGATTCTTTAGCAATTAAGAGAGATTCAATAACCATAAAATTACCTATATTTTGATACTATATAGATTTATGTGGAAGGATAGAAATGCATCAAAAAGGAGACCAATATGGAACCATTTAACACCTAAGGTACACCTATTACATGGGAAAGGGAGGAGGTACATGATGATAGGTTGGAGGAACTATGCTATTATTACAATAGAGATAGGAGGAGGATTCATATTATGCTCCTATAAATAAGATGTTAATTTAGAAGATTAAAAGAACTAGATAATAACAAAGGAAATAAATCTATAGAGGGAGTGAGTGGGATTTTTGGAAATATACAAGGAGAGAGGTGAAGGTCCCAACACCTACATAGAGTCCTACACGAAATACACCAATCTAGGTAGTTCCTAGAAGGATCATGATCCATGTGAGTAGCCTCTTTTTATTTTTCTATCTTCTACATATGTATATTTATTACTTTATTATGTGATTAAAATTATGTATGATATAACTTATTAATAAGTGATTACAAGTATAATTATTAAAATATTTCATATTTATTTTGATATCCTCTAATGTAGGAGGAAATTTTTACTTGGTTTGATAGATGTATGTTATTTTTGTGATATGTATAGATTGATTCATTTTTAACATGATACTTTTTTTTATTGGAGGGGTAAACACTTTTGACCCAGAGCTAGATGGAACAAATGAGGCCATAGTATGAATAAATTTGGACCTCACTAGACATCTATATCCCCTTAATCCATCCTATCACCCTAAATTGTAAATCAGTTTCTTAAGGGGCCCCAATATGAAATTTATTAAGGGGATCAAAGAAGTTCTTAAAATTTGGTGAAGTTGCCCAAGGAAACCAAATTTAACAATAATAAGATCCTGCAAGATTATAATATGAATGAGATTTCATGATCTAGGTTGGTCAGTTGAAACAAGAGTAGATCTCAATCAACTATTCCACAAGAAAATGTTCTTCACTAACTTGCAAGTTCATTATATTCCAAAGGGCACAAAAACTTCACCCTAAGCTTTGTAAACCCTAAACGCTGAACTCTAAAATCTAAACCATAAACACTAAACCATTCATTTTGTCCTACCTAACCTTAAAGTGAAATTTGGTTGTCTTAGGAAAATCCACCAAATTTCATTCCCTTATGCCATATTTTGTCATAGGATCTTACTACATACATCCCCTTAAGTTATCCTATTACCCTAAACCTTAAACTCTAAACTCTAAACTCTAAACACTAAAGCCATCATTTTTTCTTAGGCTCTTCATGAAATTTGGTTGCCTTAGGCAACTCCACCAAATTTCATTCCCTTATGCCATGTAATTTTTTCCTAGGATCTTACTACATGTAGATCCCCTTAAGCTATCCTATTACCCTAAACCCTAAACTCTAAAGTCTAAACCCTAAACCCTAAAGCCATCATTTTTTCTTTAAAGGCTCTTAATGAAATTTAGTTGCCTTGGGAAACTTCACCAAATTTTATTCACTTGAGCCATGTCATTTTCTCCTAGGAACTCACTAGACGTAGATCTCCTTAAGCCATCCTCTCACCCCAAATCATAAATCGATTTCTTAAGGGGTCCCAATATGACATTTCTTAAGGGGATTGAATAAGTTCTTAAAATTTGGTGAAGTTTCCCAAGGCAACCAAATTTAACAATAATAAGATCATGCAAGATTATAATATGAATGAGATTTCATGATCTAGGTTGGTCAGTTGAAATAAGAGTATATCTCATTCAACTATTCCACAAGAAAATGTTCTTCACTAACTTGCAAGTTCATTATATTCCAAGGGGCACCAAAACTTCACCCTAATTTCTATAAACCCTAAACACTAAACCATTCATTTTGTCCTACCTAACCTTAAAGTGAAATTTGGTTGTCTTAGGAAAATCCACCAAATTTCATTCCCTTATGCCATGTAATTTTGTCATAGGATCTTACTACATATATCCCATTAAGTTATCCTATTACCCTAAACCCTAAACCCTAAACTCTAAACTTTAAACCCTAAACCCTAAAGCCATCATTTTTTCTTAGGCTCTTAATGAAATTTAGTTTCCTTAGGCACCTCCACCAAATTTCATTCCCTTATGCCATGTAATTTTGTCCTAGGATCTTACTACATGTAGATCCCCTTAAGCTATCCTATTACCATAAACCATAAAGGCATCATTTTTTCTTTACATGCTCTTAATGACCTTTGGTTTCCTTGGGAAAATTCACCAAATTTTATTCACTTGAGCCAAGTCATTTTCTCCTAGGACCTCACTAGACGTAGATCCCCTTAAGCCATCCTGTCACCCTAAATCGTAAATCGATTTCTTACGGGGTCCCAATATGAAATTTATTAAGGGGATCAAAGAAGTTCTTAAAATTTGATAAAGTTTCCCAAGGCAACGAAATTTAACAATAATAAGATTGTGCAAGATTATAATATGAATGAGATTTCATGATCTAGGTTGGTCAGTTGAAACAAGAGTAGATCTCAATCAACTATTCCACAAGAAAATGTTCTTCACTAACTTGCAAGTTCATTATATTCCAGGGGGCACCAAAACTTCACCCTAAACCTTGAACTCTAAAATCTAAACCCTCAACACTAAACAATTTATTTTTTCCTACCTAACCTTAAAGTGAAATTTGGTTGTCTTAGGAAAATCCACCAAATTTCATTCCCTTATGCCATGTAATTTTGTCATGGTATCTTACTACATATATCCCCTTAAGTTATCCTATTACCCTAAACCCTAAACTCTAAACTCTAAACCCTAAACCCTAAAGCCATCATTTTTTCTGAGGCTCTTAATGAAATTTGGTTTCCTGAGGCAACTCCACCAAATTTCATTCCCTTATGCCATGTAATTTTGTCATAGGATCTTACTACATATATCCCATTAAGTTATCCTTTTACCCTAAACCGTAAACTCTAAACTCTAAACCTTAAACCCTAAAGCCATCATTTTTTCTTAGGCTCTTAATGAGATTTGGTTTCCTTAGGTAACTCCACTGAATTTCATTCCCTTGTTCCATGTAATTTTTTTCCTAGGATCTTACTACATGTAGATCCCCTTAAGCTATCCTATTACCCTAAACTCTAAACCCTAAAGTCTATACCCTAAACCCTAAAGCCATCATTTTTTCTTTAAAGGCTCTTAATGAAATTTGGTTGCCTTGGGAAAATTCACCAAATTTTATTCACTTGAGCCATGCCATTTTCCCCTAGGACCTCACTAGACGTAGATCCCCTTAAGCCATCATGTCACCGTAAATCATAATTCGATTTCTTAAGGGTTCCCAATATGACATTTCTTAAGGAGATCAAAGAAGTTCTTAAAATTTGGTGATGAAAGTTGCCCAAGGCAACCAAATTTCATGCAAGATTATATAATATTAATAGTTAATTGTATTTTCATTCAAGTAACATGTGCCTTAGACATAAATGAGGCTTACATATTTTATCATTTGTATTCAATTATTTAAGGCCATTTATATTGAATGGTTTAAAGGTATTTCCTAAACATGTATCTTACATCTTGAAATTACAAATCTAATGCAGGTTCACACATATCTTAAAGATCACATGGATCCATTCAATAATATTCACAATCCACCTCCATGCCATCCATCTCCAACACCTTCACCTCCACCTCCACCCACTCCACCTCGTAACCCCCCACCTCCACCACTTGAAATAAATGAACATGCTCATTTGCAAGGACAAATTAATGCCAATGTTAGAACCATCCAAGATCAAATCAACATTATTCAAAAAGAGGAATGTGTCGCACCTCTTGTGAGGATGTTTGCATCTAGGATGCAAACCCTTGTTGATGCTATCAGGGCTATGGATGGGATCTTAAATGAGCATCGACAATGGCTAGAGGAGAGGAGAACTTCCGATTTTGAAAAAGGAAAACACAAAGAAATGAAGAGATGTAGTAGAGAGCCACAATAGTTTCTAAATTAAGACAATGATCTTAAATAGTCATGAATTTATGAATTTGGTGAATGATGGATATTTTGTGTGATGAATTTATAAATTTGGTTGATGGATATTTTTAGTGACATGAATTTATGATTTTGGTTCTAGATGGATATTTTTAGTTACATGGATTTATGAATTTAGTGGAATTTATGAAATTATAATGAATAATATATAATAGTATATATTTTATGACTATCTACTAGATCATGATTTCCCCTGTTGAAAAGTTGTAATACATATATGTGTGTGTGTGTGTGTGTGTTAGACATAAAATGACATTTTGTGAATGTTTCAAGTTTATTGTTTAGTATGTATGTGCATGTATTAAAAATTTGCATATATAGTTCTTAAATTTTGAAATTTGTATGTATGTACGTAGTTTAGTTTAATGATTTGTACACATGAAAATTATGCATCATATTTTTTATTTTAAATGTACATGTACATGTTAAATTTTGAATTTTGTATGGAAATGCTCAAGTTGAACAATCAATGTTTATATAAGTGCATTTCAATTAAATATATGATCTAAATATATATGTTGCTCATCCTATTTCAATTAAATATATGTATGCACATCCTATTTTGTATGATTTAATGCAGGTGTACATTTATATCGAGCATATCATGGATGCTTTTAACATTGATGATATCATCAATCCACCACCTCAGCCACAACCACATCCACCTCCCCCTCCCCCTCCCCCTCCCCCTCCACCCCCTCCCCCCCCTCCATCTCCCCCTCCACCTCCACCTCCCCCTCCACCTAATATGCCACATCCAACACCTATCGCATCTGATGAGGCTCACTTGAGAGCACGTATAAATGATCAAGTTTCATCCTTACAAAATCAAATCAATGCTATGTAGAGTAAAGCATTGATTCCTCCACATGTGAGACGTTTTGCATTTGCGATGCAAAACATTGTTGATTCCATCAGGATGATCGATTATGATCTTGATAGGCATCGACGAGAGAGAGAAAAAATGAGACAATTTTATTCTGATGGTCTCTCTTACAAACAAATATTATACCTTAAAATAACGAAAGCCCATCTAGCTCCCTACTTTCTTGAACCCGTTACTCGACAACCCATTCCACCCAACAAATCTAGAATATCCATGAGGTGGTGCATACATCTGTAGATGAGTGCACATTTTCGGGGTCAATGGTATATGTTTTTTGATAGTCCCCCACATGCTAATTGGGAGTGCCCATTGTATTTTTTGAGAAAACTATATGTTGAGTTTGTTTTGGGGAAAAAGCCCAATTATTTTGATTTTAGATCATTTCAGGGTGTTGGTGGCGGCATGCCACAATAGAGGTTGGGGGAAAGGGTTGATCCCCAATGCCCCATGCATTCACAACCCCTTGTTGTTGCTTCTGGTCCTCCCATTCTTGCACCTGTACATCATCGAGCTCTGGTCTCAACATTAGGTTCCCTTAGTACACACGAAGGAGACCTTGATCAACATGCTTCTGTGATAGCAGGTGGGGAGCATAGAGACAATGATGATGGAGGAATTTTCTATGGAGCTGGTCTGAGTACAACTCCAAGAGTGTCGAGGCCCATCCCCCATATATGTACTAGTTGTCATCAAGTATGCTATCGACTTGATCAGGCCACACCTAGTTTAGGTGGATGGGGAGATTCTGGTGGTTCATTTGGTCACATCAGTTCATTTGTAGAGTTTCTTATAGTAGACCATCACCCTGAGGACACTGTGACATAGGTATAAATATGCATCTAGATGTACATTCATTTTATAAGAATTTTGATGGATGTATATATCAAAGAAAAATTTGCAATACATTTTAACAATCAAATTGTTTGGTGTATAGATGACACTAATGATGGGGCAATCATCTGTTCCACGAGTACATACATTGACACTTGTCATACTCAGAAACCCTTATGGGGTACTTTGATTTTAATTTTTAAAATTATTATATGAGATCATAAATTTAACTTGAGTTTTAAATTTATAATTGAATCACGTATATTTTTGAAATATTTATGTTGGTTTAGGTGAGTCAATCGACATCCATGTCAATTCCCCTTGAGGGATTTTCAAGCACTCCTCCACTATTGGGCGTCATAGATCAGGGGTAGGTACATTCATATTGTAATTTTTTTAAAGTTTACATTAGTATAGTTACAATTTTATGAGTTTTTAATTCACTAGATATATGAAACGCATGTATGTACACTTGTAAATATTATAAGCATTAAATGTCTATGTACATGTATGTCTAGGTTGATACCACAATAATAATGGGCATTTGGAAAACATTTGATGTTGCAGCTACTCGTGAGGCCACCAATTTCCAGGTTGTTTACAAAACTTTCTACACAAAATGTGCAAAATTGAATATATATATATATATATATATATATATATATATATATATATATATAAACCTAATTCAATTGTACATGCTTTAATTTTGATCTTGTAGGACTTTGTTAGTGCAACTTTCAGCCTTGACCTAGACATAGTTACACCACCAGGAGGACATGTAGAGTAGGATCCAGATCAAATGGTAATTTAAATTTTTTTATTATATTTAAAGTTGATTATAAATTTTAAATTGAATATATACATAATATGAGATTTGTTAGATATTCTTTTTCTTTTATAGCATGAGACACATCTTGTAGTTGAGCATGTATAGACAAGTCCTGGAGAGGAGCCTGGTGCATAACCTCAGAATACGGTACAATTAAAATATGATAAATTATAAATTAAATTGAATTAAAAAAAAATAATTGTAGAGTTGTACATCTAATTTCAAATTTATTTTTCTTGTTTATGTAGATTGATTTAGAGAATTTAGAGGTTGCTTCAAGTGCACTAGAGCATCCAGACGCATATATGATGGTAATTTTATTTTATGATGGATTATAAATTAAATTGTCATTAAATCATTTTTCATTGTCTTACATATGATTTCATCTTTCTCTTGTACATAGTGTTTTAGGTCATCCACATAGTTCGCATAGTGCGAAGAGGTCTCTTGATTATAGAGACAGTACATGACCTAGAAACATGTGATTTTATGTGTTATATTTGTTTATTTCATGGACTATATTTCTTGTTTCTCATGTACTCTGTTGGACTTTATATTTTATGGCTCAAGTACTTAGTTGGACTTTAGTTCATAGGTTGTACTTTGGACTTTATTTCATGCGCTTAATATATTGGTTTCATGCACTTAATATATTGCATAAATTATGGAATTTATTATTGTTTGAAATTTTAATTTACACATGTACATTTATGTATTTTATGTTCATAGTCAAGACATTAATATAGGACATTAATGTGAAATTTAGTGATCTCATACATGATATTAATATAGGACATTTTAATATTTATACTTTACAAATTTAGTGATTTCATACATGATATACATGATATGTACATTCATTAAATAATGATAATTACTCAATGAACTTATTCAATTCATGTCAATCAATAATTAGTCAATAAATCATAATTTACAAAAAAAAGAAATCTATTTATATACCAGAAAGGATAAAATTTTAAGAAATAAACAATACCATAGAAGATTAGAGAATAAAAGCATTAATAAATTCTATAAATAATAACATCTAACACTAATATATAAGTTTTCAAAAAAAATAATGACGTCTTAAGGGGGTGTCTAAAGGGGTCAAAATATAACATCTTAAGGGGATGTCTAAAGGGGTCATAGTAGACGTCTTAAGGGGATGTTTTAAGGGGTCTTAAGGGGATGTCTAAAGGGGTCATAATAGAATGTCCTAATTAAGGGGATGTCTTAAGGGGTCTTAAGGGGATGTCTAAAGGGGTCATAATAGAACGTCTTAAGGGGGTGTTTTAAGGGGTCTTAAGGGGATGTCTAAAGGGGTCATAATAGAACGTCTTAAGGGGATGTCTTAAGGGGTAATAATAAGTCTATAGGGGATGTCTTAAGGGGTCATAATAAAATTTCTTAAGGGGATGTATTAAGGGGTCATAATACAACGTCTTAAGGATATAATTGATTTAAAAATAATGTATGCATGATATTTAGTGATTATACAATTAGACATAAAGTTTCAAAGTAGGAAAACATGCACATTTAACAAACAAAATATATAGAATATTTATTTGATACATAGAAGTACATAGAGTATGTTTAATTCTGTAAGTATGTATGTACATATATGTCATCTCAAAACAATGTTTACAAAATTTGGATATGCCATCTCAAGAACATCTCAAACTTGTGGCTAGAATGTAGTAGGTCTTCACACCACCTAATATTAAAAAGGTACAAGCAATATCAATGAAATCATCAAAAACATACATATTTTAATTTATATAAAACTATCTATAAACCTGCATTGAAAAGTATTCAACACATGTTTGTAGGTTGAATCCAGGTATCCTCTCCTTTTTGTTTCAAAGGATGAGATCAATGAAATGATGGCTTAAGGATACACAAAATGACAATAAACCAATTTTAACTATTAATTTCCAAGCAATATCAATATGTAATCAAAACATGTATTTAAATATAATTTAACTAATAATTACTCATTTTTACCAAGTATTCCATGTTGTCTAGGTTGAATCTACATGGACTAGATCCTTTTTGTGATTATGCCTTAAGGATGTATAAAAGGACAATTTAAATCAATTTCAACTAATAACACACTTGAAAAATATCGAAACATGTATTTAATGTATTTAAAAGTACAAAATAAAACTAAAACTATATTTACCAATATTTACTTATTCCATTGTACCATCTGCATCCTCTCTTTTTTGCAATGCTTCTATGATTTCCTTGTTCTCTTCCATAGAAATTGACCATAGCACTTTTTTTTAAGGTCTTCCATGATACCGCTCTAGTTTTATATTTGTTGCCACCACCAAATGTGAATAATGTATAATCTTTTTACGTGTTTCATAGTCTTCGAATGCAGTTATACCATTCTTTCTTCTCAAGTATTTTCATAGCCAAGTGCCGACAACCACCACTGATCCTATTGGAAAACATGTTCAAAAACCATCATCAAATAAGTTCTCAAAATTTTCTTAAGGGGATCAAAGACTTGTTCTAAAAAATTGCTTAAGGGGATCATCTAAAATTTGTTATCAAAATTTTCTTAAGGGGGTTTCTGAAGGGGATCACCATACCTGTTGGATAATGAAAGCCATCATCATCTTCTCGAAGTGTTATTAACTTATGTTTAGTTTCCACACAATGAGCCAACCAATATTCTGTTTGCTCTTCATTCCCCTCAGGTGCAATAACAACATACACATGTCCTACCAACAAAATTCAATTTAATACCTTGTGCATATCCATATAAATAATTTAGTATTACAAAATAACTTAATAAAGTGAAATAAAATGAAATAAATTGAATTAAAATTACCTTCTTGTACAAGGTCTGAAACATGGTCATAATCTTCAGATGCAAACAGTTGATCATTTTCTTCAATAGTTCTTTCATATTGATTATGTGCTTTTGTAGGTGTCAACAATCTTTTCTCCCACTGTTCAACCCATTATGTATTTTCACATGCTTCCCAATCTCCTGAGATACAAAATTGGCAAAAACATGACAGCTCCCTTGTCCAAATAGTCCATGTGCTTGCTGTCGCACTCCTAAATGAATGCCATTTAGTAGATCCACTAATTGTCTCACAATCAACTCTAGGTACAATGTTCTCTTCTTCCACCAACCAAAAGAATCCATGAACTATAGGGTAATCACTCAAACCAGGTGTAGATAATCTTCTATTACACCAATCCACAATCTCACATGCATCTTTAAATTTTAATGAATCCTCAAATTTTAATTGTTCTCTAGCAATAATTCTTTTAACACATGCACCAGCTTGAAAAAAACTCCATATATGTTGGACATTAGGTTCCTTGTGAACCCTACTTAACGAATAGAACATCCGAGCATTCTTGAACTGCCCCATACAATTATCTGATTATATGAAGTGTTCTTTCATCTAGATTCCTCTTTCTCTTAAATTTCTATAAAATATACTAAAACAGTATTGAACAAACTCTGACGAGTGTAACTGATTTTCACTCAAATAAAAATGATACTCCCACAAAAATTTTCTATCATCCTCAGTGCTATCATTTGCATGTCTATAAACAATATGGACAAACATAGCTACTTGCACTGAATTATAATATTGAGATTGAATTTCCTCTTGCAGAGCGAGAGTATAATTCTCCACAAAATCAACCACTGAAAGCATAGTACCAATAGGAAATGTGTTTCTACATGCACGAAATTGGCCATTAGGCCATTGAGCATGTTCAGAGTGCATGACATATTTTGATACCATTTTATTCTTAAATTCACTCATGAATGCATGCACACTAACTTTTTTTGTAACTAAATCACAACCGTTTCCTATTTTTCCATCTTTACAAGACTAGTGAACATTCCTAAATCTTTTGAAATCTACTAATTGTTGTCCAAAATCATGATCAACACTTTCATGCAAACAAATTCTTAAAAATGAAATATTTCCATAGTTAATGCATTGTCTAGAAATACAAGAACTTAAATAAAATAATTTATCATTAGATTTTTCACAAAACAAACTTGAAATAAATTCTCTTATTGCTTCAGGTGGCATATCAATACCACAATCCTGTATAATCATGTTAGTATGCAAGGTACAACGTATATATCGAAAAACATCATAAAAATGATGAAATTGAACATGTATATTACAACAACAAGATATTCGTTGCTTATTAATTTTTACATACCTGGGTTTACATTTTTCAAAAGACCTTTGATTTATTTTAATATTACCAGGTAACACTGAATCGTTACAAAATTTTCTATAAAATTCAATTTGTGTTGTATCTAATAGGTGTTTTGGGTGAGGATCACGAACTTTGGACCCCACCCTTAATTTTAAAACATCTCTAGCATTAGATGATACCCTAGTATTATCATGCCATATTTTTCAATCAAAGATTTAATTTCAACATTCAATTTTATATCAGACCTCGGTAGTCATCCACTGAAACTCCAACATTGATTGATACGATCATTTTCTATACTTTCTCTTCTTTTTGCTGCTCTTAGTAATGTTTTATATGTATTTTTAAAACTTCACTAATATTGCTTACCATTCTTTTATTCAAAGTTTCTTTATTAACTATAGCAGTTGTTATAGCTCTTCTTGTTGCATTTTTATCTTTAGATTGACTATTTTTCCCAATAGATTGAATGGCACTAGCAACAATAGACATAACATGTTTTAATGATTTATCTTTTCTTTTTGGTTTAACAAAAAGCCTAACCTTTTCATTACTTTCCTCATTTTTTGCATTCTCATCAATTGCATCATTAGTTGACATTGAAATGCAATTTTTTTACGATAAAAGAATTTGGTGTATTTCTATTCGCATGTGCTCTTATTTTCCTCCAAGAAATTTGACCAGGAAGATTATCGAAAACACCCTTCCAATTTAAAAAAAAGTATTTTCATTAAATTCAACATCACATTCTATATTTTCATCTTCATTTTCATCTTCATCTTCATTTTCATTTACATTTTCATCGTCATTTTCATCAACAAAACAGTTTTCATTTTCATTTTCAAGAAAATGATCATTCTGATTTTCATTTGCAACAAATGATTTTTCTTTTTCATTTTCAACAAATTCTATAAAAGTTTTATCTCTCTGAATATCGTCAATGTTGACATCATTAAGTCCAACATCTTGTAAAACTTCTACATACAAATTTACCATTTCACTAACATGTGGATTTGAAGACGTACCTGGATTTGTGCATATTGAAACATTCTCCATAGCATTCAAAGAGGGTTTGAAGACATAGTAGTACTTGTTTGTATAATCATATTCTTCTCCAAATTGACTCCTTGCAAATTAGCTTCATCTACAACCATGGTATCCTCAATGTTTTCATCTTCAATAGTTGTGGAATTGGTTGCTCCACCATCATTCATTGATTTCATTCTCATTCTTCTTTCTCTTTGTCTTTGTCTCTCCTTCTCTCTATTTGCTTCAACTTCTTGAGGAGTCAATGTCTTCCTTCTCTTATTAAGAGCTTTATCTCCCATGATTATAAAATTCTTAAGCACAAATGAATGTTAATAGTGAAATTCTTCAAAATATTCAATCCAAATTGGAAGTTGAATACCTATTAGGACAAAATTCTTCCTCTTGTGTTCCTCAAAACAAGTAGAAAACTAGCGCAATTCCACTTTAAAACTTGTTTTCATCATGCCTCCTTTGAAAAATTCAATCCATATTGCAAGTTGAAGACCTTTTGTTCCTCTAAACAAGCACAAAAATAACACAATTCCACTTCAAAAATGGTGTAGATGATGCCTCGTTTGATAAAATCAACTAAAAATCAAGCTCACCACCTGTAAATACAATATCTCATGAAAAATAGTTTACTTTTACTACTCTTGGCCGTACATGTGAATTTGCAGACTTCACAGTAATTTTTTGGAATAAATTTAAATAAAAGAAACGGGATCCCGTTTATAAAAATCGGGATCTCATCCTATAATCGGGATCTCGTTCTCCGATATTCAATGTGGGGACCGTTGGAAGGGAAACAAGATCCTGTTTATCCTGTTTCCCTCCTAATGGTCTGAATATTATAGACTAAGGAATGGGATCCTCATTATAAAACGAGATCCTGTTTTATAAAGCTCGATCCCATTTTTTTAAATTTGAATTTCTATTAGCTTGGTGGTCGGGTTTTTTCCTAGGATTTTGGTTCGAGAAAAGCATTGAAAATCTGAACCTAGGCCTTCAACCTAGTTTGACCTGCAAGTTGAAGGTCCTAACAATGCCAGAGAAAAATAGCGACTTTGGACATGGCTAACGACATTTTTTGCAGAATTTTTTGACAAAATTAAAACCCATTTTAAACGAGACAATACAGATTCTAGTTATGTAATTTGTTTTGCAATTGGATTATTTTTTCTATTTTTCAATTAATTTCTAATAAAATTGGTCCATAAACTTTAAATATCAGGGTTTTTTACTATTTTAATTACTTTTGATCAACATAACATTTTGACAAACGAATTGCATGAGAAAAAATTTCAGACAATTCTTTTTAATTTAAAAAAAATTTCAAAAAATGATAAGTTTAGGTCATCTTATGCATGTCGTACATGACGATTTTTCAAAACGACAAATTTGCCTAATAAAAATTTAACAAAAAAAAAAATTCAATAAAAAATTACAAAAAAATATTGAGAACAACCTTCAGTGAGTCACAAATCTTTTCCCAAAAGGATTTAGAAAAATATGATAATTTAAGTCAAAATATGGATGTTGTACATGTGCATGGTATGGTAAAAAAATGTGACTTTTAAATAGTGGTTTTTAGAAATGCCTATTGAAACTCAATTTGTACAATATGGGTATTGAAATAAATTACATATTTGGAAACTAGACTCCAAGCACTACATTTTATGATTAATGACTTTTTTAAGGATTTCATTTGTAAGTGCTTCAAATTTTAAGGTCAAATGTGTCAAATTCTAAAAATCAGGAAAAACACATCCACTTTTTGGCCAAAAAGTGGACTCAACTTGCACACACCCTGATAGGTGTGGGTTTCCCATGATATTTGGGAAAAAGAGTTAGGTTGCCCAACACAAGAGTTTCCTTCTTTAGTTTATAACCTCCACAACCATCATCCTTGATCAGTACTTTGATGTCAAGAATGTTCTGCACAATAGGTGTTTTTGTTTTTGAGGTAGATGTAAGGGATGATGGGTCAACAAATAGGGAGGAGGATGTAGGCCCTTCATCAGTTTTAGGGATTTGGGGTATTTTGTAAAAACCGGCCTCAAGGTTCTTGTAGTAGTAAAAAGGCTTAGGATCTCCAAGGATGGTAACTTCTCTATCCTTAAAAGGAAATTTTACACATTGGTGATAGGTTGAAGCTATAGCTTTTATGGCATGAATCCATGGTCAACCAAGCAAGATGTTGTAGGGGAGATCAAGGTCTAACAATTGGCATGTGGTCTTAGCAATGATGGATCCCATTGGATGGTTAGCATGATGATGCCTTGTGATACTCGTTCCTGATCATCATATGCGCTGATGATTGTACTCTTTTTTTTTCTCAATAGCATCCTGTGAATAACCCAATTTATTGACCAATTGAAGGGTGAATATGTTAAGACCAGAACATCCATCTACTAAGACTCTTTTAACCTTGTTCTTATGAACAATGACCTCAAGGTGTAAAACACAATTATGAGATGGCTATGATGGTAGGTCTTGTTCCAAAAAGGTGAGAAGATGAGGGATAGTGATATGCCCTACCATAGCTTGAAACTACTTTGTATCAATATCCTCAAGGATGGATGATGCAGATAAAGCTTTCTCTAAGATATCCCTATGTGCAGAGGATAGCCTCAATAGTTCTAGAATAGAGATTTATGTTAGGGTTTTCTTAAGCTGATCTAGGGACTATATTTGCTAGGGTTTGATGTTGGCAATGTAGGTTGTGCCATAGGTTGAGATGAAGCTCCTTGGATGGTGACCTTGCCACATTGTGTGGTGACTCCATATTTCACATTAGTTCCTTTGATGGTAATGACTGTGATGAAATTCTCACAAGAGGCAATTATATTGAAATAGACATGTTCCACGTTATTGTATGTCTTCACTTTAACATTGGAATTCCCTTTGTTGTGATTTGGGATAGGGTTGTTGTATATGTTGAGCCCCTGATTACTAGCTAGTACTTCAACAAATATGTCTCCATTCTTGATAAGATTTGCATAACATTCTTTAGTTTCATGTAGTTTGATGTTTTGTGTCCTTTGAATTTGTGAAAATCACAAAGATCCTTTTCGTTGTACCTGGGTGGTTTATCCTCTAATTCTTGGTAGTTTTGGAAATTGGGTAGCATTATCAAGTTTGAATCTACCAATTTCTTCATGATAGTTTCAATAGGTTCCACCAACTATGTGTATTTGTGTTTTGGGTAGTTATTCCTATTAGTGGTTTGTCTTTGTTGAGAGTTTTGGTCATACTGACCTGATTATTCTGTGGTGGTGATGGTGTTTTTTGCATAGTTTGTGTGATGTTTGGTTGGTTCTAGTGTTTTTCCTAGAACTTATGACCACTTTGGCATCCACCACACCATCATTCATCATATTTTTGTTCTTAGCCCATACACGAGGATTATCATTTGAACTGGTTGATGGGAGGTTGTCTTTGTATGCTTGGGTATTTCCCTATGAGATTAGGGGTCCCTCGATGTTAAGGGCCCTAGGGAAAATCTCATCATAAGTGGTGCTACATTTCATCTTTAAGTGGAAGGATATATCTAGATCAACATTTTCTATATAATAATCCCCACTTGTTCATTGGGAATGGGAAACTTGCTCTTATTGGATCTTTGTCTCCATCTTTGCAAGAAATTAGCAAAGGATTCTCCTTTTTTTTCTTGAGAGTGTACAAATCTTCTAAGCTCACATCCATGTCAAGATTGAAGGAGAAGTGATCTGTGAATTTATTGGTGATTTCTTGGAAGGTTTTGATAGCGGGAGGCAACTATGAAAACCAAGTAATGGCTGGGCCCATCAAGCTTTGTGGAAAGAGGCACATCAAATAGGAATCATTGTAGGAATCTTCCATACACATGACATTGAATTCTTTGATGTGATCCACAATATTTCCTCTCCCTTTTTATTTATCAAATATAGGGACCTCTAAAATGGGAGGGAAAGGTACCATTGCGATGTTTTAATTGAAAGGATATGGACATAAGTTTTGATGTTTATGGGCCTTAGTTGTCTTTCCCATTTGAATAAATTGCATTTGTTGCATTAGCACCCTGAGTTGTGATGCTACATCATCTTACAGGTTTGCTGGAGGAAAATATGTTGCATATTGTGGGATGGGAGATGGATTATACGTGGGATTTTGATATGATAAGGAGTTGTATGGTGTGTATGGTGGTGTAGGATATTGTGAAGGGGATGGTGGTGGAGGTGTATATGCTCCTAACGTGTTTGTATTGATGAATTTTTGTTGAGGGTTAACCCTATTGTTGTTGTTCTTGTGCAAGGAATTATTGTTGTTGGGAATACTATTGGGTTAGCAAGGCTTGTTGTTGGTCTTGTTGTTGTTGTTAGGCCACTAGGGTTGCTTGCTGCACTTGTTGTTGTTGTTGTGTGGCTAAGGATACTTGGTATTGCAATAGTAATGGAACATTCAAACCTTGAAATTGATTAAAAGGGTTCCCTTGATCAATGGGTAGGGGTTCCCTTGTTGCATTTGAGGTGGGACCAAGGTATTACCTTGGTTGATTGGTTTTGTGACCAAGGTATTGTTTTTATTTGGGCTGGCAATGGATGGGATGGATGTGTTTTGTGAAACCAATGGGATGAATGAACCAATGGAGTGGTTGGATGAAAATGTCCCTTATTACATTAAGGGTTGATTTTATGTAAGGGTGTTGACATGCCCTTGTTGGTCTATTTGAGACACTTGTTCCACACTACCTTGCATGGCATTGGGCACACTTGTGGTACTTATGGATTTGGACGAAGATAGTTTCCCTCAAAATGTCAAGGTTATCATGGAGTTATGGCGTGTAAGTGGTTTATATGGATGTAGGGGGTGCTTAGAAATTGTAGGAGCACCAAATGTAGGTGTCCAAGTGGTTTTTTGGGGAGGAATTGTGTTTAGAGTACCCACAAGTGTGTTTCTTTCCAAAGGAAGAGTGTGACCAAAGTCTTTAGCAAGACTAGTTGCAAGAATAGGAGTGATTTAACCCTCAACCCTATACCCCTAAAGCCTAATCCCTCAAACCTTAAACCATCAACCCTTAATCCTTAATCCCTTAAACCCTCAACCCTTAAACCATAACCCTTAAACTGTCAACCCTAATCCCTATCCCTAAACCCTCAAACCTTAAACCCTAATCCCTATTTCTAAATCCTCAACCCTAATACCTAATCCATCAATCATCACCCCTCTATCTTATACAATAAACCCTCAACCCTAATCCCTCACCCCTTATCCCTCAACCCTATAACATAAAACCCTAATCTTTTAACCCTCAACCCTTAAACCCTAATCCCTTAAACCCTCAACCCTTAAAACCTGAATTTTGTTAAACCCTTAAACCCTAATCCTTTAACCCTCAACCCTCAACCATTGACCTTATACCTTAAACCCTTAATCCATCAACCATCAACCCTTAAACGCGTAAAACCTAAACCCTCTATCCTATACATTAGACCCTCAACCTTAATCCCTCCTTCCTATACCTTAAACCATTAATCCGTCAACCCTCAATCCTATACATTATTCCCTCAACCTTATACGCTTAAAGCCTAACCCCACAAAACTTAAACCCTCAACCCTAATCCCTCAACCCTATACCCTAAACCCTTAATCCATCAACCGTTAACCATAATCACTCAACCCTATACCTTAAACCATCAATCCATAAGCCCTCAACCCTTAAACCCTTAATCACTCAACCGTCAACCCTTAAACCCTCAACCCTTAATCTCTAATCCCTTAAACCCTCTACCCTATACATTAAACATTCAACCCTAATCCCTTGACCCTATACCTTAAACCCTTAATCCATCAACCCTTAAACTTGTAATCCCTCAACCCTCAACCCTTAAACCCTCTACCCTATACATTATACCCTCAATCCTAAAACCTCAACCCTATACCCTTAAAGACTAATCCCTCAAACCTTAAACCATCGACCCTTAAACCCTAATCCATTAATCCCTCAACTCTTAAATCCTCAACCCTCACCCCTCTATCCCATACATTAAACCCTCAACCGTATACCATAAACCCGTAATCTCTTAACCCTCAACCCTTAAAACCTAATACCTTAACCCTTAAACTCTAAAACTGTAAACCATTAACCCTCAACCCTAAACCATATCCTTTAACCCTCAACCCTAAACCCTATAGCCTCAACCCTCATCCCTATACCCTATACCATCACCCTTATGTACCCTAAACCCAAAACAAGTACATACATACATACATACATACATACATACATACATACATACAATCATACATGCATACATGCATATAGGAATGCATACATACATACAAGCATAAATTCATACATACATATGTACGTACATCTAGGCATACACACATACATATATACATACATACATGAAAATATACATACAAACATACATATGTATCAAACAAAAATTTAACAAACTTGCACAAAACTTATTTCAGGTAAGACATAAACACACTTATTTTATGCCTCACTTTGGGAAAGACAAAGCAAAAATAAGCAAAACATGTCAAAACTATGAAATAATGTGAGATCGCGTTATAATGTGCTTGTGTTGTGTCTTGCTTTGGGAATCCCCAAGCCTTAGGCTTGGATTTGATTTGGATTTCGAACCCAAAGTTTGGAGTACCTTCCCAACCTCCATAGACGTGTTTTCATATTCTACAAAATTTGACATAATCTCGTCTGTGGCAATCATCAGGTTTGTACATGTTTCAAGGTTGAGTAAATCGAATACCTCGGTAATGTTAGGCTCTCTCTTAGCTATTTAACGATGTAAATTTTTTCACATTTTGACTATGTTAATGCTTTCATATTTAATTTCTTTTGTTTGTGTGTTTGTTTTTTGTCAAAAACTAATGTTTGGTATTTTTAACTATTTTTTAACCATTCATTGAAATTTCAATTAAATTACATTTTTATAAACTAGACTCTGGATTCTATGCATATTTAAAAAAAATAAAATTGATTAGTTTTCAAAAAATATAAGAGTGCCACAATCAAATTTCTATTTTTTCAAGATGTGTCCACTTTGAAAATTAGTAAAAAATCATATATTCATTAAAAAATTATTAGAAAATCAAGCATAAACTACATGACGTTAGCTAATTTGTCATTGAAGTGATTTTGAAAATGAAAAAAAAATGTTAACCTTTTGAGGGAGCCACAAAAAAGACTATGCTATGTGTTTTGACAAAAACAACACCAATTTGTATGGCTCCCTTTTTTGAACCCCTTAATCTCTACCATTTTTTGAAAAAAATAGTAGTTTAGAAAGTAGACTCGGAGCACTATGATCCTTATTTTTGTTGCATCTAATTTTTTTGAGTGTAACCATCCTCAATTTATCATCCAAGGTTAGTATTTCCTGATTTCAGAAAAAAGTTGTCACTTAAGACCCCCTTTAGGCCCCCCATCTTTTGCACTTACCTTGTGCAAATACTCTGATGGGAGATATGTCTAAGGGGGAGTTGTTATTTATTTTCATTCATGATTATTTTTATTATAATTGGTTCAGAGTAGTTCAATTGATTGGTACAATATTGGTTTAGTTGGTACATAGCATAAATTGGAGCATGAATTGGTATAAAGCATTGTGAGAATTTGGTTTTGTCATCAATGATAAAGGGGGAGATTGTTGGCATAATGTTGTCATTGATTTCAAAGGTGTCATTGATTTCGAAGGGAAAATTAGTGGAAGCTTGGATGTCATTGAATATTAGTGGATCAATGTCTAGAAGAATTGGCAAAGATTGATGGATAGGATAGCATGTTTTACAATTATTGCAATGTTGCTCAAAAGTTGTAAAGTTGTCATGAAATGTTGTCATGTTTTTATAGAGGTTACTTCTAGAGGTTAGAGAAGAAAACTAAGGCTTGATTCAATATGGGTTTTTCGAGAGATTTCCATTGATGTGATTTGTATTTCTTGAAGACAAAAAATGTGCTCAATTTTTTCTTATGTTTGCTTTGAAATAGAATTAGGGTTTTACAGCTAAACCCTAAATGTTGCAGTCATGTAGATGAGCATATTTTATCTTATTATATTGACTATGTACATGCGATTGCAAATTTCTTAAGTAATAACTTAAGTGCTTTGTGTCGTCAAGGTAACTGAACCCTTCACCTAACACTTTTGGTGGTTCTCAGAACCTTGTTAGTCTTCACCTCAGTGGTGGTGTCAGTATTCATGGTGATTCTCAGAACCTTGATGGTCCCTTCCATTGGCCAGAGTGTTGGCATTTGATGTTAGTTTCAAAACCTTTGTCGACCTTTGAAGTGGTTATCAAAACCTCTGTCCTTCCTGCTGATGGCTATGTAGAAGTTTGTGAGTGCATTGCCATATTCCTTCACATTGTATTTTATGGACTATAGAAACCATTTTTATTTGTGATGTGTGATATTCCATCCAAAGAAGATCAATGATGTGCATCTATGTTTTAATATCCAACAGTTGTCACTTCACTACTTCACATTACTCTTGTGAAGCAAAAGGATGGTGTGCAATCAACGATATGTGATAAGCTCTTTAGAAGATCAACAGTGGAGGTTCAAGAATGGTGATAAGATGGTTATTGTATTTGTTCTTCACATCGTTATTTGTATCTACTTCTACAACATAATTGCGATATGTGATCAATGATTGAGATCAAATGAAGAAAGATACAATGGTCATTACATCACTGCTTCACATTGCTATTATGAATCAAGTTAAAGGTAGCCAATTTGTGATGTGTGATGAAAGTGGATGGTGATGTCAACAATAATAGATAACAAAATGATATTGTGTCACTCATTTTATTCACAACATGGTTGTGAATAACACTGTGCCAAGCTAAAATGTGATACACTAAATGGTTAAGATGAAGACATGGTGGGTTCGCTATTCAATTAGTGATGGAGTGATACGTTGGACGCATGTTCAAAAATATAGGTGGTAATGTTTCATTGCATTTCAAGGTTCCTTCACATTGTAGAAGTGATTCTAAGAGCCCAAAGCATTAGTGTGATAGTTATATAGGATGCGATAGAGATCAGTGGTTCACATTTAAAGAAGATTGATCAAACGATGATTGCAAGTTATCTTCAGATTGTATAAATTGAGGTTGATGCCCTAAGTCAAGTTACAATATGTAAAGTGGGTGTGATGGAAATCTAATGGTTTTGTTTAAAGATGGAAAGGATAAAGGATGATTGATGGATCATGGCAAAAAGATCATATATTGATGGACCAAATTTAAGATCCTAAATGGCTATGATAGTATGAATGAGGGTTCAGTTTGGTAGCTGACACAATGTATGAATTTAATTAGTTTACCTATTCCAATGGCAATTTGTTTGGTGATATGATTTGTAAGGTGACATAACAATAGCATGAGATGACCAAATAATAGATACAAATTGGTCACACAAGATACAACATTTAATGTGTACCCAATCTAGGGTTTTCAGATTGTTAAAATTAGAAAATGGAAAAGAATATGGACAGTGGTGCATTGCTCGAGGCTGGTATGATTATTAAAGAATGTAAGAGAAAACAAGATAACCAAAATTTTGTTTGTGTGTTGGAGCAACAAAGTGAATGTGTTAGTGAAGGACTAGGAAAATAATGCACATACAATGATAGAGTGAAACCCAAACAAAAGTAGAGATCATCATCAAGGGTTTTCATTCAAGGTGTACAACAAAGAGAGGTGCAGGGTAGAGAATTGAGTTGTAGAGATTGCAACAAAGATTTGAGCAGTTGCAAATAGAGTTGCAACATTGAGTTGTATTCAATAGAATAAATTATAATAGTTTCTTTATAAATATGATTGATGGGTGCCATTAGATAACTGGGTAGGTGCTCAGTGTAGGGAGTTGGTTCTTCCTTGAAGTGGGTGCTCCTAAAACTAGGGGATTGGTGTCTCCTTAGGGTTGGTGCCCTTAAACTTTGTAATCAAAAGAGTTTCATTGTTAGGCTGGATTAGGATAGTAGATCCTAGTAGCTATTCTCACCATGGTTTTTTCCATATTGGGTTTTCCATGTACATCTTGTGTTATGTGCAATTTTTGTGTGAATATTTATCTCTCTACATGCTTAGTTGTAATCTGCACTAAAAGAGCTAAAATGAGCTAATCTGCTTTAAGTGTCAAAGGGATAAATTTTAATTGATCTACCGATTCACCCCCCTCTTAGTAGATTGTTGTGTTCCAACATACTTATCATAGTTGGTCTAGTCATGTAAAGCTAAGCAATGAAGAGTTTGATAAATGGTGCTTTTGCCAAAATTTTGTGCGGATTATAGATCTTATTCATAAAAAATTCCAGCCATAAACATAACTGGTTCACTTGGACCAATTACAGATTGGATTTTGCTAGGAAACTTAGTAGGCTTGATAGGTTTTATAGCTCTCTTGATCTACAATTAGTTCAATATTTTAATGTGTGTTGCATGAAAGTGGATTACTACTTGCCTCTCAAATCATTTTCCTATCCTCTACATGTTTTTTAAAAGAATTTCATAAAGTAGATTATAAGTTGTCTTTCAAGCTTAATACTTCACACTTGAAAATTCCTTCTTATGTTACTTCATTGTTTGGAATTTGGAAGTCTATTTCCAAACCGAAAGAAAGAGAATCTTATAGGGAATGGTGGTAGGATACTATTTCTTAATGTGTTATTTTCTTAAGATCCTTTAGAAAATGACTAGCATGGTAGTGAAAACATAAAGATATATCTATCAAAGGTAAACTTGAACTCAACAGAAGTATGCTTAACTAAAACCCTAATAATATTTCTATCCAAACATTAATAACTGCTATTGAAACACGACTATGAAATCTTGATATGTATAAAGGGAAAGAGGCCAAAATGAGAGCTAGATTACATTAGAAAATGGAATGAAATAGAGACACCAAATATTTCTTCAATTACTTAGACCTGTGACATTTGTCAAATCATTGGTTCCTATGGATCTTCTTGTAAAATTTTGTGCTCCTCTTCGATGAAACTTCTTCAAGGATTGGCTATGGATTAAGAAATATCCTTTTTTCTATTTTCCTTTGAAGAAGATTTGTTTAAAAATCCTCCCAAATGTGGAATTAAACCCAATACTTAACATCAAATGGTGTTGCAGATTTCAAGAAATGAAATGGAAGAACCTAAGTGCTCAAATATAGAGGTCTAAAGTTGAAGCAAATGCTCAAATTCTAACACAAAAAATCTTGCACCATAGATTACTAGTGGAGGATAAATTGAAATATTTAAAGATTCAACCAAAAAAGTATCCTCTTTGCCAATATATTGAAATCTTAAAACATTTTTTTGGGGCTATGTTTGGGAAAAGAAAAAATGGAATGCTATATTTGTATTTTTCCTTACTATTTTTGAGCATGTGTTGCAATGGAAAGAAGCAATTTTGGGCATTGGGCTGCATAAGAATGCAGTTGTTGATTCCATGAGATGGTATTTTGCTTCATATTGGAAGAGTAGATGTGTAGCTATGTTTTCTAATCATATTACTTAGCATAAAGTAGAAATGCTATAGTTTTACTTTGACATGTCATGCTACAACTTGTTTCTTTGTGTTTTTTGTTGAAAGATGATACTAATTACACAAGCTTTTGGAAAAGATCAAATATAAATTTTTTCTTCATAAAGGGGACATCTAATGTTCTAGACAACTTTAATGTTTATTTAAATTTTGAGTATAATTTTTGTTTCAACTATTTTTTTGTTAAGTATGTTGTTGATTTAACTTGTTAGTCAATTTCAATTTGGGATACTTGTGTTATTCAATACTAGAACATTTTTTGTTAGTCTCTTGTTCAGATGAAGTAAATTAATTCCTAGCATAGTCCTTGGTTATTATCTGTTGTGTTGTACTTTTATTGACGATCCTTAAGGACATGTGGTGTTTCCCTTCCCTTCGGAGTTTCCTTTTGGGCTTCTTATTCTTTTCTTTGTAATTCAATTTTGTTCAATAAAAAAGAAAATAACATCTACTGAATAGTTTCTTATTTGATTGAGAATGACAAAATATTAGAATACAAACATAATGTATTTTTGAAATAAAATTTATATTAGAAGGTTGTATTTCAATTGGTGGGGGTTAACTTTGACACGTGATGTTAACATCTATATATAATTTGATTATTGTTATGACAAATAAAGTAAAAAATCTTTTATATCTCATTTTTTTCAACCATCTCTAATACCAATTTTATTTTAATATTGAAACAAAAAAACTAATAATACAATTAAAAAAAAAGGTAGCCAATAGACTTCCAAGAAGAGATTGCAACATTCCAGCAAACCAAAACACAAGTGAATTAGATACCTTGAGATTCCATTACAAAATCAGATTCTAAACTCGAATACCAATTATTGAATAAAAGACAATAACAAAATGATAAAATTGTACTTTAGAGAAATAAAAAGAAACTTTAAAATTATTCCATATTTGAGAACATTTAAATAACTAATTTGGACGATTTCCAAACTACTACATACTCTATTACATACCATTACCGTGTATTATTTCTAACACACATATAGATAGTCTTTAACATTGTTACTACAAAGGCTAGCCTTTTGGATCATAAAGACAACCAATACCAATATGTTTAAGCCCTGAGGTTAAAAATTCCATTTATTTTGTTAAGACAATTTAAAATAGGCGAAGCTGGTGTAGAATCGAGCTTTAAATGCATGCTTCAATTTGTAATATTTATAATCCCTTGGTGACCGCCTTCATCTCCTCAAAGCACTCGGTAAAACACTTGGCCAGAGTATCAGAATTAACATAACCTTTGGTGCCAATCACTTCCAATCTAACGCTTCCCATGTAGCTCACTACCGTCAAAAGAAGTGTCTGCAAAACTAACAATTTGTTACACCAAATAACATCCTTCCAAGAAAAAAGAGTTTAGGTTTTTAAGCTACCATATTACATTAAAAGGTGATAGATATTCCTACATCCAGTTTCAGTTCACATTCCATTCATAGTCACGATAAAGATAGTAAACATGTGTGATAGGATTCCAGTTCTCAGTTACTTGCCTGAGGAATCCCTGATACAGAGAAAGAGATGCTCTTAACCGGCATTTGATTGATTGCTATCTTATCCGTTGGGCCAATCAAATTCGATATTACTAGTGTTGTGTTTGCCAGAGTTTTATACATAGCAGTAGCAGATGCCTGCAATACTTAACAGTACAAGCTTTAATTCCAAACTGATACTCCATACCATATAAAAGTAAGGAAGACACCCCCATTACTGAGATGAATTTGCCTGATGCTAAAAACAAGTAAGCAATCATTTTAAAAAATTTCATCAATGTCCACTGATCTGGACATTAAGTAGTGTGAATAGAAAACAGATATTATGCAGTATTAGCTAAAGGAAGAAGAAAAAACTCACAGAAAGAGACGAAACACCTTTTATGAGAGAAGGAAAGATCGAAGAAAGTCGTTTGTTCTAGAATTATGTTGTAATCAGATGAGCGATTGCTTAAGAGCCGTAGAACGTGTAAAGAATCAGATAAGATAATTAAAAGCATTTGTATTGTAATACCCTGTCCCTATTCTTCACGACATTACCATACTCGTCATTCTCTTATGATATCTCTAGAAGGATGACCTGTGTGTTTATTATTGCTTTGCGGAGTACAACGACTGAGTTTTCCGTATACGTTAAAATTGACTGGACTTGTGTGGCGTGCAACGTTTCTCTGAAGACTGGGACACTGTGGCGTGTAATCAGATGAACGATTTCTCAAAGAGTCGTCGAACGTGCAAAGAATTTGCCCACGTTGTAATCAGATGAACAATTTCTCAAAGAGTCGTCGAACGTGCAAAGAATTTGCCCACGCTGTAATCAGATGAACGATTTCTCAAAGAGTCGTCGAACGTGCAAAGACTTGGTGCAAATTAGGTGATGCCCCCGCCAAAAGGCCTTTGTATCGTAATGCCCTGTTATGATACTCTAAGCGCTGACTTAGGTTGCCAGGCCCACATCCCCGTCAAATCAGACAGAGCCTTTCCTTTCCGTTTTCATAGTATCCTCTAAGATATTAAAAGCATTTGTATTGTAATACCCTGTCACTGTTCTTCACGACATTACCATACTCGTCATTCTCTTATGATATCTCTAGAAGGATGACCTGTGTGTTTATTATTGATTTGCGGAGTACAACGACTGAGTTTTCCGTATACGTTAAAATTGACTGGACTTGTTTGGTGTGCAACGTTTCTCTCAACCTTAGGACATTGTGATTGTTTCAAGATGGAACAGCCGTCCCGTAATATTAAAAACAAGAGACGCAGTTGCGTCACGTTCCTGCCGATTGGTAATTTGGGTTGAAAATTTGATGAGAATAAAATCCAAAACTTTGTCTTAAAATTTGTTGAAAAGGGCTTGATTTATTGTCATATGGATATTAAAAGGGCTTGATTTATTGTCATGTAATTAATAATAAGCTTTAAATTTTTTGTAATTTGTAAAATTAAAACTCTATTTTTATCACTGACTATTCACAGCACCAACCAGTAGGAAAAAAGATAAAAGCATATTGTATTTATTGAAAACCTAACAATTTAATATAGACTATATAGATTCAGTGGTCAACATTTAAATTCCAGTTTTTCATTGGTGAGGTTGTCACTGTCAAGACAAAAAAATTGAATTGAATGAATGCATAAGTTATCCTGCCTGTCGGCAGGAACTAATAATAGAAAGAAAAGGTCATAGAAAGCAACAGTAGGAAGAGACCAAACAACTTTCGTACAAAAGATCAGCAATTGAAAATATGGAATAGGATTGTGATCTATTTGTGAACCAATTTTAGAAATATATTATTTAAAAAATCATTAAAAATTATAATTTTGATTTTTCTTTATTAATAATTTTTCAATAAAATATATTTTTATAAATTTAATTATGAAATAGTAAGGGTGAGGACCCTATCGTGGGACAGGGTCCAATTGCTGGTATAGCTATGGACAGTCTCGGGGCCAACTTTGGACAGTCTGAGGACCACTATTGGGCAATAAAAGTGTTAATAAATTTACACTTAATATCCAACTACCAATCCCTTCAATTCAAAAAATACAAAAATTGATCAATCATGTAACGCCACATCAGCATACCAACATTACATGACTTAGTTACCCACTATCGGTGCATCACTTTTTTTTGGCTCTTTTTTTGTGGTTTTTGAAAAACACCCCCCAAAACTTAGAAAACGTGCTCAAATTTTCCCCAAAAGTTTTTTACATACTGCCAACTCGACGATCAAGGGACGTGGCCAAAAAAAAAAGCCGACTTCGAAGTTGATGACGTGGAGTAGGGGGTCAAAGTTACCCTACCCATGATAGGGCCCTCTCCCTTAGATTAAGATTATTTTTTTTGGTAGGTAAGAGGAGTTTGATTTTGTATTAATATCAAAAAAGATTACAGAGTGTTGTTGTGCTGGAATACCAAAAAACCAATCCCTAGCCATTGAAATAAACTAGCAAATTCGACCACCCGAAGCCCCAACTCACCTATGATAACCATAAAACAACCACCAAAATACTTAGAATCACCAAAAAAAACACTATAATCGGGCTATTAGCCAAAATGCCCATAATACAGACCAAAGACAAACCCTACCCTAACCAGACAAGGAGAGTCAAACACTGTCACCATTTACTTGAAGCTGTTAGCTGATGCACATGCTTCAAACTCAGAAACCTAATCGAAGCCATACACGGGCACCATCTACAATACTATTTTTAGGAAATTCACACCATATGCTACCAATTGCATATGTTGCACTAAAGCCATACCTTTCAAATCAAGCAACAGAGGGTAGTATTTGATAACTTCTGAAACTTTGAGGAGAGCCAAGTCACACGGGAAGGGAGAGCCAAAGCCCGGGATCGCCGCTTAGAGAACCTCCTCCAAACCACCCAAAAGATTCTCCTTAAAAATCTTTTTTACAAGAGCCTTCACCTCCACTTTGGGCATTCAAATGTCAAGCACCAAGGCCAAAAACCTAGAGACGATATGGGTGTTAACCCTGAAGGTTTCTCAATTCTCCAGATGCCCCTTACCCAACACCATTTTTACCATGATCATCGTATGATGATCAATATTCAGCATTATTTGCTTTAGATGCTAGTCCGTTATCTTTTCTAAAGCAAGTTTCTACACCTTACAATCCAAATGTATAGGAGTGTCCACGCCAAGATCCACGAGCAACTTTTTCAACATATGCACCACAAATTTAGATCTTTCTACTATTATCACCTTCCAAAAGCCAGAGATGAAAAACTTCAAACAACTAGATACTCTTTTGCAACCACCTTCAATGTTTTTAAAGATGCAATATTGCTAAGATCACCTCAAACATAATTACATTGTACATGATCTTGTTTGCCAACTTGTCCACCACCCTGTAGGCTCAAACAAAATTGCCACCTAGACATTGAAGTACATGCAGGAATTAGTAAAAAGCCAGTGAGGAGACTTATAATATCCCAACTAATCTTGTCGTACAACCCAACTATGCCAAGCAATAATGCTACCCATCAGAATACATCACTAGAAACAATGACATCAAGATGCAATTGTCGTCTTCGAGCTCCTTTGTCATGGCTGCCACCTATGCTAAGTCGTGCCACACATACCTAGAAAAAAGGCACCCACCCATATACCCATGATTAAGTTTAAATTTTTTATTTTTATTTGCTTTCTATATTTTTTATTAATTATTTAAATTTTAATTAATAAGTAGTATTTATAAAGCTTCCAAAACCTCTATTTAATTTCAAAACTTTATTGGTGTATTTTATTTTATACTTTTAACTTGCATAATTATTTAATATCTATATCTTTACTATCTATCAATATTTTAACTATAATTAACAAATCAAAATATTTTCTTTATTTTTTAATTGATTTTTTTAACGATAATGAAAGTTGAACTGTTTGATATGTTGCAAGATTGATTTTTTTTCTTGCAATCATTTAGGTGGTATGTATAATGATAATATATTGAGATTCTCAAGTGTATGCTTTTTGTTGATAAAATATGTAGACAAAATAAATTGCACCAAATAAAACAAAGCACAAAAATAATAAGCAAAGGACACCCAAAATTTATAGTGGTTCACCTATAAGGATACATCGACTTGGTTCACCTATAAGGATTCATCCACTTTCAAATGCAGGGGAAATCACTTTATTTTCTTGTTCTCAATACATAATACATTCATAGCAGCAACTATATATAAAACCTAGTCCTACCACCAAAAATAGTCGATTCTAAAATAAACCAATGCATGCAAAGAGGAGATTGAAAAGATTTTGTCATTACAAAGGAGAGGTAGCAGGGAGCCATTATTATTGGGCTTCACCACACCAACAATCTCCCACTTGAAGTCCAATCATTATTGCAACGAACAATGATATCCCCTACATTTTCATTTCACACCACAACTAGGCCAATTGAATATTTTAATTTCACCAATGACTACTCACAAACACTACGAATCAGTCTTCTCCACACCAAATCAGAGCTGATAAAACTCAACAACACAATATCTTCTTTTATAATTTTTATAGGAGCAAAGTCACCCACAAATTCACAATCAAGAACACCATCATCAACCATTTTTCAAGATCATCCAATATACTATTTATACTTCCACATACTACTACTATTGACACCAACTTTCCACCTTGTTCTTTTTTCATAGCAGTATCAATTGTTTCATTTGGTGGTTATGGCACTACAATCTCACCATCCACATAAGGTTCAAGCGCCCATTGTTTCTTTCCCACAAATCCATTGTTCTTCTCCTCCTCTTCCACATCAGGAGGTTCTAATACTACAACTCCACCATTTTTTGTCACAATAAAATTTCTTTCATCAACATCAACAAGCTCCAATTCTACAGAAACATCTTTTTGTTTTGTTTTGATGTCTAGTTCGATAAGGAATATATCCAACTCAACCAATTCCTTCTTTAATTCTTCATTTCTTTTCTTTCCAGAAAACTCCCACTCTTTCGCAAATGTCTTTTTCCTTCTCCATATAGAAAATTCATTCTCTGAGCATCAAAATTTCTTCCTTTAGGATTACAGCTTCTTTGTTCAGGTAATCCTCTTAATTCTTGACCTCTTTCTTAGGTTCATCTTCACTCACCTAGTTCCAGACTGCATCCTCCTCTCCTTGGGAGGCATCCTCCTCATCTTAGAAGGGAAACTTCACAGTATGTCCTTTAACCAGTGATTGCTTCAAGTTATCTTCTTTCTCTTTGCCAATGGCAGCCACAAGTGCATCAAGATTTGAGAAGGAAACAAACTTAGCATCCTCCTCCTCTTTAGCCAAATCCTTCTCATTTTTCCATCCATCCCACCAGTGAACACAACACCTTGTTTCAGGTTGCACTTGCACAATACTTTCTACCAAATCTAAACTAGGGTGAAGCCACAATAGTGGTTTACAATTTCATGGAGGAAGGAAAACTGAGAAAAACTGGCCCCATGGCAAAAAAATTGGTTTTAGGGGTTCGAATGAACCTACAAGTTCGACCGAACTAGGGTTCGACCGAACTAGGGTTCGACCGAACCCATCAATCACGGGGCCCACATTTCTCACCCAAAAAGCAAAAGGAAAAATTGCATATTGAGGGGGTTTGAATGAACTAGGGTTCAAATGAACCCTGGTTCTAGTGAACGCCCTTTTCCCTAATTTTTTATTTTGTTCACACCAAAAACCTAATTTTTTATGCTTTGACGCTCAGGTTGAGGATGCAAATGGGGGAATCTTCACAAACCTGATTGGAGTCAGGGAGTCCTCAAAATGAGCTATCCAATGAATGTAATTTTAATATGTTTTGGTTTTATTATGTATTTGTTTTTTTAGTTTTATTAAACATAGGTTTTTCGTCGAAAATGAAGGTCTCTATTCTGCACATATGGAAAAATAGTAGATTATCAAAAATAAAAATTGAAAAATATGAGTGCACCAGATATTGAAGTTCTTAATCCAACAAAAAAATAATAATTGAATTTTGATATATACAAAAAAAGTTACGCGTTATACGGTCGCGCTATGTTTGAATTGTCATTAGTTTAACTTTGAAACTTGATTAAAGAAAAAATATTCAATAAAAAACTATCTAACCAAGTGCAAGAACTAGATATCGGAGTTACAAATCCAAATTCGAAAGAATTAGAATTTTAACCTTCATGGAAAAATAGTTATGTGTTATACGGTGTGCGTCACTTTTTAAAAATGTTGTTTTTTGAAAAAGACCAGTTTTTGTGGGAGATGGAAAAAGAAGTGCACTTTGATTCAAAAAAAATTGAAAAAAATATTTTTAGAATCTATAGACAAAATGTTATGAGACTCTAGTTTGCATCATCTTCAAATTTCTCACGGTTTATCTGCTATAGGTGTTTGAATGTGAAGATTTAGTTAAAAATAAAAAATTTAGTGTCCAGTTTGGCCAAAAATTGTAATCCACTATTGTGGGATCACCCACTACCAAAGAATTTCTTCAAAGATGGAATCAGATTCATCATCTGAAACTCCCATTTTAGCTTATCTCTTCACTATATAAAAGCACCCAACTCTGGGATCAAATACCCAATCGTTTTCCATCTCTTCTCAATACTTCTCCATGGCTATGATACCAATTGTTGATAAAACATGCAAAAAAAATAAATTGCAAATTTAATAAAATAGAGCACAAAAAGAATAAGCAAATGACACCAAAAATTTATAGTGGTTCGCCTATAAGGCTACATCCAATTTCAAATGTAGGGGAAACCACTTTATTTTCTTGTTCTCACTACATAATACATTCATAGCAACAACTATATATAAAACCCAGTCCTCCCAAAAAAATTAGTTGATTCCAAAATAAATCAATGCATTCCAAGAGGAGACTGAAAAGATTATGTCGTTACAAAGGAGAGGCAGTAGGGAGCCATTATGATTAGGCTTCACTGCACCAACACTTTTAATTTGGAAACATTTCTTATCTTGTAGGGCATTTATGCCCTAAAGATTTTTGTTTGACCTGGTATACTTTACAGACTCTAAAAGTGTTAAGGTATTTTTAATCAATTTTATGATCAAGGTTTTGGATAGATAGGGTTAAGGCACATCTAATTAATGTTGAAGTGTTATTTGTGTGGGTTTTTAAGATCTAATTAAAATATCTATGTAGTTTTCTTCTAACAATTCAGTTCATGTATGTTTCAAATATTGAGAAATGTGTGATATGTTTTACCAATCTATATAAACATGATTGCTTTATTGACTTATTTAAACCTCACTAATTTGTATGAACAAGATTCCATACTTTCAACCTATATTCCAAAAGTGAATAGCTTTCAATTCCACATAGTATTTGGGCCACATTTTAGATATTTTAGGATTTCACATTCACGCTTAGGAATGAAACTATCAATCATCAAGGATAAAGTTTTGTGATTCAATTAGGTATGTGCAGAATCATGATTGCCCAAAAAGTGGCGATATGATGTGTATGTGGCTGACAACTTTTTTTTACCCAAAATTGATGAAACAAAAAGGGTTTTTAAATGATATTCTCAACTTTCTACCAATATAAATTATGTTTTATTTTGAATTTAATAAATAATTATTATTCATTTTCTATTTGAATTAAGACTAAAGTCCTGATTGATAGATTGATTGAAAAACATCTATAACTTTCAAATTGTATCACATTTTTGAATTTGAAACATGTGTCACATTCTATACTTTGCATACTATAAAAATTGAATTTCATGAAGTTTTAACCAAGTTAAGGTGGTTAGACATACAATTTTTTATATTTTTAAAAGTTGTAATAAAAATTAAGTAATTAATTATTTACTTGGAAAAAAATTACAATAAAATATGCATCGCATCGGGACATGAATCCTCTACTTATATCTAAAATCTTATAAAAAATATTATCATTTTATTATGGTTAGGTGGTCGGACAACACCTACTTCTTATTTTTCCACTGAAATTTAAGTACCTCTTGCATTGAAATTTCAATTTTTCACCGGATAGATTTAAAAAAACCTAGTAGTTTAGAAACTACATTTAATTTGCTACAGATTCTATTCTTACACATTTTTTAAATAATATAGATAACTTATTCACATTTTTCGTCAATTTTCGCAACTTTGATTTTTCTCATTTTTTTCCACTAAGGGCTTGTTTTCCCCATGATGATCCTGCACATACCCAATTCCTATTAATTTCCATGTTTATCCTAGGAAAATCAAAGTTGAACTGTTTGATATCTTGCAAAAATGATTTGTTTTCTTGTGATCATTCAGGTGGTTTGTGTAATGATAATATATTGAGATTCTCAAGTGTATGCTTTTTGTTTTGAAACATTTCTTATCTTGTAGGGAATTTATGCCCTAAAGATTTTTGTTTGACCTAGTATATTTTAAAGCCACTAGAAAATATGCTAGTTGCAGTTTACTCATTTTAATCTTTCTGTGGAATCTTAAGTTATTTTTTGTGGTGTTTATTGTATATGTTGCATACCATTAAATTAAGTCTGTACATATTTTTGTGGTTACTTTAATGTTCTAAGATATGCATATTACGGTGGCATTATGTGCCCATAAATAGGTGGTACTAGCTAAATGCTTTTATTCTATTCAATATATTGGCAATAAAAAAATGATTATCATTAAAATAATTGTATGTTGGATACATTTATTGCAAGCGCTAGAGCTTAACAACCAAGTTTCTAAAAGTTGTATGAAACCAAAACTGAAAAAAATGATGTGGAGACTAACGTTTTTTCAAATAATCATGTATGATCTTTTCTATTGTTTAATTATGGTTTTCATTGGGAGAATGTTAGTACATTCACAATGATATAATAATGGGAATTTTTGTGGTGAAAATATCCATCAGCTATGAGAGTTCTATAAAGGATTTCTAAAATACAAAGTCACATTGCATATTCCATTGTTACTAGTCTGTAAGAGCACGTTGCAAAAGTACTCAAAACATGGGGTTTTGTATTGGCAATGCTTAAATAAAATTGGAAATTGCCCGAATATGACAACCCCTTTATGTTGGTAGGTTGGTCTTGATCTAACAATGTCCTTGCATTGTGGATGTTAAAAACACAAATTTTCTTAGGAGCCTGCGAAGTACTAAGAGCTCCAATAAAGGGATTCTACCTATCAAAGTTACTTTACTTGTTAATCCCCTCACTAGATACTCTAGGTATGAATTTGAAGATTTATTCTACTTCTAATTTTATATTTGAAAACTTATCCTACTTCTAATTCTGTATTTGAAAATTTATTATGCTTTTTATTTTGTGCAAAACAAGTTTTGATGAAGATTGATTAAAATATTGTTTGAAATTATTCAGGCCTAAAAGTGCTTTTACTCGAAATCTAGTGTCTTTGTGATTAGTGGGAAACTACTGTGTGCTAAAACAAGTGATAGTCAAATAGAAGTTCTCAATTGAATGTCATGCACTGTAATGCAGTTATTGGCCTGGTTATATATGCAAGAAGATTAAACCTTGTCTGGTTAGCAAACCCTAGTTTTGAGATACCAAACAAAGTTCAAAAAATCTAAAAGTTTATAAACTTGGACAAAAATTAGATCTAAAACATTTTGAAAGCCAAAACCTCAACAAAGAGAGATCATGGATTTAGAGGAAGGGACACCCAACAACAAAAAGGAAAAAAGAACAAATACAAATTTGAGTAAATGTCTGAGGGCTGATGCAAGAAGTTGGGTACACAAAAAGCTCAAAAAGTGGAAATGTTTTTGCTGTTTTTCAGACTTTGTCACACTTGGACTGAAAATTTGAGGCACTTACACAATGAATCTTGAAACAAGTCAGTAATATGAAATTTATCATTTTGAATCTAGTTTCCAAATATGTAAATTATTAAAATACCCAGATTATATAAATTAAATTTTGATAGGGATCTATAAAAACCACATTTTAAAAGTCCCTATTTTTTTAGCATACCAAGCAGGTGTACGAACAACACTTTTTTACCCAAATAAAATTATTTTTCTATTTCCTTTTGGGAAAAGAGAGCTAGCAACATGAAGTTTGATGTGGATTTTTTTTTGTAATTTTTGGTTGAATATTTTTTTTTATTAAATTTTTATTGGCCTTAATTGATGTTTTTTAAAATCAACGTGTACGACCAACATAATTGGACCTAAACAAAACATTTTTTGACTCTTTTTTTTTATTGTGAGAATTGTCTAAATTTTGATGCCATATAATTTTTTTTACAAGAAACTTAACCAAATAAAAGTTATTAAAAAACCAAAAAAACTTGATATTTCAAGTTTAAGGACTAGTTTGCTTAGAAACTAATTAAAAAAATAGCAAACATAATCCAATCTTAACAAAATTTATATATTTATAAAGTAGACATTGTGTTCTCTAATGGGTTTTAATTTTATAGATTCATTTAGAAAAAAAGTCCATCAACTATGTTGTCAAAGTTGGACATTCTTCTTCAATTTTTAAATAACGCGTACGCATTATAGAAACGCATACGCATTATTCAAATGAAACGCGTATGCATTATTCAAATGAAATGTGTACGCATTATTCAAATGAAACGCGTACGCGTTTCATAATGCATACACGTACGCATTTCATAACGCATACGCGTTACCCATTGACCCATTGGGAAAACGTAACGCGTGCGTGTTATGAAACACGTATGCGTTTCTTGAACATAATGTGTATGTGTTTCATAACACATACACATTTCTAATATTGTCGTTTTCCCCTAATTTAGAAAATATTGGTAAAACACGATTTTCCTACAACATTCCTTTTCTGTAGTACAGTCCAAAAATGTCATTTTCTGCGTTTTTTATTGCAAATTTGTCTTGTGCAGGGCATATTCTATTCAAATTGTTGGAAGAGACAAAGTGCAGGTTGAATTTTCTGAAGTGGAATCAAGTGCAAGAACTTTTTACAAGAAGATTTGGAAAAAGTGAATTTTTGGATGTACTCATGATGTTTTTGTACTTCGGAGTTTATAGAAAAAATGATCTTCATAGTACATAGTTTAATTTGAATATTTGAAGGAGGTGGCAATTTGAAAATAGGTTTCTTGAATTTTTTTTTGTCATCAAAGAGGTTTTGGTAACCATGGGTGATAAGCAAAGACAAAAAAAAAGATGTAGAAAGTTAATGACACCCAAAGAAATTCAAGCAAATAAAAATAAGGAGGCAAAAAGACAAAGGGAAAGGAGAGAAAGGATTCGTCAAATGAAAGATTTGGAAGCATTTAGTTCTAATAATGTTGAAGATGAAGCAATGAATGATGAAATGATTGTAGATGATGCAAATGTGGAGATGGTGAATATGGAAGAAAATGCAATTACGGAGACAAACCCAACTATGCCTTCAACTTCAACTTTGAATGATATGCAAACAACTTCGGGTGTGTCTTCAAATCCACCTCCCAATGATATGGAAAATGCACCTATTCAAACAATCTATCCAGGTATGTGTTCAAACCCAAATTTTCATAATATTGATATTGTTTGTTTATATGAAGTTGGATACACGATTGATGAGATCAATAATATTAGGGTTGAAACAATGCAAAAACAATAAAATGATGAAATTATATCTTATGAAAATGTAAATGAGAATGAAATCCCTTTTACATTTGAAAATGAAAATGAAACCCCTTGTGTGAATGAAAATGAAACTCCATCTATGGATGAAGGTGAAAATAATTTTTTTTTTACAATTGAAACAGATGTGCTAGATAAGCTTTGTGGTAAAGTTTCTTCAAGGAAAATTAGAAATTATGGAAATAAAATATATAAAATATTGTTTTATAGAAATAAATTAGGATTCCAATGTCAACTCATGGTGCAATTGATGAGAATGTTGAAAATGAGAAAAGTGATAGAAAAATTAGGTATTTTTGTAAAACCAAAAAAGAAAGATGATTCAGTAGAACAATTCATATCTAGTGTTGCTAATTCTATTGATGTTTTTGGGAAGAAAAGTTGATCAAAAGATAAGAATGTAGCTCATCGTGCAATAACAACTGCTATAGTTGATAAAGTAGCTTCAAATAAAATAATGTTAAGTAAGATTAGTAAATGTATACACTTAAATCCTAGAAATTTGATAAGAGCTGCTAAAAGAAGAGAAAGTATTGAAAATGATCCTATTAATCAATGTTGGAGTTTTAGTGGTAGACTCCCAAGGTCAGACATGAAATTAACTAATGAAATTGAATCTTTAATCATAATTTTTTGGCATGATAATACAAGAGTATCACCTAACATTAGAGATGTCTTAAAATTATGGGTGGGTTCCAAAATTCACAAACCTCATCCAAAGCATCTCTTAGATATGACTCAAACTGAATTATATAAAAAAATATTAGATGCTTCAATCTTACCATTGAATATTATCATAAGCCAAAAATCATTTGAAAAGTGTAAACCTTTTTATGTTAGAATTAATAAGCAACAAATCTCTTGTTGTTGTAAGACTCATGCACAATTTCATTATTATTATGATATATTTTGATATATACGTTGCACTTTGCATGCTAACCAAATTATGCAGGACATTTGTGGTATTAATATGCCACCTGAAAGAATCAAAGATTTTATAGCAAGTTTGTTTTGTAATCCCTCTTTAAATGGAAACTCATTTTTTTTAAAAGCATGCATTTCTGGAGAATGCGATATATGTGGTAACTTTTCATTATTAGGAGAATGTATGCATGAAAGTAGTTTAGATGAATTTGGAAAATAATTAGTGGATGCAAAAATATTTAAAAGTATTGCGTATTCTTTAAAAGATGGAAAAATTGGAAAACGTGTTGAGGTAATTGTGGAAAAAGTTAGTGTGCATGCTTTTATTACTGAATGTAAAGATAAGTTTGTACCTAAATATGTTCAGCACTCTCAGAATTCTCATTGGCTTGATAATCAATTTTGTTTATGTAAAAACACATTCCCAATTGGATCTATATTGTTAGTTGTTGATTTTGCTGAAAATTATACTCTTGCTCCATAAGAAAAAATTCAATCACAGTATTATAATTCAGTGCAAGTAGCTATATTTTTTCACATTGTTTATAGGCATGTTGAAGATAGTATAGAAGATAATATAAATTTTTTGAGAGAGTACCAATTTTATGTAAGTGATAATCGATTACATTCATCTGAGTTTGTACAATATTGTTTTGATATATTTTATAACAATTTAAAAGAGAGGAATTCAAATGCTAGAACATCTCATATGGTCAGGTAATTGCACGGGTCAATTAAAAAATGCTAGAATGTTTTATTGGTTATGTATATTTCATAAGGAAAATAATATCCAACACATATGGATTTTTTTTGAAGCTGGTCAGGGTAAGAGAGAACATGATGGAGCAGGTGCATGTGTGAAAAGAGCTCTTGCTAGAGAGCAACTAAAATTTGAGGATGCTGCAAAATTTAGAGATGCACGCGCAATTGTAGATTGGTGCAATACCAAATTATCTATAAGAACAAGTGAGAGCTCAATAATTCGATGCTTCTTTTGGTTAGTTGAAGAAAATGATATTTTTTCTCAACAAGATTGTGAAACAATTAATGGAACTGCAAAATGGCATTCATTTAAGAGTTTGAATGCAAACACATGGACAATATGGACAAGGGAGTTGGCATGATTTTGTCAATTTTGTATTGTAGGTGATTGGAAGACATGTGAAAATATGGAATGGGTTGAACAATGGCAACAAAGAGATTTAATTCCTACATTGACATATGTTCAACATGGAATGACAATTGAAGATAATCAAGTGTTTGCATCAGATGATTATGATCATGTTTCGAATCTTGTACAAGAAGGTACATTATTTATTGAGTTGAATTTTGTGTGTATGCATGTTTATATGTGAGTTAAATATAAGTCACTCTTTATTGAATTTTGTATTTATTTTTACAAAACATGTGTATGTTGTTGTTGCACCTCAAGGGAATGAAGAGCAGACAAAGTACTGGTTGGCTAGATGTGTTGAGAGAAAACATAAGTTTGTACATACTAGAGTGGATGATGAAAACTTTGAGTATCCAACTAGTTCAGTGGTTGTTGTTGGGTCTAGCTTCGAAAATATTTGATGAGAAAGAATGGCTTGCCTGCATTTGAAGATTATGAAAGACACAAGAATATTATACATTATTCACATTTGATTTTGGCAACCAATATAAAACTAGTTAGATATCAAGGGAGGCCTGCTAATAAAGTTTTATGGACACTTTCAATGGATGATCATGAGACAATCATAGATGCATTACAAAAAAGAGAGGATGAGATGGTACAATAGAGTAAATAAATATTGGTAAGTATATCTAGTTGTATATATATTTAATTGATATATATATATATATATATATATATATATATATATATATATATATATATATATATATATATATTTGTCTTTAATCATTTCCTAATTAAAGTTTTATATCATTTTTTGTTTCAGGTCTCCCAAAATTAGATGCTTTACAAAAAAGAGAGGAGATGCACATTTATTACGATGGAATTCGAATCTAGAGACAAGTAACTATATATAGTTCTAGATACATTTAATTGATACTTTATAATTGATTTCATATCCCCTTAAGCCATTCTGTTAAAACCCCTTAAGTCATCCTCTTATGTACCATTAATCCATCCTCTTGCATCCCCTTAATTCATTCTATCAACTACCAATAATCAATCCTCTTAGGACCCCGTAATCCATATCCTCATATATCTACCCTTAATCTGTTCACTTGCATCCACTTAAGTCACTCTCTCAACACCCCTTAATTCATCCTCTTAGGACCCCTCAATCAATATCCTCATATATCTACCCTTAATCCATCCACTTGCATCTACCCTTAATCCATCCACTTGCATCCCCTTAAGTCACTCTCTCAACACCCCTTGGGGTTTAAATTCATTCTCTCAACTCCCCTTAATCCACCCTCTTGCATCCCTTCAAGTCATTCTATCAACTCCCCTTAATCCACCCTCTTCTATCCCCTTAAGCCATCCTCTTAAAGGACCCTTAAGTCATATCCTCTTACATCTCCTTAATCCACAATCTTGCATCCCTTAAGTCACTCTCATAATTCCCCTTAAGCCATCAACTTAGGGCCTATTAAGCCATATCACTTCGGACGATTTTGATTCTCGGACGAGATGACATTTTGAAAGATGGATAATCTCTCGGACGAATTTTGTGATCTTTAATTTATTTTAATTCCCGGACGATTTTTGATTCCTGACGATTTCGAGATTATTTTTATGGATATCCTTTGACGACGCGAGAATTTTAATTTATTTCCGAGACTTTGACGACGCGAGATTCTACGAAAGAGCCGTTGATTAATTTCGGACGACGCCGATTCGCGGACGATTATTTTTATTAATCTCTCGATCGACGGAGAGATTCTTTAATTCGATTTCGATTAATTTCTTTGATCGACGCGAGATTCTTTGTTTGACACTTCGAGACGACTTTAGATTCGGACGATTTCGAGATTATTTTTGAAGATGGATATCTCGGACGACGCGAGATTCTTAATGATTTTGATATCTCTCGGATCTACCTTTCGAGATTCTTTGTTATTTTAATCTTCCCCTTAATCCAACCTCTTGCATCCCCTTAATCCACTCTCTTACATCCCTTTAAGTCATTTTATCAACTCCCCTTAATCCACCCTCTTACATCCCTTCAAGTCATTCTATCAACTCCCCTTAATCCACCCTCTTGCATCCCCTTAAGCCGTCCTCTTAAAGGACCCTTAAGTCATATCCTCTTACATCTCCTTAATCCTCTTAGGACTCGTTAAGCCATATCCCAGGGTTCATGAGATGCATCCTCTTAACTCCCCTTAAGGCATTCTCTTAAGACCCCCCTTAAGTTATATATCCTCTTAGGTCCCCTTAATCCATCCTATGGCTAACATCATTTGAATTTGTATGGAATTTACTATATACAATTCTTTTCTTTCATGAATTTTTTACTTAAATGACTCATAAAAATTGTAGTTACTTACATTAATTATTTTTGCAAGTTCTCATCAAGTCGGTCTACGATGTGATTGTTGAACTAAAAAACTATTTTATCAAGAGACTATGTAAATATCAATTTTTGGTATTCACCTAAAAGTTGATAAGCTTTAATTGTATCTACATGCGCATATATGTTTCATCATGTTATATAGTTGTATTAAACATCTTGATGTACATTATATATGTTTGTTCGAAGTCACTTTTTAAATATCTTGTTCCAATTTTATAGATTATACATGTTTCATGTCTTCTATTTACCACATTTTATATAATTATTCAATTGTATAGATTATACATTTTATACATACAAGGAGATATTTTTTTGTTTATTGATTCAAATATTTGCTATGTAATTGGAAAATAGTTAAAATTACTTGCCCTTAATTTATTATGAATATGATTTAAGAAACTATTTAAGGAATGTTTTAATTTGTCACCTATTAATCACATTGTCATTTAACATTCAAACACATTGAGACAAGTAATAAAATATCAAATGCTAATATATATATGCAAAGCTTTATATACATATCATCAAAATATACAATATCACTAAGTTTTGTGGGTATTCAACCCCTTGGGATCTGGTACTCGTGATCCAATAGTAGGACACGTGAGACAATTGTATGTGATTGTGACCATGATCCACCGAATTTGAGTGCAAACTCTAAGCTCTATATCTATCCAGGGGTTGCCTGATGCTCCCCTGCTATATGATCCCTCTCCGCTTGTAGCTATGTTACCTCTATCTTTAGTCTCTCAACCTCTGTTGGAGTCTAGGATGACTATCTTATGGTCTCGACACAACAAAGGAATCTCCTCATATTCTCATATGTTGCCCGTAATCTCACGAATGGTATGAGTGAGTCTAGCTCCTGCTCCATAATAGGTGGGGGAATATAATCTAAGTCCATCAACTCCTCATCAATGGATGTTGACACTATCTCTATAGCTTCTTGAAAGTAGAGCTCTCACCAATCTCTCCTTGCTCCTATAAGGTAGAAATAGTACACAATCAGTACACATCATCATGATATACAAAGAGCATAAATGCTAAAGTACATGCATAAAATCAGATATCATCACCTATATTCCTAGTAGGCTGAACAATATCAACCTTGTCTGGTGTTGGGGGCATGGAAGATGTGCTAGCCTCTCCATGACTATGGATACTAATGCCTTCTATAGCCACTACTCGTGATCTTGTCATACGAATGGGAAAGGGCTCTCCCCACTCGTGTTAATCCTTAGCCACTGCCTCATCACTCTCACTCAAGGGTGGCTCCTCCTCCTCCTCCTCGTCCTCCTCCTCTTCCTCTTGGCCATCATAGTATGGATTTGTATCCTCATCATACTCATCATCAATGACATTAGTAAATATGTCTGTAGCTCTATATTGTGTCTCCTCAGCCATATCCTCTTTATCATCTCCCTCACCTAGTAATGGAATTGCATCTCCTACAAGCTCATCCATTAGATATAAAGGAGTTGTTCGTGATACTATCCACCGCTCCTCATAATCCCATGTGGAACCAATGTCATCTACGTTGAAGACTAGAGACTGGTTGTGATCTAAGAAGTCAAAGCTACTCTCAGTAACATGGTCTAGAGTGAGCTACACTTTATCACCTAGTCTCAGAGAACTCTGCATTGACCTTTTGAAAAATGATCATGCCCTAGGTGGCCTCTGAATATGTTTGAACTACCACATGACTCGATTGTAGTAGAAGGGACATACTACATGATCATTTCAACCAACCAGAAATCTATCTAACCGTAGTCTCCTTAATTGTATCATGTGATCTAGCCACTATAGCATTAAATGATAAGGTCTCCATAAGATCTCATCCTCCTCCAGCCAATCAAATCTCACTCTCCAAAAATGTAAATCCCCATACTACCATAATCGTCGTAGAGGATAGCCGAAGGCTTGAGGATACCCCACTGTTATAGCACACGAGAAGCTCACTAGTCTGGTACATATAATATGCTCCAAGCACGACACTTGTAGAAGCATGCAGTGCACCATGTTGTCTACCTCTTAGAAGATGAACCAACCAAGATCATAATATAAATGTGCCAAGATACAATGCCCATAGGGATATAGTGTCTGGTGCTCCACCAACCCATGAATCAAATGAAGTAGTCCTCCCTCAATGTGTGTTTCCTACCCATCTAGGATGATAACTAGTGCCACTATATGCATCATGATCTATCTCACCATTGGAACTCATGAATATAATAACATTGCCAGGTCAATCCACCCTCTCACTTACTCAAGATCTATTAGACCACCCAGACAATACTGCATATCTTCCTTATGCTCATAGAAGGTACGATCTCTCTCAAAATGTACCCACTCCCCCCAAATAGGAACTCAGATAATGTGGTGTACATCCTCTAGGGTAATCGTCATCTCACCTATTGGAAGGTGGAATTTGCATGTGTCTGCATCCCAACACTCATAGAGTGCCATCAACATAGCATCATGGTACCTTGTGGGGGGCATGACGTATACCCAGTAGATACCCACATCCTGCAAGTGCTCTATCTCCTCTACTGTAAGTGGTGGGGCTAAGTCTCTTAGAAAAATTAGCTACCTACCCCCTAGACACTACCACGAATGGGTGGGTACCTATCAAAACCACCAAAATATGCTCTAAAACACCATCTAATATCTTTAATTTTTACTTTATTCATCATGCAAGTGTACTAAAGTTCATCTAGTGTGCTTTCCTAAAGGCCCTAGATACTTTAGAACCCTTTTGGGACACTTTGCAAAGAAACAAGACACTTTAAGGAGGTTGTTAGGATACATGGACTACCTTTAAGCATTGTTTTTGACAAGGATTCTAAATTCATTGGTCATTTTTGGAGGACCTTGTGGAAGAATCTCAAGGAAAAAATATGTCCTTTAGTTCAACATACCATCCACAAATAGATGGACAAACTAAAGTGGTGAATAGATCATTGGGAAACCTCTTAAGATGCCTTACCTAGGAGCATGGACAAGCTTGGGATCTAATTTTACCTTAGGCTGAATTTGCATATAATGACTCCATGAATAGGAGCATTGGTAGAAGCCCTTTTGAAGTAGTCTATGGCATGCACCCTAGATAGTTCTATGAAGTAGGAGATCTACAAGGAGTTGCTAAGAGAAGTCCTCAAGGTGAGGACTTTGTTGTTACAATCAGGGATATTCATCAACAAGTGAAGGAAACCCTTCAAAAGAATGTTGAGAAGTATAAGGAAAAGGCATATTTAAAGAAGAGGAATGTCCAATTCAAGGTTGGAGACTTGGTGATGGAACACTTGAAGAAGGAGAGACTTCCAAAAGGAAAGTATACCAAACTCATGATGAAGAAGATAGGACTTTGCAAGGTGGTCCACAAGTTTGGCCAAAATGCTTATGAAATAGAGATACCTCCTGGGGTGGCAATCTCTCCTATCTTCAACATTTATGACTTGTATCCTTTCAAATATTCTATGAATGCGGGTGATGGAGTAGGTACAACAACAATGGAGGATGAAGATTGGGTGAAGGAACTACCCCTCGGCCAACCTATGACTCTTGAATGCATCCTAGACACCAAGGAGACAAATAAGACTATAAGGAAGGTTTACAAGGAATACCTAGTCAAATTACAAGGTCTACGTGAAGAGGATGCAACATCATGGATGTTAGAAAATGATATTAAACAGCATGGAACTATTGTAGAAGACTTGATCTCAAAGACAACTTGAGATCTTTTTCTTGCTTGGGAGTATGGTACAGGAGCACCCATGGGTCTAAGGGACTTAGAATAATTTTTCATGTTGTGTTTCTTGGTTTATGGATGGAATAAGGTCTTATGGACCATTTTAATTCTTTGTAGTAGGTCTTCTATGTTTTTGGTTGAGTTTTTGGTCTTGGTGACCAACTTCTTTGTACAACAAGGTCTCCATCCTCCTTTGTAAGTCTAGTGCATCTTGGAAAAATAAGGAAAAAGGATGCCTTGCTATATCTAGACACCTGAGGGGAATCACCTTACTTTTTTACAAGGTTTTAAATGCCTTTGACATATTTTGGAAGGCTCTTTGTGGTCGAGTTGGTAGAAGTTGTTCACGTTGCCTTAACTAGGCAATTAGAAGTCAAAGCATGAGATTAGTTTTTTTCCAATGTCTCTCTTTTCAAAATACAATTGCAAGAAGTTTTAGGGATTTTGTAAGACTTCAAATATTCCTTTCATGGTTGAGGAAAGGTTGATGTTGATGTTTTGAAGAAGTTTCAATAAGAAGTTTGTTGTTTTTCCTGTGTTTTCTTGAAGAATTTGTTGATCCTGTACTTGGTACAGACTGTATGTTCAACTTCATGCTCCAAGCCTATAATGGTTGGATAGGTAATTGAATAATATTTCCTTTGTCATGGAGTGGTGAGATTTCATTGAGTATCAAGGGAGTTGATCCTGTACTTGGTACAGACTGTATGTTCAACTTCATGCTCCAAGACTATAATGGTTGGATAGGTAATTGAATAATATTTCCTTTGTCATTGGAGTAGTGAGATTTCATTGAGTATCAAGGGAGATATTCCAATTTCTCTATCGGGTGGTCTGAAAACCCTTAAAATTAGGGTTTTGGGTGAAAAATGTATATTTCTTCCATTCCCACATTGTAAAATTGCTAAATCTCAGTGGGATGGAAGATATAAGGTTGTACTATCATTTCCTCATTGTTGGAAGTTGTGCATGAATTTTGGCTTGACATCTCTATGTGGCAAGCATAATTGACAAGCAAAAAAATGAGTTTTTTTCTTGATTTTGAAGAATATATTTAAGAGGCACTTAGGAATGGTGGAAATAGGTGTGGAGAACCTGTAGGAGACTGAATTTGGGATTTGGGGTGAAGGGGAGAGCCTATATGTCAAGACCTAGGTGTAGGTCTATGAATTAGGCCTTTTGGAGCAATGGTAGATAGGGCCATTGTGAGTGATGTTTTGATAGTCAAGAGGAATGGTTTTGGAACCTTGTAGGGGTCCATCTTAGGGGTCTGAATCCATAGGTTTGGTGTCTTAACAATCTTCCTTTTTTTTTTTAATTCTGACTGTCCGACTGGGAAAGGCTGCAAGCCTTAAGAGAGAGTGAGGTCTAAGTCACCATAGTGATGGGTGTTTGTTGAAACCTAAATGCTAGAGGGTTGTTAAACCTTGTTTTGAATTAATGAGACATGATCCAAATGTTTTCAAGCTTTATGAGTGATCTGAGTTGTTAACACTACGTGTGTGGGGTTGATCTCTTAAAGAATAGTGGAGTTTAGGACTCATGAGAGTATTTGAGAGAAGCATTCAGTGGAGTGACTTTTCCATTTGTGATTGTGAGTTTTCCTTCCCTACTACTTTGCATCATTTCTAAAGCTTATGTAGGCTATTTCCATGGTGTTTGTGGTGGTTGCAGGATTATTTAAGGTTTGTAAGTACCTTATGCAATAAACCCTCCTTTGTAGGGCTTGATTTGTGCATAGAATAATCTTAGTCAATAAAAATGATGTGAGTAATGTCTTGGAAGTTAGATGAAATGATTGAGGTGTATATGGTTGATTGTAGTATCTTGATCTTGAGGAACTAGTTGGTAAAAGTGAAAATTTGGTGAGTTGTTTAAGGAATTGAAAGATTTAGAGCTCTTTATCAGGTTTTTGCTTTGAATTCATATAAATTGATGATGAAAAAGGTGTGTTAGGATCTAATGGATATAGGTTGTAACATGAAAGATTGGTTTTTGGTTATTTTTCCTAGGTAAAGCAAATTGAGTGGAAGGGTGCCTTGGTGAATGATGAAAGAGTAGATTGTTTAGTGACTCTAATTAGGTTTCTTGTGCACAGATCAGTCATTTATGTTGATAAATAAGATGTTTTAAGCTTGAGGATGATAAGAAGAAGTATTGAAATGAGTTGGCTTGTTGTTTCCTTCTGGTTTGCAAATGAAAAAATGTGATTTTTTATTAAAAGAGAGAAATTTTAGTTGCTTATTCAATTTGATCTTCTCCTGATTCAATTGGGTCAGATGTTGGTGTAGGAGCACCTAGGTCATCAAATACTTTTCAATTTTTCAAAAGGGATGAGTGTTCAAATTTGTATTCATTCAATCACAATAGGTCATGGGAAAATGATGTAAAGCATGTTCAATGTCATATGAGGTCTTATTTGAATGTATTTAATATTATGGGTAAGTTCTAGGTGGTCAATGTTGAAAAATGCAAACAATGCAATAATGTAATATTGTTAAAAGTTGTTAAATTGACAAAAATAAGGAAACCAGGAATATTAAGGGTTAAAATGGGTAGTTTCAATTGATGAAAATACAATTATGGAAAAGGAAATATCTTTAAAAGGCATGTAAAGGTGAGAAAACATAGAAGTTTGTGTTCTTCTAATTAGATTTTGAAATAAAAATTCCATGTCTCTAAGTTTGTAGCATTACTTTGGATTGTTTTTTTATTGTGTTGTTAATTTAGGAACAACCAAAGTTAAATAATAGTGTGAATACATGTAAAGAGGAGTTAATTTCCAATTTCAAGAGTTGGACTTGGTCAGTTCTAGGAAACAAAAGAATAAGATGCGGTTTTCAGTGCCCAATAGAGTCCTTTTAGAAGCAAGTTTGAGAGTCCAATAGCATTTTTCTTCACTACTCCACCAATGTATGTCAAGTAAATTGGTGGAGTAGGTTAATTTTAGGATATTTTTCATGTTTTGATGATTGTAAGTGTAGGGAAAAGCAAGAATACCATGGTGGAGTTGCTGCTACACTAGAAAATAGAGGATTTTCCTACACAAAGTGATGCTATAGTCATGAGTTATGAATAAATAAAGCATGTAGAGGCTTGAAAATGATGTGGAAGGTCTTGGTAGACATAAAAAATCATGTTCTAGGTGGTGGCCAGAGAAATAGAGGTTTGCAAGAGTATTTTTCACAAAACCCTCCTTGATTTGTGCTTTTACACCCTATAAATGAGGGTTTATTGGATCAAAATATTTTCATGGTTTTCAATCACTATAAATGGTGAAATATTAAGTTATAAGACATGCTTGAAGACTATTTTCAGGTTTTGAGTTATTTGGAATGGTTTTGAAGGGGTCTCCTTTGTAAAACAGGCCTAATCTACTAGCCTTTCTTCAGAGGACAGTCTAAAATCTGATGATTTTCTTTATGTCAAACGTCTAAGAACTTTGATATGTTTTGATGTGCTGGAATTTTTTTCTAAATGTGCATTGATTTTTTTAATAAGCTTTGAGATAGGAATGTAACTACCTAATTCGATGGTTGACATACCTACTAGAGGAATTTGATATTATCTGATCAAAACAAAGATGTTTGTTTAAACAGTGGAAAGGATGATATTGAGTGCTTGGTTACTATCAAACTAATGATATGATTGATGTTACTAAATTTGGTTAAGGTGTATAACATAGGTTTGGTGACTTTGATGGTTGGATGGGTGAGTATTTTGAAGCCTTTTGAGCAAATTGGTGATTAACCACAAGATGATAATCAAGATTCTATTGTAGCATGAGTTTGTAACCTGTAAATAGACTACTGTAGTCAAAATATGGTGAGCACAGTGCTTGATAATGGACTGATAATAGTGAGGTATGGTTTAGTTGATTTGTTGCCTTGGTGAATAAATGAAAGAATGAATTATTCAAGTGTCAATAATCAGGTTTATGTTGATTTTATGGTGGTTGAGAATGATATGAATCTAATTGATTAAGTAAAAGTTTTCTTTAATATGTTTTTTGCTTTGAATGAGTCAATTGGAATACTGATTAGTGGAATGATGAATGATGGCCTATGGAATGCCTAAGAGAATTCGAGTGGATTTCGGTTGAATGAAAAGTAGATTTTTGATGAAATTATATTTGATCTTCTCTTGATTCTATCTAGGATTGAAATCCCTTGAAATGATGTTGATGGTGTTTGTTGGATGCTCTGCATCAGATGTACCATGATGATTGAGTGTTTTGATATGATGCTCTGCATCACTAACTACCTTGTCTATGCTATTGCTTACTATTATGGTTTCATAGATTTTTTCCAAGCATCCATAGTTTTTCATGCTGGTGTACCTTTGCAAGCACATGCCTCCATGTGAAGTAATGGCATCGTGTTGCTTATGTTGACTTTCTAAACAACTATATTGTACAGTTGAAATTTTGTCATCTATCAACATCTAGTTATTAGTTATGGAATTTGAAGTAATGCTTTGAGTTTGAATGATGTGTAATACAGCATCCTTCAACAATGTAGATGAATATAAAATACACAAATCTATTAAGTATAATTCATTAGTTAAGTTCTCTTTATTCTATTACCTTCGTGTACATTTGAGTGAATCCACTGGCACTAGGAGGTGTTTGCTTGAAACCGCCAATATTATCCTATTAAACATTCAAAATCACATGTATTAAAATACCATTCATAAAACAATGCTATTAACATTTAATAAATTTATAATTGTTTACTAGTTGCATACCCCATTGATAGGTGTACTGCAAAAATAAGTAGGTGGAGGACCAGTGTATCCGGTCTCAACACTGTGACATTGCAATTTTATTAAAATAATAAAACTAAATTAGTTAATCATGCATTTCATAATCAAAATTTAATAAATTAAATTCAATGAACATGCTGACTTTTACCTGACTATCAATGCCATATGCACAATGCAAAATGTCAATCGTCCTCTCCATCCTAAGTAGCAACACACATCTGTGTAATGCTTGAACTTGAATCTGCGTAGCGGCCTCTGAATCTGTGCCGGCGAATACAGAATCCTATGCTTGGCATTTAAATTACCGGTTGGTCATATGAATAAGTCTCCCACAAAGATTTTATGGGTTCCATACCAAAGACTCCCTAGATGGCACTATACATTAGGGCTGAGTATGATGGATGACGCACTCTAGGTCAAAGTGTTGATACATGCAGCCGCCGCCGTCCGGCACGCTCCGCTTCATTGATAGAGCATAACAGTATGCTCCACGGCCTTGCGGCCTAGCGAGGATTCACTTATCCCACTTGTTGCATAAGTTTGGGCATTGCATCGGGGCCTATCTGTGCTTTCCCTAGGACTCCTCATATCAAAATAATTTAGGATTTTTCTCAAGATGAACTTAGCGTATAGTTTCCTGAGGATATATTGGGGGACTTTACAATTGTTTCATGGTGGGTCATCAAAAACCATGTACCACCTATCCCAAAAATATGGCCTAATCTCTTGGTGGTGGCACCAATAAATAGGAAACCTCTTCACATTGAGGCTAAGATTTTGATTTGTTCTAGGGCCAGTGAATAAAGAGCACAAATCACCTTTAGTAATTTTTAAATCGTTTACTTGTTTATATGATAGTTTATCTGCATAATATGCCCTAGCTACCTACCTCCTATCCTGCCATCCCGTTATTCATTGGGTTATTGAATCTACATTTTTTAACATCTCTTTCATTGAATTTTCTAGTGTCATTCTCTCTATGGTTGAAGCATTTGGATCACCCAACCTACTGATAAGATCCTCAATTTATTTTTTGTTGTTTTCAATTTCACTCCTCAAATTTTGTTGAGTGCTAGGAGGGTGTTGAGTGATTGTTGGGGGAGGTTGATTTTGTTGAGGATTTTCTTGTTCTTCTTGTTGAGGATTTTTAGGATTTGCTGGATTATTTGCATCTCCTACAAATTAAAAAAAAAAATCAAATCTAACCTAAAACAAACAAAATCAACTTGAAACTAATAAATTCAAAACAAATAGCAAACAATAATTACCTCCTACACCTCTTCATTGTCGTGGTGCCATCTTTGCAAATGAAAAGAAACTATTTTTGATGAATTTTGTAGAATGCCTCCTAGAACGCGAGCGCAAAAATGAGGGTTTTTGGCTGTGGGTAGAGCAGAAAAATAGAGAAGAGAAAATGAATAGCTTTCACTTTTTCTTTTTTTTAAATGCCATAACACGCTCGCATTATGGCATTTTCAATCTTTTTTTGAAGTTGGCCACAAAAGTGTAACCCAGCTTCATGCACCCACCCACTATATTGTTAAAACCTAGGCTATATTGTTAAAAATTAAGGTATATTGTCTCATTTTTATAAGGTCCTATTGAAAAGGCTATATTGCTTAAGTAAGGTGTTGTTGAGAAGAGACTATATTATTTGTTAAAACCAATATTGTTTCATTTACAGTTTGTGTTTTGTGTGTATGATTTTGCATGGGTTTGTCACTATGAATTTTTATGGCTTGTGGGTTTCTACATCTAGGTAGCTATTGAAACCAATATTGTTTGATTTATGGTTTTCATTTTGTGGTTGAAATTGTTGGTTTTTGTGTGGTACCAATGGTTGCAAGGGTGTTAAACATTTTTTCTTATTTTCAATAAGGAATTGTTTGCAAAGCTTTGGCTATATCGTTTCATTTTCTCCAAGGAAATAAGATAGTTGATGTTATTGTTTCATTTTTGATAGGGTGCTATTGAAAAAATATTGTTCTATGGGTTTTTCCATATGAGTCACTAGTGAGTCCAATATTGTTTCATTTGTGGCTTTCATTTTGTGGGTATGTGCAGGATCATGATGGGCCAAAAAGTGGCAATATGATGGGCATGTGGTTGATGACTTTTTTTTACCCAAAATTGATGAAGCGAAAAGGGTTTTTAGAGGAGATTCTCAGCTTTCCACCAATATAAATTATGCTTTAATTTGAATTTAAAAAATAATTATTATTCATTTTCTATTAGAATTACGACTAAAGTCATGATCAATAGGCTGATTGAAAAACATTTATAACTTTCAAACTGTATCACATTTTTTGAATCTGAAACATGCGTCACATTCTATGCTTCACATACTATAGGATTAAGTAAAGAAAAATTAAATTTCATGAAGTTTTGACCAAGTTAAGGTGGTCAAACATACAAGTTTTTATATTTTTTAAAAGTTGTAATAAAAAATTCATAATTAATTATTTACTTGGAAAAAAATTACAAAAAAATATGCATCACATCTGGAAATGACTCCTCTACTTATATATAAAAAATTATAAAGAAATATTATCATTTTATTATGGTTATGGTGGTCAGACAGACACCTACTTCTTATTTTTCCCTTGAAATTTCAGTACTAATGCACTGGAATTTCAAATTTTCACCAAATAGATTTAATTTGTTTTTAAATAAACCTAGTAGTTTAAAAACTACATTCAATTTTCTACAAATTCTATTCTTAAATATTTTTGAAATAATATAGATAACTTATTCAAATTTTTATGTCTAGTTGCCTAACACTGATTTTTCTAAATTTTTTGCCACTTAAGGGCCTATTTTTTCCATGATGATCTTGCATATACCCTTGTGGTGATGGTTGCAACACAATCAAATAGTTAATGCTATATAGTTTATGTTGCTTCCCATAAGGCATTGTTGAGTGTTCTCCTCTAGGTTTGGCTATATTGTTTCATTTTTTATAAGGAAGTCTTGGGTAAAGAATTTGTGCATGTGCAGGGTTTTTTTTTTTTTTTATGCATGGGTTTCTTACTATGACTTGTTCCATTTTGTGGGTTTCTCCATCTGGGTTACTTTTGAAACCAGTATTGTTTCATTTATTCCTTTCGTTTTCTTCCAATGGTTGCAACACAATAAAATAGTTAATGTTGTATAGTCTATGTTGTTTTCCATAGGGTGTTGTTGAGTTTTGTTCTCTAGCTTTCGCTAAATTATTTCATTTCTGATCGACAATAAAATAGTAAATGTTACAAAGTTTATGTTGTTATCCACAAGTCATTATTAAGTGTTGTTCTCTAGGTTTGGTTGTATTGTTCTATTTTTGATAGGTTACTATTGGAAAAATAATTTTCTAGGTTTTTGTTGAAACCATTATTGTTTATTTTAAGGCTTTCACTTTGTGGTGATGGTTGCAATGCTTTTGAACACATTGTACTCTCTGAAACTTCTTCCTTGAATAGCTTAAAAAAGGTTTTGAACACATTGTATGTGGAAACCAGTGTTTCTTATTATGCTTAATATAAAGCCTATTATTGTAAGAATTTCTTTTTGAGGATGAAACAAATAACAACTATCTTCCCAAATAAGAACTATCTTCCAAAAATAATAAATATGAATGTTTTGTTTTCCTTTCTAGATATTGTTTTGTTTAATATATATTTTTCATTAATATGAATTCCACTTATGGTTCATATGATACTTAATTAGCATAACAAGGTGTTGAGAGTCAAATATTTAGTCATGGAATTTCATAATAAAGACCTTAAGTTCAATCTAGATGATATTATTAGTTTTACTTATACTAATATGTTCACAATTCAATTATTCCATAATAGAATGACTCAAAGGTACATACCTATTTCTCTTATTGGTTGATATGTTGCATTCTGGTTTTCTAGACCTTGCATTTAATACTTGTTGAAGTATTAAAATAGTTTATGCTATTTTCCATAAGGCATTGTTGATTTTTGTTTTATGGCCTTGAATAAATTATTTGATTTATGGTTTCTATGTGGTGGTGATTGTTTCAAAGTAATAAAACAGTTCATGTTATTCTTGATAAGGCATTGTTGGTTGTTTTTGTGTGTTTTTAAGGATAGTTCTTATTTGTCTCGGCCTTAATAAGAATTTCTTAGAATGACAGGTTGTATATCAAGTGTGAGATGAAACATTGGTCTCACTATTGATTATAGTGGTAGACCAACATACATTGTCCACCACTATAATCAATGGAAATATCGATATTTTTTATTACACTTAATGTAGAGGTTGTTGTGCATATAAATATTGTCTACATCTAATTTCACATAGATACATATCTGCACATAGGGAAAATAAAATGAAACACAACAAAAGAAATCTTGCTCTCCACCCTACCATATTGGGTCATGGAGCGTCATAGGTTGTTGCACATATATATCCATAAGTGGAATTCAAACATATGAATGTTATTTACATCTAATGTTAGAAACAAATAGATTTGCACATAGGAAATATAAAATGAAACACAAAAAAATGAGGCTTGCTCTCCACCCTACCATATTGGGTCATGAAGCCTCATGGGCTCTCACCAAACCCCCAAGCAAATACATAGTCCACCATGTTGAACAATGGAAAAATAAAATTTTTGTTATTACACTTACTGTACAGCCTATTATTCTAACAACTCCTTTTTTAAGGCTAAAAGAAATAAGAACTTAAAAGGTGTATTTAACTTTAGATTCCCCAAACAATAAACATGGCGAGCAGTATATATGAATGTTGTCTACATGTAATTTCACATAGATACATAACTACACACAACGAAAGAGAAATGAAACACAACAAAAGAAACACATACTTTTTGTGGTTATATGTTTCCAAGCAATAGATTCCTACATATACATCCAACACATGCAATAGATTCCTACATATGCATCCAACACAGGCAATAGATATATATGTAGCTGCAAAATAAAAGCTACACCTATATATATCTGAAGTTAGATGCACATATATACATATTGTTGATTGTACTCTACAAAAGACTATATTGTTTGTTGAAACCAATATTGTTTGATTTATGGTTCGCCTTTTGTGGCGATGATTTTAGATGGGTTTGTTACTATGAATTTGTGTGTTCTATTGGTTTTCCCATCTAATGTAGTATTTCATTTGCGTATGTGTGGGATCATCATGGAAAAAACATGCCCTTAAGTGGCAAAAAATTTAGAAAAATCAGAGTTAGGCAACTTGACGTAAAAATTTGAATAAGTTATCTATATTATTTTAAAAATATGTAAGAATAGAATATATATAAAATTGAATATTTTTTTTTAACTACTAGGTTTGTTCAAAAAAATAAAAAAATCTATTTGGTGAAGATTTGAAATTTCAATGCAATAGTACTTGCTTAAATTTTAGGGAAAAATAAGTAGGTAATGCAATGCGACCACCTAACCATAATAAAATGATAATATTTTTTTTATAAAATTTAGATATAAGTAGATGACTCATGTCACAATGTGATGCAAATTTTTTTTTTAATTTTTTCCAAGTAAATAATTAATTATGATTTTTTATTACAACTTTTAAAATATAAAACTTGTATGTCGACCACCTTAACTTGATCAAAACTTCATGAAATTTATTTTTTATTTTTTAATCCTATAGTATGTGAAGCATAGAATGTGACGCATGTTTCATATTCAAAAAATGTGATACAGTTTGAAAGTTATAGATGTTTTTCAATCAGCCTATTGATCATGACTTTAGTCGTAATTCTAATAGAAAATGAATAATAATTATTTATTAAATTCAAATTAAAGCATAATTTATATTGGTAGAAAGCTGAGAATCTTCTCTAAAAACCCTTTTCGTTTCATCAATTTTGGGTAAAAAAAAGTCATCAGCCACATACCCATCATATTGCCACTTTTTGGCCCATCATGATCCTGCACATACCCATTTTTCTTTTCCTATGTCCTGATATGTGTGTATGTGAAATTAGATGTAGACAACATTCATATATACTTAGCTTTATATTAAGGATAATAATAAACATTTTTCCACATACAATGTGTTGATAAGTTTTTTGAATTTATTTAAGGGAGAAGCTCTATAGAGATGGTGGCATCAATGTTTGACATAACACTAAAAATATGGCTTATCATTCCAACAATGTGTTAGTATGTATCAATGTTGTTTGCATCTGCTATGACATACATCCAAATCTACACATGGCATTGTTCATCAATGTTTTCCTTACAACCATTGGCACCACATGCAAACCAACAATGCACTATGGAAATCAAAATAAATTGTATATCATTACATTCCCACACATTCTTTTTGTGTGTATATATATATCTGCACAATAGATTCCTACAAATGCATCTAGGGCATGCAATGCCTAGATATTCTCTTGCAAAACAAAATCTACACTAATATTTGCAAAACAAAATGATTTCTTTTGCAATCATCGTGCCATACAAAAAACACAAAATAACCTCTAACCACCTTTGCATAAATTTCACAATAAATGATTTCACTTGCACCTCCATAGAAGATTTCCCTCCTTGCTCACACCTTTGATAGAAGTTAAAGCCACATAACCACACCCAACAATGCCTTGTTGAAAATTGCACAGACATTCGCTATGTTTTTTGAGGTTTTAAATCATAGGTATTTCTTACAAACCTTGCCACTAGATGAGAACCATACAAAAATAAAAAACTCATAGTAAAAAATTCATTGAAAACCTTCACCACAAAACATGAATCATAAATGAAACTATATTGGTTTCAATAGTGACCTAGATGAAAAAACCAACAAAACCACAACCATTCATAGTGATAATCCAATGCAAAAAAAATAAAAAATATTGCCTTCCAGCCATCGGGGCTACATGGAGACCATAAATGAAACAATATACCCTAAGCTAGAGAAGAATAATCAACAATGACCTATGGAAAATAACATAAATTGTTTTTGAAACTAAATTGGTTTCAATAGTGACCCAGATGAAAAAACCCACAAGACACAACAATTCACAGTAATAATCCAATGCAAAACAAACAATATTTCCTTCCAACCATCGTGGCTACATGAATACCATAAATGAAACAATATACCCTAAGCTAGAGAACAATAATCAATAATGGCCTATGGAAAATAATATAAACTATTTTCGAAATACTCTAGCAAGGGCTTTTCCAATATGCACCTCCTCCCACGCCTCTTCCTGCTTGCTTCAAATGCACCTCTTCCCACTTTCCAAAAGCAATACAAAATTATTGGTAATGGTACTATTGATTGGAGTGATGGAAAATGTATGTCCCCTATGCACAAATATGTATGTATGTCATAGCAAATGAAAACAACATTGGTTCCATAAGGCATTGTTGATTGTTGTTCACTAAGATCTTAGGTATTTTTTATTTCATTTTCAATAAGAGACTGTTGAAAATGTGATATTGTTTCATTTTCAATAACGTAATGTAGTAAGAAGCAAACAAAATTATATTTTTGTTGAATATAAAGAAGAAAGAACATGGCAATGTTGACACATCTGAAAACTGGTACTGTTTTTCCAATAGCACATAGGTTACTCCCAAATGGCTAGAAAAAAAAAAGGTGAAGGACACATAGATAGCTCAAATATCAATAAGTTAGGAAAATCACCTGAAAGATACATGTAGAAAATGCATATACAGACTCACACCATAAATAAAACAATATTAGTTTCAATAAGAACCTAGCAAATTCTATTTTTCAACAGCATATTATCAGAAAGTAAACTATATAGCCAAATTTATAGACCAATAGTCAAAAATTCCTTCTGGAAAATAACATAAACTCTATAACATTTACTACTGCATTGTGAATCGAATATGAAAGAATATAGCCAGAGCTGAAGTAATAAAACAGTTTATGCTATTTTCCTAATTTCAAAAATCTTTTCAGCACATTGTATGCGGCAAGCAATGTTTCTTATTATGCTTAATATAAAGCCTATTATTGTGAGAATTCCTTTTGAGGATGAAACAAATAACAACTATCCTAGCAAAAAAATAAATAGGGGGATGAGTATATATGAATGTTTTCTACATCTAATTTCACATACATACATATTTGCACATAGGAAAAGTAAAATGAAACGCAACAAAAGAAAGACATACTTTTGTGTGTATATATTTTTGGCTCCCAGTCGAGGAAAATGGTGGTGGTTTTTTTCTATTTTTATATTGAACATGCTTTCCATGTTGATAGAGAAGGCCAGTGAAATTGAATTGCAATTGGATTCAACATTAATTGTTGTATGGTTTCTATCTACTAGCGATGGTTGCAAAGTAATAAAATAGTTCATGCTCTTCTCGATACAACATTATTGGTTGTTTTTGTGTGGCCAGCAGTGATAGCCTGCACCCTTTTCCAGAGGGAATTGGTGATTTTTGAGCCATGGCTTTAGCAATACATGTGGAAAATGAATATACACACCTACACACCTACACATACATATAAACATTCAAAATAGTGAATGGCAATTGTGGAGATATAAGAGTATGTGGAAATTGAGACAAACAAGAAGAAAGTAACTATATTGATATTAAAAATTGGACATATCGATATATGCATAGACGCATGACCTAAAAGATACATGTAGAAAATGCATATATAGACATACACACTCACACATACAAATGCATTGCAGACATATATGTCTACACACAACTATATCAAGATGTTTTATGCACTAAGAACATTCAATTGCATGCATATTTGTTTATGTATATGCATATGTAGATGTTTACATGCATAAAACCATGTCCATAAGTATATATAAGAACAGTTGGAAATTCAAAGGGTTTTTTCAATATGCACCTCTTCCCACTTGGTTCAAGTGTACCTCTTCCCACTTGCTTTCTCTCTGTTCCCTACTTCCACGAGCGTCTACAAAAAATGGGCAATAAATTATCATATCTGACACTTTTGTATTGCTTTTGTAACTGTCACCCCATGCAGAAAAACACAAAAAGAACCTCCTCCCAGCTTGACAATGAATGACCGAACTTGCACCTTCACAAAAGCTTTCCCTCCTTGCTCATAGCTATGATAGTAGGTAAAGCCGCAAAACAAAAGCCAAGAATTCCTTATTGAAAATTTCATAGACATTTGATCACAGTGATGGACAATGTATTTCCCCTAGGTGCAGGAATGTATGTATGTCATAGTAGATGCAAATAACATTGATACATATTGATCCCTATCTTTATTTTGTTGGGACATGCTTGGAATCATAAGTTGTATATTAAGTGTTATATAATAATTTTTTTTTCATCTAATTTCACATATGTAGATTTCTGCACATAGGGGAAATAAAATGAGTGGAAACGATAGTCGACAATGCCTTTTAGATAACAACATAAACTCTATAAAACTTACTATTTTATTGTGTATCAAAAATGAAACAATATAGCCAAAGCTAAAGAACAACAGTTAACAATGCCTTATGGAAAACAAAATAGAATATTTTATTCTGTTGCAACCATCATCACATAACGAAAGCCATAAATGAAACAATATTAAATTTTCCTGTGTGTAGATATGTATGCATGTCAAAGTAGATGTAAACAACATACATAAATACTCTTCCCAATGTTTATTCTTTTGGGAAAGTAGTTGCTATTTGTTTGAGTCTTAGCAAGGCATTCTTGCAATGATAAACTACATATTAAGTGTTATATGGAACATTGAGGCCTTTTTTTAATTATTTCTTTTTCCTCATATTGTTGATGTGTCTAGAAAAAAAATTGAAAAAAAATAAAAATTTTAAACAAAAGAAGTTGAATCATAAAGTGTATATTAAGTGTTATATGAATTATTAAACCATTTCTTTTATTAATCCTTTGTTGTCATATTGTTAATGTGTGTACAAAAAAAATGAGAGATAATGTTGTGTTTTGAAGATCTTGATGGTTGTCATTTTATTGGTGTTTTATATTTCTTATATGTTTTTTGGCTGGGGTTCTTGTCATCCTTTGTTTCTTTAATTGAACAATTATCCCTCATGTTGTTGTGGCATAGAGCTTGTAGTTAGCTATTGGCATTGTATCTCTTAGCTTTTAAAAGAGCAGCCCCAACAATGTCAATGGACTCTGGCTCTTCCTAGGCTAATGAACAATCCTCAAGCACTAGTCCCATACAAGTCTATTATGTGCTTCCTTTTTTTTGCTAACAATTATATTGATACTTTGCCATGTGCACCCAACAAACTATGAATATGCTTCATTTGAATTAATAGTTGTTGTAATATATAATCTAACTAATTTATATTCAAACTCTTCATGTTTCTTTTTCCTTTTGATTTGCTAGCCATTTGGGAGTAACCTATGCATTGGAAAAAAAAAAGGTTGCAATTTTCAAATGTGTTAGTATTGCTATATGCTTCCTTGTTTATTGGATACCAATAATTCAACCATTGTTTGCTACCTCTTTCCCTTTCTTTTGTTTTGAGAGTTGTCTCACAGCCTTGAACATGTCATTGCTTTGGCTTGCCTAAGTAAAACTTCCTTGTAGGATGAAAATGTATGACTAACCTTGAAAACACATGCGATACGGTCTATTGATGTTGAGATGTCCTATCTCTGGTTCTTTAGCTAATGTTGTTTCAAAAAATAGGGGGTGATGAAAGCCCGGTCAACCGCTACAAATTTTTCCTTTCTGATGGAACCCACATGCAAATAGTGATTTTTCTTGCAAAATACAATGACCTTTTATTTATAGGGGCATTGAAAATAGGTTCCATCTTGTGCTTGGAAAACTATCTGTGTAGGAAGCTGTGGGAATCAAGGTTGGCTATTGCTTTTCACTACTTGCACTTGTTGTATGCTTTCTTGTTTGTGTGGACCAAATTTTTTAATATTTGATCTTCGTTTGGTTCTAGGGAAATTTTCATATTGTCTTTAGATGTCAAAATGTCAGATTGTAAGCTAATTGAAAAACCTAGATATTTGTTTAGAGAGATCAAGAAGAATAAATAGTGGGCTGTGAGTCACCCTCCCCATCCAAACGAGCCTCAACATTTTGGATTCATACATCCCCAACAAAACATAGTGCTCCTGCAAATCATCAGCCTTGTTAAAGGCCCGAATATTTACCAAACCAAATGGAAAATAAAAGGTCGGGTAACAACTAAAAGGGATATGGACCATCAGGGAAAAATTTAGTGGCGAATCTTTTCCAATTCGTGAATAATTGAAATTGAGACCTCCAAAAATGGTGAATAGTACAAGATAAAAAGGATGTTGAATTCCCAGGTTTTTACAAAAAAAATAATTTCATCTTGATTAATTTGCCTATGCAATATTTTTTAAACAATACATCATTGGAAATGATGCGCTAGTAGTTTATACTATAATTACAAATATTAATTATATTCACCAATAATATTATATTACTACCATTAATTTTGGGGCAATATTTCCACAATAATAAATTACCATTTAATTTTAGGGATATTTTAGCATTTAATAATGCTTTTATTTATTGCCATCGAATAATCAATTATCGTTTTAATCAGATGGTTGTAGGTTGATTCTACGACCTAATACACACATTCCTTTTAAAAGGCTTGCTGAGGCCCAAAATTTGTTTTGGGCCACACAATTAAATCTAATCATGTGGAACAAATCAAATTTTGGGCCTCAACAAGCCTTTTAAAAGGCACATGCGTATTAGGTTACAGAATCAACCTACAACCATCTGATTAAAAATATAATTAATGTTAAAAAATTTAACTTTTCATTTAGTCTTACTTTTAAAGTGATATTTTTTAAAAATAATTAATCTATGTGTGCTCCAATGAATTCTCAATAGTGAATTACAATGTTGTTGTCCCCAGACCCCGCGATGGGGCGTTAACCCATCGACCCCCACAAGGGGGCTCTTCCCCCTTGACCCTCGCAAGGGGCACTTCCCCTTGACCTCATTAGTGGTTTCCACCCCCAGGCCCCTACTTCAATAATATGAAAATCAAAAAAAATATGGGGTAACTACACTAACCAACTATGCAAATTTTTAAAGGAGAGATTTGCCATTGTAATTAATATTTTTAGTGATTATTCACTAGGATTCGCCACTATGATAATTATTTTTACCAATTATTCATGAAGATTTTCCAATATTTTGCAAATTTTTTTAATTATGTGGATAGATTTACTAGGAAAATTAATAATTTTTTTCAAATAAAAGGAAAGATTTGCTAGTATTTTACACCTTCACCGAGGGGGGTGTGTCTTAAAGTTATCCTTGTGCACCATTACAATAAACATGGACACAAGGGCCAGGTATACAACTTTGACATTATGGATAGTGAGGGAACAAAAATACAAATCACTTGCTTTAATGACATAGACAAATTGCATTATGATAGGGTTCAGGTTGGCCGCACTTATTATGTGTCAAAAGGCTCAGTCAAACAAGCAAATAGGAAATTTAATAAGTTGAACAGCCACACAGAAATAATTTTGGATCAAAACTCAATATTGAAATGTTGTGACGATGAGGCCTTTGTGTCAGACAAAGTATTTGAATTCATCACAATAAATGAAATTGTAAACTACAACAATAACACTTTGATTGATATTATTGGGGTTTTGGTGCATGTAGGAAAGGTATCAACTATTCAAAGAAAGGATTAGTCTAAAATGATTCACAAAACTATCAAACTTAATGATTTGTCATCCTCTTGCATTGACATTAATTGTGGGGCCTAAATTGGGAAGCAAAGGGTGATGAGCTTGAAAGGTTGTACATCAATGCTGGTTCAATTGTCATACTTTCTTTTAAAAATGAGCATGTTGGATATTTTAATGGAACTGTTGTGAATACAACCACAGGGACTATTCTATACATAAATCCTAACATTCTAGTAGCACAACCCTCGATCCCAAGAGGACATATTGACCCAACTATCATTGAGCCCTCCTAGACAGTGCCTCGAAAGGTTGCTTTAGAAAATGGTAGAGTCACTATTGGATATATCTTGGATCATTGCCTTGGCTTGCCAGAAACTTTGTAGGCTACTGTCAAGGAAACAATGAAATATATTAAAGTTGATACATTTTATTACGCTACATGTCCTTTGCAGGACAATGGTAGAAAATACAAGAAAAAGTGTGAAGAGTTAGCCAAAAATATGCAGTTCTTCCCTAAATTCTAGACAATAATAGTTTAAATTGTGACTTTTGATATTTTTTGCAACTAAAGATGGAAGATTTCATGAGCGAGATTTGGGCTAATACTTTTGATGAGGCTACAACAATCTTATTGTAGATGTTAGCAAAAGAGCTTTACATGTTGAAATATGAGTCTTTTGTTGCAATGACTGCTGAGTGTGTTATCAATGGTGTCACCTTCACCTCTTTTGTTTTCACTATTCTTATTAAAACTTAGACCTATAATTTAGAAACAAGGCTTAAAACAACAATAGTCAAATTGGCAAGAATTAATTTTGAAGCTGAGTTCAAGCTATTTCTGTCAAATTTGTCTACAATTTCCCCTGTCGTGCAAGACTCTCCA
>VDFB02000015.1:322270913-322319336 GCA_007258455.2 Sequoia sempervirens | reverse complement strand
AATTATTTTTGCAAGTTCTCATCAAGTGGGTCTACAATGTGATTGTTGAACTGAAAAACTATTTTATCTGGAGACTATGTAAATATCAATTTTTGGTATTCACCTAAAAGTTGATAAGCTTTAATTGTATCTACATGCACATATATGTTTCATCATGTTATATAGTTTTATTAAACATCTTGATGTACATTATATATGTTTGTTCAAAGTCACTTTTTAAATATCTTGTTCCAATTTTATAGATTATACATGTTTCATGTCTTCTATTTACCACATTTTATATAATTATTCAATTGTATAGATTATACATTTTATACATACAAGGAGATATTTTTTTGTTTATTGATTCAAATATTTGCTATGTAATTGGAAAATAGTTAAAATTACTTGCCCTTAATTTATTATGAATATGATTTAAGAAACTATTTAAGGAATGTTTTAATTTGTCACCTATTAATCACATTGTCATTTAACATTCAAACACATTGAGACAAGTAATAAAATATCAAATGCTAATATATATATGCAAAGCTTTATATACATATCATCAAAATATACAATATCACTAAGTTTTGTGGGTATTCAACCCCTTGGGATCTGGTACTCGTGATCCAATAGTAGGACACGTGAGACAATTGTATGTGATTGTGACCATGATCCACCGAATTTGAGTGCAAACTCTAAGCTCTATATCTATCCAGGGGTTGCCTGATGCTCCCCTGCTATATGATCCCTCTCCGCTTGTAGCTATGTTACCTCTATCTTTAGTCTCTCAACCTCTGTTGGAGTCTAGGATGACTATCTTATGGTCTCGACACAACAAAGGAATCTCCTCATATTCTCATATGTTGCCCGTAATCTCACGAATGGTATGAGTGAGTCTAGCTCCTGCTCCATAATAGGTGGGGGAATATAATCTAAGTCCATCAACTCCTCATCAATGGATGTTGACACTATCTCTATAGCTTCTTGAAAGTAGAGCTCTCACCAATCTCTCCTTGCTCCTATAAGGTAGAAATAGTACACAATCAGTACACATCATCATGATATACAAAGAGCATAAATGCTAAAGTACATGCATAAAATCAGATATCATCACCTATATTCCTAGTAGGCTGAACAATATCAACCTTGTCTGGTGTTGGGGGCATGGAAGATGTGCTAGCCTCTCCATGACTATGGATACTAATGCCTTCTATAGCCACTACTCGTGATCTTGTCATACGAATGGGAAAGGGCTCTCCCCACTCGTGTTAATCCTTAGCCACTGCCTCATCACTCTCACTCAAGGGTGGCTCCTCCTCCTCCTCCTCGTCCTCCTCCTCTTCCTCTTGGCCATCATAGTATGGATTTGTATCCTCATCATACTCATCATCAATGACATTAGTAAATATGTCTGTAGCTCTATATTGTGTCTCCTCAGCCATATCCTCTTTATCATCTCCCTCACCTAGTAATGGAATTGCATCTCCTACAAGCTCATCCATTAGATATAAAGGAGTTGTTCGTGATACTATCCACCGCTCCTCATAATCCCATGTGGAACCAATGTCATCTACGTTGAAGACTAGAGACTGGTTGTGATCTAAGAAGTCAAAGCTACTCTCAGTAACATGGTCTAGAGTGAGCTACACTTTATCACCTAGTCTCAGAGAACTCTGCATTGACCTTTTGAAAAATGATCATGCCCTAGGTGGCCTCTGAATATGTTTGAACTACCACATGACTCGATTGTAGTAGAAGGGACATACTACATGATCATTTCAACCAACCAGAAATCTATCTAACCGTAGTCTCCTTAATTGTATCATGTGATCTAGCCACTATAGCATTAAATGATAAGGTCTCCATAAGATCTCATCCTCCTCCAGCCAATCAAATCTCACTCTCCAAAAATGTAAATCCCCATACTACCATAATCGTCGTAGAGGATAGCCGAAGGCTTGAGGATACCCCACTGTTATAGCACACGAGAAGCTCACTAGTCTGGTACATATAATATGCTCCAAGCACGACACTTGTAGAAGCATGCAGTGCACCATGTTGTCTACCTCTTAGAAGATGAACCAACCAAGATCATAATATAAATGTGCCAAGATACAATGCCCATAGGGATATAGTGTCTGGTGCTCCACCAACCCATGAATCAAATGAAGTAGTCCTCCCTCAATGTGTGTTTCCTACCCATCTAGGATGATAACTAGTGCCACTATATGCATCATGATCTATCTCACCATTGGAACTCATGAATATAATAACATTGCCAGGTCAATCCACCCTCTCACTTACTCAAGATCTATTAGACCACCCAGACAATACTGCATATCTTCCTTATGCTCATAGAAGGTACGATCTCTCTCAAAATGTACCCACTCCCCCCAAATAGGAACTCAGATAATGTGGTGTACATCCTCTAGGGTAATCGTCATCTCACCTATTGGAAGGTGGAATTTGCATGTGTCTGCATCCCAACACTCATAGAGTGCCATCAACATAGCATCATGGTACCTTGTGGGGGGCACGACGTACGCCCAATAGATACCCACATCCTGCAAGTGCTCTATCTCCTCTACTGTAAGTGGTGGGGCTAAGTCTCTTAGAAAAATTAGCTACCTACCCCCTGGACACTACCACGAATGGGTGGGTACCTATCAAAACCACCAAAATATGCTCTAAAACACCATCTAATATCTTTAATTTTTACTTTATTCATCATGCAAGTGTACTAAAGTTAATCGAGTGTGCTTTCCTAAAGGCCCTAGATACTTTAGAACCCTTTTGGGACACTTTGCAAAGAAACAAGACACTTTAAGGAGGTTGTTAGGATACATGGACTACCTTTAAGCATTGTTTTTGACAAGGATTCTAAATTCATTGGTCATTTTTGGAGGACCTTGTGGAAGAATCTCAAGGAAAAAATATGTCCTTTAGTTCAACATACCATCCACAAATAGATGGACAAACTAAAGTGGTGAATAGATCATTGGGAAACCTCTTAAGATGCCTTACCTAGGAGCATGGACAAGCTTGGGATCTAATTTTACCTTAGGCTGAATTTGCATATAATGACTCCATGAATAGGAGCATTGGTAGAAGCCCTTTTGAAGTAGTCTATGGCATGCACCCTAGATAGTTCTATGAAGTAGGAGATCTACAAGGAGTTGCTAAGAGAAGTCCTCAAGGTGAGGACTTTGTTGTTACAATCAGGGATATTCATCAACAAGTGAAGGAAACCCTTCAAAAGAATGTTGAGAAGTATAAGGAAAAGGCATATTTAAAGAAGAGGAATGTCCAATTCAAGGTTGGAGACTTGGTGATGGAACACTTGAAGAAGGAGAGACTTCCAAAAGGAAAGTATACCAAACTCATGATGAAGAAGATAGGACTTTGCAAGGTGGTCCACAAGTTTGGCCAAAATGCTTATGAAATAGAGATACCTCCTGGGGTGGCAATCTCTCCTATCTTCAACATTTATGACTTGTATCCTTTCAAATATTCTATGAATGCGGGTGATGGAGTAGGTACAACAACAATGGAGGATGAAGATTGGGTGAAGGAACTACCCCTCGGCCAACCTATGACTCTTGAATGCATCCTAGACACCAAGGAGACAAATAAGACTATAAGGAAGGTTTACAAGGAATACCTAGTCAAATTACAAGGTCTACGTGAAGAGGATGCAACATCATGGATGTTAGAAAATGATATTAAACAGCATGGAACTATTGTAGAAGACTTGATCTCAAAGACAACTTGAGATCTTTTTCTTGCTTGGGAGTATGGTACAGGAGCACCCATGGGTCTAAGGGACTTAGAATAATTTTTCATGTTGTGTTTCTTGGTTTATGGATGGAATAAGGTCTTATGGACCATTTTAATTCTTTGTAGTAGGTCTTCTATGTTTTTGGTTGAGTTTTTGGTCTTGGTGACCAACTTCTTTGTACAACAAGGTCTCCATCCTCCTTTGTAAGTCTAGTGCATCTTGGAAAAATAAGGAAAAAGGATGCCTTGCTATATCTAGACACCTGAGGGGAATCACCTTACTTTTTTACAAGGTTTTAAATGCCTTTGACATATTTTGGAAGGCTCTTTGTGGTCGAGTTGGTAGAAGTTGTTCACGTTGCCTTAACTAGGCAATTAGAAGTCAAAGCATGAGATTAGTTTTTTTCCAATGTCTCTCTTTTCAAAATACAATTGCAAGAAGTTTTAGGGATTTTGTAAGACTTCAAATATTCCTTTCATGGTTGAGGAAAGGTTGATGTTGATGTTTTGAAGAAGTTTCAATAAGAAGTTTGTTGTTTTTCCTGTGTTTTCTTGAAGAATTTGTTGATCCTGTACTTGGTACAGACTGTATGTTCAACTTCATGCTCCAAGCCTATAATGGTTGGATAGGTAATTGAATAATATTTCCTTTGTCATGGAGTGGTGAGATTTCATTGAGTATCAAGGGAGATATTCCAATTTCTCTATCAAGTGGTTTGAAAACCCTTAAAATTAGGGTTTTGGGTGAAAAATGTATATTTCTTCCATTCCCACATTGTAAAATTGCTAAATCTCAGTGGGATAGAAGATATAAGGCTGTACTATCATTTCCTTATTGTTGGAAGTTGTGCATGAATTTTGGCTTGACATCTCTATGTGGCAAGCATAATTGACAAGCAAAAAAAAAGAGTTTTTTTCTTGATTTTGAAGAATATATTTAAGAGGCACTTAGGAATGGTGGAAATAGGTGTGGAGAACTGGTAGGAGACTGAATTTGGGATTTGGGGTGAAGGGGAGAGCCTAGATGTCAAGATCTAGGTGTAGGTCTATGAATTAGGCCTTTTGGAGCAATGGTAGATAGGGCCATTGTGAGTGATGTTTTGATAGTCAAGAGGAAGGGTTTTGGAACCTTGTAGGGGTCCATCTTAGGGGTCTGAATCCATAGGTTTGGTGTCTTAACAATCTTCCTTTTTTTCTTTTTTTTTATTCTGACTGTCCTACTGGGAAAGGGCTGCAAGCCTTAAGAGAGATTGAGGTCTAAGTCACCATAGTGATGGGTGTTTGTTGAAACCTAAATGCTACAGGGTTGTTAAACCTTGTTTTGAATTAATGAGACATGATCCAAATGTTTTCAAGCTTTGTGAGTGGTCTGAGTTGTGAACACTACGCGTGTGGGGTTGATCTCTTAAAGAATAGTGGAGTTTAGGACTCATGAGAGTATTTGAGAGAAGCATTCAGTGGAGTGACTTTGCCATTTGTGATTGTGAGTTTTCCTTCCCTGCCACTCTGCATCATTTCTAAAGATTATGCAGACTATTTCCATGGTATTTGTGGTGGTGGCAGGATTATTTAAGGTTTGTAAGTACCTTTTGCAATAAACCCTCCTTTGTAGGGCTTGATTTGTGCATAGAATAATCTTAGTCAATAAACGTGATGTGAGTAATGTCTTGGAAGTCAGATGAAATGATTGAGGTGTATATGGTTGATTGTAGTATCTTGATCTTGAGAAACTCGTTGGTAAAAGTGAAAATTTGGTGAGTTGTTTAAGGAATTGAAAGATTTAGAGCTCTTTATCAGGTTTTTGCTTTGAATTCATATAAATTGATGATGACAAAGGTGTGTTAGGATCTAATGGATATAGGTTGTAACATGAAAGATTGGTTTTTGGTTATTTTTCCTAGGTAAATCAAATTGAGTGGAAGGGTGCCTTGGTGAATGATGAAAGAGTGGATTGCTTAGTGACTCTAATTAGGTTTCTTGTGCACGAATCAGTCATTTATGTTGATAAATAAGATGTTTGAAGCTTGAGGATGATAAGAAGAAGTATTGAAATGAGTTGGCTTGTTGTTGCCTTCAGGTTTGCAAATGAAACAATGTGATTTTTGATGAAAAGAGATAAATTTTAGTTGCTTATTCAATTTGATCTTCTCCTGATTCAATTGGGTCAGATGTTGGTGTAGGAGCACCTAGGTCATCAAATACTTTTCAATTTTTCAAAAGGGATGAGTGTTCAAATTTGTATTCATTCAATCACAATAGGTCATGGAAAAATGATGTAAAGCATGTTAAATGTCATATGAGGTGTTATTTGAATGTATTTAAGATTATGGGTAAGTTCTAGGTGGTCAAAGTTGGAAAATGCAAACAATGCAATAATGTAATATTGTTAAAAGTTGTTAAATTGACAAAAATAAGGAAATCAGGCATATTAAGGGTTAAAAGGGGTAGTTTAATTGATGAAAATACAATTATGGAAAAGGAAATATCTTTAAAAGGCATGTAAAGGTGAGAAAACACACAAGTTTGTGTTCTTCTAATTAGATTTTGAAATAAAAATTCCATGTCTCTAAGTTTGTAGCATTACTTTGGATTGTTTTGTTTTCTTGTGTTGTTTATTTAGGAGCACCCAAAGTTAAATAATAGTGTGAATACATGTAAAGAGGAGTTAATTTCCAATTTCAAGAGCTGGACAAGTTGGTTAGTTCTAGGAAACAAAAGAATAAGAGGCAGTTTTCAGTGCCTAATAGAGTCCTTTTAGAAGCAAGTTTGAGAGTCCAATAGCATTTTTCTTCACTACTCCACTAATGTAGGTCAAGTAAATTGGTGGAGTAGGTTAATTTTAGGATATTTTTCATGTTTTGATGATTGTAAGTGTAGGGAAAAGCAAGAATACCATGGTGGAGTTGCTGCTACACTAGAAAATAGAGGATTTTCCTACACAAAGTGATGCTACAGTCATGGGTTATGAATAAATAAAGAATGTAGAGGCTTGGAAATGATGTGGAAGGTCTTGGTAGACATAAAAAATCATGTTCTAGGTGGTGGCTAGAGAAATAGAGGTTTGCAAGAGTATTTTTCACAAAACCCTCCTTGATTTGTGCTTTTACACCCTATAAATGAGGGTTTATTGGATCAAAATATTTTCATGGTTTTCAATCACTATAAATGGTGAAATATTAAGTTATAAGACATGCTTGAAGACTGTTTTCAGGTTTTGAGTGATTTGGAATTGTTTTGAAGGGGTCTCCTTTGTAAAACAGGCCTAATCTACTAGCCTTTCTTCAGAGGACAGTCTAAAATCTGATGATTTTCTTTATGTCAAACGTCTAAGAACTTTGATATGTTGTGATGTGCTGGAAAGTGTTTCTAAATGTGCATTGATTTTTTTAATAAGATTTGAGATAGGAATGTAACTACCTAATTCGATGGTTGACAGACCTACTAGAGGAATTTGATATTACCTTATCAAAACAAAGATGTTTGTTTAAATAGTGGAAAGGATGATATTGAGTGCTTGGTTACTATCAAACTAATGATATGATTGATGTTACTAAATTTGGTTAATGTGCATAACATAGGTTTGGTGACTTTGATGGTTGGATGGGTGAGTATTTTGAAGCCTTTTGAGCAAATTGGTGATTAGCCACAAGATGATAATAAAGATTCTATTGTAGCATGAGTTTGTAACCTGTAAATAGACTACTGTAGTCAAAATATGGTGAGTACAGTGCTTGATAATGGACTGATAATAGTGAGGTATGGTTTAGTTGATTTGTTGCCTTGGTGAATAAATGAAAAAATGAATTGTTCAAGTGTCAATAATCAGGTTTATGTTGATTTTATGGTGGTTGAGAATGATATGAATCTAATTGATTAAGTAAAAGTTTTCTTTAATATGTTTTTTGCTTTGAATGAGTCAATTGGAATTTACTCCGACAGTGGGAATGATGAATTATGGCCTATGCAACGCAGTGAGAATTCCGAAAGGATTTCGCTGAAACGGCAAGTAGATTTTGATGAAATTATACGCATCTTCTGATTCCCCATCTAGGACTGGAAACCTCGGAAATGATGTTGATGCAGGTTTGCTCCGATCAGATGCAATTCCCGGCTGATTGAGGCGTTTTGATACGATGCCCGCATCACTAACTACCTTTGCCCATGCCATTGCTTACTACGCTATGGTTCTTGCTAGATGTTAATCCATAGCTCTGTCGCGTTGGTGCACCTTGCTACGCCCATGTGAAGTAAATGGCATCAAGTTGCTTATGCTGAGTAAACAACTATATCGTATAGCTTGAAATTTTATTCATCTATCAACATTCAGTTATTAGTTATGGAATTTGAAGTACTAATGCTTTGAGTTTGAATGATGTGTAATGCAACGTAACCAACAATATGAATATAAACTACACAAATCTATTAAGTAGAATTCATTAGTTAAGTTCTCTTTATTCTATTACCTTCGTGTACATTTGAGTGAATCCACTGGCACTAGGAGATGTTTGCTTGAAACCGCCAATATTAGCCTGTTAAACATTCAAAATCACATGTATTAAAATACCATTCATAAAACAATGCTATTAACATTTAATAAATTTATAATTGTTTACTAGTTGCATACCCCATTGATAGGTGTACTACAAAAATAAGTAGGTGGAGGACCAGTGTATCCGGTCTCAACACTGTGACATTGCAATTTTATTAAAATAATAAAACTAAATTAGTTAATCATGCATTTCATAATCAAAATTTAATAAATTAAATTCAATGAACACGTTGACTTTTACCTGACTATCAATGCCATATGCACGATGCAAAATGTCAGTTGTCCTCTCCATCCTCGTAGCAACATACACATCCTATGTAGTAGCATATAGATCTGCGTAGCATCATACAGATCCTACGTAGTAGAATACGGATCCTATGTAGCAACCTCATGAGTCTCGGTGGGGTCATATGAACAAGTCTCCCCACAAGATTGACACACATGGGTTCAAAGGGCACCACCCGAAGACTCCCCTAGATGGCAGTATACAATATGGCTAGTATGATGGATGACACTCTAGGTCAAAGTGTTGATCACCTGCAATGTCTCTACGTTAGCACACTCCTTCACAATGATAGGAATACCAATGTGCTCATGACGCGGCCTAGCGAGAGTTCATCTCCCTTGTTGCATAGGATTTGGCTGTGCACTAGGCCTATCCTGAGCCGACCCCCCACCTTTCCCCTAGAACTCCCTCATATCAAAATAATTTTGGATTTGGCTCAATACAAAATCACTGTATAGTTTCCTAAGAAAATATTGGAGGACTTCACAATTGTATGGTGGTTAATCAAAGACCAAGTACCACCTATCATAAAAGTGGTTCCTAATCTCTTGGTGGTGGCACCAATAAATAGGAAACTTCTTCACATTGAGGCTAAGATTTTGATTTGTTCTAGGGTCAGTGAATAAAGAGCACAAATCACCTTTAGTAATTTTTAAATCTTTTACTTGTTTATATGATAGTTTATCTGCATAATATGCCCTAGCTACCTACCTCCTATCCTGCCATCCCATTATTCATTGGGTTATTGAATCTACATTTTTTAAAATCTTTTTCATTGAATTTTCTAGTGTCATTCTTTCTACGGTTGAAGCATTTGGATCACCCAACCTACTGATAAGATCCTCAATTTCTTTTTTGTTGTTTTCAATTTCACTCCTCAAATTTTTTTGAGTGCTAGGAGGGTGTTGAGTGATTGTTGGGAGAGGTTGATTTTGTTGAGGAGGATTTTCTTGTTCTTCTTGTTGAGGATTTTTAGGATTTGCTGGATTATTTGCATCTCCTACAAATTAAAAAAAAAAAATCTAATCTAAAACAAAACAAAATCAACTTGAAACTAAGAAATTCAAAACAAATAGCAAAAAATAATTACCTCCTACACCTCTTCATCGTCGTGGCGCCATCTTTGCAAATGAAAAGCAACTATTGTTGATGAATTTTGTAGAATGCCTCCTCGTAGAACGCGAGCGCAAAAATGAGGGTTTTTGGCCGTGGGTAGAGCAAAAAAATAGAGAAGAGAAAATGAATAGCTTTCACTTTTTTTTTTTGCTTTTAAAATGCCATAACACGCTCGCGTTATGGCATTTTCAATCTTTTTTTGAAGTTGGCCACAAAAGTGTAACCCAACTTCATGCACCCACCCACTATATTGTTAAAACCTAGGCTATATTGTTAAAAATTAAGCTATATTGTCTCATTTTTTATAAGGTCCTCTTGAAAAGGATATATTGCTTTAAGTAAGGTGTTGTTGAGAAGGGACTATATTATTTGTTAAAACCAATATTGTTTCATTTACAGTTTGTGTTTTGTGTGTGTGGTTTTGCATGGGTTTGTCACTATGAATTTTTATGGTTTGTGGGTTTCTACATCTAGGTAGCTATTGAAACCAATATTGTTTGATTTATGGTTTTCATTTTGTGGTTGAAATTTTTGGTTTTTGTGTGGTACCAATGGTTGCAAGGGTGTTAAACATTTTTTGTTATTTTCACTAAGGAATTGTTTGCAAAGCTTTGGCTATATTGTTTCATTTTCTCCAAGGAAATAAGATAGTTGATGTTATTGTTTCATTTTTGATGGGGTGCTATTGAAAAAATATTGTTCTATGGGTTTTTCCATCTGAGTCACTATTGAGTCCAATATTGTTTCATTTGTGGCTTTCATTTTGTGGGTATGTGCAGGATCATGATGGGCCAAAAAGTGGCAATATTATGGGTATTTGTAGGGTATGTGGCTGATGACTTTTTTTACCCAAAATTGATGAAGCGAAAAGGGTTTTTAGAAGAGATTCTCAGCTTTCCACCAATATAAATTATGCTTTAATTTGAATTTAATAAATAATTATTATTCATTTTCTATTAGAATTACGACTAAAGTCATGATCGATAAGCTAATTGAAAAACATCTATAACTTTCAAACTATATCACATTTTTTGAATCTGAAATATGCGTCACATTCTATGCTTCACATAATATAGGATTAAAAAAAAAAAACTAAATTTCATGAAGTTTTGACCAAGTTAAGGTGGTCAGACATACAAGTTTTTTATATTTTTTAAAAGTTGTAATAAAAAAATCATAACTAATTATTTACTAGGAAAAAAATTACAAAAAAATATGCATCACATCCGGACATGAGTCCTCTACTTATATATAAAATCTCATAAAAAAATATTATCATTTTATTATGGTTAGGGTGGTCAGACAGACACCTACTTCTTATTTTTTCCTTGAAATTTAACTACTAATGCACTGAAATTTCAAATTTTCACCAAATAGATTTTATTTATTTTTAAATAAACCTAGTAGTTTAGAAACTACATTAAATTTTCTAAAAATTCTATTCTTACATATTTTTGAAATAACATAGATAACTTATTCAAATTTCTACGTTGAGTTGCCTAACACTGATTTTTCTGAATTTTTTGCCACTTAAGGGCCTGTTTTTTCCATGATGATCCTACACATGCCCTTGTGGTGATGGTTGCAACACACTCAAATAGTTAATGTTATATAGTTTATGTTGTTTCCCATAAGGCATTGTTGAGTGTTCTCCTCTAGGTTTGGCTATATTGTTTCATTTTTTATAAGGAAGTCTTGGGTAAAGAATTTGTGCATGTGCAGGTTTTTTTTTTTTTTTTTAAAATAAAATTTATGCATGGGTTTCTTACTATGACTTATTCCATTTTGTGGGTTTCTCCATCTGGGTTACTTTTGAAACCAGTATTGTTTCATTTATTCCTTTCGTTTTCTTCCAATGGTTGCAACACAATAAAATAGTTAATGTTGTATAGTCTATGTTGTTTTCCATAGGGTGTTGTTGAGTTTTGTTCTCTAGCTTTCGCTAAATTATTTCATTTCTGATCTACAATAAAATAGTAAATGTTACAGAGTTTATGTTGTTATCCACAAGTCATTATTAAGTGTTGTTCTCTAGGTTTGGCTGTATTGTTCTATTTTTGATAGGTTACTATTGGAAAAATAATTTTCTAGGTTTTTGTTGAAACCATTATTGTTTCTTTTAAGGCTTTCACTTTGTGGTGATGGTTGTAATGCTTTTGAACACATTGTACTCTCCGAAACTTCTTCCTTGAATAGCTTAAAAAAGGTTTTGAACACATTGTATGTGGAAACCAGTGTTTCTTATTATGCTTAATATAAAGCCTATTATTGTAAGAATTTCTTTTTGAGGATGAAACAAATTACAACTATCTTCCCAAATGAGGATGAAACAAATAACAAACTATCTTCCCAAAATAATAAATATGAATGTTTTGTTTTCCTTTCTAGATATTGTTTTGTTTAATATATATTTCTCATTAATATGAATTCCACTTATGGTTCATATGATACTTAATTAGCATAACAAGGTGTTGAGAGTCAAATATTTAGTCATGGAATTTCATAATAAAGACCTTAAGTTCAATCTAGATGATATTATTAGTTTTACTTATACTAATATGTTCACAATTCAATTATTCCATAATAGAATGACTCAAAGGTACATACCTATTTCTCTTATTGGTTGATATGTTGCATTATGGTTTTCTAGACCTTGCATTTAATACTTGTTGAAGTATTAAAATAGTTTATGCTATTTTCCATAAGGCATTGTTGATTGTTGTTTTATGGCCTTGAATAAATTATTTGATTTATGGTTTCTATGTGGTGGCGATTGTTTCAAAGTAATAAAACAGTTCATGTTATTCTTGATAAGGCATTGTTGGTTGTTTTTGTGTGTTTTTAAGGATAGTTCTTATTTGTCTAGGCCTTAATAAGAATTTCTTAGAATGACAGGTTGTATATCAAGTGTGAGATGAAACATTGGTCTCACTATTGATTATAGTGGTAGACCAACATACATTGTCCACCACTATAATCAATGGAAATATCGATATTTTTTATTACACTTAATGTAGAGGTTGTTGTGCATATAAATATTGTCTGCATCTAATTTCACATAGATACATATCTGCACATAGGGAAAATAAAATGAAACACAACAAAAGAAATCCTGCTCTCCACCCTACCATATTGGGTCATGGAGCATCATAGGTTGTTGCACATATATATCCATAAGTGGAATTCAAACATATGAATGTTATTTGCATCTAATGTTAGAAACAAATAGATTTGCACATAGGAAATATAAAATGAAACACAAAAAAATGAGGCTTGCTCTCCACCCTACCATATTGGGTCATGAAGCCTCATGGGCTCTCACCAAACCCCCAAGCAAATACATAGTCCACCATGTTGAACAATGGAAAAATAAAATTTTTGTTATTACACTTACTATACAGCCTACTATTCTAACAACTCCTTTTTTAAGGCTAAAAGAAATAAGAACTAAAAAGGTGTATTTAACTTTAGATTCCCCAAACAATAAACATGGCGAGCAATATATATGAATGTTGTCTACATGTAATTTCACATAGATACATAACTACACACAACGAAAGAGAAATGAAACACAACAAAAGAAACACATACTTTTTGTGGTTTATATAGATATACATCCAACACATGCAATAGATTCCTACATATGCATCCAACACATGCAATAGATATATATGTAGCTGCAAAATAAAAGCTACACCTATATATATCTGAAGTTAGATGCACATATATACATATTGTTGATTGTACTCTACAAAAGACTATATTGTTTGTTGAAACCAATATTTTTTGATTTATGGTTCACCTTTTGTGGTGATGATTTTAGATGGGTTTGTTACTATGAATTTGTGTGTTCTATTGGTTTTCCCATCTAATGTAGTATTTCATTTGGGTATGTGTGGGATCATCATGGAAAAAACATGCCCTTAAGTGGCAAAAAATTTAGAAAAATCAGAGTTAGGCATCTTGACGTAAAAATTTGAATAAGTTATCTATATTATTTTAAAAATATGTAAGAATAGAATATATATAAAATTGAATATAGTTTCTTAACTACTAGGTTTGTTCAAAAAAATAAAAAATCTATTTGGTGAAAATTTGAAATTTCAATGCAATAGTACTTAAATTTCAGGGAAAAAATAAGTAGGTGTCTGTCTGACCACCCTAACCATAATAAAATGATAATATTTTTTTATAAGATTTTAGATATAAGTAGATTACTCATGTCCCAATGTGATGCAATTTTTTGTAATTTTTTTCCAAGTAAATAATTAATTATGAATTTTTTATTACAACTTTTAAAAAATATAAAAACTTGTATGTCTGACCACCTTAACTTGGTCAAAACTTCATGAAATTCAAATTTTCTTTTTTTAATCCTATAGTATGTGAAGCATAGAATGTGACGCATGTTTTGGATTTAAAAATGTGATACCATTTGAAAGTTATAGATGTTTTTCAATCAGCCTATTGATCATGACTTTAGTCATAATTCTAATAGAAAATGAATAATAATTATTTATTAAATTCAAATTAAAGCATAATTTATATTGGTGGAAAGCTGAGAATCTCCTCTAAAAACCCTTTTCGCTTCATCAATTTTGGGTAAAAAAAAGTCATCAACCACATGCCCATCATATTGCCACTTTTTGGCCCATCATGATCCTGCACATACCCATTTTTCTTTTCCTATGTGCTGATATGTATGTATGTGAAATTAGATGTAGACAACATTCATATATACTTAGCTTTATATTAAGGATAATAATAAACATTTTTCAACATACAATGTGTTGATAAGTTTTTTGAATTTATTTAAGGGAGAAGCTCTATAGAGATGGTGGCATCAATGTTTGACATAACACTAAAAATATATCTTATCATTCCAACAATGTGTCAGTATGTATCAATGTTGTTTGCATCTGCTATGACATACATCCAAATCTACACATGGCATTGTTCATCAATGTTTTCCTTACAACCATTGGCACCACATGCAAACCAACAATGCACTATGGAAATCAACATAAATTGTATATCATTACATTCCCACACATTCTTTTTGTGTGTATATATATATCTGCACAATAGATTCCTACAAATGCATCTAGGGCATGCAATGCCTAGATATGCTCTTGCAAAACAAAATCTACACTAATATTTGCAAAACAAAATGATTTCTTTTGCAATCATCGTGCCATACAAAAAACACAAAATAACCTCTAACCACCTTTGCATAAATTTCACAACAAATGATTGCACTTGCACCTCCATAGAAGATTTCCCTCCTTGCTCACACCTTTGATAGAAGTTAAAGCCACATAACCACACCCAACAATGCCTTGTTGAAAATTGCACAGACATTCGCTATGTTTTTTGAGGTTTTAAATCATAGGTATTTCTTACAAACCTTGCCACTAGATGAGAACCATACAAAAATAAAAAACTCATAGTAAAAAATTCATTGAAAACCTTCACCACAAAACATGAACCATAAATGAAACTATATTGGTTTCAATAGTGACCTAGATGAAAAAACCAACAAAACCACAACCATTCATAGTAATAATCCAATGCAAAAAAATAAAAAATATTGCCTTCCAGCCATGGGGCTACATGGAGACCATAAATGAAACAATATACCCTAAGCTAGAGAAGAATAATCAACAATGGCCTATGGAAAATAACATAAATTGTTTTTGAAACTAAATTGGTTTCAATAGTGACCCAGATGAAAAAACCCACAAGACACAACAATTCACAGTAATAATCCAATGCAAAACAAACAATATTTCCTTCCAACCATCGTGGCTACATGAATACCATAAATGAAACAATATACCCTAAGCTAGAGAACAATAATCAATAATGGCCTATGGAAAATAATATAAACTGTTTTCGAAATACTCTAGCAAGGGCTTTTCCAATATGCACCTCCTCCCACGCCTCTTCCTGCTTGCTTCAAATGCACCTCTTCCCACTTTCCAAAAGCAATACAAAATTATTGGTAATGGTACTATTGATTGGAGTGATGGACAATGTATGTCCCCTATGCACAAATATGTATGTATGTCATAGCAAATGAAAACAACATTGGTTCCATAAGGCATTGTTGATTGTTGTTCACTAAGATCTTAGGTATTTTTTATTTCATTTTCAATAAGAGACTGTTGAAAAGGTGATATTGTTTCATTTTCAATAACGTACTGTAGTAAGAAGCAAACAAAATTATATTTTTGTTGAATATAAAGAAGAAAGAACATGGCAATGTTGACACATCTGAAAACTGGAACTGTTTTTCCAATAGCACATAGGTTACTCCCAAATGGCTAGAAAAAAAAGGTGAAGGACACATAAATAGCTCAAATATCAATAAGTTAAGCAAATCACCTGAAAGATACATGTAGAAAATGCATATACAGACTCACACCATAAATAAAACAATATTAGTTTCAATAAGAACCTAGCAAATTCTATTTTTCAACAGCATATTATCAGAAAGTAAACTATATAGCCAAATCTATAGACCAATAGTCAACAATTCCTTCTGGAAAATAACATAAACTCTATAACATTTACTACTGCATTGTGAATCGAATATGAAAGAATATAGCCAGAGCTGAAGTAATAAAACAGTTTATGCTATTTTCCTAACTTCAAAAAGCTTTTCAGCACATTGTATGCGGCAAGCAATGTTTCTTATTATGCTTAATATAAAGCCTATTATTGTGAGAATTCCTTTTGAGGATGAAACAAATAACAACTATCCTAGCAAAACAATAAATAGGGGGACGAGTATATATGAATTTTTTCTACATCTAATTTCACATACATACATATTTGCACATAGCAAAAGTAAAATGAAACACAACAAAAGAAAGAAATACTTTTGTGTGTATATATTTTGGGCTCCCAGTCGGGGAAAATGGTGGTGGTTTTTTTCTATTTTTATATTGAACATGCTTTCCATGTTGATAGAGAAGGCCAGTGAAATTGAATTGCAATTGGAATCAACATTAATTGTTGTATGGTTTCTATCTACTAGCGATGGTTGCAAAGTAATAAAATAGTTCATGCTCTTCTCGATACAACATTGTTGGTTGTTTTTGTGTGGCCTGCGGTGATAGCCTGCACCCTTTTCCAGAGGGAATTGGTGATTTTTGAGCCATGGCTTTAGCAATACATGTGGAAAATGAATATACACACATACACACCTACACATACATATAAACATTCAAAATAGTGAATGGCAATTGTGGAGATATAAGAGTATGTGGAAATTGAGACAAACAAGAAGAAAGTAACTATATTGATATTAAAAATTGGACATATCTATATATGCATAGACCATGACCTAAAAGATACATGTAGAAAATGCATATATAGACATACACACTCACACATACAAATGCATTGCAGACATATATGTCTACACACAACTATATCAAGATGTTTTATGCACTAAGAACATTCAATTGCATGCATATGTGTTTATGTATATGCATATGTAGATGTTTACATGCATAAAACCATGTCCATAAGTATATATAAGAACAGTTGGAAATTCAAAGGGTTTTTTCAATATGCACCTCTTCCCACTTGGTTCAAGTGTACCTCTTCCCACTTGCTTTCTCTCTGTTCCCTACTTCCACGAGCGTCTACAAAAAATGGGCAATAAATTATCATATCTGACACTTTTGTATTGCTTTTGTAACTGTCACCCCATGCAGAAAAACACAAAAAGAACCTCCTCCCAGCTTGACAATAGCTTGACAATGAATGACCGAACTTGCACCTTCACAAAAGCTTTCCCTCCTTGCTCATAGCTATGATAGTAGGTAAAGCCGCAAAACAAAAGCCAAGAATTCCTTATTGAAAATTTCATAGACATTTGATCACAGTGATGGACAATGTATTTCCCCTATGTGCAGGAATGTATGCATGTCATAGTGGATGCAAATAACATTGATACATATTGATCCCTATCTTTATTTTGTTGGGACATGCTTGGAATCATAAGTTGTATTTTAAGTGTTATATAATAATTTTTTTTTCATCTAATTTCACATATGTAGATTTCTGCACATAGGGGAAATAAAATGAGTGGAAACGATAGTCGACAATGCCTTTTAGATAACAACATAAACTCTATAAAACTTACTATTTTATTGTGTATCAAAAATGAAACAATATAGCCAAAGCTAAAGAACAACAGTTAACAATGCCTTATGGAAAACAACATAGAATATTTTATTCTATTGCAACCATCATCACATAACGAAAGCCATAAATGAAACAATATTAAATTTTCCTGTGTGTAGATATGTATGTATGTCAAAGTAGATGTAAACAACATACATAAATACTCTTCCCAATGTTTATTCTTTTGGGAAAGTAGTTGCTATTTGTTTGAGCCTTAGCAAGGCATTCTTGCAATGATAAACTACATATTAAGTGTTATATGGAACATTGAGGCCTTTTTTTAATTATTTCTTTTTCCTCATATTGTTGATGTGTCTAGAAAAAAAATTGAAAAAAATAAAAATTTTAAACAAAAGAAATTGAATCATAAAGTGTATATTAAGTGTTATATGAATTATTAAACCATTTCTTTTATTAATCCTTTGTTGTCATATTGTTAATGTGTGTACAAAAAAATTGAGAGATAATGTTGTGTTTTGAAGATCTTGATGGTTGTCATTTTATTGGTGTTTTATATTTCTTGTATGTTTTTTGGCTGGGGTTCTTGTCATCCTTTGTTTCTTTAATTGAACAATTATCCCTCATGTTGTTGTGGCATAGAGCTTGTAGTTAGCTATTGGCATTGTAGCTCTTAGCTTTTAAAAGAGCAGCCCCAACAATGTCAATGGACTCTGGCTCTTCCTAGGCTAATGAACAATCCTCAAGCACTAGTCCCATACAAGTCTATTATGTGCTTCCTTTTTTTTGCTAACAATTATATTGATACTTTGCCATGTGCACCCAACAAACTATGAATATGCTTCATTTGAATTAATAGTTGTTGTAATATATAATCTAACTAATTTATATTCAAACTCTTCATGTTTCTTTTTCCTTTTGATTTGCTAGCCATTTGGGAGTAACCTATGCATTGGAAAAAAAAAAGGTTGCAATTTTCAAATGTGTCAGTATTGCTATATGCTTCCTTGTTTATTGGATACCAATAATTCAACCATTGTTTGCTACCTCTTTCCCTTTCTTTTGTTTTGAGAGTTGTCTCACAGCCTTGAACATGTCATTGCTTTGGCTTGCCTAAGTAAAACTTCCTTGTAGGATGAAAATGTATGACTAACCTTGAAAACACATGCGATACGGTCTATTGATGTTGAGATGTCCTATCTCTGGTTCTTTAGCTAATGTTGTTTCAAAAAATAGGGGGTGATGAAAGCCCGGTCAACCGCTACAAATTTTTCCTTTCTGATGGAACCCACATGCAAATAGTGATTTTTCTTGCAAAATACAATGACCTTTTATTTATAGGGGCATTGAAAATAGGTTCCATCTTGTGCTTGGAAAACTATCTGTGTAGGAAGCTGTGGGAATCAAGGTTGGCTATTGCTTTTCACTACTTGCACTTGTTGTATGCTTTCTTGTTTGTGTGGACCAAATTTTTTAATATTTGATCTTCGTTTGGTTCTAGGGAAATTTTCATATTGTCTTTAGATGTCAAAATGTCAGATTGTAAGCTAATTGAAAAACCTAGATATTTGTTTAGAGAGATCAAGAAGAATAAATAGTGGGCTGTGAGTCACCCTCCCCATCCAAACGAGCCTCAACATTTTGGATTCATACATCCCCAACAAAACATAGTGCTCCTGCAAATCATCAGCCTTGTTAAAGGCCCGAATATTTACCAAACCAAATGGAAAATAAAAGGTCGGGTAACAACTAAAAGGGATATGGACCATCAGGGAAAAATTTAGTGGCGAATCTTTTCCAATTCGTGAATAATTGAAATTGAGACCTCCAAAAATGGTGAATAGTACAAGATAAAAAGGATGTTGAATTCCCAGGTTTTTACAAAAAAAATAATTTCATCTTGATTAATTTGCCTATGCAATATTTTTTAAACAATACATCATTGGAAATGATGCGCTAGTAGTTTATACTATAATTACAAATATTAATTATATTCACCAATAATATTATATTACTACCATTAATTTTGGGGCAATATTTCCACAATAATAAATTACCATTTAATTTTAGGGATATTTTAGCATTTAATAATGCTTTTATTTATTGCCATCGAATAATCAATTATCGTTTTAATCAGATGGTTGTAGGTTGATTCTACGACCTAATACACACATTCCTTTTAAAAGGCTTGCTGAGGCCCAAAATTTGTTTTGGGCCACACAATTAAATCTAATCATGTGGAACAAATCAAATTTTGGGCCTCAACAAGCCTTTTAAAAGGCACATGCGTATTAGGTTACAAATCAACCTACAACCATCTGATTAAAAATATAATTAATGTTAAAAAATTTAACTTTTCATTTAGTCTTACTTTTAAAGTGATATTTTTTAAAAATAATTAATCTATGTGTGCTCCAATGAATTCTCAATAGTGAATTACAATGTTGTTGTCCCCAGACCCCGCGATGGGGCATTAACCCCTCGACCCCCACAAGGGGGCTCTTCCCCCTTGACCCTCGCAAGGGGCACTTCCCCTTGACCTCATTAGTGGTTTCCACCCCCAGGCCCCTACTTCAATAATATAAAAAACAAAAAAAATATGGGGGAACTACACTAACCAACTATGCAAATTTTTAAAGGAGAGATTTGCCATTGTAATTAATATTTTTAGTGATTATTCACTAGGATTCGCCACTATGATAATTATTTTTACCAATTATTCATTAAGATTTTCCAATATTTTGCAAATTTTTTTAATTATGTGGATAGATTTACTAGGAAAATTAATAATTTTTTTCAAATAAAAGGAAAGATTTGCTAGTATTTTACACCTTCACCGAGGGGGGTGTTTCTTAAAGTTATCCTTGTGCACCATTACAATAAACATGGACACAAGGGCCAGGTATACAACTTTGACATTATGGATAGTGAGGGAACAAAAATACAAATCACTTGCTTTAATGACATAGACAAATTGCATTATGATAGGGTTCAGGTGGGCCGCACTTATTATGTGTCAAAAGGCTCGGTCAAACAAGCAAATAGGAAATTTAATAAGTTGAACAGCCATACAGAAATAATTTTGGATCAAAACTCAATATTGAAATGTTGTGATGATGAGGCCTTTGTGTCAGACAAAGTATTTGAATTCATCCCAATAAATGAAATTGCAAACTACAACAATAACACTTTGATTGATATTATTGGGGTTTTGGTGCATGTAGGAAAGGTATCAACTATTCAAAGAAAGGATTAGTCTAAAATGATTCACAAAACTATCAAACTTAATGATTTGTCATCCTCTTGCATTGACATTAATTGTGGGGCCCAAATTGGGAAGCAAAGGGTGATGAGCTTGAAAGGTTGTACATCAATGCTGGTTCAATTGTCATACTTTCTTTTAAAAATGAGCATGTTGGATATTTTAATGGAACTGTTGTGAATACAACCACAGGGACTATTCTATACATAAATCCTAACATTCTAGTAGCACAACCCTCGATCCCAAGAGGACATATTGACCCACCTATCATTGAGCCCTCCTAGATAGTGCCTCGAAAGGTTGCTTTAGAAAATGGCAGAGTCACTATTGGATATATCTTGGATCATTGCCTTGGCTTGCCAGAAACTTTGTAGGCTACTGTCAAGGAAACAATGAAATATATTAAAGTTGATGCATTTTATTACGCTACATGTCCTTTGCAGGACAATGGTAGAAAATACAAGAAAAAGTGTGAAGAGTTAGCCAAAAATATGCAGTTCTTCCCTAAATTCTAGACAATAATAGTTTAAATTGTGACTTTTGATATTTTTTGCAACTAAAGATGGAAGATTTCATGAGCGAGATTTGGGCTAATACTTTTGATGAGGCTACAACAATCTTATTGTAGATGTTAGCAAAAGAGCTTTACATGTTGAAATATGAGTCTTTTGTTGCAATGACTGCTGAGTGTGTTATCAATGGTGTCACCTTCACCTCTTTTGTTTTCACTATTCTTATTAAAACTTAGACCTATAATTCAGAAACAAGGCTTAAAACAACAATAGTCAAATTTGCAAGAATTAACTTTGAAGCTGAGTTCAAGCTATTTCTGTCAAATTTGTCTACAATTTCCCCTGTCGTGCAAGACTCTCCAAAGATAATTGTCATACTTCCTTGAATGCCAAACAACCATGCCTAATTGTGACTTTGTATGTTTGCTACAGTTTCTATTGTTTGGACCTATGTTTCCTTTTCTTTCTTTGGAGTTCCCATCACATCAGAAGACCTTTCCTTTCTATTGTTGTTGTTTTGTTGCTCATTTAACTGGTTATATATTAAGACAATGGACTATAACTTATAATGATTAATACAAAAAGATAAACTTCTTTTCTTTTGTATTGTTTATGTTTCTTATAGTTTTGTTTCACTTTAAGTGTATGTTCCTCATTTTATTTTATCTTTTTTGGTTATATAGTTATGTTTCCCTATTTAACACATGTATCAATATTTATAGCTATTCTTATTTATACTTGTGGACATGGTTGTATGCATGTATACATTTACTTATGCATATACATAAATATATATGCATGTAATTCAATTTTCTAAGTGCATACAACATTTTGATACAAATTTATGTAGATATGTGTTTGTAATGCATTTGTATGCATATATGCATGCAGACTTCAATGTTTATATGTATATGTGACTTGTTTTTAATATCAATATAGTTATTTTCTTCTTGTCTATTTCAATTGCCACATACTCTTACCTCTCCATAATTATTGTTAGCTATAATGTTGGCTCCATTGAATCCATGGCTATTAAATGTCATCCTCCCTTTGCATTCATAAAGCCACGTCACATATGGTTATCTTCCATTTTTTTAGAGTTGCATAAAACTTTATTTTTGTTATAATATTTTCTATGTAATGTTCAATGATGACTATGCTCTATGGCCTATGCAATGCTTTTGTGATTCTACTTGAGTCTAGCTAATTAAAATCTACTGTTGCACAAGATTAAAATGTACAATGTAATTGAAATTTTGTCATTTTAATCTTCTTTTGAATCTTCTCAGTGCATACAATATCTTGATAGAGTTGTGTGTAGATATATGTGTCTGTAATGCATTTGTATGTGCGAGTGTGTATGTCTATATATGCATCTAATGCTTCTTAAATGTTCTCCCTACTACTTTTCCATGTCCACTCATAATGCCATGTTGTGTATAGATATCATATGGTTCTTGGCTATAATGTTTGTTGCATATGTTGTGCAGCTCAATCTAGAGCCCAGCACTGAACAATGCCTTATTGAAAATAACATAAATTGCTCAATTAATTTTGTAAGTTTTAAATGAAAGGTATTATTACAACCATCACCAATATATGGAACCCATACATGAAACAATGTCATCGTGACAAGTTGTGCCAAGTGATGTTTATTTCCTCTGCTCAGGCAACATACACATATATCTGCATTTAAACTTATCTATATTTATTTTCACATGTATTGACAAGTTTAGGTGTGCATATATGTATGTATTTTGTTTGCAAAAAAACTTGTCACAATGGTGTCTCACAATCGTGATAGCAGGTAAAGCTATAGAACAATAGTCAACAATGCCTTATGGAAAATAACATAAACTGTTCAATTGCTTTGGTAACTTTAGAACTCTAAATATTATTGTGGCCATTGACACTATATGGAAAGCATATATGAAACAATGTTTCTATTGCACAATTTTATTGCTTTGCAACTATTGCCTCTATATGGAGACTATAAATGAAATAATATTTATTGCTTCGCAACGATTATCTCTATATGGAAACTTTTAGCCGATAGGCTATATGTGTGAACTTTGGTCATAATTTTCATCAGTCTTCCCAGTTTTTAAGTTGCTAAACATCAATCAACAATGCATATATATTTGCATCTACCTCCACATACATATATATTAATGTACATTTTGTTTTCCAACTGCATCTTTATATATTGCATGTGTTTGATGCATATATAGGAATCTATTGCTTGGAAATATATAGCCACAAAAAAGTATGTGCTTCTTGTATTGAGTTTCATTTTTATTTTCTTGTGTGCAGATATGTATGTATATCAAATTAGATGTATACAACATATACTCCTCCCCACATTTATTTTTTTGGGAAGATAGTTTTTATTTGTTTCCTCCTCAAAAAGGAATTCTTACAATAATAGGGTTTATATTAAGCCTAATAAGAAACATTGATATCACCATTCATCACAGTGGTGGGTAGTGTATGTTCTTGCTTGGGGGCTTGGTGAGAGCCTATGAGGCTCCATGACCCAATATGGTATGGTGGAGAGTAGGCCTTCTTTTGTTTTGTTCCATTTTACTTTCCCTTTGTGCAGATATGTATATTTGTGAAGTTAAACATGAACAACATTGATCCCTATATGTAGCTATATAAATGTGAAATAATTTGTAGATGAGTGATATTACCATGCCACCCTATACCAAGTGATGTTGATCTCTCATTCTGTGCCAAGTGATCTTTTCTCCCATTGTGATTTGTATATTGACAAGTCCACCTACGACTATATATGTGTGTTGTCTACTTATAAACTTGAGATGCATATATACCTGTATAGATTTTTCTTTGTAAACATGTATGTGGATTGTTTAATTTCTTCCCAACTATCACCAATACATGGAAACCATAAATCAAATTTTCAACCCTTTTGGTGTTGGGTTGCCGGTTGGGAAAAAGGTGATGGATTTTTTTTATTTTTTAATTACAAGTGTTTGGCACACCGATAGGGAATTCCGGCCCTTCTGGTTTGAAATCCTCTAGTCATCCAGTCGTTCGGCCACCAGTTGGAAAAAACATGTCGGGTTCCTTGGTGCATGGATAGAGAAAGCCAAAAAAGTTAAATGCTTGTTGACATCAAGATTAATTATTGTATGGTTTTCGTGAAGTGGTGATGGTTGTGATAACACCTGACATTTAAAGCTTTGGAAAACATAGCGAAAACCTACACATTTTTTGATTAGCCATTGTTGTGTGTCATTATCTGGCTTTCCCTACTATTAGAGTTGTGAGTGGCAGGTGCTTGGAGGTTATTTTATTTTTTTTGCATGGGGAAATGGTTACAAAAATAATACAAAAGTTTTGGCTATGATAATTTTTTTCCCATCTTCTGCACATCATAGCCAACATTCATCCATATGTGTAGATATTTATGTATGTGAGATTAGATGTAAAGAACATTCATATATACTCCTTCCTATGTTTATTCTTTTCATAAGGTAGTTGCTTTTTTTTTTGTATTTCTAGACTTAAACTTCTACATAGAAATTAATTGCTACTTTCCATTGCATAGCCCTGTGTCTATTCATTGAGAATTTCTATAACATATGAAAAAAGAATGGGTACATATGTTTCAATTGAAAGTTGCAGTTTTACTATTGGAGACCAACATCGTGCATTTATTCAAATTTATTTTGTTAACTAGAACATGTGGTGTATGTTCTTGTGTGAAGTAATTGCCTCGGGCTTAGGGATTTTCAAGTTCCTTTTGTAAAAAAAAAAGGGGAAACAACATCCACAACATGTTTCAAATTACATGTAGCCACATATCTATCTCAACCTCATCTATGCCCTCCTGTCTTAGCATAATGGTATCATAAAATAGTTATTAATGATGCCATGGGGATTTCTACATGTGGTCACTTCATCTTTGTCAATTATTACTATGCCTGGATATTACATACCTTCTTGTGCTTGGATGTAGACTACCTTCCATCAACTTGTATAGTTTATGTTCTTCCAAAATAACCAACCCATTGTAAGTAACACCTTCCATTTAAAACCTTAGAAAACATAGTGAACGTACGTGAGGAGGGAAAGCTTCTATGAAGGTGCAAGTGCAATTATCCATTGTGGAATTTATGTGAAGGTGGTTGGAGGTTATTTTTTGTTCTTTGCATGGGGCGATGGTTTCAAAATAAATAAAAAAGTATCGGTTGTGATAATTCTTTTCCCATTTTCTGTAGGCATGAATCTTGCATATAACACTTAAAAATATATTTTATCATTCCAAGAATGTCCCATAAAATAAAGATAGGGATCAGTATGCATCAATGGTGTTTGCATCTACTATGACATGCATATATGGTGTTTTCATCAATGGTGGCATCACCAATACTTTTCTATTGCTTTATCAACCATCCCCCCATGCAAAAAAACACAAAACAAGTGATTTTTTTTTTCCACTCACTGTCAATAATGTCAAAGTTGAATACTTGGACCTCACATCCTTGTTTATTGTAATGGTGCCTATCCCTTTTAGTTGTCACAAGACCTTTTATTGCCCATATGCTACCTATTGTCTACATGTAATTCCACATACATACATTTCCACACACTATTTTTGTGTCTATATATATCTGAGTAATGGATCTGATGTACGAGCATCCAGTGGTGTAAGGGCAATCTTGCATCACCCAAAAATAGTTAAATTTTAAGTTTCTTAGTTTTTAGATATTTTTACATTTTTGGATACCTTTTTTGTCATAATGAAATTCCCAATTTACATTTTTTATTTTCTGTTCCTAGGTTGAAAGATATTGCAGTTTTAGTTTCTCAGATTTGCATTTGAAAATCTTCTGAGTTAGATTTGAGGCACTTAGATTTCCTGGAATGGCCCTGAAACTTTCCAAAATTGGTGTAGCAATTTCAAACGCTTTATTGACTTCGAGACCTTTCCAATGGTTCAAACGGTTCGCGAATCGGAATCTCGGATCAAAAGTTATGGCCCTGGGAAGTTGGCTTACTTTCTAGAAGATACAACTGCCAATGCTCTTTTGAAATTTGAACTTCATGTTGTAAATTTTCAGTGTCAAACTGCCTAAACTCAAATTTGAATGTTGTTTTGGCTCCAAACTAATGAGGAGCTCTATTTATGGGTGGGTTTCTAATTTTTGGGTAACTTTTTGGGGACAAGCTCGCATATTGTGAAAGGGTTATTCTGTAGCTGTCTGTAACTTGCATGTGTTGTAGAACTTGGGGATTTGAGATCCCCTGAATGTAAGAAGCTCCATTTTCTGAATAATAAAAATTTTCTTGTTTGTGGGTTATTTTCTAAGTCTCGGGCTACGCCCTCATCAAGTGGTATCAGAGCAGGTTTTCTTGAGCATGTGGACAGATTGCCGATCGTGAGGTAGTTTGCACCATGACCGTGGTTGTGGGTTGAGGTCAAGAAATATGCCTCCAAGACTGATGCCTGGTAGGCGTGGAGGTGCTAGAGGTGGTCAAGGCAGCAGAAATGCTGGTGGAAGAGATGCACTGGCAGCCCTCCAGAGATAGATTGATGCCTTACAAGAGCAGTTGAGAAGAGGGTTAAACCCGAGGGAGAAAAGTGAGGATGAAGGAGAGGAAGAAGGTTCAGATGCAGAAGAGAAAGAAGAAGCAATTGATCAAGACCAAAATGGCTAATAAGGGCCATTTCAAAGATCAGGGAAAGACCTAGAGCAGAAGTCCCCAGTTATTTCGGAAGTCTAAACCCAGAAGAGTTGATCGACTGGATCAACGAGCTAGAAGAATATTTTGAGTATGAGGAAATAGAGGACCCAGATCGGGTTAAGTTTGCGAAAATGAAGCTGAAGGGCCATGCCAGTATTTGGTGGAAAGAGGTCCAGTTGGAAAAAAATGAAGAGGAAAATGAAAGATCACCAGATGGGATTGCATGGTAGAGAAACTGAAGAAGTAGTTCATACTAGTGGACTACGAGTTAGATCTGTTGAATAAATTGCAAGGGTTGAAGCAAGGAAGTAGATCTGTGAAAGAATATACTAAATATTTTCACAAGATAATCATCAGAACGGGTCACATAGAGGCCAATAAGGAGAAGGTAGCCCAATATCTTAATGGGTTACGACCAAGCATTCAGGAGGAGTTAAGCCTAGTTAGAATGACCACCATTGAGGATGTGTATCAGTTTGCTTTGAAGGTGGAAGAGAAGCGAACAAAAGGTTTGATGGCAAGGAGGACGAGGAGGTCAAAGCGAAGGGCAATGGAAGACCTTCAGGAAGCTGAAATGATGATGAAAAGAAAAGTGAAGATGTGGGTACCAGCCGAAGCCAAAGGAATGACTTCTACCACCCTCGTGATCAAAATAGTGGTGATCAAAGAGGTAGAGGATGAGGGAGATATGGACAAGGATCTGGAAGAGGTGGTTTCAAAGGAACGTGTTTCCAAGTGTGGTGAAGAAGGGCATCGAGCCTATGAATGTCCACAACACCAAGGAAAGGCAGACAAAAGGCCAGAGGTCATGGAAGGTTGCAATACGGATGAGGCCCAATCTGAACATTCAGATGATGTTGAAAGGGGAGAAGCCCTAGTGTAGGAGAGCTCGGTGACCGAAAAAGGTACCAAAGCAGGAAGAATCGTTTCACACAAGGTGCAAGTGTGAAGGAAAATGTTGTGATGTCATTATTGATGGTGGGAGCACCGATAATCTGGTGTCAGAGGAGATGGTCACAAAGTTGAAGCTGAAGAGGGAAAGGCACCCGCATCCATATCGGATTGTCTGGTTGCAGAAAGACCACAAAGTTTTGGTCAATGAGTAGTGCCTAGTAAAGTTCAAGATCGGGAGCTACCATGATGAGGTACTCTGTGATATCATCCCCATGGATGCATGTCACATGTTGTTGAGGAGGCCGTGGCAGTTCGATAGGCGAGCTATACATGATGGCCATGCAAACACTTATTCCTTGACAAAGGATGGGGTTCATCACAAGTTGAAACCCCTGAAGGTGACTAGAAAAGGTATGTAGTGCTAGAATTTGTTATGTAGATGGAAGAAATTTTTTTAGAAGGTATGAAGCATGAGCGTGTGTGTTATGCATTGATTCCTAGAGTAAGGAGGATAGTGAGAAAGTTCAAAAAAGTTTGGGATGTTGGATGAGTTTCAGGATATTGTTTCTGATAATGTACCTGAGGGTTTACCACCAATAAGGAAGATCAGTCATCAGATTAACTTGATTCCTGGAGCCAGTTTGCCAAATAAGGCAGCTCATAGAATGACTCCAGTAGAAAATGAGGAGTTGAAAAGACAAGTTCAAGAGTTGTTGAGAAAGGGTTTGATACGGGAGAGTTTGAGTCCATGTGCAGTACCTGCAGTACTAGCACCAAAGAAGGATGGGGAGTGGAGGATGTGTACAGATTCCTGAGCCATAAACAAGATAACAATCAAGTACAGATTTTCCTTGCCAAGGATGGATGACCTAATGGATCGTTTGAGTGGAGCTTCAGTGCTTCACAAAGATTGATCTAAAGAGTGGATATCACGATTACGATTCAAGAGGGAGATGAATGGAAGACTACCTTCAAAAAGAGGGCCTGTATGAGTGGTTAGTCATGCCTTTTGGGCTAACCAATGCAGCTTGAGCACATTCATGCGGCTCATGAGCGAGGTACTAAAAGAATTTCTGGGAAGTTTTGTTATTGTGTATTTAGATGATATTTTGATTTTTAGTAAGACGTTGGATGAGCATTGATGCATATTGGGAGAGCCTTTTGAAGTTAAGAGAAGAGAAATTGTTGATTAATCTGAAGAAGTGCAGTTTTGTGAAGAGGGAGTTAGTGTACTTGGGTTTGTTGTCTCCAGAAGGTCTCAAGATGGACCCAGAGAAGGTGAAGGCTATTCTGGAATGGCCTACCCCAAGAACTGCTACCGAGGTGAGATCTTTCCATGGTTTGGCTAGTTTTTATAGAAAGTTCATTAGAAACTTCAGTAGTGTTTGTGGACTCTTGACTGAAACAATAAGAGGGGATAGAAAAGAATTCAAGTGGAGCACTGGAGCGGCAAAAAGTTTTGAACTGTTGAAGCGGAGGGTGATAGAGCAACATGTTCTAGCCCTCCTAGATTTCAACAAGGTGTTTTAGGTGGATTGTGATGCCAGTGGTTGTGCCATTGGAGCAGTGTTGAGCCAACAAGGTAAGCCCGTTGCCTATTTTAGTGAAAAGTTAAATGATGCCAAGAGAAAGTATTTTGTATATGATCGGAATTTTATGCAATAGTTCAAGCATTAAATAAATGGAGACATTATTTTTTCGAAGGAATTTGTTCTATATACTAATCATCAGGCCTTGTGGTACCTAAATAGTCGGAAAATTAAATCAGAGGCATATGAAATGGGTAGAATTTTTGCAGAGTTATACCTTTTTTTGAAACATAGGAGTGGGAAGTCAAATAGGGTTGCAGATGCCTTAATTAGGAGGCATACATTGATGGCAAAGATGCAAATTGAAGTGGTTGGGTTAAATGAACTCAAGACACTATATGCAGAAGATCCTGATTTTGCAGAGGCTTGGAAAGCTTGCAAGGAACCTATTACAGTGGACAGGACAAGGTGGCTGGATTTCATAATCTAGGATGGCATGTTATTTAAGGGAAGTCAATTATGTATCCCAAGGAGTTCCATGAGGGAGAACCTGATAAAGGAGAAGCATAGTGGAGGAATGGGCAGGACATTTTGGTCAGGATAAGACCATTGCCATTATCAGTGAGCATTATTATTGGCCTAGTTGTCACAGGATGTGAAGAAGTTTGTACAAAGCTACGTAGGGTATGTCGATGGCTAAAGGAGTGAGCCGAATATAGGCTTATATCAGCCCTTACTTGTGAGAGAGAGGCCATGGGAGGATATAAGTATGGACTTGTTTCTTGGTTTGCCAAGGACCACAATGAGGGAATGGTCGGTCTTTGTGGTGGTTGATAGGTTTTGAAGATGACACATTTCATTCCATGTCGAGAAGACCCATGATGTAGTCCACATTGCTGACTTGTTCTTCAAAGAGGTGGTGAGGCTACATGGTGCCAAAGAGTATTGTTTTAGATCATGACACCAAATTTGTGGGGGTAATTAAGGAGGGAACTAGGAAAGAGAAGTTCAGTGCACACCATCCAAAGCGGATGGGTAGGTTGTAGCAGTGCGAGGTAACTACTGAGATGTTTGGTGGGAGATAACCCAAGGGATGGGACTTGATCTTACCCAGGTAGAATTTTCTTACAACAATTCTATCAATAGAAGCACTAGTAGATCACTGTTCTAGATTGTGTATGGAGGTAGCCCCAGAATAACTCAGAATTGAGGAAGATGGACCAAGAGAAGAAAATAAGTGTTGAAGCCGAAAGTTTGCAGAACACATCAAGGATATACATGAGAAGGTAAGAGAACATATTAACAAGAAATATGCAGTATAAGGCTAAGGTAGATCAAAAGAGGAGGTATAAGAAGTTTCAGATTGGTGATGAAGGGAAGGTCCACTTGAGGAAAGAAAGGTTTCCAGTGGGAACATATAACAAATTGAAGATGAAGAAGTTCAGTTCCTGTAAAATTTTGAAGAGGCATGATTCAGGGAATGCATATGAGGTAGAGTTGTCAGATGGATTCAACATTTCCCCTGTGTTCAACATTTCGGATTTGACAGAATATCATGAAGGTGGCATAGAGGAAGTACCAATGATGGAATAGTATGGGATTCCAGCACCTACTTCAGAAAAGGAGGAGATTGAAGAAATCCTAGATAGTCATGTGGGAAGGAGTAACAGGAACAGGTAATATGAAGAATATCTGGTGAAATGGAAAGGGAGGCCTATTGAAAATTCATCCTGGTTGCCTAAGGCAGAGGTTGAACATTTGGGTTTTCCTCCACCATATGAGACGTGATGGGGTCACATCTCAAATTGCCCTAGGTGTCTGATACATGAGCATCTAGTGGTGTAAGGGCAATCTTGCATCACCCAAAAATAGTTAAATTTCAAGTTTCTCAATTTTTAGATGTTTTTACATTTTTGGATACCCTTTTTATCATAATAAAATTCTCAATTTACGGTTTTTATTTTCTATTCCTGGGTTGAAAGATATTACAGTTTTAGTTTCCCAGATTTGCACCTGAAAATCTTTCGAGTTAGATTTGAGGCACTTAGAGTTCTCGAAATGGCCCCAAAACTTGCCAAAATTGGCATAGCAATTTTGATTGTGTTATTGACTTCAAGACCTTTCCAACGGTTCAAACGGTTTGCGAATCGGAGTCCCAGATCAAAAGTTATGGCCCCGGGAAGTTGGCACACTTTCTAGAAGATACAATTGCCAATGCTCTTTTGAAATTTGAACTTAATGCTGTAATTTTTTGGCACCAAACTGCCTAAACTCAAATTTTAATGTTTTTTTGCCTCCAAACTAATGAGGAGCTCTATTTATGGCCAAGTTTCTAATTTTTGGGTAACTTTTTGGGGACAAGCTTTCATATTGCGAAAGGGTTATTCTGTAGCTGTCTGTAACTTGCATGTGTTGTAGAACTTGGGGATTTGAGATCCTCTGCATGTAAGAAGCTCCATTTTTTGAATAATAAAATTTCTCTTGTTTGTGGGTTATTTTTGAAGTCTTGGGCTGCACCCTCATCAGGATCCCTACAAATGCATCCAAGGCATGCAATGCATATATATCTACTTGGAAAACAAAATCTACACTGATATATAGGTATCTGAACTTAAATGCACTTTTTTAGTTATTATTTCTTTTAGCCTCAAAAAGGAGTTGTTTGAATGATAGGTTGTATATTATGTGTAATAAGTAAAATTAATTTCATCAATCATTAGAGTGGTGGATGATGTATGTTCTTACTCGGGGGTTTGGTGAGAGCGCATGAGGCTTCATGACCTAATATGGTAGGGTGGAGAGAAGACCTCATTTTCTTGCGTTCTATTTTATATTTCCTATGTGCACAACTTGATTCTTCACTTGAACAGGGTTCTTTAGCAATAAGCATAGATCCTCCTTTTTATTTTTCTAGATACTACATGATGCATGCCAACAGTTGTAGTGCACCATGAATCAAAGAAGAGGATCATCTCGAACAATTGTGTTCATTGCCATCATCATAAAATGTTGTTATTCTTTAGTATAACTATACTAATTCTCCTTTCCCTTTCATTTCCATGCATATAGAATTTCCATCATTTCTAAATTTGTTTCCTTACCATTTTTTATATGTGAGATGTAATCATGGTCATACTGCATCATACCTTGTGTAGAAGGTATGCCTGCATCTTCTTTATCTGATCTCTTCTATTGCAGGTGTATTACATTTTTTTTGTTATAAATTATACAACTATTTAAATTTCATAATTTAGATATTGGTTACCAATGAAACATGTTCACCTTGCTAAAATTCACATTTTCCTTGTGTGTACCTACATCTGAGTCAAGCCATTTTATATTGCAACTACATTCTATGTATATACAAGGTATACAAATCTCCAAAATGCTAAATAGCTTGACAATGAATCGTTTGCATGGTGTATGACCTAAAACTACATTTTATCTAAATACAAAGTAAGGCTATATATCTTTTATTCCATCTCTTATTTCACAATTGTATGTCAATTTATTAAAAATATATAGCATTGATTTAAACTCAAGCAAATTCTCAAGTGCCAAAGCATTGCTTTCACCATTGATCAAATTTGTGGACAATTTATGTTTTTGCTCAGGGGTTTGGTGAGAGCCCATGAAGTTCCATGACCCAATATGGTAGGGTGGAGAGTAGGCCTTCTTTTATTGTGTTCATACTACAATCCATTGCATGCATAAGATATGCCTACGTTTTATTTAATTGCTACCTTCTATTACAGTTGCATTGCATGAACTCTTTATATTTCCTGATTTAGATATTGTCAACCAATGGCACATGTTCATTGCACTAAACTTCACATTATCCTTTAATTTTTTTAGAGAATACTCAATCCAAACAATCCTCCTTCATGGATGTTTTGATGCCACTAGATCTTCTATGAAGTCAGTAGGTGCTAAAACATTTCTTTCACCATTGATCAAAGTGGTGGACAATTTATTTTTTTTCTCGGGGTTTGGTGAGAGCCCATGAGGCTCCATGACCCGATATGGTAGGGTGGAGAGCAGACCATCTTTTGTTGTATTCATACTACATTCCACCACATACACAAGATATGCCTACATTTTATTTATTCCATCCCTTCTATTATAGCTGCATTGCATACTTTCAATTATAAATTATAGAACTCTTTATATTTTTTGATTTAGATATTGTCTACCAATGACACATGTTCACTGCACTAAACTTCACATTTTTCTATCATTTTTGTAGAGCTTACTCTAGCCATAATGGGGACTTTGATGAAGTAATGTGTTATAAATGACCTTTGAGAATAATCACAGTGACTGCAAAATCAGTCACAATAGTCAAATAAACAATTAGATCCTCATAGGCTCTATATTAGGTGTAATAAGGAACGTTGATTTCACCATTGATCAGAGTGGTGGACGATGTATGTTCTTGTTGAGGGGTTTGGTGAGAGCCCATGAGGCTCCATGACCCAATATGGTAGGGTGGAGAGAAGGCCTCATTTTGTTGTGTTTCATTTTATATTTCCTATGTAAAAATCTGTATATTTCTGACATAAGATTTAGACAAGATTCATATATTTCATAGGTTGTATATTAAGTGTAATATTAAACATTTCTTTGAGCATTGATTACATTAAGACAACAATCTCTATTTTTAAATCTCGCACCCAATTTTTTTTACATGTAATCTCTTGAGACATATGCTGATCACATGTAAAGTTGGATTCACAAATAAAATGAAAAAGTATAGTTCAAAATTTTTGTACCAATCTACTTTTTCATTAACATCAACAAAATCCTATGGATGCAATTATCTTTTTATTTTTATGGTTGTCCATGACTTATGTAAATATACTTATTTGACATTTGTATGTCCTATTGCAAATCAATAATATTCTAAGATTTTAGATAATTCAATTATCCTTTTGACATAACCTACATGTATTAGTACCTTTATCTATGCCCTATCATTTTAGCATAATGGTATAATAAAAGGGTTATTAATGATGCCATAAGGATTCATAAATGTGATCACTTCATCTATCTTGGTATGTTTCAATCTTTTTTGAATCTACTATAACATACATACATATCTACACATAGGAGTAATAAGATGAAACACAACAAAATTAATGTTCCGAATAACACTTACAATATAGCTTATCATTTGTTATGTGCAAATATGTAAGCATCCTCTGCTCTCTCTCATATTGCATCCCTGCCATTTGGACTCCCCTCTGCCTATCAGCTCATTGTTGCATGTCACTACACACAACTGCTAGTTTATAACTATATAAATAAAATATTATTAATTATATTGATGTCTGTCTTTTAAATAAATATGTTTGAAATTCTTATTCCAAGTAAAAGGAAACAAATAAAGAAAAATAAAATTGTCCAATCAAATGATATCATGCCAAATCAAATTATTTTCGAAAGAAATGTTGACATTATCTCAATAGAGCTTTAATGGATGTCAAGTACTCTACTATTGCTTTTAGAGTGTGCTTGCTGACATACAATCTTCCATAAAAAATGCTTATATGTTAGGAGATAAGGCCTGAAATAAAAAATAAGATGCTAACTGTTTGCTTTGAATGCCTGAAATTTCTTATATATAAATTTATGATTACCTTTTATATAAAATGGAAACAATATTCAACTCTTAACATAATGGCAGACCACCAAACTTTTCCAATTTAAAAGACAAATAATTACTAAACCTGTCAAAGAATGACATAACAAGTGGGATCAAGAATCTAATGACAAGCCACTGTTGCTTCCTGAGGGTGTCTGCCAACATACAATCTTTTGTAAGAAAACAAGAAAAGGATTACAAAATTTTTCCATTCTCCAATTAAATTTGGTTGACTAGTTCATTAAATGCAATGTCATATTTCATCAGATAGTGCCAATCTAACAACTAGTTGATGCAAAGAGCAATGCCAATTTTTTGTGGAGGAGGACTACTAAATTTTCAAGTAGCTAGGAAAAGAGGAAGAGGATTTTTATTCCAACAAGAGGTTGAAAATGAAAGAAGAAAAAATATGATGATCTACAAAGATATCTAATTTGATAGAAGGGAACACCATGGCTTGGTCCTTCAAGTCAAAAGGATGGTTCTACCATCTATTCAAAACTCTTAAGTACAGTAAGACAAATCCCTTATATGACATTGAATTAGGAGGTTTAGAAATTCTAAAAGATGGGGAGGATAATGCAACCGTTTCTTGACTGTTGTTGCTTAGCAATGTTTGTAGGAGTTAATTTAGGAGTTAATATTTATGTTTTCAATTGTTGTTGCTTAGTATTCTTAGGAGTCAATTAAAGTGTTTATTATTCAGTTTGAGAGTTGATTTAGGAGTTTATTGGTAAATAAATGGGAGAGTTGGACTCATAGGAGTCACTTTTGTTGGAGATGTAATGATGTTTTGAATAATAAATATGGACCAATTTTTTGAGTAAGAAACCTTGCCATTTTTGTTTTTTTTTGTTATATTGTGTGTATTTCTTTGTATTACAAAGGGCAAGTTAATCTATTTGTAGGATACAAGTAATCATTTGCATCACTAGCACTTGCAACTTTAGGAGGTGCAAGGGATGTGCCGATAGGAAATTCAAAATAATGCTATCATTATTATTTTTGTTGAATTAACATAGACATGCAATTTTAAAAAAGAATATAATAATATCAAAAGCATGTTGGCACCTAATTGCACCACTGAGTCCTAACCAAGTAACCAACCATATGAGAGGATATACCCATCTGGAAAACCATCTTTTTGTCATTTATTTAATACAATCTTTTAAATTTTAGTCATTTTTGTGTCATGCCAATCCCTTTCCTTGTGATGTTTGGTCTTTAAAGTACAAGAGCTAGTATATTGACACAAAATCGTGAAGAAATATGCCATGTACAATATATAAATTTTGTGAAAATAATCTAATAAGTTTAACATTTGAAGGTGGTTTGATCTCTATTAATCACTCTATGTGAAAATATCTTTATTGCATTTTCAACAACCATAAGAACAAAGAAAAAAAGAAAAGAAAAATTGAAAACAACCATAAGTAAAACCACAAAACCAATTACTTCATTTAACAGATAACAACATAATTGTTTTAGAATGAAATAGAACACAACAACAAGTGATTTACCTCTAGAATAAAAATATCAGACTCACTCTTCTAAAGCATAATTACAACTTAAATTCTTAAGATAGAAATATAACTCTTATAATTTCAATCTTTCAAAGTATGATTAAATTTAAAATTTTCAAATTATAAATATGAATTGCAGCTAGCATAATTAAAATTAGATTATTCAAATATGATTTTCAAATTTTTACTCATCCTATATAATAACAGTCCATATTAGTTTAAAATATTAAAAATGAGGATTTCACTCTTCTAAAATACATTTAGACTTGATAATCTCAAACTAACAAATTTTCACCCTTCTAAAGCACTATTACATGTGAAATTTTAATGAAAAAAACAAAAAAAATAGGTTTTCACTATACTAGAAAACCTAGCACTTATACAAGTAAACAATACTCACATCATAGACAAGGCATGTGATTTGTTTCACAGAATGCCTCAGAGATCTATTATCATCGACTGTATGATTGCAATATATGCACAAAATGGATTTGTTGAATGGGCTTGAGGAATTTAAAAAAAAAAAATCAATTGGCACTTGTAAAGCCAAATTCCACAACTTTTGATAGCATCCTCTTGGGTGTGGAAAAATTCTTTGGAACATGGTATGCAAAATGTACGTGCAACGACAAGGCACGTGAATCGCAATGTTCTAAACAGACCACATGCAACTTTCCAACAAATGAAATTGAAAGGTGTATCTATTTTGCATTTAATTAATATATTATTTTTTAAACTATATATAAAATATACTTTTTAACATTTAAAGAATAGATTAGTTTTGTTATTAGATTTAAAATTCAACATTTAACTTTATATTTTATATTATATATTATATTTTACAATTTATAATTTACACTAAAAAAAAATTGCATATCAATTAATTTTTATTCCATATTTTAAATAAATAAAAATACATATGTAAAATAAATATATTAAATTTATTTCAAAATGTTACAGTTTAAATTTCATATTAAAAATTGAATAAAATAAATATAAAAATCATTTACCTACACTCCTGATAAAAAATCAAAACACTCTTATTAAGGCATTAAAAAAAATGGTTTAAAAAAAAGATAACGTTGTTTGAAAATATGCAGCGCTGACGATATCTGCCAGGGGTAAAATTCAGGGTACAATAGCATAGTTTCCAAAGCCCGCACTGAAAACGATTCAGCGCTATCCATGTATGATACATCCGGCACAGTAAAAGAATTCTTGACTGCTGGTTTTGCGCACGGGCGGTCAGGTATGCAGGTGCATGTAGCACCGGATGCCCCATGTCGTTTTGGGGGCTGGATAGCCAGCTCCGAAAGTAACAGCTGCAACAATGTGCATATCCAGAATGTGCGGGAAAGATGAGATTTCTGTCGTCGTCAAACCTCGTGAGTGGAGAAATTACTTCCAACATATCTGCTAAGGCCACCTCGTGGGTGGTCAGATTTCTATCGGTGGTCAACCCTCGTGGGTGGAGAAATTATTATAAAGTCTATTGACTAATAAATTTTGAATGCTTGGAATAAAAGATAAGATTTGAATATACCAAATAAAATATAAGATGCCAACAGTTTATATATACAGCTTGCTGTGATTGAGTGTAACACACGAATAATTGTGAGGAAATCAAAATGGAGCAGCAGATATATCTCATGTATTCTTCCTGGCATTTACTGATTACTTTGGCTCTGTCAGGGGCAGTTTTACTCTTGTTAGGACGAAGAATGATATGGGCTAAAGGTGGGCATGCGGATGATAGAGCAATCGAACACAAACTCCCACCTGGATCGACCGGATTGCCGTTTATTGGAGAGACTATCAGTTTTCGTCGATCCGCTGCCTCACCTCAGCGTGGAAAGTTCTTTGACGAACATGAGCTGAGGTAATAACAACAATTTATCAATCTCTTGTTTTCAAACGAACTAAATGGGTTATTGGGTATACTCCATTCTGTCTTGAATCTATGCTACAAAGCTGGGTAGTGAAATTCGAGTAGAACACAGTTATTTTCAGAGATTGCAATTTTTACTTTTAATTCATAAATTTTGTTTGTGGGATATCTTTCGGTTTACATGTTGCAACCAGGGGCTAACCAGGGGCTATGTTTGTTTGTATTTTGGGATGATTTAACACTGTATGTTCTTCTTCAGTTTGTTAGATTTTGAGACAAATTTTATGACAAGTATTTGAGTCAGAATAATGTTGAGATGGATGACCCGGATACTTCAACCCTCTCTATATAATCCAGATGAAGAGTAATACAATGAATAATAACTGAACCATTCACTCTCATCAAAATTGTGTATTCTTTTTAAACTCTGTCAGTCAAATTTATTTGAAATTTGTATCTGGACTCAATTTATTCTGGGTATGTGTCTTCTATATTTAGTTTATGGGGCTGTGAAAACAAACGTTTATACTTTGAAACCCCTAAGATCTTCCTTCACAAACTTCTTCGAATATCTACCATGAAACCCTCATAGATAATTATTTGAGTTCATTCTGTCTAGGATATACCATTATTTGGGAGATTGGATTAAACTGAAAAGAAAATGCAGGTATGGACCAATTTTCAGATCCAATTTGTTTGGAAAAGCAAAAGTAATTGTGTCGGTGGATCCAGAGTTCACTAAATACGTCTTTCAAAATGAGGGACGGTTGTTTCAAACCAGAATACCACCATCTGCAAGAAATATTTTGGGCAAATATTGTTTGGTGGAAGTCCACGGGGAGCTTCAGAGAAAGCTCCATGCAGCCGCCGTCAATTTGTTCAGGTACGATAGGCTCAGCTCCGATTTCATGGAGGATATACAAAATGTGTTGCTCGCCGCAATGAGTAAATGGGAAGACCAGAGAGATATCCCTCTTCAAAATGAATGCAGTGAGGCAAGCAGAAAAAATGCACATTCTGTCAGTTGTTTATTCATTTATTATGATAGCTTTCATTTTGATAAAGTGTTGACTGCCATAATGGTTTGTTTGTTGAACTTACAGATTGGTCTTAAGTTGATGGGGAAAATATTACTGGATTTGCCCCCTTCTGAGGAGATGAAAGATGTTTATAAGGCTTTTCACAATTTCGTAGTATCTATCTTAGCCTTGCCTCTAAATATTCCCGGAACCACTTACTACAGAGGAATTCAGGTGCCATTATCACCCAATCTTTAGTGATTGTTACATTAAAAATTGGCAACTTTTGCGGCTATTAATATAGAAAAGGAATAACACCTTAAACAAAACAAAATAAAATTGATTCCCCTGTTTTTTGTGCTGAAAGAAGGCATATTAAAAATAATGGGCCCTTTAATTCTTTCACTGGTGAGATAGAGAATTTGTTGAGCCTATGAAAGATTCGGATTTCAATCTTGGCCACTTTTAATGGGTGAACAAAAATAAATTTTGTGACTATTTTTTAACCATGAAACTCGAATTGCAGGCCAGGGGATTTCTCATAAAAAAGATCTACGAGTGTATAAAGGAGAGGAGAGAGCATCCGGAGGTGATTCGAAATGATCTCTTGACCAAACTTTTGAGAGAGAACACTTTTTCAGAAGAAATTATTGCAGATACACTACTTTTTCTGCTAATGGCTGGTTTCGAGACTTCATCCTCAGCTATGACATTCGCTATAAAGTTTCTCACAGAAAATCCAAGTGCGTTGAAGGAGCTGAGGGTGAGTTCAATGATCCAATTCTAGATGTAGTTGAAAAAAGTTCTCCGATCTAGACAAATGTTTTTTTTTTGTTTATTATATAACTAGATGAATCTATCAGGCTGAGCATGACGATATAATAAAGTCCAAAGGCACAGGCAATGAAAAGCTAACTTGGGACGACTATAAGTCCATGAAATTCACTCAATGCGTGAGCACATCTAAACTTTCTATATCATCTCTGCCTTGAATTTTTAGGCATATAATTTAAAAGGGAAATGCTGATTAGCTTGATATGGCAGGTAATAAACGAAACAATTCGTTTGGCTAGCGCCGTCACCATTAGTTTTAGAGAAGCCATTCAAGATATTCAAGTGAAAGGTTGTGCTTAGATCTGGGAACATTTTTGGGGTTGTAAACTAAACTCGTTTTTTTTTGTTCATGTACATTTAGGATTAAAACTAATTAATTTTTCATCGCAGAATTCGTTATTCCCAAGGGCTGGTCAGTGGTTAATTTACACAGTTCCAGCCATTTGGATGGCAAGAACTATTACGATGCTGAAAAGTTCAACCCTTGGCGCTGGGAAAATGAGGCATGTTTTTTTAATAAGAATGACTGTAATTTAATTGTAGTCAATTGATATGAGTACTTTCTTGTAAACTGTTTTCCGCAATTGATTTACAGGAGCTTTTTGACAAACCATTTTACATGCCATTTGGAGGAGGTTCCAGGCTTTGCCCGGGACTTCATATGGGAAAATTTGAAGTTGCTCTCTTTCTTCATTATTTCGTCACCAAATTCAGGTTAGATATGACTCATGCTAATGTGGCTTTGCCAGACATTTGCAATCTACCAAGTAATTATTTGAATCTAAGTGTTTGAATGCATGGACAGATGGGAGCCATTGGGAGTTGCTCATGCTACGTACTTTCCTGTTCCTTCCATCGCAAAGGGATTCCCCCTTCGGGTGTACCCTCGATTGAAGAGTGAGGAATAAGTATTGTAATTCTTAGATCTAAGATGACAAATATTTTTAAAATGGTGATACTCTATGTTCTAATAATACATAATCCATATGTGGATTAATAAATATGTAAGAAGTCTGGAAAAGGTATGCAAACAATTGAAGTAGGCATCAATGACAATTTGTATGTCATAACCCCTTGATACTTTGTTAATCATTTTGCATGATCCCTAGTCCCGATGTAATTTGGACTAGGGGTGGAACTTCAAACTTTAATAGGTGAACATATATAAGTATGTGTGTGTGCATGAATGTGCGTTAAAATTATGAACTTTGATTTTATTATTATTATGTGTGCTTATCAATCTTAATATGCTATTTTAATTTAGTACAATAAATGTTGGATTAAAATGGACTAATGATTTGGTTGTTGTATTTGTGTGAGACTGATTGTTGGATGCACGTACCAGGGGTGTAAAGTGAGGTGGATTATGTGGTTCATTGGTTGAGAGATAGAGAATTGGTATGTTATTCTAGTATTGACCTTGTCTATAGATTCCAGTAGCCTGAGGTTCATTCAACCTAGGAATTTTATATATATTTTCCTAGAGTTACTTGAGTCGGCTAGGTAGAGCGAATAGGACCACTTAAATGTTTCGATTATTTGACAATGCTCTATTTGGCAGACTTAATTAAGGTCTATGAGTGAAGGGGGTAAATTAAAATAAAGAATATTTAAAATTGAATAGATATAATTATGAGTTTATATATGTAAGATCAATCAATATCTAAAATCTCAATACTAGAGCATTAGTAATAATATATGTCCCTCTCTAATAACTTGAATATCTATTATACAAGGAATGTGAGGAGATAGAGAAATAAAAATATGATCATGCAAATGATACATATAATAGTAGGTAGAAAATATGATATGTAGCATCATGTGGCAAGTAGATGAATTTAAAATAATAGGCTTTTAAGTATAATGAATTTATTGAATGTGCCCAAACTAATTGGGAATTGGCATGGATATGATAATCTCACCATTATATTTTTACCTCAATTTGAGGTGCATGTGAGTTTAATATGAATCTACATTTCCAAGTATATGGCTATTCCTAGCCGTGCATGATAGGTAAATATTCAAAGATTAAAAGATTATTTGTGGTACATACATGTAGTAGACCATTTTTGGTATTTTCTCTTGTTTTCATGAGTGTTTGAAAGCAATTCACAAACTAGAGAAAATATATGTAATGAATAGCATCTCACACAATTGAAATATGCATCAATGATAATTTGTATTAAGTATTTAACAAAAAGTAAAACATATAGAAAGAGATAAGGGTTAAAAATTGTGCATGCATGGAAAGTGATACATTAATTCTCTTCCTATTGGAACGATGCAATACAAATATACCTAATCATGAATAATGTGGTCTACATGGATGCATGAGAATGTGAAATGCTCAATGTTAGTAAAATAAAATAAAAATTTGTTCAGTCACGATTTTGTAATTACAATCAAGATTCATCTAGGTATGGTGTTGAATCTCTATATAATGAAATCCAATACCTAAAATATCAATAATAAGATTGTTAATGAAATTATATTTCATACTCTTATTCTATTTAATTAGAGGAAACATGTGATATTATAAATTATAAATTCAAAAGTATGTAGCAAATTTCACACATAGCAAAAGTATCTATTTAATTAACTTGATTTAGAAAATCTATATTGAAGGTGATATATTGTACTATTTTTCTATTTAATTTTGAACATCCATAGTATTTATTATATTTTATTTGTAGCAATTTTTTAAATTATTTGATTTTATTTTATGTTTTGATCTTTACATTTAATTTTCTTTTTCACTTCATGATATGTTTGATCCTCCACATTGACACTATATCTTGTGGTTCTTATTTATGATCATACCTATGCCATATCTATGTGCCCATTACATTTATTGGGCCCACTATTTTATAACTCACCATAGAACAACAAATATTCTAGCTATTTATGTTATGCACTATTTTCACCACCTTGAGATTGTCTAAACCATTGATATTAAACACCATCCCATGGTTTGCACAACCTAGGTTTATTTTTGAGCTCTAGCATGCTTTTAAAATGTGTTTCCTTATAGGTCAACATCATATTAGACTTCCCTAAGGAATCATCCACTTATGAACTCTTGTTGATATTATCTCCTACACATGTATGATATGTGACCTTGAGTCCCACAATTTACCACATAATCCTCTTCCCGATGAATGGTTCACTTTTTTCTTTTGATGAAAATTTTCACCATCTTAACTTGCACCAACTATTGAAACATTTTTTTATCTAATTGATTACAAAACTTAGAGATCCCATTGAGCTCTAGAACCTCCCTTTGTTGCAATCACTATTGAAATGATTCTCGTATAATGGCTACCACTTCTCCCTCTATATAATGAGCTTACTTATTTTTTCATAAACCTATGCGGCATGACCTCATTGGCTCTACTAATATGGTTGAAACATTCCCTTTAAACCACAAAGTTTTAGATCCATATGATAAGACATAAATTAGAGCACGATAAAGTGTGATGAACACCTCTTTTTCAAAATTTCTCCATAGCCTATTCACGTGCTCAATTGATTTGCAATGAAAAGTCCAAGATAATATTTTAAAAATCACTAGTGCATATGAAAATTGAAAATACAATTGTTAGGTTTTTTACATAAATGAATGTGAAATATAAATGTAATAATTTGATATAATCTCCTTATTATCCCTTAACTCTATGTTCCATTATTTTAGAGTTATTCAACCTTTGTTCATGGAATATGCCTAGAGTTTAATATACCGCTCCTACACATTCATTACCCTAAGTATACCTATTCTCTTATGCCTTCATGTACCCCTTCTATTACCATATGTGTTAGAATAACTTTATTATTACATTAATAGCTATTAGCGGTGGGTGTATGTGTATGCAGTTAACCAACTGTTTTAGTTAAACTATTCAACCACTCGCCTTATTTGATTGTATAAATGTTTTTATTGTTTATCAAATAGATCATCAAGTCTTTCATGTCTTCATTTGGTATCAGATCCCGTTCAATCTTTGTGCCTCTGCATTGGAATCCAGAGGAAGCGAAGGCGGAGATATGGTGTAGAAATTTGACTTGGCAGCGGCGTAGAAACTTGGAGTGGTCGCGGCCTGCATAGCATTTAAATCTACAAATGCGTGGAATTTAACTCTATAAATAAGTATCTGCGTGGATTTTGAATCTTTAGATCAAGCAAGATGTGTGGCTTTTCAATCTATCAATCAAGCAAGATAATCATTACATAGGCATGGGGATTTGAAGCATGGAGATTTGAATAAGCAGAGTGGTCAATGGTTTATGGATGGATATTTTTTTCAAAGCACTTGGATTCAATATACATCGTCTCTAAACAAGACATCCTCAACCATTTAGAGTTGCACAATAGTAGATAAATCTTATACAAAGGTGTTCAGAATCTGGTTGGGGTAAGTCATGAATACCTCGCACTACAATCTTTCTTTTTGAACAAGAAATGTGTGACTGAATTGTTCTTCGAAAAGGTAAGAAGTTGAAACTTTACAATATTGTATGCCACTTGTGCCAAATGATTTTAGTAGTGTTGTTAACAACTATGAAAGTGAAAATGACATTGAAGAAAGCATCAACTTCTATTTTTCTCTACTAATCAATAACTTACAATTGGATGAGTTTCTTATGCTAGGCCTCCTCAAGTATTTTTTGTTGGCCCTATGGCTATCATTGCACCAAAAGGTCAATCTAATAATCTCTGATACAACCGTCAGAGTTAACGGATCCATGGTGGGTAGTTAGCCCATGTCACAAATCTTGAGGGGAGCGTTGACCATTTGCCAACATTTTCTCTTTGGTGTGCGATGCCAAACAAGGATAATTTTGTTAGGCTTGAGAAAGGCTATGATATAGATGATGAGTACAACGTAGAACATCCACATAAGCCCCCCCATCTCATTGCATGAGCATATATAGCTCATATGTATACCTCATTTTTTCCTTAAAAGGATGTGTATTTCAACTTTTTTTTTTTTTTAGGAATACAATTTCTTGATTGGTTGTCTTGTGGTGTCATCATGTTTGCACCAAAGCTACTTCTCTTAGATGTTCAGCTAGACTCAAGGGGCCTAACTATGTTTTTGTAGTGTCATAAGTTGTCACCCTTGAAAATTTCATGCTATGTTTTGGTCCCCCTAAATTATGGAGTCTAATTGAGTCCCTAATTTCCTAAATTATGCATTCCATAGCCTACTTTTTCTGTTTTCTAAGAAATTGCAAGCATTGAACAAGTGCATTTATTTATTGTTTTGCCTCCAACACCCTAGGTCCTATAAAATAGGGCTAGGACTAGGATGCCCTTGGGTGTCCCAATCCCCCTATTTTTTTGGAATCCAAATTTAAATATATTGGTGTCAGCATTTTAACATTTGAAATTCAAGTGAATGAAAAGGGCAATGATGGCTATTATATCTAGGCAGGGAAAGATAAAAAAGTAGCAAAGAAAAATAGTAAACAAGGACGAAGTTGATCAGTCTGAGAAGATGGAGACCAAGGACAACCTCGAGGAAATGGTGGGAGACTTGAAGATCGCTTGGATCCTAATTGAGGAAGCTTAGTCCTCTATTTTGTGCCTAGTTATGCTTTTTTATGTCATCTATTAATAGGCTTTTTGGTATCCTTATTAGATTAGTTTTGGATAATGGCTTGATAAGTCTATACTGTGTTAATTTACTCTATATACTCTATATTTTTTATCCAAGGATTTTGACTTGTTGGGAACTTATGATAGGCTTTATTTTCTTTATTTAGTTTTATGGGTGGATGATAATATGGCTTGGTTAAAACTCTACTAGCTACTGGATAGCTATATAAGTTTTGATTCTATTGGTGTTGGTTGATGTGTTTTTTATTGCTTCTAGTGATGAGATGTGTTGTCATTTCTAATCTTTCTTTCTCCTTAGTTTTGTTGGTTTGTCTGGGTGTTGTATCCCTAGAATATTTTGATGTTTTTGTTTGGGGTCAAGGTCCTTTCCCTACTTATTCAATAAAAAATATTTGAAATTCAAGTTGAAAATGTCAGCTATTGGGATTTATTTTTTGGGAAATTAGAAAAATGCTTATAAATACCTAGTTATTGAATCATTTGAAATTTGTCTAGAAACTATTAGCAAGTTTGGTGATTAAGAGCACTATCAAGAAAGTTAAGAGTAACATTTTAGAGCTTTATTATAGAAATTCAAGACCCGAACATCATGTTAAATCTTATGTGAGTTCATGTATTCTTATGTTATTGTTGTTTGTGAAGGCTAACCCTTATTATAGGTCTTCAAACATATCAAGCAATCAAAAAATAAAGATCCAAGACCTTGAAGTGATGTGCATGAATTTATTCCTTCAAGGAAGCCATTAAAGGGTGGTGAGTTGCAACATTTTGTTGATTCATTGTTCCTTCCTATCAATTATCCATTTTTATCATTGAATTTGTCATTGTGAAAGTAGAAACACTAACATAGGGTTTGACTAAGGCAAGCCCCTAAATGGTAAAACATTTCTTCTCTTTGTGAATGTGTAGACTTCAAGCTTAGAGAGGATTGAAGGAAGTTTAAGGATCTTTTATTCATTGTTTCATTCAAAGATCTAAATCTTTTCAACTCAGGAAAACTCACCTATAGAATCATCCAATAGTGATTTGACAAGTTTGCAAGTGGAAACAAGGCTCTCAGATCTACCATCAGAGAACCATAAAAGCATAGGACACCCCTACAAGGACTCATAAACCCTTGGGTGACTCTGTCTCCTACATTGATTGACACCAAACTTTTAGGATAGGTATGCATCCCTCTACCCTTCCTAGATCTACCTACAAATCTCTTTTTTAGTTTGTTAATTATTGGTATCTTACATTTTTCATATTAGGACATATAGTCTAATTAGGTTAATCAATTTCAATCAAGTACAATCCATTCCAAGGCTCAAACAAATGAAAATCTTGATATGATTGGCTCACCTTCATGGCTGAAAGTCAATCTAAACATATTGTTGATCTCCATCTTAATCAAACCCTATAAAAGGCCATAATTTATCATAGGTTCTTTGCATTAAACTTAGGATATCACCTTTTTCTATTTTTCAGTTTCATGTAGGATGAAGATGCACACAATTCTTTAATTTGAAGATATATGGGAATTTTTTATTGGTGTAGTGCAATGTCCAACTAATGCAAATGAGCAAAAAGAGTTCAATAAGGCCAATTCAAAATCATTGATCTTGATCACCTTCAACATCTCTAATGAGGTTTAGCCACATGTTTGATATGAAACAATATCATAGACAAGCTAATATTATCTATCCACCATCTAAAAGGAAAAAAATTTAGACAAAGATCCTTCATCTCTAGTCTAAGATTCATACACTTCATATGCAATCTAGTGAGAAAGTAGAGGAATTCTTATGTCATGTATTAGAACTCTGAGAAAATCTTCTTTCCCTCAAAGAAAAGGTGGAGGACAAATTTCTTGCTCTAATCACTCTAAGAGCTCTTCCTTTCTAGTTCCAAACTTTTTTCATAATGTTTAACATCACCAAGAAGGTGTCATTTGAAGAACTAGTGAATTTTATCCAACATGAGTAAGCCATCCAATTGGTGTAAGATGAGTTTGAGGAAAATTAATTGATCCAAACACAATAATGTGGTCAAAGTTTTTTAAAGGGACAACCAAAAAAGTAGTCACAAAATCTACCACAATAGCTACATAAGCCTAAAAAGGAAAATATAGTTA
>VDFB02000015.1:322257061-322270813 GCA_007258455.2 Sequoia sempervirens | reverse complement strand
ACCCCAAAGGACAACTAAGAACACAACAATTTTTTTTTAAACATAAAGTAAAAGTACTATGTTATCAATTGCAACTAACATAATTACAAATACATACTAAACTCTTAAGTCCCTTGGGGTACATGAAGAGACATTACGTTACCTACCCATTAACAAAATTTGACTAACCTAACACTCATTTCCACTGATATGAGTTCACATATAAAAAGTGATAAACGATAAGCATTAAAATAAGAATGAACCACATAGATGCTATACAAGATTAAATAACCAATAAAACTTGGGAACAATGAGAACTAATTTATTCAACATATCAACATCAAATATAATTACATCTGTGAATAATGTTTGAATTACAAAGTGTGATATTACAATACATCATGTTACAAACTAAATACCAATAGACAATTATCCACGATACAAAATACATTATCCCAACACATGGGAGAGTTACAATACAATTTACAAGATAAGAATAAAGTACAAATGTATACATCTGAAGGAACATAAATCTGGTACAAACTGTCACCACAATCTCTGCACTGAAGGTACGACTACCGAATGGGAAACCCAACGGGGTGCGAAGCACATTCCACCCGACCACCCTCGTGCTAGGAGTAGTTAAGAAAGGATTCCCAACCAAGACGTCAAAAGTAACACGTAAGACTCAACTCCAAACATGGAAAGAGAAATCACACACAAAGGAAACATAACAACAAAAGTCTACTAACTAAGATTGACAACAATATACATCAAGTCATAACAATAAACCACTTCCAGAGGATTCCAATAAAATCAACTAAGGGGGATTGCTAGAGGAGAGTGTCATCGCATGGCCTTCATGGATTATCCTGACATTCTATCACAAGGTACCACCTCCATCTATGGTTATCCTGACTGTCTATTTCAAGGCGTCGCCCCATAGGGTGACTCATGTGGAATCATGCGGAATCATGCATTTCTCATGCAGACGAGATCATGACTATGCCAACCACGGCCTTCTCAGTCACCTTTAGTCCTTGGAAGCCCTAACAGGTGAGCGAGGTATCTATTATTATCTTTTAGTGCTTAACTACCGATCCCCTAATTAATTAGTTAGGTTTTCACTTTTTACACTAACTCTAATGTGGGTTATCCTGACAGCCCCTTTGTGCGTTGGCGCCCACATAGAGCCACTCTCCCTAGAACCCCTAACATACAACAAGATCAGGAAATTGTACTCTCAAGTTCTCTAAACACGGAATAAACAATCACGAGGCAACTCATCTCGCTATAATCATATGACTCAAAAATATACACAAGGTTTCAACCATAAAGAAAATGGAATCAAGATTCAAATATAGAAGCCACAAAACTTAAAACACCCAATTCAAAAACCTCTGGAAGCTTAACAATAACCCTATCCCTTATGGAAGGAAATCTAACTCAAAAGTCTAGACAAGATTAAAAATCCCATCGCAAGAAAACTCATGTAGTTAACTCAACTCAAGAGACTCAATAATGAGCTCCATAAAATAAATCAATTGTTTACTCAAAGTCAAGGAATCGATTAATAACATAAATCCACAAATCATACATCAATAGCGCACAGCGAGAGTTTTCTTTACAAAGATCAAATCATTAATTTCCTCAATTTGTTTCACTAATTGAAAACATTCAAATAAAATCAATAAATCATTAACTCCTAATTTCATCTAATAAAAATATATAAAATCGTTTGAATTACTATCATGAACATAATATTCTACAAATGAATCATATATATATATTTGCATATATATCATTTTATAAATATATATACATATACATTCACATATATATATATATTAAAATGAATTAATTTAAATAATTCTAAATTCCGAATGAAAGAACCAATAAAAATATATAATAAAATTTTTATTTTATTTAATTTTCTTTTGAAAAAAGTTAGGCCCACTTGGGAGTCACGCACCTCCCCATAGGGGAGGATGCACCTAAGGGGATTGTGTACAACAGCCCTTTGACTATTGTGTGCACCAAGGTCACAGGAGGGGTACCTAGTGGGTACCTGGGGTCTCCCTCCACCTCAAAAAGTTCAATATAAAATATATTTTATTTTATTTTAAAATTTTATTATTATTTCTTTTAATTTAATTTATTTAAATACAGAATTCCGTACGGACGACAGAAACGAAAAATACACGATTTTAATACACAGAGATTTAAATATTTTTAGAGCATGAATTTACAACTTCAATATATAAATATATAATTTAATTTCACAGACAAATTAAATTAACAGGAGTAGTATTATTTAATTGCACAGAAATTTCTTCTAGGGATTTCTTTTATAAGAAATAAATAGAATAAATTGGAAAAACAAACACCAAATTAACTACAAGAAGTATTTAGGAAAATTGCACAGAAGTTGTTATAATTTTCCCGAGTTCTTCCCAATTTCCCTTGCACAAAGTTTTTCCTAATTTCCTGAGTTAAACAGAGAGATTTCAAATTAAAAATCTACCAAGGTTTCTACTACAACTTTCATAGCTATTGTTTCAATAAAGAATTTCATTTAACCGGGTTCTCAAAACTTGCCATGTAATTTTCTACAGGAAACATTCTACAGAGGTAACAATAATTTAACGGCATATTTCTACAGCTAAGAATATGTTTTCTACAAAGAGTTTTCTAACTTTCACAGAGGATACAGTCAATTTAATCAAACAAATAAATTACACAAAACATAAAAGTATTCAAAATAAAAAAGAACCAAAAGAACATGTTTCCTATAGGCTGTAGAAGTAAAAGTTGTGCCAAGCCTTGCCATGAGAGCCTCCAGCTATTACCCTCTTCCCAAAGCTTCTCCTCCAGCCAAAATGCAACTCCAGAAGCTCTCCTGCAGCCTTTTCCAAATTCTCACACAAGTATTCAACAGAAAACCCAAAATTCATTCACACAAAGCTTCCCCCTGCTCTCAGCCAAAAATTTTCCTGTCAAGAACTTTTGTTACCCCATGCCTCTTTTCTTTTCTTTCCAGGAATAATTTCCCCAACCAAAACTCATTAATTTCCCCACTACTTCTTGTACAAATCCAATAAAAGAAAATTTAATAATTTTAAAAATCAATTTTATTCATTTATTTATATTTTATTTTATTTATTTATATTTTTCTTTTATTAACATTATAGCTTAATAAAGTATTTAATTAACTCAAAAATGCAAAAGCAATAAGACATTTTAAAATATCAACAAAGTAAAATTTATTTTATTTAAACTATTCCTTAAATAGAAAATACAACTCAATTAGCTAAACTACAATTAACTTAAAACTCCATCAATTAAATATATAATTGATCACACATACCCAAAATTAGTTAAATCACACTTAATTAAAAATTAATTAAATCTCAAACTAAAATGTTAATCAACATGAACACATTTACAAACAAAAACAAATAGAAGCAAAGACAACAATGGACTCACAAAAGACGAACTTGGGATGGGAACACTTTCCTAACCACTCCTTTCAACATCAATCCCATTGAGTTTATTTAATGCTCACCCTGTCCTGCCGAAACAGGTGGAATTGAGACTTTGTACTTGCAATCCCTACATACAAACAAGGTCGTGTACATGTCGATATATATATAATTAAAGTATTACATTGTGAAAAGGAATTGCAACGTAGTAGTGCACTCATAAATGAGTGGTGCTACACTGTCCTCTCGCCAAAACGATACTAACAATTATAATATCAATGATGAAATAAAATTTCTAACTAATTGATCACATCGTTAAGTAAATTACAAAATCACTGCATCAAACTATATTACTGAATCAAATTAAACATCACACCGATTGTAATCTTAATGTCATGAATTGAAGTAACATAATCCTCAATCAATCTAACTATGCATCCACACACCAAGACAGTGAACTAATCACCTTCCCAAACCAGTATGACGCTAACACATAAGACTAACAAGTAGTTGCAAAAGTATCAACAACATGGGGGGTATAACATCCTCCCCCCTAGAACATGGCTTACTCCAAGAAGCCAATAAACAAAAGAAAACATGCAAAGAATAACTAGATGGTTTCCTAGTTAGCTAGGCTGGTAGCCTTAATGACTTCCTTACTGGAAGGTGTCCATACCATTCTTTCCTGATGAAGTCTCCTCAGAGCTTCCATGAAAGTCTCAAAATCTAAAAGCATGGCACATTTGGAATAATCATACCTAAGTCTGATTTTCAGCGGGGAGGAATCTTCGACTTTCTTCTCAGATGAGTTTTAAGCCAAACTGATTGAGGTGAGGCTTTCAATAGACTTCCCTATCGGATAAGGACCTTCCCAATGAAATCTGAGCACACACTTTGGTCTCAACCCTTATAAGAGCCACGGTGTCCGCGTGCAATTTGAAATATAATTTCCCAGGATTGAACCCGTGGGTGAAAGTGGATAACAAACCACAATGTTGGGTTTTCAATTATTTGAATCTCTTTGTTTAAATGTAAAGGGTTGTCTCATGGTGGGTTGCTTACTTCTTAACACCTATGGTGTTGCAACATAGAATGTTACAAAAAAATATGAATGTCTTGAAAATCACACATTCCATTGTTGTGTTTATTTTTTCAGCTTCCTATCTTTTATATTGCACTTGTGTGTCAACACCATTAATTAAAATTCTTTTATTTTGATGATAAATTTTTTATTTAATGTTTTAATTTATTTTCCAAGTGGTTAATTCAAGTGTTTATGTTGTTTTACTTCAGTTTCAGTAGTTTCAACTATTTCTTTTGCATCGGCAAGTTGACCAGTCACACATTTTTGCTCATCCCCATTGTTGTTACCTGGCATTCATTTTCATGAGCTTATAGTTTCTATTTCATATATTTTATTTGTAGGTTTGGAGTAGCTACTTCCTCATCAGCCCTTAGGACAACAACATCCATTTTTTGGATAGAGTTTTGAATGTCTTCAATACTTTTCTGTAGCTTTGCAATCGCTCTTTGCTTAGCTTTGAGAGTGTGTTTCTATTTAGAGAATGCATTATTTTTCTATTTGATAAGTTATTTACAAAACTCCTCTACCCTTTCACATAGGGCTTTCATGTCTCCAACCTACTAATTTTTTTTTTTTCTCTAAGATATATTTTTTCCTTTTCATTATCATCTATTTTGAATTGTATTTGTTCCATGGAATTCTTAAGTTGAAGAGCCTTTGATTTCATTTGTTCAACTACACTTATAGCATCATCTCTCACTTTATTTTCTTGCATAAATTCATATGGAATACAAAATTTATTGACTTTATCCACTTTTGCATTGGCATTTTATCATTGCAGATACTGCTCGATGCTCCTTCATCAAGTTGTCAAGTACAAAACAATCTTTCTAGTTGATACATTATCTATCTTATTCAATTTGATCTACTTCTTTTCAAATTTTTTTAGAGCAGATTTCTTTTTTATTACATACTTTTGACTATTTGTGGCTCAATTTTTGCATTGCCATATGCCCATTATGGATATTGTACACACACCTTCCTGAAACTCTCAACAACACTAAGTCTCTTTAATCAATATAGTATATGTCTCATTCACTATGGTCTGCTTCTTTTCAAGTATTTCTATAGTAGATTCCTTTTTCATTTCATACATTCTAGTACATGTGTCCAATTTTACATTGTTTGAATTTTCCCATTGCACATAATTTAAATGCTCCTTCCCCAACTTCTCAAGAGCAGGAAGAATCTCTCTAGTCAATACATTATATATCTCATATAGTTTGGTTTGCTTCTTTTCAAGTGTTTTTAGGGATGTTTCCTTATTCATTTCATACATTCTAGTATTTGCTGCCTCTTGAAGTATTAAAAAGATCTTATGTTCCTCAACCCACAATTTTTTCCAACATTGAATTATCAATAGACAAAATGAGTGTAATGAAAACCTTACACTACCAATGTAAGAAAAGGCGCCTTGAAAATTTACCAAAACCATTACTTATAGTATGCATTGTGTTTGGATTTTGTCATATCATTAAAATATAGGCAAGTAGGAAAACCAGTGGATTGTGAGTTAGTTTGTTGAGCTTGTACAAAGCTGAAGGGTGGAGAATTTGGGGAGGAGTTACAGCTAGGGGATACATAAAAGTAACCATATTTAGCTGAGGGGTGACCAACCAATTGAATTCTTATATGATTGCAATGAAAACATTTTCTTGTTTACACAATATGAATGTAATGAAAGGAACATCTTCAAAATATATAACAAGTCTCAACTAGACTAAAAACTGCATTTCAAATTTCTCAAATTAATAAACTATAAGCATGTTGGAGAACACTGTGGGTTGTATTTTCTATATTTTTGCTTGTTGTAAGCTGAAGGGTGGAATTTTTTCTTTTGTGCTTGATGTTCTTTTGCTGGTCATGTTTAGTTTTATGTTCAAAGATGTTTGACTTCACTAGTTGAAATCTAGTTATAACATCATCTTTCATTTTCTCTGCTTAGAAAAATTGATATGCAATACAAAATCTCTCGACTTTATCCACTTTTTCTTTGCAATTTTCCCATTGCACATACTACACGTGCTCCTTCGTCAACTTCTCAAGAGTGGTAAGAATCTCTTCAGTTAAAACAATATCTATCTCATTAAGTTTGATCTCCTTACCTTCAAGTGTTTCTAGAGCAGATTCATTTTCAATTTCATAAATTATAAAACCTATTGCATCTAGATTTACATTGTGTCTCTGCCTTTGCACATATTATAGATGCTTCTTTGTCAATTAATCAAGATCATAAAGAATATCTTAATTCAAAATAGTATCTATCTCATTCACTATGGTTTTCAATGCAAATGAGCTTCACAATTTATTGTAATTGTGGTTTACAGTCAAAATTGATTTTTGAATTATTTGTATGTTTCAAAAATAAATGCACAAAAAAAAGGTGTTTTAGCCTACATTCATTGAGTCATTTTTTTATCAGTAGATGCAAGGAACATGTTTTTTTTAGTTTTTACATTGCTAGAAGCCATAGAAGTAATTACATATTATTTATGTTACACTTATAGGCTACATATAAAGTTGTAGGTTGGACTTCTCATTGTGTTGTTCAACTTGCACTTTTTTAGTTCATGAATTGTCATATATGCTTTTGTTGGTCATGCTAAGTCACACCAAATCGAACGATCGATAACACAACATGCCTTCTTAAGTAAAACAGGTTTGTACACCCCATATACTATGGCGTCTTAGTATTTTTGCATGCGAGGTTGTGATTTTACCTGTGGTCTTTATGTCTACTTGGAGGTTCAAGTAGACACTGTGTTTTCCAACATGCATTGGTTGACATCATGGTTGATAGGAGAATCTACACATGTATGCCTTTCTTGATTCACTCCATTACTAATTCATGATTTTATCAACAGATGCAATTTTTTTTTTATTCTTTTGGCATTGCTGGTAGCAATTAATGCACATTTATTTACATACAAGGTTTCCATAAAAGGTTTTGGTTTCCCTCTAACCTTTCCTCTCCATTAACACATACACATGCACCAAAACAATTGTATCTTCCCTAATACATCTATTCTTGTAACTGTAGAAGTAATTAGATAATGTTATGCACATTACACTCATATGCCACATACAAAGTTGTAGGTTGAACCACTCATCATGTGGCTCAACCTTCACTTGTTTATTTCATGAATTTCCAGATGTTCCTTTGCTCCACTTGTTAAGTCACCCTAAATGGAAGGCTCAATATCACAACATGCCTCCTTAGGTAAAAGAGGTTTGTACACCCCACATACTCTAAAATTTTAGTTATATTTACATGCGGGGTTGTGAATTTACTTGGGGTCTTTATGTCTGCTTGGAGGTTCATCTACATGCTATGTTTTCCAAAATGCATTGGCTTACATCATGGTTGATAGGAAATTTTACACCTTTTTTCCTTTCCTCATTCTCTCCATTACTGATTCATATTTTTTTCAACAGATGCACCAAACATGTTATCATTTTGGCATTGCTGGCAGCAATGGATGCTCTTTGTTTTTACATACAAGGTTGTCATCAAAGGTTTTGGCTGCCTTCTAACCCTTCCTCTCTTTTAACACATACACACGCACCACAACCAACGTATCTTCCTAAAATAATACATATGTTGTTGCAATTATAGAAGTAATTACATATTGTTATGCACATGCAACATATATTTTTAGCACCCACTTGCTTTCTAGCTCTCCTAGGGTTTTTTACCTAGAAGGAGAAAGGGGTATGTGTAGGATCATCATGGGTATGTGGCTGACGACTTATTTTTTACCCAAAATTGATGAAACAAAAAGGGTTTTTAAAGGAGATTCTCAGCTTTCAACCAAAATAAATTATGCTTTACCTTGAATTTAATAATTAATTATTATTCATTTTCTATTGAAATTACGACTAAAGTCTTGATTGATTTAATAATTGAAAAACATCTATTGCTTTCAAATGGTATCCCATTTTTTGAATCCAAAACATGCGTCACATTCTATGCTTCACATACAATAAGATTAAAAAAATAAAATTGAATTTCATGAGAGTTTTGATTAAAGTTAAGGTGGTCAGACATATGAGGTTTTTATATATTTTAAAGTTGTAATAAAAATCATAATTAATTATTACTTGGAAAAAAATTACAAAAAAAATGCATCACATTGGGACATGAGTCCTCTACTTATATATAAAATCTTATTAAAAAATATTATCATTTTATTGTGGTTAGGGTGGTCAGGCAGACACCTACTTATTTTTTCCCTGAAATTTAAGTACTCTTGCATTGAAATTTCAAATTTTCACCAAATAGATTTCTTTTTTTTTAAACAAACCTAGTAGTTTAGAACTACATTCAATTTGCTATAGATTATATTCTTACATATTTTTGAAATAATATAGATAAATTATTCAATTTTTTACGTCAAGTTGCCTAACTTTGATTTTTCTAATTTTTTTGCCACTTAAGGGCTTGTTTTTTCCATGATGATCCTGCACATACCCAAAGATAGGCCAAAAGTGATTATGTTACATTCAAATTCAATCAAATATGGATAGAATAAGGATGGAATATGCCTATATACAATGATTTAATGCAAGAAACAAATGATAATGATTGACTAATGAATAGAAACTAAAGGAAAAAAACTTGTTTGAAAACACATTGTGTAATACAACAATGGACTGGAATGAATGCAAAACTTAGCAAAATGAACCAAACTGAAAATGTGCATCACGGAATGTGGATGGAGACTAGAAATTTCTTTTGAAATGGTGTTGATGCTAAAATTTAGGCCTGGTGGGACTCATTCACCATTCTGGGAGAATTAGTCCCAGTTCTACCAAACTGTACTGGAACCCATTTTTGACAAAAGGGTATCTAAAAATGTAAAAATCCAAAAATTGACCTTGGGGTGGGAACTCATTTTCCACCCATGGTGAATGAGTCCACTTTTAAGTTTCTATATTTTTAAAGGTGGATTCTGAAGCTTCCGATCTGCACTTTGATGCCCTATAGGTGCCTACTTCCAAACTCTGATTTATGGGTCTAAAAATGAGATTTTGTTGATATTTTAAATTTGTTGAATGAGAAGAAGACTTGAAACCTTGAAAACTTGATCTTCAATGATTTCCAGGCTTCCAAGAGTCTAAATATTCAAACACACACAAGAAAAGAGATAAATATTGAATGTTAGGGCATGGGGGTTTGCCTTGGTGAAGCCATTTAGGTAATTAAACCAAAATGATGAAAGAGTAGAATGAAACATGAAATAATGGAATAGATTACCTTGCCATGATGATTGAACTTGAAATTCTACAACATAACATGTAGAATTTTCCCTTGTATGTCTTAGGAAGCTAAATAGATGACTTGTAATGTGAAAGCCCTAGCTTGCTTGACATGAGATGAAAGATTAGTGGATGAATATGTGAATTAAGTTAATGAATGAATAAATGTAAAAATGAGTTTATAGAGGTGTTTTTATAGGAAATTCACCTTATTTTCTCATTAATTATATCCCTAAGGCCGACATGGAGAAAAATTAAACTTAAAACCTAAATTTTCCCGCTCAAAACCCCTAAAATTGCTCAAAAGGGACCCATTCACCACTAATGGAAAATGGGTCCCACCTAGATGGGACTAATTCACCACTAATGGCGAATGGGTCCCACAAGTTCCATTTTTGCTAGCTAGAATGCCGAGAAATAAGAAAATTAGGCTTATATGATGACTATGTCAGTTATTTGATCAAATTATGCCTCGAGATGCACAATATGGGTTAATAGGGGCCTATTAGTGATGATGTAAATATTAAATATGGCTTGGGACACAAAATTCAATGTGAAAGTGTAATTAAATGCACTTTACAACACTAAAATGAGGTCCACATAGCCTAGAAAGGCACAAGAACCAATGTGAATGTGCAAGACACATTACAACACTAGTTTATCATTAAATTTAATTCAGTAACCTTCTAGATTGATGTAATAATGTTATTAAGCATAGTTTATAATGTTGAATTAGGGAGAAATAGGATAATTAAGTCTAGAAAAGCATGAAAGTCCTTTACAAGACTTTACAACACCTTTACAAGACATCTTTAAAAGCATGTTATTGAATTTATAAGGGTCGAAGACCTAATGTGGATGCATAAAATGCCTCACAACACTAGCTTAAGCCCTCATTAAGTCCATTTTATCATGAATTAATCCCATATCAAGAAAAGGTTACTTTTTTCTATGACACATTTAGCCCCACTTTAGTGAGAGGATGAATTTGCTTCAAACTCACACTAAAGTAGACATTCAAGAGAGATCCACATGTAGGTCAAGCCACCAAGATACAAATCATGCAAAGGCAAGAAATAGAGATGAAAATGAAAAGGTGGATGAAGCATCGATTGTTTGTCCAACTAGTTGTGGATCAGATCTAGGTTGTTTTTCCAAAAAGAAGATGCATACTCACTCTGGGGCCACATAACTTTTGGTTTTCCATGGGGTGAGAAAGCCCAAAAGAAGTGGTTTAGTGAGAAATTCATGCCAGTGTGTCAGCTTCCCATTGTATAATGAGAAATTCATGCCAGTGATTTGGCTTCCCATTATACAAACCATACCAAAGTTATGCTCTTGATAACATTGATAAGGCACCACAAGGTAATGCTTTTTGTAAATGTTTTTGAATATCATGTAAAAATTTTGTTGAAGGGGATTTGCTTTGTTCATGTAAGGTCTTCTTCTTAGGGAGCATTGTTCCTAATGTCTCTAAGAGAGGACAATTCAGGATGCTAGACTGTTATCCATGGGATGCCTCATTCACATCAAGCCACTTCAGTTGATCATACACTCTTGGAAGGTATCAAGCCCAATGACACCACCAAGGAGAATACATGTCACAAGAAAAAGTAAATCAGTACATGAAATTTGTAAAACGATGTTGCCTATGTATTTCCCCCACTTTAAAGCGGTTCCTAACACTATTACTATGATAAATTTCTTTAAAGTAGAAGGTATGAGAGCTTATTTGAAAAGCCCTATGCTAAGTCATATGTTTCCAATAAGCTACATCATGAAAAAGGGTAATATGTCACATGTGAGTCACTCTTAAGACATTTTGTCCATATCCCAAGATTTTTCTTACATGTTCATGAAAGGCTAATGACAAGTCAAAAGAGAGAACGACAAGTGACATACAAGGTCAAGGCTATCGAACCCCTTGCCCCAACTTAGTGCAGGACAAAGGTGAGCCTGAAATGGATGATGATATGCTACCCCTTTCGATGGATGTAAAACATGCAATGGAAAGTATGCTATTATCCTACAACTATTGCATGACAAGGAGCAACAACTAATGTTATTTATGTGGATAAGTAAACAAATTTTTGGATTGATTGTATATAATTTGTTACATATGTGAGCATGGTCATTTTAACTTGGTTGGTATGAAAAATTATGCTTGTGTGGGTAAAGGATGAGTTGGGGTTGGTGTTGAGTTTGTTGCTTGTGTGATGGTGAGTAAAGGATGAGTTGGGGTTGGTGTTGAGTTTGTTGCTTGTGTGATGGTGGGTAAAGGATGATTTTGGGTTGGTGTTGATTTTTTTGCTTGTGTGATGGTGGGTAAAGAATTAGAGGATTCTTTGGATGTCCCACCGGGTATGTAGGAGGTTCATTGATTGAAGGGTATCTAATGGACACTTGCGCCTGCATAACCTCGGGGGTCTTGGTTTGATTTATCCCTAAGGAGGACATATCATTTTCTTGCACCATAATAGTATCCCTAGGAGGAAAATTGTTAGGAGAACAACAATCCAAATGATCTTGACATTCAAGGACTTGTTCTAAAATGTCATCATCAAAAGTAAGGGAGCTATCCATGGTTGAATTGTCTTGGTCGATGATGTGTTACCTCATAAGATTCTCATGATTTTCATTGATTGGATTGTGTAACACCATAATATCATCTTCACTAATAGGAGAGATATTAGGAGAGGGGAAATTATCTTGTGCCATAACTTCTACCCTAGTAGGAGATCTTTGAGAAAAGTGACAATCAAGAGGTGCATCACATGTCAAAGCTTCATCACAAATAGGGGAGTCATGAAGGGGAGGACAACTAGGATTTTCATGTGTCAATGATTGGATATTCTTCTTCAAATAGAGCCTACCAATTCTTAGGAACATTAGGTAGGAGAGAAATAATGTTATAACTCTCAATCATTGGGTTTCTTGATGCCAACATATTCTCCTCAAAAATGTGTTGGTCATGATCATTCATGAAAGTATTGTTAAAAATAGGGGAAGTGTTGGGAGATGAATAGAGACTAGGTAAGGTGGTGGTAATGCATTCATCTTGCGTTGTTATACTATCTTCACAAGGGGAATGAGAAGGACAAAAAAGACTGTCATGATGCTAAATGATTGTACCTTCGTTCACCAAGATACCTTGGTCATGAAAAGCAGAGGTATCCAAAGAAGGAAAATTATGATCATCATGTTTAGCTACGTTTTTATTCCCTTCTAACATAGTATCCACAAAAATAGGAGAGATAGGAGGGAGTGTAAGTTTAAGACAAGCGTTAAAATTTTCATTCTCTTGTGCTAGGAGAATATCATAACTATGGAATGCATTGAATGAAGAACTTGAATGTTTGTTAACTAGTTTTTCTTTGAATCTAACAATTAAATGCAGATTTAAATAATAAACAGAGAAACTAAAACACACACAGAATAAATCATAACACAGAGAATTTAACGTGGTTCACCCAATCTAGGCTACATCCACCAAACCATAGCCATCCAATACTTTTATTATCCAGTGCAAAACCTATTATGAAATGAGCTAATTGAGGCTAGATTTGATGAAATGGATTATAAAAAAATGCAACCAACTATTACAAGTATGAAATGGCACCAAACAGAAGCCTAAAAATAGGGTTTTCAGCTCTGTAAAAGATAGTTTTAGGGATCAGAAGGGACTGATTCGCCCAGGGTGGCGAATGAGTCCGAGTATGGACTTTTTTCAGAATATTGAGAAATTTTTAAGTGATTTTGATGTGTTATGAGTGCAATGATGTAGACCTAAATGCAAAATGGAGAATTTCAAAAAAATTAAATGAAGTTAGATGCCAAAAATGCAACCTAAATGTAATTTTTATGAATGCAAAATTTAACACCTAGCATGCAAATGAATCATGCAAACCCTAATGCAAGCTAAACATATGATTATGAAGGAATCCAAAT
>VDFB02000015.1:322116300-322256961 GCA_007258455.2 Sequoia sempervirens | reverse complement strand
TTTAAAATATCAACAAAATCTCATTTTCAGGCCCATAAATCAGAGTTTCGGAAGTAGGCACCTATAGGGCATCAAAGTGCAGATCAGAAGCTTCAGAATCCACCTTTAAAAATATAGAAATTTAAAATTGGACTCATTCTCCATGGGTGGAAAATGAGTCCCACCCCAAGGTCAATTTTTGGATTTTTACATTTTTAGATACCCTTTTGTCAAAAATGGGTTCTAGTACAGTTTGGTAGAACTGGAACTGATTCACCTAGAATGGTGAATGAGTCCCACTAGGCCTAAATTTTAGCATCAACACCATTTCAAAAGAAATTTCTAGTCTCCATCCGCATTCCAGATGCACACTTTCAGTTTAGTTCATTTATGTTAAGTTTTGCATTCATTCCTAGTCCATTGTTGTATTACACAATGCATTTTCAAACAAGTTTTTTTCCTTTAGTTTCTATTCATTAGTCAATCATTATCATTCGTTTCTTGCATTAAATCATTGTATCTAGGCATATTTCATCCTTATTCTATCCATATTTGATTGAATTTGAATGTAACATAATCACTTTTGGCCTATCTTTGGGTATGTGCAGGATCATCATGGAAAAAATAGGCCCTTAAGTGGCAAAATATATTAGAAAAATCAAAGTTAGGCAACTTGACGTAAAAAATTGAATAATTTATCTATATTATTTCAAAAATATGTAAGAATAGAATCTATAGCAAATTGAATGTAGTTTCTAAACTACTAGGTTTGTTTAAAAAAAAAAGAAATCTATTTGTTGAAAATTTGAAATTTCAATACAGTAGTACTTAAATTTTAGTGAAAAAATAAGAAGTAGGTGTCTTCCTAACAACCCTAACCATAATAAAATGATAATATTTTTTTATAATATTTTATATATAAGTAGAGGACTCATGTCCGAATGTGATGCATTTTTTTTTGTAATTTTTTTCCAAGTAAATAATTAATTATGATTTTTTTATTACAACTTTTAAAATATATAAAAAACTTGTATGTATGACCACCTATACTTGGTCAAAACTTCATGAAATTCATTTTTTATTTTTTTAATCTTATTGTATGTGAAGCATAGAATGTGACGCATGTTTTGGATTCAAAAAATGGGATACCATTTGAAAGCAATAGATGTTTTTCAATTATTAAATCAATCAAGACTTTAGTCGTAATTTCAATAGAAAATGAATAATAATTAATTATTAAATTCAAGGTAAAGCATAATTTATTTTGGTTGAAAGCTGAGAATCTCCTTTAAAAACCCTTTTTGTTTCATCAATTTTGGGTAAAAAATAAGTCGTCAGCCACATACCCATGATGATCCTACACATACCCCTTTCTCCTTCTAGGTAAAAAACCCTAGGAGAGCTAGAAAGCAAGTGGGTGCTAAAAATATATGTTGCATGTGCATAACAATATGTAATTACTTCTATAATTGCAACAACATATGTATTATTTTAGGAAGATACGTTGGTTGTGGTGCGTGTGTATGTGTTAAAAGAGAGGAAGGGTTAGAAGGCAGCCAAAACCTTTGATGACAACCTTGTATGTAAAAACAAAGAGCATCCATTGCTGCCAGCAATGCCAAAATGATAACATGTTTGGTGCATCTGTTGAAAAAAATATGAATCAGTAATGGAGAGAATGAGGAAAGGAAAAAAGGTGTAAAATTTCCTATCAACCATGATGTAAGCCAATGCATTTTGGAAAACATAGCATGTAGATGAACCTCCAAGCAGACATAAAGACCCCAAGTAAATTCACAACCCCGCATGTAAATATAACTAAAATTTTAGAGTATGTGGGGTGTACAAACCTCTTTTACCTAAGGAGGCATGTTGTGATATTGAGCCTTCCATTTAGGGTGACTTAACAAGTGGAGCAAAGGAACATCTGGAAATTCATGAAATAAACAAGTGAAGGTTGAGCCACATGATGAGTGGTTCAACCTACAACTTTGTATGTGGCATATGAGTGTAATGTGCATAACATTATCTAATTACTTCTACAGTTACAAGAATAGATGTATTAGGGAAGATACAATTGTTTTGGTGCATGTGTATGTGTTAATGGAGAGGAAAGGTTAGAGGGAAACCAAAACCTTTTATGGAAACCTTGTATGTAAATAAATGTGCATTAATTGCTACCAGCAATGCCAAAAGAATAAAAAAAAAATTGCATCTGTTGATAAAATCATGAATTAGTAATGGAGTGAATCAAGAAAGGCATACATGTGTAGATTCTCCTATCAACCATGATGTCAACCAATGCATGTTGGAAAACACAGTGTCTACTTGAACCTCCAAGTAGACATAAAGACCACAGGTAAAATCACAACCTCGCATGCAAAAATACTAAGACGCCATAGTATATGGGGTGTACAAACCTGTTTTACTTAAGAAGGCATGTTGTGTTATCGATCGTTCGATTTGGTGTGACTTAGCATGACCAACAAAAGCATATATGACAATTCATGAACTAAAAAAGTGCAAGTTGAACAACACAATGAGAAGTCCAACCTACAACTTTATATGTAGCCTATAAGTGTAACATAAATAATATGTAATTACTTCTATGGCTTCTAGCAATGTAAAAACTAAAAAAAACATGTTCCTTGCATCTACTGATAAAAAAATGACTCAATGAATGTAGGCTAAAACACCTTTTTTTTGTGCATTTATTTTTGAAACATACAAATAATTCAAAAATCAATTTTGACTGTAAACCACAATTACAATAAATTGTGAAGCTCATTTGCATTGAAAACCATAGTGAATGAGATAGATACTATTTTGAATTAAGATATTCTTTATGATCTTGATTAATTGACAAAGAAGCATCTATAATATGTGCAAAGGCAGAGACACAATGTAAATCTAGATGCAATAGGTTTTATAATTTATGAAATTGAAAATGAATCTGCTCTAGAAACACTTGAAGGTAAGGAGATCAAACTTAATGAGATAGATATTGTTTTAACTGAAGAGATTCTTACCACTCTTGAGAAGTTGACGAAGGAGCACGTGTAGTATGTGCAATGGGAAAATTGCAAAGAAAAAGTGGATAAAGTCGAGAGATTTTGTATTGCATATCAATTTTTCTAAGCAGAGAAAATGAAAGATGATGTTATAACTAGATTTCAACTAGTGAAGTCAAACATCTTTGAACATAAAACTAAACATGACCAGCAAAAGAACATCAAGCACAAAAGAAAAAATTCCACCCTTCAGCTTACAACAAGCAAAAATATAGAAAATACAACCCACAGTGTTCTCCAACATGCTTATAGTTTATTAATTTGAGAAATTTGAAATGCAGTTTTTAGTCTAGTTGAGACTTGTTATATATTTTGAAGATGTTCCTTTCATTACATTCATATTGTGTAAACAAGAAAATGTTTTCATTGCAATCATATAAGAATTCAATTGGTTGGTCACCCCTCAGCTAAATATGGTTACTTTTATGTATCCCCTAGCTGTAACTCCTCCCCAAATTCTCCACCCTTCAGCTTTGTACAAGCTCAACAAACTAACTCACAATCCACTGGTTTTCCTACTTGCCTATATTTTAATGATATGACAAAATCCAAACACAATGCATACTATAAGTAATGGTTTTGGTAAATTTTCAAGGCGCCTTTTCTTACATTGGTAGTGTAAGGTTTTCATTACACTCATTTTGTCTATTGATAATTCAATGTTGGAAAAAATTGTGGGTTGAGGAACATAAGATCTTTTTAATACTTCAAGAGGCAGCAAATACTAGAATGTATGAAATGAATAAGGAAACATCCCTAAAAACACTTGAAAAGAAGCAAACCAAACTATATGAGATATATAATGTATTGACTAGAGAGATTCTTCCTGCTCTTGAGAAGTTGGGGAAGGAGCATTTAAATTATGTGCAATGGGAAAATTCAAACAATGTAAAATTGGACACATGTACTAGAATGTATGAAATGAAAAAGGAATCTACTATAGAAATACTTGAAAAGAAGCAGACCATAGTGAATGAGACATATACTATATTGATTAAAGAGACTTAGTGTTGTTGAGAGTTTCAGGAAGGTGTGTGTACAATATCCATAATGGGCATATGGCAATGCAAAAATTGAGCCACAAATAGTCAAAAGTATGTAATAAAAAAGAAATCTGCTCTAAAAAAATTTGAAAAGAAGTAGATCAAATTGAATAAGATAGATAATGTATCAACTAGAAAGATTGTTTTGTACTTGACAACTTGATGAAGGAGCATCGAGCAGTATCTGCAATGATAAAATGCCAATGCAAAAGTGGATAAAGTCAATAAATTTTGTATTCCATATGAATTTATGCAAGAAAATAAAGTGAGAGATGATGCTATAAGTGTAGTTGAACAAATGAAATCAAAGGCTCTTCAACTTAAGAATTCCATGGAACAAATACAATTCAAAATAGATGATAATGAAAAGGAAAAAATATATCTTAGAGAAAAAAAAAAAATTAGTAGGTTGGAGACATGAAAGCCCTATGTGAAAGGGTAGAGGAGTTTTGTAAATAACTTATCAAATAGAAAAATAATGCATTCTCTAAATAGAAACACACTCTCAAAGCTAAGCAAAGAGCGATTGCAAAGCTACAGAAAAGTATTGAAGACATTCAAAACTCTATCCAAAAAATGGATGTTGTTGTCCTAAGGGCTGATGAGGAAGTAGCTACTCCAAACCTACAAATAAAATATATGAAATAGAAACTATAAGCTCATGAAAATGAATGCCAGGTAACAACAATGGGGATGAGCAAAAATGTGTGACTGGTCAACTTGCCGATGCAAAAGAAATAGTTGAAACTACTGAAACTGAAGTAAAACAACATAAACACTTGAATTAACCACTTGGAAAATAAATTAAAACATTAAATAAAAAATTTATCATCAAAATAAAAGAATTTTAATTAATGGTGTTGACACACAAGTGCAATATAAAAGATAGGAAGCTGAAAAAATAAACACAACAATGGAATGTGTGATTTTCAAGACATTCATATTTTTTTGTAACATTCTATGTTGCAACACCATAGGTGTTAAGAAGTAAGCAACCCACCATGAGACAACCCTTTACATTTAAACAAAGAGATTCAAATAACTGAAACCCAACATTGTGTTTTCCAAATTACAATTATGTTGTGCACTTTTTTTTTCAATCATGCGAAATTTAAACACAAATAAAGGATTGTGTGATTTTGAAACATTCATACTGTTTTGTAACATTCCATGTTGCAAAACCATAGGTGTTAAGAAGAAAGCAACCCACCATGAGACAACCCTTTAAATTTAAAGAAGGAGATTCAAATAATTGAAACCCAACATTGTGTTTTCCAAATTACAATTATTTTGTGCACTTTTTTTTTCAATCATGCAAAATTTAAACACAATAATGGAATGTGTGATTTTCAAGACATTCATACTATTTTGTAAAACTCCATGTTGCAAAACTGTAGGTGTTAAGAAGCAAGCAACCCACCATGATAAAACCCTTTACATTTAAACAAAGAGATTCAAATAATTGAAACCCAACATTGTGTTTTCCAAATTATAATTATTTTCTGCACTTTTTTTTTCAATCATGCAAAATTTAAACAAACAATGGAATGTGTAATTTTGAATACATTCATACTGTTTTGTAACATTCCATGTTGCAAAACCATAGGTGTTAAGAAGAAAGCAACCCACCATGAGACAACCCTTTACATTTAAACAAGGACATTCAAATAATTGAAACCCAACATTGTGTTTTCCAAATTACAATTATTTTTTGCACTTTTTTTTTCCAATCATGTGAAAATTAAACACAACAATGGAATGTGTAATTTTGAATACATTCCTATTTTTTTTTAACATTCCATGTTGCAAAACCATAGGTGTTAAGAAGAAAGCAACCCACCATGAGACAACCCTTTACATTTAAACAAGGATATTCAAATAACTAAAACCCAACATTGTGTTTTCCAAATTGCAATTATTTTGTGCACTTTTTTTTTCAATAATACAAAATTTAAACACAATGGAATGTGTGATTTTGAAGACATTCATACTATTTTGTAACATTCCATGTTTCAAAATTGTAGGTGTTAAGAAGCAAGCAACCCACCATGAGACAAATCTTTACATTTAAACAAGGAGATTCAAATAACTGAAACCCATCATTGTATTTTCCAAATTGAAATTATTTTCTACACTTTTTTTTCAATCATGCAGAATTTAAGCACAACAATGGAAGGTCTAATTTTGAAGACAATCATATTGTTTTGTAACATTCCATGTTGCAAAACCATAGGTGTTAAGAAGCAAGCAACCCGTTGTGAGACAACCCTTTACATTTAAACAAGGAGATTCAAATAACTGAAACACAACTTTGTGTTTTCCAAATTACAATTATTTTGTACAATTTTTTTTTCAATCATGTGAAATTTAAACACAACAATGGGATGTGTGATTTTAAAGACATTCATACTATTTTGTAGCATTCCATGTTGCAAAAATGTAGGTGTTAAGAAGCAAGCAATCCACCATGAGATAATTGTTTACATTTAAACAAGGAGATTCAAATAATTGAAACCCAACATTGTGTTTCCCAAATTACAATTATTTTGTGCACCTTTTTTTTTTCAATCATGCAAAATTTAAACACAACAATGGAATGTGTGATTTTCAAGACATTCATACATTTAAACAAGGAGATTGAAATAATTGAAATCCCACACATTGTGTTTTCCAAATTACAAATTACAAGGTGTTGTAAAACCCTCTACAAACGAATTGGTTAGCACCCCTCACCTTGATTTGGTTGGTTTTCTCCTCCAACTCCTCCACATGGACTCCAAACTTCAGCTTACAATGTGTAGACTACCAAAAAGCACCTCGATTTGGTTAGTTTTCTTCTCCACCTCCTCCACATGCACTCAAACCTTCAACTTTCAATGTACAGACTGTAAACAAATCATGTTTTCACCCTTCTTTCTCCAAACCAAAAGGCCCACGTCATTTCACCTCCAATTTTCCCACATCAAAAAAAATTGGATAAAAGAGAAAATTCATGGGCAAGCTAAAACACTCATGTTTATTGGTCGACAGTAGACAGGAGAACCAACTTGACAACGCCGTTAACTCCTACCTACCATTTCCCAAATGATTAGTCTTTTCTACTAGTTTCGTTACTTTGATCCACCATCTGGTGGGCCCCGCACTACGATGTCTCATCATGTTATGTATGTTTTCATGTGTTTTGTATGTACATAGGTTCTTTTTGTCTAGGAGTTAGTTGGCTCCCACTTAATGGTGCTTTACATGAAATAATCACAAACTCCTATCAACTCTATGGGATTTCAAATGCACATTCTTCCACACTCTCCTTGTCAGCTATATGTATTAAATCCATTCCTTGTAGGTACATGCATAATTAAATACTAGTGTAAGGCTCCCCAAATAAACATCAATTCCAAATATAATGTATAATTCATTCAATTCACCTCTAAAAACCTACGTAACTAGCAGCTACAAATTTAAATGATTGAACAAATTCAAATTTGAAACACGACAACCAAATTGAATGCATTGAATTGTCATATTTGAATTCCTAAATAAGAGGGGGAAATTAGCCAATGACATTCACAATTGCTATCTAGTGAAGAATTATTCTTTGCAAACCACAAAGCATCGATAGCCATCCTTTGCACTTTCCTCCAATATCCCCAGTTTTTTAGGTTGGTAAATTCTACATTCTACCTATAGTTATTTTCATGAGTTTTGCATTTAATAGTTATTTTTATGCATTGTCTTTTTATATGTTACAAGTAAATGAGGGTCTTTTTTGGTAACAGGGTATTCCTTACAAACCCTATTTACAAATTCAATAAACTGTGTGTTCATTTACTATTTTCGGTTATTTCTCAGGGTTTATATTTGTCATTTATTTCATAAAAGGCTCCTTTATATTTTTTGTCTCTTGTTCATTTTGAAAAATGATATAAGCATGTTGAATCATCTATTAGACTCCTTTATATTCAAAATAAGTGTACCCATCATCTTGCATTTTCAATATATATATATATATATATATATATATATATATATATATATATATATATATATATATATATATATATATATATATATATATATATATATATATATTGATGACGACTACACTGCCATCTAAAACCCACACAAATCACAACAATAGATACTAACACAAAAGACACAAGATGAAAAAATACTCTTTCAATTATTTTCAGAAAAATGTTCAGTTACAAATTTAGAATTTACAATGCTACAGCCTCATGGGCTTGATTCATTACAACAAAACAATTCTAGAAAAAAAAATATTATTTAGAGCTACAATTTGCACTAATGGAGCCACCTTCTACAAACCCCACTTATCCCTTTTTATTTTACACCATAACTGACCTAGAATGTTCTAGAAAGTGTAACTTTCCCCTTTTTTTTGGCGCCAAAAGTCCTACTAATTGATTTCTTGCTTAGGAAGATATTTTAATTAAATTCACTTTTTAGTGGGGCAACTTTGCAGGTCCATAACTCTTGATCCTAGTGTCTGATTTTCTATTATAACATATCATTGGAAAGATCTCGAAGAGATCTACAACACTGAACCCATCAAATATTGGTTTGCCACTATTCAAACTATTTCATGGTTTCTAAGGTTTTCATATTTGAATTCAAAGCTGCATTGGAGAAATTTCTTAGGATGGAAACTTTAATATCTCCCAAACTGTGCAAGGTATTGAGACAATTCTTTCACAACCAAAAAATTTTTTTAGATCCACTCCTTCAGGTAAACTTTTAGGTCCATATGATCTTGTTTAGGTTGAATTACTAAAAATAGTAAGTGACCCTTTTTTTTCCTTTTCTAACTTTTGACTATCTTACACCCATTAAATGCCATCATGAGACTCAAAACAACTAAATAAAATAAGGGAAAAAAAATTTTTTGGGTGAAGCAAGATTACCCTTACACCACTGGATGCTCCTGCATCAAACACCTAGGATAATTTGAAAAGTGACCTTGTCACTTCCCAAGAGTTAAAGGGAAACCAAGATAATTAACCTTAGCCTAAGACAACCATGATGAATCTTCAACAAGCCTTCCTCTCCATCTCACCAAGTAATCTGTATATTTTGTGTTTCTTGTGCTTCTACCCACACAACTATCTAAAATTTCTTTTATCTCCTCCTTTTCTAAAGTAGGTGCTAAAATATTCCACTATGCTTCTATTATTTCTTCATTAATTCCTCCATGATATTTTGTTAAATTTGAAATGTTAAACATAGATGAAATATGAATTTCATCTAGCAACTCTACCTCATATGTATTTCTGGAATCATGCTTCTTCAGGATCTTGCATGGTCCAAACTTCTTCATCTTTAACTTGTTGTATGTACCAACTGGAAACCTCTCCTTTCACAAATGAACCATAACTTCTTCTCCTACCGTGAACTCCTTATACCACTTTTTCTGACCTGCCTTATCCTTATATTGTGAGTTCATCTTATTGATATGGTTCTTCACCTCTTCATGCAAATTCTTTAGGTTCTTAGCAAAATATTCGACCTCAACACTACTCTTCTCCCCCTCATCCATCTTTCTTAGTTTAGAAGTAGTTCTTGGACTACTCCCATACACAATCTAGAATGGTGATTTCCTAGTGCTTTTGTTCACAAATTTTTTGTAAGAAAATTCTACATGTGTTATAATCAAATCCCATCCCTTGGGCTTATCTCCTACTAAGAATCTTAGCAGGTTACCCAAACTCTTATTCACCACCTTAATTTTTCCATTAGTATGTGGATGGTGTGCATATCTAAACTTCAAATATGTCTTCAACTTCTTCCATAATGTCCTCAAAAAATAACCAAAAAATTTGGTATCTATGTTTGAAACTATACTCTTCAGTAGACCATGTAGTCTCACTACCTCTTTGAGAAACAACTATGTAACATGAACAACATATACTCTTCAGTAGACCATGTAGTCTTATGACACGAAATGAAATGGTCATTTTAGAAAATATATCCACCAGCACAAAAATAGAATCATGCCCTCTCTGTGTCCTTAGAAAACCAAGAACAATCCATGCTAATTTCCTCCCATGGCCTCTCAAGTACGAGTAATGGTTGATACAATCCAGTATTATGACTTATTCCTTTTTCCATCTGACATACTCTACAACTCTACACAAACTTCTTCACATCTTGTTGTAACTATGTCTAGTAATAATTCTCACTAATAAGAGGAATGGTCTTATCTCGACTGAAATGTCCAGCCAATCCTCCACTATTCTTCTCCTTGATTAGATTCTCTCTCATAGAGTTCCTTGGGATCCACAATTAGCTTCCCCTAAACAACATCCCATCTTGGATTAGGAAATCCAACCATCTTGTTCTATCCAATGTAACAAGTTCCAAACAATCTTTCCAAGCTTCTACAAAGTCTGGATCTTCAGGATACAAACTCTTGAGTTCATTGAACCCAACACCCTCTATATTCATCTCTATCAACAAATTTTTCCTTCTACTCAAGGAATTTGCAACTCTGTTTGACCTTCCACTCCTATGCTTCAAATAAATTATAAATCTACAAAAACTCAACCCATTTTAAGTGCCTTTGATTTAACTTTCCTTGACTATTAAGATACTACAAAGCCTAGTGATCATTAAATTATTTTGGAAAAAATAGTGTCTCCATTTCTTCAAAGCCTAAACTATAGCATAAAACTCCTAATCATAGACATAATATTTCTTCTTAGCATCATTCAAGTTCTCACTAAAATAGGCAAAAGGCTTACCTTCTTGACTGAAAATAGCTCTTATGGTAGTGCCACTAGCATCACAATCTACTTGAAATTGACCTTATTGAAATCTGGAAGTGTCAAAACATGTTGCTCTGTAACTTTATTCTTCAATGTATCAAAAATATTTGCTTCTCCTATGGTCCATTTATAATCCTTTCTATCCCCTCTCATTGCTTCAGTTAGAGGTGCACAAATACTACTATAATTCTTAATAAAATTTCTGTAAAAACTTTCTAGACCATGAAATGACCTAACCTCTATAACACTCCTTGAGGTATGACATTCAATGATAGCTCTCACCTTCTATGGATCCATTTTAATACCCTCTGCTAAGACAAAAAATCCCAAATATACCAACTCTCTCTTCAAAAAACTACATTTCTTCAAATTAATCAAAGCTTCTCTTCCCTTACCTTCTCAAAAAAATTTTGAATATGCATCAAGTCCTCCTCCAATGTCTTAATAGAAATAAAAATATCATCCAAATAAACAATAAATTTTTTTTCTAAAAATTATCCCAATACCTCATTCATAAGCTATATAAATGTGCTCAGTGCATTGGTTAGTCCAAAAGGCATGACTAACCACTCGTACAAGCCCTCCTTGGTTTTGAAGGTTTTCTTCCATTCATCTCCTCTAATTCATATCTAGTGATATCCACTCTTCAAATCTATCTTCGTGAAGTACTCATCTCCACTCAAACGATCCATAATGTCATCCATTCATGGCAAGCAAAATCTATACTTTATGGTGATCTTGTTGATGGCTCTAGAATATGTACACATCTGACATTCCCCATCCTTCTTTGGTGCTAGTATTGTAGGTACTACACATGGACTCAAAATCTCTTTGATCAATCCCTTCTACAACAACTCTTGCACTTGTTTGTTCAACTCTTCACTCTCTATTGGATTCATATGATGAGCTTCCTTATTTGGAAAAATAGCTCTAGGAATCAGGTCCATCTAATGACTAATCTTTCTTAATGGAGGAAAACCTTCAGGTATGTTATCGAAGAAAATATCTTGAAAGTCATTCAACATATCTAAAACCTCTATAGGTACCTCATTAGTATCTTCTTTATCAACTCAAGGGATTAATTCAAAACACATACAGTCATGCCTCATACCTTCTAGGAACTCTCTTCCATCAACCAAACAAATTCCTGCATTACTGCATACCTTTCCTTCTACATCCCTCAGGGGTTTCAACTTATGACGAACGTCATCCTTTGTCAAGGAATAGGTGTTAGCATGACCATAATGCCCCACTCACTAATCAAACTGCCACAGTCTACCTAACAACATATGACAAACATCTATAGGCATAATATCACAAAATACCTCATCATGGTAATTTCCAATCTTAAACTTTACTAGACATTGTTCATTTACCAAAGCTTTATGGTCCTTCTACAACCAAGCAATCCAATATGGATTCAGATGCCTTATTCTCTCCAACTACAACTTAGTAACCATCTCTTCTAAAACAAGGTTATCAATACTACCTCCATCAATAATAACATTGCAAACTTTACCTTCACACTTACATATGGTGTGAAACAAATTATTCCTTTAATTTGGTTCTTTCTCCTCATTCAATAATGCTCTTCTAGTAATAAGAACCTCTCCTCTTTTTTCATCCTCAGAATGTGAAGACTCAACATCTTCAACTACATTTGCAACTAATGCATTACCATCAAGTCTTCTATTTGTCCTTCCTTGATTTTGAGGACACTCACAGGCTCTATGTCCTTCTCTGCACTGGAAACATGTTCCATGAAAGCCTCCTCTTCCCAGTCCTCATCCAAATCTTCCTCTTCCTCTTTGGTCTCCATTATTCTAATCACAGTGACAATATGAGTTGTCTCCTTTCTAGTTCTGGTTGCTATTGGATCCTTCACCCTTCTTTTGATCTTCATTTCGACCTCCATATGATTGTTCACTAGTCTTTCCACCATGACCCCACCTTTTTGCTTGCTTTCAAATATTCTATTCAACTTTTCTTCTACCTTCAAAGAAAATTGGTATACATCTTCAATGGTAGACATTCTTACCAAACCCAACTCTTCTTGAATACTCGGCTTCAACCCATTTATGTAACAGGAAACTTTCTCCTTATTGGCCTCAGAATGGCCTGTTCTAATCAAGACACAATAGAATTCTAATGTATACTTCTTGATGGATTTTCTCGCTTGTTTCAACCCTTGCATCTTCTTCAAAAAATCTAGCTCATAATCCACATGAATGGACTTTATTTTTAATTTGTCCACCATACGATCTCATATTGTTATTTTCTCTTTTCCTCTTTGATTTCTTTCTAGTTGTACCTCATTCCACCAAATATTCACATGACCATTTAGCTTGGTATTTTCAAATTTTACCCTCTTAGGATCTTCCACCTCCTCATACTCAAAGTAGTCCTCCATATCGTTGATCCAATCAATCAACTCTTCAAGGTTAATATTTCCAAAAAATGTAGAAACATTGATCTTTGGCCTTTTCCCAATCTTAGATATGACCTTAAATAATCTAACTTTCTCTGGATCTACTGCATCTTATTCTTCTTTGAACTGTTCCTCATTTTTCACTTCATCTTCACTTTCATTTCCTCTTCTTCTATCAAAACCTCGATGTAACTCCTCTTGCAATACTTGAACTTGTCTCTACAAGGCTCTAAAACCTCTTTTGGTAAAGTAACATTCCTTCCACCACCATGATTTCTTCGTGGAGGCATTCTAATCACTTTTCTTAGAAACCCACAACCACAAGTCCTGGTGCAATATGTTTACACACTCAGGAAAACATGGCTCTGATGCCACTTGATGAGGGACACACCACCTGAAACCCACACAAAACACAACAATCGATACCCAAACAAAAGATGAAAACAAAAATTAAATAATTTTCAATTATTTTAAAAAAATGAAATTACAGATTCAAAACTTACAGTGCTACAACCTCATGGGCTTGATTCATTACAACAAAATCAACTCTGAAAATAAGATATATTATTTAGAGTCAAAATCTACACTAATGGCGCCACCTTCTACAACCCTCCACTTATCCCTTTTTGTTTTACCCAATAACCACCCTAGAATGTTCTAGAAAGTGTGGCTTTCCCTTTTGTTTTGGTGCCAATAGTCCCGCCATTTGATTTCTTACCTAGGAAGATAGTTTAATAAAATTCACTTTTTAGTGGGGCACATTCGTGGAACCATAACTTTTGATCTAGGTGTCTAATTTACTATTATAAGATATCGTTAGAAATATCTCGAAGATATCTACAACACCAAACCCATTAGAGATTTGTTCATCCACTTTTTGAGTTGTTTCAAGGCCTCTAAGGTTTTCATATTTGAATTTGAATCTGCATTGGAGAAATTTCTTGGGATGTAAACTTTAATATCTCTAAAACCATATAGGGTATTGAGATGATTCTTTCACGACTGAAAAAATAAATTAGTTCCACTCCTTGGGGTAAATTTTTAGTTCCCTACAAGCTTGTTTATTTTGACTTACTAAAAATAGTAAGTGACCATTTTCCACCTTTTTTGACTTCTGACTATCTTACACCCCTTAAGTGCCATCATGGAACTCAAAACAACTAAAGAAAATAAGAAAAAAACATTTTTTTAGGTGATGCAAGATTTCCCCTATACCATTAGATGCTCCTGCATCAAGGATTTTGTGTTTGACTTGGCCCTATTGATGGAGTTGATTGAAGCGTAGATGAATTAAAGCCTTGTGTCAAGGTTTTTGTGGAAAAATATGAGGGAATTGAAGCTATTTTCTCTAAGGCTTGACGTTCTTGTTTATACTCAAGAATTTCTTCTTTAGTAAGCTCAAATGGATTGTTTGTAATGTCTTATAACTCATATGGTCCCACTATATTTTTGGGTTTTTGTGAGGGGGTAGACTAACTCCTTGAATCAAATTCTTATGGATTTGTATCATTTGTAGAGGATGTAACTTTGAATTTTTCCATGATTCTCTTATGATGTGATCTTGTTGTTACCATAAAATGTGGGCCACTTATGGGAGAGTTATGTTGGGATTTGTAATGTTTAAACTCTCTAGTTGACTCAAATTTTGGTAAAAGGGTCACTCTAAGTCATTTTGGTCCAATGGTGTGAATGGGAGATGAAAAGGTGAAAGATATGGGGAGTGATATTTGTAAAAAATTTGAACAACACTTTTATACAAAGAGATTTGATGTTTTGATGAAAGGTGTTAATGAGCTTGTAAATCTTGAAGGTAGACTTGTGACTTTCATGATAAATTTGTCCACTAGTGATAACCAACTCAACTAAGTGCATGGAAAAGGATCCATTTCACACACAACATAGCTAAGTTAGGGGATTGGTTTGATAGTTGTTTAAATCAAAAAGTTTTGGTTTGTCAAAAGTTTATAAAGTTTGGTGAAGTGAAAGGTGAAATATGATAAAGGGTAAATGAAATATTTTGACCCAATAATGCTAACCTATAGTGAACCTTTGTGTTGCAGTACCAAGGTAGTGAGAAAAATTATTTACCCTATGAGTAAATCAAATCCAAAAGATCAATTTTACTTCAAATGGTAGGAAAAATTTGGACATATAAATATGGTTCGTCCATCAAAGTTTGAGCATAAAAATTTCTTAGCAAGATGTCCCAGTTGTGGTAAATCTTCAAGATGCACCTCTTGATAGATTTTGAACTATGATGCCTATTTTTGAAGAGGTGGAATGTGGATCTTAGTTTAAGGACTTTGGTCTTGTGGGAGATCATGAAGATGAGCACATATGTCGGGTTCAATTGTGAGTTTGTTTTTGGGATTTTCTATATTTGAAAAGAGGATACATGTTATCACACAAGAGGTGGTAATATGGGCCTTTTGGCTGCAATATCGACTTTTCACTCTTGTTTGTCTAGAATTTTTGTTATGTTTCTCCACTGGTTTGGTGTTTCCTTTATCTCGAATGTGAAGCTCCTCAAAGTATTGATTATGTCTATTTTTTCTCCTTTAATCAGCTCAAAGTTTTGTTGTATGATAGTTGGTGCAAGGTTTGATTGTTGAACTAGAGCAATGGGAAAACAAATGTTCATAAGGTGAGAGATTATAAAGAAAAACACATATGTGGGGTTCAATTTGTGAGTTTATCTTGATTAATGAATTTCTTTTTACCATATACACTTGTCTTGCTTTAAGTTTCAAACTAAATGTCTATGTCAAAAACATCATTCATTTCACAAAGTCCATTATGTGAGAATCATGAAGTTAGGGCCATAGTTGTCGATGTTAAATTTGGGAAGTATGGATATAGATATAAGCCAAAATATTTAGAAGTCTCTAAGGATAAAATCCTTAGGACAAGCATCAATATCGAGACTTTTTCAAAGGGTATCCATGCTTAAACCAAAGGAATTGAAATTTTGAGAAAATTGTTGATGTGTGTTTGAAACGTTTTGAAACCAAGCAAAGTATTTAACTGAATCACAAGAATTTACAACCCTAGCTCAAGTGGTGTGTTCTTTTGATGGGCTTGCCTCATGATCTTCATAGTAGAAGAGATGGTTTTACATGCAATCTAGCTAATAGTGTAGAGGTATGTTAAGAATGAACTCTTAACCTCTACACTTTCAACCAAGATCAAACATGGCAAGTAACTTCTTGGAATCCAAGTTCCGATGCACCACTTCAAAGAACTCACTAGATGGACAAGTTGGCCACTACAAACAAAGGCTTTTAATGACTATATTTTGTATAAATTGGTGTCTATACATGCAACGATTCACTCAATTAAGAGGCCTCCTAGCCCTTAGAAATATCTAAGGGTTTTTATGTATCTCATGAATACTAAGGGAGACATTCGTCAGTATAGAGCATCCACACTATTTAGTTAATGACTTTCATCACACCAATTATTTATATAGCAAACCAAAAGAAAGTATCGCTTGGGTTGTTTCCTCTCACAAGTTGGGAGGAAGGCCCTCTAAGGTAACACAAAGTGTGAAAGACACTTAAGATGATTTTTGTCACCCAATATTGCCAAAATGTGTGAGGGGAGAGGGTACACACTTTAAGTTTAAGCACAAGTAAAGAAACTATACTTGTGTGTTTCTCTTCACCAAAGATTGCACGAAGCACAAGGGGAGTGGATACACACAATAAATACACACAAGCAAAGAAAGCACACATTCATTTTAACCTTGGAAAGCACAATGAGTTCATTTTAAGCACCAAAATAGAAGTATTTGATTGTTCAATTTTAACCAACTTTGAATGTTAATTTTAAGCTCAATGGAAACTTAGTTGATCCTAGAACAAGAAGTAAAGAATCATATAATGGGTTATAATTGCCCCATAAGTGTAAAAACACTTGTTACAATATATATAGTCAAATGATGATATGCTACTTCACTTCAAATTTTATTGTTCAAATATGCAAAACCAGTTATCCTCAAAAACAAAAACCAGAAGTCAATGGCACGTTAAAGATCAAAGGGTGATCCCATAATACTGGTTTACAGTTTTTGGCCAAACTGGACATTGAACTGATTTTTTTTTAACTAAATCTTCACTTTCAAGCATCTATAGTGGCTAAACCATGAGGAATTTGAAGATGATGAAAACTAGTGATTTGTGACACTTTGTTTGTAGATTCTAAATATATATATTTTTAGAGTTTTTGGAATTATATTGCACTTCTTTTTCCATATCTTTTGAAAACTAGTTTTTAACATTAAACACCATTTTTAAAGAGTGACAATACTAGCTAACATAACTTTTTTTCTATGAAGGATAAATTTATTTTTTTCGAATTTAGATTCATAACAACAATATCTAGTGCATGGAATTAGTTTACTAGCATTTCATTGAATATTTTTTTCTTAATTAATTTTCAAAGTCAAACCAATTACAATATAGACATAATTTACTGGCTAAAAAATAAAAAAATTATGTGTCTGTTGGGTAACAGATTGGGCACCTTGAGATATCAAAATTCTACACCTAAAAGATGCCAAAATTAACCAAACAACTCTGAATATCAATCTTTAAACAAAGACAAATATCCTCTGAATTTTTTTGAGGTACAACTCCCTCACAAGATTTTTAATGAATCAAATGCTTAAAATTAAATATCATGTATGCTTTTAACCAGAAAGCAATAAAGGTATACCCAATATCAAAAAAAATCCTAACATCGGGTGCGAGATCCAGCAAGCAAGAAGAGTTGGCACAAAGACCAAATTTAACTAAACTATTCAAGAATTAAAACATACACCCAATACCATCTAAGAAATGAAATTAATTATGAACAAAACTACATCACTTACACAAAGATAAGATATTGCATTAAGATGTCCTCAAACACAAAGATTCAACAACCTAGATTAAATTCACAACTAAATGCACAAAGACAGCAGCAATTTCATTCACATCAAAATATCGTATTGAGCAGTTTCAAAGTGTCTAGAGAGAAAGCATATGAAAATAGATACAATTAAATAGGTAGATGTGTACCTACCTCTTTTTCAAGTCCATAGCTGATCAAAATGAAAAGAAAAATAAAAGAAAGAAAAGGAAGTTGATCCATCACGATGGTGTTGCTTCGTTTCCAGAACAAGGGTTTCTTTCACCAAGATTGGAAAGCTTTAAGGATGTGTAACAATTCTTTATGTTGAGGGATAGTCACATTTTTCCTCCTTAATTTCCATGTCATATGATTTTCCTTAGCTATTTCCATGTGGCATTCACACACTTTCATGAGATCAATTACTTGGGATACAACCATATGTAATCCCCTAAACTTTTGTAGGTGCACAACATCAAGCCAAGGTGAATCAAGAATTTCTTTAACCATTTTCTGGAAACTATATATCAAACTCTTGATGTCTATGGCATTCCTCATCTCACCTTTATATCTGAGTAACCCAAGAGCCACCAAGGTACCCAGTGCTTCTTCTAAAATAATAACACACTCATCAATGATTTCCTTAAGCTTTTGTAAACTCTGTTCAACAATCTACAACTTCCACTCCACCCCTTTGTTCCATGACAAGTAACAAGTGTTTGAAGCATTAGGTATAACCTGCTTTGTAGCTAACTTCTCCATATCCCAACTTAACAACTTTCATTCATTTTGGTAACTATTCCATAACTTATCTTCATTTTCAATCACAACAATCTCTTCCCCAAAAGTGGTCTTCAAGGTGTTTGTTTCTTGGAAGAATTTTATGGATTCAAAAATGATAGAGCTTCCCTTTTTAATCAAAGACTCACTCCAATCATCTACAACTTTGCTTAGGGTTTGGAAAATTTTGATTTTACTCATGGCCTCTTTTCCAACCATAGTTAGAGATTCTACAAAGGCATCAACCTGAGAGAGGGGTTGAGGAGCAAGCTAAAAGATAGATCTTAGACATTTAGTCAAGTCTTTGACCTAGGATTTTAATTCATTTTTACTTTCTTTATCCTTTTTCAATCTTTCAACCATTCTGGCCACAAACACCTAAAAAATATGAACGTCTCCATCTTTGGTAGGAGGGACAAGGTCTATTATTTTCACCTCAAAAACATCTGTTGTTGCTTAAGTAACATCCTTTTGCACTAAAGGGTGTGCAATCTCTATTTGGAGGCTTCTTGACTCCATATCATCTATTAACCTAGCAGTAGTCTTTAAATTTTTCAATTTTGGGGTTGAACTTCTCTGTAACAATTGGCCCACCATATCCTACTTAGGTAAACTGGGTTGTATAGCCTCTCTTTTTCTTGACAAAGAGTCTTCCAACCAAGTTGGAGTCACTGAGACCTTAGTTTCCTAAAAACCTATAGATTTGAATAATGTCCTAGTAGATGGATGGGCATCCTCTGTAGATGCAATTGCTTGTGGCTCCTGATATTTACCTACTCTGACAAGTGATTCATCTTGAGAGGGAGAGGAGTTGATATTTAGGGTTTCCAAACCCTCTTCTTCCTCATCTCCTTCATTCTCTTTTTCTAGAACAGGCAAGTTAAAGATATATTCTCCACAAGTTTGTGAGAACACATTTTTGTTTGGTGGATCCCCACCACCATTTCCTTGAGCCCCTGATGGTAATGACTAGGAAACATCACCAATTGATTTCCCTCTTGCAGAAGCTTGAGAAGTACCCTTAGCAAGTTGTGAATATTTAGACTTGGTGTGAGGATGAGACTGTTTTGTTATTTTTCTTGTCACCCACTCTCGTGTTCTAGTCATAACATTGGTAGTCCTTTCCTCAATAGTCTCTTTCTCTCTACCACTCTAATCCATGGCAGGGACAGGCTAGTTTTCTATTAATTTAGTATACACTAGGTCTACCATGTCAAACCCATCTTTTACAATGCCTTGTAGATCCCACTTCAAATCATAGATGATTATTTGTTCCACTAACAATATCAACCAACTTCTTTTCCTGACTTCATACTCATAAAAAAAATTAGCCCAATAATCTTCAAGGCTATGCTAGTGATAAAAATTAGGACTTAATTTTAGATTATTTTTAATATAATCTTTTGAATCAAAAGGAAATCGCTCCTCATATGAAAGCATATTATACTTAGAAATTTCATTTTCAATGTTTAGGGCATCATACATTGATTGACAACTGTAAGAACCAAAACCAAAAGGAAATAAAACTTTTAATCTTTTCTTGCCTTGGCACAAACTGTTCACATCAGCCAACTGCCTACTTCAATGATCACCCACTTATCCTCAGGGTATTTAGGAAAATTGATTAGAAATCCTACATATCCACCAACCCTGATGTAAGAGAATCTCTAAAATTGAATAAAATGACTACCATAGAATTTCACGAATTGCATTGCCTCATATGATAAACACATTACAGGATGTCCTTGTAACTCCCTGACCATTCTCATAGTGAAAGTATCAGTCACTCTTTTGAAAAATTAAAAGATCTTAGGAATTTGTAGATTATTAAAATAATCATAAATGTGTACTTTCTCTGGGGGTAAATCACTTGGTCTTAATCCAGGCCAAGGTCTAGTGTTGGCGATGGTGTATATCAAATATGAGAACATATAGAACCAATTGAGGGTAAAGAATAACATCAACTCATGCAAGAAATCAATGATATTTTTTGCCCAATCTAGGAATTTCTCTCTGCATAAAATAATTTGGATGAAGAAATAAATCCATTCTTCAAACCCATGAACATCTTCATTTCCCCTTAACCTATGTAGTAACACTACAATGTTAGCCACTTCTTCCACAAAATGAGTTATGTGCAATTTCCAAGGCAATTGAGACTTACCCCTATTAGGCTTGGCCAACCAATTCTTTTCTATTTCATTCCTATAAACCCCTTTCTTTGTAGAGAATTCAATTTGATATTTCATCATATTCATAGGTGAATACTCATCCTTTTCCAAGATTCTTAGGCAAGACACGAAGGTAGACCTTTGGACTTTTAGAACTAGTCGATTATCTTCTATCCTAAGCTCTCATGTTTATGAATTATAGTTCCTAATGCACTCTAAGATGAGTTCAGGGCACTGCACTGCTAAAGGAAATGTGGAAACCTCAACCAATCCACTATCGATTATTTGTTTGTTGATGGGCAATGGATTTGGTTTATTAAATTTACTTCATATTTCATCCAAACTCACAGGCCCTAGATGGGTATCTCCAATTTATGGTCTTTCATAAGTTAGCCCAAACACATATTCATAACCCACATATTTAACTCTTACCATGGATGAGAGTTTATAGCTCAAACAATATATATCCTTCTAAAATGTAGACAAAAATAATCTAGGAAAGCAAACTAAAAGAGGTGAATACTATAAATACCTCAATGGTGAATCCTACAGCTGAAATTTTGCATCTCATCGAGCTCATCCTCTAAGAATTTCATCACAATGAGAATTTTTTTCTAGCACTTTAAAATTTCTTAAAACTTCATGAAAAGACATGGGAGTAGATGATCATTTAATATCTTAAATTAATCCATGACACGTGGTAGCTATCACTTCATTTCTTTCAATATAATTATCTTTCAAATTTTGAAAATAAGCATCTATATGCAGCCAAGTGGGGAGTTCGACAAACTATACAAAAGTGTGTCTGAGTTCAATTAACTTGTCAAGATTTTTCCTAAACAATGATCATCATGCAGGCCAAAAAGGAAAGTTCGACAAACTACACAAAACACCGCTCGGGTAGAGAACACAAAAAAGTGATATAATATAAGCTTAAGCAGTAAGGTGGGGGGTTCAATGAACTATATAAAACACTGTCTAGGTTTGAACAATTACATAAAATACCACCTAAGTAGGACTAATCCGCTTATAAGTTGGTGGATGAACTTTCATGAAGCAGGGAAAAATTATAGGGTAACAGTGGCTCTGACTGGGGACGAAGATTGAACAAGATGAAGAAATGAAGCCAGACCCATATTAATATGATTAGTGCCTTACCCGTTGGGCAATGGAGTTGACTAAAGGGAAACACACTCTCTAGCACTTAGAAACAAAACCAAAACCCTAAACTAACTATGTACAGAAGGGGGTTGTGAGGCAATCAAAGTTGATAGAGCTTCAAATATTTCCCATTATAAGGAATAGGCAAGGGTGTCCCATCAGGGTATGCGAGACAAAAAGTATTAGGCATGTACTCGTGAGTAATTTTAAAAGGACCAATCCAAAGTGAGTCAAACTTCTTATGGGCACCTTTGGGCTCTCTACACTTGTCCCATAGCAAAATTGAATCTCCAACCATAAAATTTCTCGGTCTATCTTTTCTGTCAAAAATTTTCTTGGCCTTGGCTTCATGTATGGTTATCTTATTGACCATTCTTCCCGTTGTTCATGAATTTTAGTCAAATATTAAATTCTTCTTTCCAAGGCATCACTAAATTCAATCTCCTCAATAACACTTTGTAATTTGTGAACTGATAATTCCAATGAAAGAGAAAGTGAACTTTCTACCCTGTATACCAACTCCAAAGGAGTTATCCCAATGGCCTTCTTAGTATTTTTCTGGTCCTCCAACAGAGCTTCATATAGTCTTTTATGCCAATCTTTATGATTCTCATCAACTAATTTCTTGATAATACTTATCAAATTCCTTTTGATGGACTTTTCCTAACCATTCCCTTGAGGGTAATAATCAGTCGAATGAGATAGGGAGATTCCATAATCATAGCACAAGAGAAAAATCTCACTAGAGGAAAAACTGGTCGCATTATCAGTAAATAGCTTGTGTGGAACTTCATACCTGAATAGAATATTTTCTTTAATAAAATTACAGATCACCTCTAAACTGGTTCTCTTGACTAGGATTGCTTCCACCCACTTGGTGAAATAATTAGTGGTTGTAACAATGTGAGTATGACCCTAACTGGATTGTGGACTGATTGGGCCTATGAAGTCAAGACCCCATTGCTAAAATAGTCCATCGATAACTATAGGTCTAAGTGGCAACATTGCCAACTAAGGCCTTCCTGCAAACAACTTACACTTTTCGCACTTGGTCAACCAGTGGTAAGCATCTTTGAACATCCTAGGCCAATAATAATGATTCCTTATAATTTTGAAAGCAATCACGGTGGAAGAGAAGTGACCTCCACAAGCCTCATTGTGGAAAATAGTAAGCAATTGTTCATGTTGAGATTTATCCACGCACTTCAAGAACGTCCCATCCATGTCACATTTATATAAGGAGTCACCTCAAATAACATACTTAGCTACTTTCAATTTTAAATTAATTTTTTTTTCACTTGAGAGATGCTTAGGGAATTTTCCATATGTGAGAAAGTAGGCTATATCAAAAAACCATTCATCTTGTAAGTTGATGGTCAAAACCAATGGTAAGTCTTCATCTTCTTCTTCCTTTGGATTTTCTGCCATCAATTTGTAGATTCCTCTTCCTCTGAATAAATTTGTAGGCTTTAGTTCTAAGTCATACTCTTGCACCTTTACTATCCAACTACCCCTTGACACATTTCAATCAATATTCTATTGAGTCAATATACTCTTAATAGCGGGGTCTGGCACATATACCACCGAGTGCGAATGCAAGATATAGAAGTGGAATTTCTTAATTTCCTTGACTACTACAAACATGTTTTTCTTGATTGGAGAACAATTAAGCTCATGTTTCTTTAATGGCTTGCTCATAAAGGTGATAGGTGCCTGAATTTTACCCTCATTTTATTGTAACAGCATGGCGGACGTAGTATGCTTAGAAGCATAGCAATATATAATGAAGTCTTTCTTGGAATCTAGACTGACTAGGATAGGAGATTGGGCAATTGCTTCCTTGATATTTTCAAAGGCCCGTTTCCCAGCCTCATTACATTTAAAACCCTAGCCAAGAAAGGACTTCACACCAGTCCGGTTTGAAGGAAGGCTTAATTGTAAGACAACCTTTACTCTATCTAGATCTATTTTAATACCTTATTTGGACACAATGTGACCCAAAAGTTTACCCTCAGTGATGACAAAAATAGACTTCTTAGGGTTAAGAGAAATACCATGTTCTTCACATCTTTGCAAAACTCGTTCTAGCTCCTGTAGGTGATCTGTTCTTTTCTTCTAAGAGAGCATTGTTAAATCATCAAGATAAATAACTATAATCTTGTTTCGGAGATCACCAAAGACAAATCCATAGCTCGTTGAAAGGTTGCTCCTATGTTAATGAGTCCAAATGGCATTCGATTATATGTGAGGGTTCCCCAGGGCATGGTGAATGTTTTTTTGTGTTGATCTTCCCCTGCCACATTGATCTTATTGTAACCAAAGAAGTCTTTTAACATAGACATCATTTCCAAACCAGTAGCTACTTGCAAGATATGATCCATGTTAGGAAGAGGATAGTTATCCTTTAATGATGCTTGATTAAGATTCCTGAAATCAACACATATCCAAATTTCCCCATTTTTCTTGTGAACCGGTACAATTTTCGCTACCCAAGTAGAATGGTTTATGGGATATATAATTTGTGCTTTCAACATCTTGTCAATATCTTTAAAGATTGCATCAATTACCTAGGTATTATAGTTCCTCTACTTCTATCTGAAGGAAACCTTTCTTTCTGTAAGTGGTATGTGATGTTGAAACTTCCCATCCATGAAGTTTTTCAAGTCATCATAGCACCGAGAAAAAACCTCTTTATATTTAATCAGCAGAGCTATCAATTTTTCTTTCTCCTCTGGAGAGCAACATTTTCTGATGTAAACCATCTTCGTGGGATCAAGGTCCCCAATATTAACTGCTTCAAATTCATCGGAGTTCCCAACGAAATCACTCATTTTCTATTTTAAAAAATAATCATGGTGGTCAAATAAGTCCTCAAGAGAAACCAACCCTTTAGGAATTTTATTCCCCTTTAGTTGAATTAATTCATCTTGAAGGCCACCCATGCTACCAAGGCAAAAATATTTACATTGATTATCATTTCCTTCTAAGAAGGCCTAAATTTGTTTGTCATCTTCAAAGACCTGCCAGTGATTAACATTGTCAAGAATGTTGGGCCGATAAATTAACTCGATCCTATAGGATTTATTTTTAAATTTTGGGTGTGGAAGGAGAAAAGAGGTTGAGACTGCTAAAGAATTAGTCGTATTAAATTCTCTGGTGTAGACATTGAAAAATGTCCTAATTGATGTCATACACTCGAATCAAATTTATTAACATCATTTCCTCTTTATCCATCCTCTTTTCGCTTAATTAGTTCAATTAGCCTAGCTAATTAATTAATTACATCATTTTCATCCATTTACCCTAATTAATTAAATCAGGTTAATTCATCTCTTTTTGCACTAACAATTCATCTCATTAAATTAAATACATCAAAATATTTAATTTAATCTCCTATGTCATCTTATTTAATTAAATAACCCTAAGTTATTTAATTAAATATCATTTCACCCCTCCCCTATATATTAAATCATCTAATTTAATAAATATTTCTTTATTCTTCTAATTCCCTAATTGCATAAATTAAACCTTTTTTAATTAGCAATTAAACTAATTTTCCTCTAATCAAAGGGAATATTCTCATGAAATATTCTTTATCCTTTTTGCACAATTAAAATTTTGTTTTAATTTGTAAATTAACCTTTTTCCTCACCCTAAAGGAATATTCCCTCTCCTCCAAACAACTCACTTAGCTTCAAAAGGATGTTACCTTTGACCTATGTAAGCAGGTCAAAAGTGTGTTTGTTTGAGGCAATTGTGAGCCTTTGATTAACTTTCATCTTGCATTCTCATCCATTTTTGAGAATCCATGATCCATGTCTCTCATCCCCTTCATCTTGAACCATTGATTAAGCTTTTTGATCTTAACCATGCATTCTTCATTTGCTCTCCTTTAAATAAATCACTATTTGGAGACAAATGGATCCATCTTTTATTCCAAACTTATGATGTTGAATTTTACTCACATCCATACCCTAAATTTGCATACATTTAGTTTATTTTCAATTTATTTTTGTTGCATAATAGCTTCAAGATTCCATTAATGGCTTCCATGCGTCCATCTTAGTTTGTGAATAAATTAGGGTTTTCATCTTTTAGCTTAAATTAGCTTAGATTAGCTTATCAATTTCATAATTAGATCATTTATAGCATAAAATCATGGTAACTTAGCTTGCATCATGTTCATTTTTAGCATAATTTAGGTTTTCACACATCAAACATCATGGTTTCATCAATTCTCTTCCATAGAATTGATTGAAACAAGCTCAATATCATAGGATTGGGAAAGGGTCATCAATCCACATCAACACAACACTAATTCCACAAAAAGATAAAATTTTAATGGATTAGAATAAAAAAATTTGATGGATTTCATAGTTTAGTATGTTTAGTTTTGATGAAATATTTAGTTTTAATCTTGTTTGATCGATCTTATTGAGATTCGAGTATTGGTGGCTCCATTATGCTTTGATTCATCATGGATCAAGCGTAACTTGGCATGTACCATTATTTTGCATTGACATGTAGGAATTGCTTCTATTGAGAAGGCATTGAGACTTTCAATAGTAGTCCAAGGTCGATTCCGAAAATTCTTCAACCTTTCATTCTTAATAGTGAAAACATTTTGTACCTATTTAACAATTAGTTCAACATCTCCCAAAACCTTAAGTATCTTTATTCCCATACCCTTATCTTTGATTAACCCTAACAAAAGGGCTTCATATTCAACAATATTGTTTGTATTCTCGAATTCTAGCTTATAAGCGAAAGGAAATTGATCACTAGAAGGAGAAATAAGAATGACCCCAGCTCCTGACCCAACATGGGAACAACTTCCATCAAACTCCATTGTCTAGAGCTTGTGTTCTGAATCTGAAATATGTATATCATTCTCTTTTTCTTCTCTTAAGAAAATCATATAGTTTCTAAACTAATTTTCTTCGTACAAGATTTGTGCTTTAGGATCTTCAGACTACAACATAGTTATTTTGGCTTTTGACTTAGGCTTGAGGTGAACTTTCTCCTTACCAATAGGTATAGTGGCATATGACCAATCCAATTGTATGTCTCCTCCCAAGTCTTTGCAAAAACTTCTACTCTGAATCATACCATAACTAGCAGGTATATCTACAACCAATATGGTGAGTTTGAGTCGCTTGTTTGGGAAAGCCACAAGTGCAACTTGAGTATCTTTAATCTATCCAAGTAATGGTACCTATTTGGAATCCACTGAATAACACTTTTTAAATGTCTTAGTCATTTCTAGCCCTAGGGCTTTAGCAATTTGTGTGGGCATGACATTATCAGAAGCACCTGAGTCAATGATGCAATTGTTAAATCTGAACCCATTTATAAATAATGATACATAGAATAGGTAATGTATTCAATCAACCTATCCAATTCCTTAGGATTCATCTTTAAATATTCAACCTCAGAAATCTAAATTTTAGTAGTTTTACAAAATTTCACAATATCAAAAGCCCCTGCTTGACCTTCTAGGGTTGATTCAATAGGATTTTTTAGGGAGCTATTAACCACACTTTGTGAAACATTTTCACCCTTGGAGGTTGCACTAGCTTTTGTAAGTAAAAATTTAGGAGAATTTGGAGTACCTTTTTTATTTTGGTGTTGTTGGCTTCAAGTAACAGCAGCATAGGTAGCATCATACAAAGTGATGTAAACATCTTCTCCTCTATCATCATCGGGTTTGAATTCTAGGCATCCATTTGTAAAGTTTCCATATTGATTAGATGAAGTTCCTTCCTCTACGACTTCTTCAATAACTTCTTTGGTAGTAGTTAATTTCATAAACCTATTCATTTCAGGGCAGTCAACACCATCATGATCATATGTGAGGTGAAAGACACACATGTTCCTTTTATTTTCTAGAGGAGGAGCTTCAATTGCCAACCTTTATTGAGTTGGAGGCAAAGGTAGTGTCTTATTCCCTGGCTAAAAATTTTTCTTTCTAGGAATATCTTGATAGGGTTGGTTACCTTTCAACATCTACCTTTTGAGAGAAATCATGTCATTAGCCAATCCCTATATCATAGGATCAGAGGAAGTGGTAGGATTTTCTATGTTCATATGCAATTATTTTTTCCATTTCCCAACTAAAATAAAATCATCCTCTAATTCAATGGCCAGTGTCTATGTAGCATCCAGAGTATTCAACGGTTGCCTCTTTAAGAGAAGACCAATATTAGGGTGTTGCACATTGATGAAGAAATATTTTTTCATCTCTATAGAGGGTCTCTTAGCAACCATAATTCAATTCACTATCCTATTAAACTTAGCCTCAAAGTCTCTCATAGACTCGTTCACTTCTTTCTTCATTTGAGTAACTTGTGCTATTAGAGTTATGTCATCATCCACACTTTTGAACCTCACTTCAAATTTACTATGCATAGTGGCCTAATTAGTAATACATCCATGAGATAACTAATAAAACCATTGTGTTCTGTCAACTGAAGACTCTATAAACAATCTAACCACTACATCTTCTTCTTGTACTACAAGCATGCCGCATGCAGCAAACAAAGCATCAATGTGTTCTTCTGGTGGAATCTTTCCATCTCCTTGAAATTTAGGCAAGTTTTTATGAGAACCCTTGGGTAAATCATACAAGTTATTTCCCAACTGCAAGGGTCTAATAGCGGCACCCCAAGGAACGAGTGGTTGATTAGCCATATTAAGGGGAAAATTGATTACAATTGGCAGAACAGTTCCATGTAAAATGAGTGGTCGAGAGATGGAGTGATTTGAAGGTATTTTAGTAGGTGAGGTGGGTATGATTCTATCCCTAACCCTTCACCTAGAGGGAATGATATATGAAAAATCACTTATTTGTAGGGTTTCAAAAATAGGATCAGAAATTCCCCTACTTCTTTCCCCTCTAGTAAATCTATGAAAATTCAAGGTTAATTAAATTACAAGTGTAAAGTATGCCTAGACAAGACAACCTAGAACTATACAATTCTCTCCCCAGCGGAGTCACTAAAACTCTATTGGCTAACAGATTGGGCACCTTAAGATATCACAATTCTACACCTGAAAGGTGCTAGAATTAACCAAACAACTCTAAATATCAACCTTTAAACAAAGACAAATGTCCTCTGAACTTTGTCGAGATACAACTACCTCACAATATTTTCAATGAATCAAATACTTAAAACTAAATATCATGTATGCTTTTAACCAGAAAGTAGTAAAGGTATACCCAATATCAGAAAAATTCCTAATATCAAGTGTGAGATCTGGCAAGCAAGAAGAATTGGAACAAAGACCAAATTTAACTAAACTATTGAAGAATTAAAACATACACCCAATACCATCTGAGAAATTAAATTAATTATGAAGAAGATTGCATCAATTACACAAAGATAAGATATTGCATTAAGATGTCCTCAAACACAAAGATTCAAGAACCCGGATTAACTTCACAACTGAATGCATAAAGACAAGCAGTAATTTCATTCATAGAAAAATATCAAATTGAGCAGTTTCAAAGTGTCTAGAGAGAGAGCATATGAAAATAGATAAAATTAAATAGGCAGATGAGTATTTGCCTCTTTTTCAAGTCCATATTCAATCAAAAAAAAAAGAAAAATAAAAGAAAGAAAAGGAAGTTGAGCCATCACGATGGTGTCGCTTTGTTTCCAGCTTCTGAGGTCAACAAGGGTTTTTTTCGCCAATCTTGGAAATATTTAAGGATGTGTAACAATTATTTATGTTGAGTGATAGTCACATTTTTCATCCTCACTTTCTACATTAGATGATTGTACTTAGTTTTTTCTATGTAGTGTTCACACACTTTCATGATATCATTGCTTGGGATGCAACCAAATGTAATTTCCTAAACTTTGGTAGGTGCTCGGCATTGAACAAAGGTGAATCAAGTGTTTCTTTAACCATTTTCTAAAAACTGCCTATCAAACTTTTGATGTCTATGTCATTCCTCATCTCACCTTATCTCAGAGTAACCAAAGAGCCACCAAGGTACCCAATGCTTCTTTTGAAACAATAGAAAACTCATCAATGATTTCCTTAAGCTTTTTTAAACTCTGTTTAGCAATCTGCAACTTCCACTCCACCCCTTTGTTCCATGACAAGAAAAGAGAGTCTGAAGCATTAGGTATAACCTACTCTGTAACTAGCTTCTCCATATCCCAACTTAACAACAACTTTAATTCATTTTGGTAATTGTTCCATAACTTCTCTTCCTTTTCAATCACAACAATCTCTTCTCCCAAAGTGGTCTTCAAGGCGTTTGTTTCTTGCAAGCATTTTATGGATTCAAAAATGGAAAAGCTTCCCATTTTAATCAAAGACTCACTCCAATCATCTACAACTTTGCTTAGGGTTTGGAAAATTTTTATTTTAATCATGGCCTCTTTTCCAACCACAATTAGAGATTCTACAAAGGCATCAACCTGAGAGAGGGGATGAGGAACAAGCTCAAAGATAGATCTTATACATTTAATCAAGTATTTGACCTGGGCTTTTAATTCATTTTTACTTTTCCTTTTTCAATCTTTCAACCATTGTGGCTGCAAACACTTGAAAATTATGAATGTCTCCATCTCAGGTAGGAGGGAGAAGGTCTATTCTGTTCACCTCAAAATCACCTATTGCTGCCAGAGTAACATCCTTTTCCACTTAAGGGTGCACAATCTCTATTTGGAGGCTTCTTGACTCTACATCATCTATTAACTTGGCAATAGTCTTTAACTTTTTCAATTTTGGGGTTGAAGTTCTTTTTAACAATTGGCCCACCATATACTGCTTAGGTAAACTAGGTTACATAGCCTTTCCTTTTCTTGAAAAAGAGTTTTCCAACCAAGTTGGAGTCACCGAGACCTTAGTTTCATTAAAACTTGGAGATTCAAATAATGTCCTAGTAATTGGAGGGGTGTCCTTTGCAGATGCAATTGCTTGTGGCTTTTGTGATGTACCTACTTCTCTAATAGGTGATTCATCCTAAGAGGGAGAGGATTTGATATTTATTGTTTCCAAACCCTCTTCTTCCTCATCTCCTTCATTCTCTTTTTCAAGAACATGCAAGTTAAAGATATCTTCTCCATAGGTTTGTGAGAACACATTTTTGTTTTGTAGATCCTTGAGCCCCTGATGGTAACAACTAGGAAATTTCACCAGTTGATTTCCCGCTTGCATAAGCTTGAGAAGTACCCTTGACAAGTCATGAATCTTTAGACCTGGTGTGAGGACGGGACTGTTTTGTTCTTTTCTTGGTCACCCACTCTTGTATTCTAGTCAAAACATCAGTAGTCCTTGCCTCAATAGTATCTTTCTCTCTACCACTCCAATCCATGGCATGGATAGGTTGGTTTTCTATTAATTTAGTATACAATGGGTCTACCATATCAAACCCATCTTCCACAATACCCTGTAGATCCCACTTCAAATCATAAATTATTATCTGCTACACTAACAATCTCATCCAAATTCTTTTCTTGACTTCATACTCGTCGAAACAATCAGTGCAATAATCTTAAAGGCTAGGCTTTTGATAAAAATTAAGACTTCATTTCAAATTATTTTTAATATAATCTTTTGAATCAAAAGGAACTTGCTCCTCATATGAAAGAATATTATACTTATACATTTCCTTTTCAATTTTTAGGGCATCATACAATGATTGACAACTGTAAGAACTGAAACCAAAAGGAAAGTGAACTGCTAATCTTTTCCTTCCTTGTCACAACCTATTCACATTAACCAACCACCTACTTACTTCAATGATCACCCACTTATCCTCGGGGTATTTAGGAAACTTGATCAGAAATCCTACATATCCACCAACCCTGATGTAAGAGAATCTTTGAAATTGAATAAAATGGCTACCATAGAAGTCCACAAATTGCATTTCCTTGGGTGATAATTGCATTGCAGGACATCCCTGTAACTCCTTGACCATTCTCATAGTGAAAGTATCAGTCACTCTTTTGAAATAGTGAAAGCTCTTATGAAGTTGTAGCTTATCAAAATAATTATAAATGGGTACTTTCTTTGGGGGTAAATCACTTGGTCTTAATCCAGGCCAAGTTCTAGTGTTGGTGATGGTGTATATCAAATATGGGGACATATAGAAGATCCTATTGATGGTAAAGAATGTCATCAAATCATGCAAGAAATCACTGATAATTTATGCCCAATCAAAGAATTTCTCTTTGCATAACATAATTTGGATGAAGAAATACATCCATTCTTCAAACCCATGAATATCTTCATTTCCCCTTAACCTATGTAGCAACACTACAATGTTGGCTACTTCTTCCACAAAATGAGTTTTGTGTATTTTCTGAGGCAATTGAGACTTACCCCTCTTAGGCTTGGCCAACCAATTATTTGCTATTTCATTTCTATAAACCCCTTTCTTTGTAAAGAATTCAATTTGAGATTTTTTCATATTCATAGATGAATACTCATCCTTTTCTAGGATTCTCAAGCAAGACACGAAGGTAGACCTCTAGACTTTTAGAACTAGGTTATTATCTTCTATCCTAACCTCCCATGTTTATGAATTATAGTTCCTAATGCACTCCAAGTTGAGTTTGGGGCATTGCACTACTAAAGGAAATGGGGTAGCCTCAACCAATCTGCTATCATTTTTCCATTCGGTGATGGGCAGGGGATTTGGTTTATTAAATTTACTTCATATTTTATCCAAACTCACAGGCCCTAGACAGGTATCTCCAATTTCTAGTCCCTAATAAGTTAGCCCAAAGACATTCATAACCCACATATTTAACCCTTGCCATGGATGAGAGTTTATAGTTCAAACTATAGATATCCTTCCAAAATGTAGATAGAAATAATCTAGGAAAGTAAAATAAAACAAGTCAATACTGTAAATACCTCAATGGAAAATCCTGCAACTAAAATTTTATGTCTTGTCCAACTCATCCTCAAAGAATTTCATCACAATGAGAATATTTTTCTAGCACATTAAAAAAATTAAAAAATTCATGGGAAAACATGGGAGTAGATGAGCATTTAATATCTTAAATTACTCCACGACACGTGGTAGTTGTCGCTTCACCATTTTCAATATAACTATCTTTCAAAATTTAAAAATAAACGTCTATAAGTGGCCAAGTGGGGAGTTCGATGAACTATAAAAAAGTGCCCCTGAGTTCAAATAACATGTCAATATGTTGCCTAAACAATGATCATCATGCAGGCCAGAAAGGAAAGTTCGACAAACTACACAAAACACTGCCTGGGTAGAGAACACAGAAAAGTGATATAAAACAAGCTTAAGTGGCAAGGTGAGGGGTTTAGTGAACTATATAAAACACCGCTTGGTTTTGAACAATTACATAAAATACTGCCTAAGTAGGATTAATCCACTTATAAGTTGGTGGATGACCTTTCATGAAGCGGGGAAAAATTGTAGGGTAACAGTATCAAAATTCCTTTTTTTGTTGGATTAGGGACATCAATACCTAGTACAGTGATATTTTTCAAAAAAAAATTGATAATCTGTTATTTTTCCACATGTGCACACCAGAGAGCTTTATTTTTGGTGAAAACCTATGTTTAATCAAACTAAAAAAAATACATACTCAAACTAAAACATATTAAAATTATATTTGATGGATATCTCATTCTGAGGACTACCATTATCCAATTGGGTTTGTGAAGTCTCCTCCATTTTCATCCTCAACTCGAGCTTTGAAAGGAAAATTTTTGTAGAGATTTGGTAGAAGAGGAGGAGAAAAGGGGAGGTTTTTATGGATTCCCCTTTGAGTGAACCTCCCTTGACCTTTGAGTGAAGGGGGGTTCGTATGGACCCCTCTTTGAGTGAACCCCCCTTTTTTGAATTTTCCTTCGCAAAGGGGTTTCACCCAAAGGGGGGTCCATACAAACCCCTTTTTGGGTCCATACAAACACCCTAGTTCGTGCAAACCCCTAAAAACAATTTTTTTTTCATGGGAGCATTTTTGCAATTTTCCTTCCTCAACGAAATTGTAAACCAGTACTGTGGAATCACCTCGAATAAAATAAAAAATTTAAAACACATGTCAAAATTCATTATGTTTTGTTTACCAGTAAAAAAGTGTCACTAAAATCAATTGTATCATTGAATTTCATCAAATGCATCACCATATCAGAAGTGCATCACTATATTGAAAAATCAAATCTATTACTTTGTCGTAAATAGTAACATCAATCACATTGCTATATCAAATGCGTCACTATAATGAAATTCATGATGTGAATAAAAATCACTTCACTGTCACTATTTAAAATATGCGGTGATGAAATTAAATCACATTTCGTTGAATTAATTATGTTTCACTAAAATAAAACCAAAGTGCATTGATTTGTATAGCAATGCATCTCAAATGTGTCAATGAATCCATCAATAGCTTCGTTGAATCTACAAACACAAGAAAAGAAAATTCTAAAGAGAAATTAATCAAATTTGATTAGTACTGCCCTCCTTCTAGCACCAAAATGTGACCAATGTCATAGTGTAAACTAAATGGACTATATTCATACAAATTTAAACCCTATTTAATCCCCTTAGCATTAATCCCAATAAGATATTCAATATCAACAAAATGAAGAAGCCAATAAACTAACATGCTAAGAACATGAAAGATTAACAAAAATCTATTCTATGACCTTGAATTTTATCCTATTGAGGGAGTGGTGTTGCATTGATGTGGAATGGTGACCCTTTCCCAATCCCTTGCATAGTATGATCTTGTTTGAATCAGTTTTATTGAAGAAAACTAATGAAACTGATGAGAGATGAACTAAACATGATAAAAACTAGTTTAACATGATGAATGCTAAGATTTTTGATGTAAGTGTATGTAAACCTATGCTAAATGTGTACAATATTCAAATATGCAAGCCTTAGATTCCAAAATATGCTAAATGGATGCAAACTAAGTTACCATGGAAGCCATTAATGGATGCTTAAGCTAACTATGCATGAAAATCAATCTAAAATGCTATTCAACATGAAACATGGATGCAAATGAGTGTGAGTTTCAACAACATAAGTTTTCTATCAAATGATGAATCCATTTTTCTCCAAATAGTGATTTATTTATAGGAAAGCAAATGAGAAATCAAGGGCTCAAATCAATTTAATAAATCAATGGTCAATATTGAATGAAGGGTGAACACATGGATCAAAGATTCTCATAAATGGATGAGAATTAATGTTCACATGGATCAAGAAGAGATCAAGGGTTGAGAATGATTAAAAAAAACACACTTTGTAAAAACTTTGAAATTTTATTACATAGTTTGTTTGAAATAAATCATTCCAATTTTCGAGCCAAATAGGAGAATATTCCTTTATGCAAGTGGATGGAGGGAAATTAACAATTGTGGGAACGAAAAAAGTATCCCTTTTTTCTTGCTTGATATTGGAATAATTGATGATAAATGGACTTAATGAGGCTTTGATTTGGTGTTGTGATGTTTTTTTCACATCCACACTAGGTCTTGAACCCTTTCAAACTGAATAAAATACATTTATTAATGCCTTGTAAAGGTGTTATAAAGTGTTGTAAAATGCTTTCAAGCCTCTCTAGACTTAATGAACCCATATTTCCCTAATTCAACATTATAAAATGTATATAATTGCATATTCACATTAATCTAGAAGGCTTTTGAATTAAAATTAACTTTAATCTAGTGTTGTAATGTTTCTTACACATTCACATTGGATGTTGTGCCTTTCTAGGCTATGTGGACCTCATCTTGGTGTTGTAAAGTGTATTTAGTCACACTTTCACATTTAATTGTGTGTACCAAGCCCTAATTGACCTTTACATCATCATTAATAGGTCCCTATTGCCCCATATTGTGCATCCTGGGCATAATTTCATCAAATGACCGACTAGAACAATCTAGAAACTTGATTTTCTTATGTCCTAACCTTCCAGCTAATAGAATGGCCCATTTGGGACCTATTCAACCTTTATGGTGAATGAGTCCCATCTAGATAGGACCCATTCACCCTTGATGGTGAATGAGTCCCATTTGAGCCATTTTCAGGGTTTAAGCAGGAAATTTTGGATTTTAAGTTTCATTTTCCTTCATGTCAGCCTTAGGGATCCAATTAATAGGAAAATAAGGTGGATTGCCTATAAATATAAGTCTCTAAACCCTAATTTACATCTCTTAACTCATTTTCATAACTCATCCATCATTTTTCTTCCACTTCAAGACAAGCAAGCTAGGGTTTCATCACTCCAAGTCATTCAATATCACTTTTCAAACATTCAAGGGTAGAATCTTCATCTTTGGCTATAGAAAATTAAGATCAAATCATCATGCCAAGGTATTAACTCCATTTTTTCATGCTTCATTACATTCTTTCTTCATTTGGTTTAATTACCTAAAAAGGGGTTTGACCAAGGCAAACCCCCATGCCCTAACAATCAATATTTTCTCCTTCCCTCCTTGTGTGTTTACAGATTTAGGCATCTTTAAAGGCTTGGAAATCATTGAAGATCAATTTTAAAAGTTTTTGAAGAAATCTCCTTGTTGGATAAGGCAAAATATCAACAAAAAGTCACTTTCAGACCCAAAAATTAGACTTTCGGAGGCAAACACTTATCAAGAACCGACGTGTAGACCGGAGATTTCAGTTTCCACTTTTGGATTTTTAGAAATTCAAAAGTGGACTAATTTTCCATTGATGGAAAATGAGTCCCACTGTCAGGCCTAAGCATGGTTTTCTACATTTTTGGATACCCATTTGCCTGAAACGGGCTTCAAAACAATTTCTCAGATCTAGGACTAATTCACCTAGAATGGAAAATGAGTCCTAGTAGGCCAAATTTTCAGCATCAGTAGAATTTTAGAATTCATTCCTAGTCTCCATCAAGTTCTCAGGTGCACACCTTCAGTTTCATTCATTTATGTTACAGTTTTCATTCACTTTCTAGGTGTTTTTGCATATCACAATGTGTTTTCTAGCATCTTGCATCAATAATTAATTAATTTTATCAATTTATTGCACTTAGGAAATTAAATTTAGACACATTTCATCCATATTTTCATTAATCTTGAGTGTAGACATTTCCCATTTTGGTCCATCTCTCTCCTTTTAGGTGAAAAACCCTAGAAGTGTTAGAGAGCATTAGGGTGCAAAAATCTTTGTCTCCATTTTGGTGAGCCTACTTTTCAAATACTTTATTTTTTTTATTTGGAGTCCATCATCCTGGATTTAGCTTGCATACATTAGATTTTACATTGTTTTGTATTCTAGAGTTTTAAAACTTACATTAGTGAAAAGCTCATTTAGCTTGCATTTTTACATATAATTTCATTGAGAATTTCTGAAATTATGTGTCTCCATCTTAGGTCTACATCATACAACATCAAAATCATCAAAATCAATTGAAAATTTCTAAAAAAATTGCAGAAAACCCTTACTGGGACTCATTCTCCATTTTGGGCAAATCAATCCTAGTCTAGATTTTTAACTATCTATTGTAGAATTAGAAACCTCATTTTTGTGCTTCCTAAGCCTCCTAGTACCATATATTATAAGTCTAGAAATTTTTGGAAACATTTTTTTTATGCACCTAGCTCAAAAATATCATTTTAGACCACTCATTCTTCAAATCACTTCACTCACAAACATCATTAGATCTGAAAATGCTTACATTTCTAAGATTTTGAATCACATGGCTAAAAGTACTTTTCACTTTTTCTTACACAATGTTTCTATTCATAAAACTTTGCATAAGTTTGGTAAAAGTGCTTTTCATTCTTGTATATACATTGTTTACATTCTTAAAATTTTGCATACATTGGATAAAAATGTCTTACATCCTTGCATATACATTGTTTATATTTTTGAAACATTGCATGACATGGTTACAAGTTCTTTTCATTTATGTTCAAACAATGTTAGTATCTTACATCTTTAGACATGTTAAGAAAAATTTTATATCCCCTCTCTATGAGAGTGTTTTAATGAAAGAGACTACAACCTTCGACATTCCTAATGATCATATTTTTTCTTCAACTAATATCTCTCCTATTGGAAAAGAAGATATTATGGTGTTAAAAGAACCAATTCATGAGAGTTTTGAGAATCCTAGTTGTTTCTCTCCTTTTACCTCTCTTAGTGGACAAGACATTCATAACCAACATAACATAACCATGGATAATCATGACTCTAACATTTGTCCTTCTCTTAGTATCTCTCCTAGTTGTGACAAAGATACTTTGTTAGAAAACACAATCCATGACAATCTTACTTTTCCCCCTTCACCTAGGAAAACACTTATCGAGCAAAAAAATTCAACCATTGATCATTCCCCTACTTGCGACAAAGTCCTTTTACAAGAACCAACCTTTGAATGTCAGGAACATTTGGCTTGTAGTTCTCTTAAAAAAACTCCTCCTAGGGCGAATATCATGGTGTTATAAAATGGAAACAATAATAATGTGACTTCCTTAGATCAAAAGATGATTATCGATTCCCCTTTATTAGAGATACATCAAACCAAGATTGTTGGGGTTATGAATACGCAAGTGTCCATTCAATCTCCCTTGATTAATGGACCTCATCCATACCCTGTGGGACATCCTAAGAACCCTTTAATCCTTTATCCCCCTTCAAACAAACAACAAATTCAAAACCAACCTAAAATCATTCTCTACCCACCGTCACATAAACCTTCACCTCCACCTAAACCCGAGTTTACCCTTTACCCACCTTAGAATAATGTGCCACAAAAACCAAGTCATAATACCATTTCTCATACATATAACACTCGAAACAATCTATCACCACCCCAACCAACCCCAACCTCCTTACCTTTTCCTAATTCTATACTACCTAGTGCCTGTCGATTAAGGGAGTATGATCTTATTGAACTTAAGAGCACTCCCTCAAAGATCTCCCTTTGTGACCTTCTTCAGAATTCACCTACCTATCACATTATGCTTCAAATAGCCTTATAAAAAGTTCCTATCCCCCCTAATGCACAATCAAATGACATAGCATCTATAATTCAAGGATTGAATGCTGACATTGTTTTGGTGGAACTCCCCACTTTGGCTATGCAAAAACAAAATGAAGCTTTCCAAATAATATCTCAATACAATACAACAAAGATAAAGCGAACCCTTTTTGACAATGGCTCCACTCTTAATGTGTGTAGTGTAAAACTCTTAGATAGGCTTTGTGTGGATACATAAAAATTCAACCTGATTCTCTATCTATTAAAGGCTTTGACAATGTAGCAAAACAATCACTTCGTATGATTACTTTTCCTATTATAGTTGGAGTGGCCACATTGGATACAAAAGTTAATGTTATGCCTCATTAACTTTCATATAATCTCCTCCTAGGAAGACCATGGATTCATGAAATGAATGTAGTGCCTTCCAGTCTTTATCGTAAAATGAAATACATCTACAACAACAAAATATACATCCTTGACGCTGACCCTAATCCCAATAGTCATGCACACATTGAGAAAAACAATGTGCATCATTTAAACACATTAACACCAACTACGCAAGTGGAACACTTCCAACAAAAAGACAAACAACAACATATTAAACAAATCACAAAGCTATTAGACGATGATTGGGGTTCCTTAGATTTCACACCAACATTCATGGGTGAGTACAAGATCATAAAAAAAATTCAAATAGGGGAAACAAAAAATCAAATGACCCTTTGAAAGCATCCACCTCAACCACTTTAGACCAAAACATAACAAATTACACAACAACATTTGACGAACACAACAACGACCAACAACCTGATCCAAAAGAAATGCAAAAGCTTTATGGAAAAGGTTATGAACTTATGAAAAAACTTGGATATAGTGGAAAAGGATGTGGTGCTCACGAAAAAGGTATCTGCAACCCCATAGATCCTATCACACAACAAACAACTCATGGTCTTGGTTATTATCCTTCGATAGAGATCACCAAGCCTTCACTCAACATCAAAACTCTCAAACAACATTCTTTCAAGCCAACTTTAATTGTAAAGCATCCTGAACTCATCGACACTAGTGGTCTTGAAAATCATCCTTTACAAACCATGACACAAACAACAAACTATTTGCTTAATGTCAATGTCATCTTGTAAAACACTAATGAATTGAATGTGTTAGATTTTACACCCTTCTATAAAGGAGAGAACAAAATCTCACAATCTTAATAGTCTTGTGTAGGTATGACATCTTGTACATCTAAGAAAGAAGTTTCCTTGTCATAAACTACATGACCACCTCCTCCCATTGATCAAGAGGGTATCTTGTCAAGACTTCTCCAAGATCACCTGATCACCCTTCCTCCATGAACTCACAATAAATTATATTACAAGACTTCATTTTGTGCCTATCATAGATTTCATGGTCATTCCACTAATGAATGTAAGGATTTGAGTAGTACAATCTAGAATTTCCAGGAGTTTGGTATTCTTCCTTCTATGGGAGCACCTAATTCCTCTACTTGATACTTATTTTCACTCTGGCATTCATTTCATTAATCATTTCGACTCACCTTTGTCCTGCACTAAGTGGCGGAAAAGGGTTAGGCAACCTTTTGCTCATATTTCACCCGTCATTGTGTCTTTTGACTCATCGTTAACCTTTCATGAAAATATAAGATTAATCTTGAGATGTGGACAACATGTTCCTTAAGTTGGCTCTCATGTGACATACTACCCTTTTCATGATGTATTTTATCAGAAACATATGACTTAGCATAGGGCTTTCCAAATAAGCTCTCATTTCTTCTTCTACTTTAAAGTAGTTTCTCCTAGTCATAGTGTTCACAACCACTTTAAAGTGGGTGCATACATCACCACTCACATTTCATTGTACAATTTATTTCTTCTTGCGATGCGTCCTCTTCTTGGTGGAGTCATTGGGCTTGATTCCCTCCAAGAGCATGATACTTCTTTGACACATCCTCTCTTGGAAATATTAAGCACGATGTTACCTAAGATGAGACCTTGCATGAACTAAGCAAAATCCTTTTGAGCACACCTTACACTATTTTCACATTTAGAACAATTGTTATATGGCCACCTTTCATAATACAGCTTGTATGCCTATGGTGCCATCCTGTTTGTCTTTGAGTGTCAAGCATACGAAGTTTTGCTTACCTCATAGACCTCAAAAATATTTTTCCTTTGTGGTGCCTTATTAAAGTTATCAGGAGGTATAACTTTGGTATGGTTAAGCGGAAAATCCCATTCTGAGGCATGACTTTTCCCCATAGCCACCTTGCAGATTTCTCACCCCGAGGACAACCAGAAGTTTTGTGGCCCCAGAGTGAGTTGGGCCTTCTCACCCAGTAGACAACCATGAGTTTCCTCACCCCAGAGTGAGTACACATTTCTTTTTCCAAAACAAACAACCTAGACCTAATCCACAATGAGCTAGAAAAAATGGTCAAAGCTTCATCCACCTTTTTTTCTTTTCTCTTCCTTCTAGTTCTCGACATTGAATGATCATGTATCTTGTTTGTTGCAAACCATAAACCCTTATTCATGTCCTTTTGCACTTATGTTGGCTTGACTTAAGATCTTGGATCCTGGGGGGCTTGTACAACCTCCTTTGATGTTTTTCATCCTTTGTCATCCGCATTGGTACGAGAGGACCCCTCTTGAATGTCTACTTTAGTGTGAGTTTGAAGCAAGAACATCCTCTCACTAAAGTGGGGGCTAACTGTGGACATAAAAAAAGTGTCCCTTTTTTCTTGCTTGATATGGGAATAATTGATGATAAAATGGACTTAATGAGGCCTTGATTTGGTGTTGTGAGGTTTTTTTGACATCCACACTAGACCCTGAACCCTTTCAAACTGAATAAAATGCATTTATTAATGTCTTGTAAAGGTGTTGTAAAAGGCTTTCATGCCTCTCTAGACTTAATGAACCCACCTTTCCCTAATTCAACATTATTAAACGTATTTAATTGCATCTTCACAATAATCTAGAAGGCTTTTGAATTAAACTTAACTTTAATCTAGTGTTGTAATGTGTCTTACACATTCACATTAGATGTTGTGCCTTTCTAGGCTATGTGGACCTCATCTTGGTGTTGTAAAGTGTATTTAATCACACTTCCACATTGAATTTTGTGTTTGAAGCCCTAATTGACCTTTACATCATCATTAATACGTCTCTATTACCCCATATTGTGCATCCTGAGGCATAATTTGATCAAACAACTAACTAGAACAATCTAGAAACCTGATTTTCTTATCTCCCAACCTTCTAGCTAATAGAATGGCCCCTGTGGGACCCATTTTCCCTTGATAGTGAATCAATCCCATCCAGGTGGGACCCATTCGACCTTGATGGCAAATGAGTCCCATTTGAGCTATTTTTTGGTGTTTAAGCAGGAAATTTTGGATTTTAAGTTTTATTTTCCTTCATGTCGGCCTCAGGGTATGTGTAGGATCATGATAGGCCAAAAAGTGGTGATATGATGGGTATGTGTAGGGTATGTGGTTGATGACTTTTTTTACCCAAAATTGATTGATGAAAGGTTTTAAAGGAGATTTTGAGCTTTCCACCTAATATAAATTATGTTTTACTTTTGAATTTAATAAATAATTATTATTCATTTTCTATTTAAATTACAACTAAAGTCTTGATTGATAGGATGATTGAAAAACATCTATATTTTCTCAAACGGTATCATATTTTTGAATCTAAAATATGCATCACATTCTATGCTTCCATACTATATAGGATTTTAAAATTTCATTTTTGACCAAGTTAAGGTGGTCACATACAAGTTTTTTATACTTTTAAAAAGTTGTGAAAAAATTCATAATTAATTATTTACTTGGAAAAAGTTAAAAGATATGCATCACATTGAGACATGAGTCCTTCACTTATATTCCAAATCTTATAAAAAAATATTATCATTTTATTGTGGTTAGGGTGGTCAGACAGACACCTATTTCTTATTTTTTCCCTGAAATTTATGTACTATTGCATTGAAATCTCAAATTTTCACCAAATAGATTTCTTTTTTAAATAAACCTAGTAGTTTAGAAACTACATGCAATTTTCTATAGATTCTATTCATACGTATTTTTAAAATAATACTAGATAAATTATTCAAATTTTTATGTCAAGTTGCCTAACTCTTATTTTTCTAAATTTTCACCACTTAAGGGCCTATTTTTTGCCATGATGATCCTTCACATACCCCTTAGGGATCCAATTAATGGGAAAATAAGGTGGATTTCCTATAAATATAAGTCTCTAAACTATAATTTACATCTCTTAACTCATTTTCATAACTCATCCATCATTTGTCTGCCACTTCAACTCAAGCAAGCTAGGATTTCATCACTCCAAGTCATTCAAGGTCATTTTTCAGACATTCAAGGGTAGAATCTTCATCTTTTGATGTAGAAAATCAAGATCAAATAATCATGGAAAGGTATTAACTCCATTGTTTCATTCTTCATTACATTCTTTCTTCATTTGGTTTAATTACCTCAAAAGGGGTTTGACCAAGGCAAACCCCCATGCCCTAACAATCAATATTTTCTCTTTCTCTCCTTGTGTGTTTGTAGATTTAGGCATCTTCAAGGCTTGGAAATTATTGAAGATCAAGTTTTAAAGTTGTTGAAGAAATATCCTTGTTGGATAAGGAAAAATATCAACAAAAAGTAACTTTCAGACTCAGAAATTAGACTTTCAGAGGCGGACACTTGTCAAGAACCGGAGTGCAAACTGGAGATTTTAGTTTCTACTTTTGGAGTTTCAAAAATTCAAAAGTGGATTGATTCACCATTGATGGTGAATGAGTCCCACTACCAAGCCTGAATAGGGTTTTCTACAATTTTAGATACCCATTTGTCCAAAACAAGCTTCAAAACAGTTTCCCAGATCTAGGACTAATTCACCCAAAAATGGTGAATGAGTCCCAATAGGCCAAATTTTCAGCATCAACAGTGTTGGTGCCCAAATCAATAGATGCAATGAGTCTTATAGAATAGCCACTTTCTTATATTCAAACTCAAAGGTGGATTTGGAAAACAAACAAGATTCAATCAAAGAGATTGATATCTTTTACACTTTTGGCTCTGTTAAACCAGGGAGGGTAATCCCAACAGTAGGGTATGTGCAAGATCATCATGGAAAAAACATGCCCTTAAGTGGCAAAAAAATCAAAAAAATCAAAGTTAGGCAACTTGACTTAAAAATTTGAATAAGTTATCTATATTATTTGAAAAATATGTAAGAATAGAATCTATAGAAAATTGAATGTAGTTTCTAAATTACTAGGTTTATTTTAAAAATAAACAAATCTATTTGGTGAAAAATTGAAATTTCAATGCAGAGTACTTAAATTTCAGGGAAAATAAGAAGTAGGTGTTTGTCTAACCACCCTAACCACAACAAAATCATAATATTTTTATAATATTTTAGATATAAGTAGAGGACTCATGTCCCAATGTGATGCATTTTTTTGTAATTTTTCCAAGTAAATAATTAATTATAATTTTTTATTACAAATTTTAAAAATATAAAAATTTGTATGTCTAACCACCTTAACTTGGTCAAAAATTCATGAAATTTAATTTATTTTTAATCCTATAGTATATGAAGCATAGAATGTGGTATGTTTCAGATTCAAAAAATGTGATACTATTTGAAAGCTATAGATTTTTTCAATCAGCCTATCAATCAGACTTTAGTCATAATTCAAATAGAAAATGAATAATAATTATTTATTAAATTCAAAGTAAAGCATAATTTATATTGGTGGAAAGCTGAGAATCTCCTTTAAAAGCCCTTTTTCGTTTCATCAATTTTGGGTAAAAAAAAAGTCATCAGCGATATGGGCCATCATATCACTTACATATCACCACTCTTTGGCCCACCATGATCCTGCACATACCCAGTATATTTATAGATACTTTTGTGCCAAAGTATCAAACACACTGTAAACAAATGTTTCTCCTTCAATTGTTTGAAAGACACAGTACCTTAAAGGTTTGGCTAACCTTCATGGTAGTGTTTGATTCAAACATGAGGGATATAATAAAATGAGCTTAACACACAAACCAACTTAGATTGATAAGTAAATTGATAAATATTTGTAATCAGTTGTTGAATTAATCACTAGAATGAAACAAGAATAACACACTTAGATCAGTGCTTCATCCATTGGAACGAAGTCAACCTCAATACTTGTACAACTTAAAAAAAAATTAATACACAACATCATCTAAGCTTTGAAGATACTGTATTATAGTATTTCAACATAACATATCAACCACAACTTATTATTAGAATCCTAGCACTCGACCTAACATAAACCAGTAGCTTCACTCAAGCATTTACATACATTCATTGAATGGATAAGCAAGAATAAAACTAAACATTTACTAGAATTCAATGAAGACAAGTAAAATAACTCTTGATTATGTTATTCATAGTTTATCAAACCAGTACATAGGAGAGAAAATGATTCAAAATATTCACCATTAAGTATTATTATGCCAATATTGCTATCAAAACTACATACATATTGACAAAAACTCAAAATCTAAGACTTAACTTTGAAATGTTCAGTATTACAATGTTCACTATGAACAATTCTAGAACAACTCACTCTTACAATGAATAAGAAAACTGCACTTAAGGAGAAAGAAAACCCTAAATTCTCATCAGAAGAAGACACTTGGAACATTTAGGTTCGTTGATGAATAATTTCCTACCGCCTGAAGAGAAATCCCTAATTTGTACTCTGATTCGCGCTTCATGCACCTGCTGCTCTTTAATAGAAAAATATTCCTTCCCTGAAGAATCATCATTCCTCTTTATTCTCATGTTGAAAAAATATTCTTTGTTTACAAAAGATTGTATCTCCTCTTTCAGTTTTCACCCTGTTGTGTGAAAACTAGTTCTCTCTGTAAAATGCTCTTCACCAGAAAATACATTCACATAGTGAATATATTATTGACATTAGTACAAAATTATTTCTCATGTCCATTTACTTTTTGCATATTACATCTTTTAAAATTTTTTCCCAGTTATTAACTTTACTTCATCAAGCGTTAAGAAATGTTTTACCTGTACCTTCATAATTTTCATGGGAAAAATATTTTATCTTGTGCCATTTGATTTCACTTTGCAGTTTAAAATTTTACATTTTAAAATGATGGCTTTTAAAACATCATACTCGACATAAAAAAATTTAAAAGTTAAAGAAAACTTTAAAAAATTATGATGCCCACCAAGTCATTGCTCCAATTCCCGTTCTCCCGCTATTGTTTGGTGACGATGGCACAATTCCATTCGGGCTTATAGGAAACCATTCTTTCCAGCCAAAAAAAAGATTTAAACATTAAAAATTGTTGCTTGTAATCATTTTCTCTCTAATGCCCGCTCTCCTGAGGGCTCATGCTAATGTTATCTTAACCTCTCTCAGGCTAACATGCTGGGGTGAAAATTCATCCACGTCGCCCTTTCTTTGTTTTTTGTTGTTATTCAACACCTCTATTCACCCTAGTTCATCTGCTCTGCAAGTTCCTCCATTAACCAACCCTGTGTACACTTACATCGTGCAATTTCATTGGTATCTCTTTTGCTTTAAACTGAAAAATGTCTCCATCTCTTTTTTGTAGAAAACTCAATAGAGAATCCCTCACACCTCATTCATTCTATACTTAAGCTACAAATTCAAGGCTTGATGTCCATCCTTGTACTGAGGAAATCTTATCAAATGTTAACACATATATAAAACTTACTCTTTATATCATGCTAGCCACACACTATCTTCTCAATCTTGTGTCGTTTTCTTTGAATTCTTCCTTCATTTCAAAAGATGTGAAACAATTCCACTTTTCAAGTGAAATATGATCCACACAAAATGATTGCATCTAATTTACTTTGTGTATCTTTGAATGTTTCTATGTTACCATATACATAAAAGCATTTGATGAGTTTTGCATCACTCATCAACACTGAAACATGCAACCACATAATTTGGAAACCCTAAAATATTAGCTATATAAAAAGTTCATTTTTCTAGCATCATCATGGCTCCTTGGTGTAGTGGCTATCATGCTCGCAACATTCAAAATTTCCTGATTTTGATTCCAGCACTTCATAAACATTTCATCGAGCCCTTTCAATTGGTGATGGTGTCCCTTTCTATCAGCACATTACCTTAGACAATTTGATACATTTTCAATGCTTTTTTCAGTTAAAATGAATGCCCTTCTTCTGACAACAACATTTGATTTATTTCATGTTGATTTAAAATTGCTTCTTTAGCTTCGAGCCAAGCCAATCCTTTCTTTTGCAGTTCCCTGCCGCTAAGCACTCATAAAATGGTTGATGAGTCTTTAACTACATTCAATTAGCACGTTGGTTGCTACTCATCCTTTTTACACCACATGAGGTCTTTGTAATTGTTGTCATCTTAATGTAGTGATCGATCCCTCTTAAGGTGCACTATCAGGCCTTCATCTTCAAGTGATGCCATCCTCTCATAGCGAAGTTTTGAGTAGCATTTGTTCTAAGTTCCCTGTTTTGTTGCATACATAAAGCCTTTTTATGTACACTTATCCTCCTTAAATGTGTCCCAAGAACCTCTTCTTTGAAAAACATCTCTCTTGAATTTTCATATAATAAAGCTTGTTCATCCTACTTTGAACTTGTTAATTTTTCTTGTAGCTTCCACATCCTCATTTACTTGATGCATCCCTTGACCTACTGTGTATTCCCCATCAATTTAAAATTTGATTGGATGCCATTTTGAACCTGAGCCATGGTTTGCAAAATTTGAAGATATGCATCCACATAAAGAGGAAACTATGAAACAATTAGCCTATATAATTGATTTACACTTTTAGTATCATGTAGTTGTTTAAACAGATTAGCAAGATTTAAATAGTGTTGTGACTTTCATCCTATGGTAATTTAAATAAAACACCGTCTTCATTTGTAAATGCATTCACTTATCAATGTAATCCTATTCATAATTTTTGCATCTCTGAGACAAATTTGTCCCCTACTCGGTATCACCATTCATTTGGTAGCACAATTATCATGAATATTAACATAAGATTGTCATGTGACTGCCTCGTTACCTTCTAAAAGATTGTCTTATGAAATTTCACTTGTGCTCATCTTTTAAACCTCATACTAGAATCAAAGATAGACCTTACTTTGTATTCAAACATTTGAAGGTAGTTATAATTGTGTACCCCCCATATGTTGACCTCTTCAAATCAAATTATTTGAAGTGATTGCCACAATGCAACACTCAAAAATTCACAACTCTACAAAGCATGTTGGATCCCCAAGTGGGCTCGGCTAAAAAAAAAAAAAAATTCAAACAAGTTTCACTTTGAATTGATCTGAGGCTACTTGCATATGCATCTAAAATGAAAAGATGAACTGGGTTGCCTTTAAAACTTGCTTTCTGGCATATTTGAATAGTGAGTCAAACAAGTCAAATAGGCTCTGGAATTGCCTTGGAAAACTAGTTAAATGACCTCGTCAAGTCATGAAAATTTACAAGCATGCATAAATTTGACCCAAGAATGAATTTCAACAAACGACTCGAGAAAATAAGATACAAGGTGAAAGATGTTCAATTTCAAAGTACCCTACTTGGACTTTTTTGCAACTATACCTATTTAGAACTGATTAAAGCTCACCAAGTTGCTACTTTGAAAAAATATCAAATCATCTTTTGGGGAACTACCACTAGACACACTAGTTCATTTGGGTAGAATGAGTATGTGTACAAGATATTTTTCCCTAAATCATCATTCTTCAAAATATATTGAGGTTCAAACTTGACCACCTTGAAAAGTTCTAAAAATGCAAGTGTAAAAATAGAGCAAACTGCATTTTCTTTTGGCCTGGTAAAAATAACAAATCAGATCATGAGGCTTTGAAATCGGACCAAGGAGTACATTATTGTAGGGATAATGGAGAAAAAGAATCATTTTGGCATGGCAATCATCCAGTTGCAAAATATCAATCCAAACAGGAGGCCACTTCGTAGGACAGAGAGTTTGCAAACAGTAAAACAGTGCCAGAACCCTTTAGCTTCACTTTTCAAAACACTGTCAAAACTCATCATGGGAAGCTAAAAACTGGAATACATGTTCACTTATTTCACATGAGTATGTCCATCAGGGGGTTTGGAAAAAAAATCATTAGGCACTAAAATATGACCCTCCAAAGTAGGTTAGTTGGGAAAATTTTGCAAGTGCACTTTTGAGTGCATAGAGGCAAATTTTTCAATATGGGCACTTCAAATTTGAAAATTTGAAGGTGCCAATAGTGGCTCCGACTGGGGATGTATGCCCCTTGTGGGCATAGCAAGAATTCATATCCTCTGGAGAAGCATACCAATTGCCTACTTCATTGGGTGACAGAGTCAAAAGGTGATCTTTGCCCCCCACTGCTCTGGTTTGATAAGTGAAACCATATTTGATTGCCCAAGGCCACCAAATTTTTTTCTCTTCTTACCTCTATCATAGACAAAGTTCTCATTACATTTCACTGAAAGCAATCTGAAAAGATCACTACAATATGTCTGATTAAAAATGTTGGTATCTCCCAACAACCCATTATATACAACATTATCAATGTAAATTTACAATTATCAAGCATCTAAAAATTAGGAATATCCTTAAAATACCGATTATCATGTGGCAACAACCTATTATTTTTATCATTTAAATCATTGTCAAGCAGAAAAGAACCTTCTTCAATGTTTTGCATATTGTCAAACTTTATTAAAACTTCATCCAGCCGAAAATAACAACACTCATATTCTGCCATATGGCTAGTACCATCAGGCTCAATTTGATTATTAGTTTTCCTGTCAAAGGTGAAAAAATCATGAGAACTAATCAAAAGATTATGTACATCATGCAAACTATCTCCAAGTGTATGTAATGAGATACACTCATGCATTGGGACACACTGTAATTGTGCCCCATAATGTTGGTGTAGAGAATCGACAAGATTCTCTAACCTATCCTCAACATTGTTCACTTTGATATCCTTTGAACATAACATATCAACATCTTCAACATCTAAAGCTTGTTCAAAAGTGCACAATTGTGGTTCACAAAGATAATCTGATTTCTCTTTCAAAACAACCTCCACATCTACATGAAAAAACTCATAACTAGGATCATCAAAGTCAGAAGATAGACACTTATCCAAATCTGCATTAATATTTTCAAGACTTGGCTCATTGCATATGCAAACCTCATGGTTATTTGTTGTTCCTAACTCATTAAAACAAGTTTTTGAACTTGCATCAGCCTTCACACTTTCATATTCATCATACAATGCATCATTAAAATCAAATGGTTGTTTGTATTTATCCACATTACCATCATGTTGACCAGCTGGTTTACAACTAGAAGGAAGCTCAGATACACATGCATCATATCTTGCATAGTAAAGATTGTCATCACTGTCAAAATCAATATGGGCAACACACAACAACTGAGGGTTGTTCACATGTGTATATTTCTAATATTTAGTAGTTAACAGGTTTGAAATTTGTTCACTACTTAATAGATCATTGTTTTGATCCATTCTTTCAACCACTTCCTCTTCTTGACTTCCACTAGAACTGCATGCATTACCAAGTTGTAAATTAGGATATACTATGATATGGGTATGTGCAAGATCATGATGGGCCAAAAACTGGCAATATGATGGGTATTTGTAGGGTATGTGGCTGGCGACTTTTAATTAACCCAAAATTTATGAAATGAAAAGGGTTTTTAAAGGAGATTCTCAGATTTCCACCAATATAAATTATGCTTTATTTTGAATTTAATAACTACTTATTATTCATTTTCTATTTGAATTATGACTAAAGTCTTGATTGATAGGCTGATTAAAAAACATCTATAGCTTTCAAACATTATCACATTTTTGGAATCCAAAACATGCATCACATTCTATACTTCGCATACTATAGGATTAAAAAAAGAAAAATTGAATTTCATGAAGTTTTGACCAAGTTAAGGTGGTCAGACATAGGAATTTTTATATTTTTTAAAAGTTATAATAAAAAAATCATAATTAATTATTTACATGGAAAAATATTACAAAAAAATATGCATCACATCTGGACATGAGACCTCTACTTATGTCTAAAATCTTATAAAAAAATATTATCATTTTATTGTGGTTAGGGTGGTCAGACATACACCCACTTCTTATTTTTTCCCTGAAATTTAAGTACTATTGCATTGAAATTTCAAATTTTCACCTTGAAATAGATTTTTTTTAAAAATAAATAAACATAGTAGTTTAGAAACTACATTCAATTTGCTACAGATTCTATTGTTACATATTTTTGAAATAATATAGGTAACTTATTCAAATTTTTACGTCAAGTTGCCTAACTCTGATTTTTCTGAATTTTTTGCCACTTAAGGGCCTGTTTTTTCCATGATGATCCTACACATATCCATATCACCATCATCAAAATATGAAAACTCAATGGGCTGATCATAAACTAGGTTTTCCCAATCATAGGAAATTGAATCACTAACAACCTTGTCAAAAGCATGGTCACAATCTGTCATAGAGGACAGGCTATCCATTTGTTCATTCTTGCTTACTTCTAGGCTGTCATGACAACAATCCACATCTTTCTTCATTTCAGCATTGGACTGGGTATCATCATTGAGTTGGTCATTTACATCTTCTTGGGATAGAGACAAACATATTCATTATCATGAGCGTCAATGGTAGACATTGCATCACTCTTAACTTGTTCCTTCTCAAGTATGCACTTGTCTATATTTTAAACTAAAGATATCTGATCATTTGATTTCACACAATTGTTAATTTGATCAGCATGTTTAGCCACAATTGATGACATCAAATTTTGCACATATTCATTCCTCATTTTTTCCATATTATCTAAACATGTGTAAGCCATCTACACACTTGATATTTTAAAATCCTTTAATAGTACACTAGATCCCTCCTCAAAAGCTTCAAAATACATATGAATGTAATATCAGGTACTAGGTTTGAAACTTTTAGGGATTAGTGAAAGAGAAATAACAAAACTATGACTGAAAGCAATGCTTGACTCTTCATCTTGTTTTTTAATCTGCTTTAATCTTGTGACAAGGTCGGAAGGTTCTTTTGCAATTTTTTTCCTATAAGCATCCATTAGTTTATCCCAACAAGAAAAGGACTTCTAAGAAAAACTTAAGTACCAATCCATAGCTTTAGCTTCAAGAGATCTAACAAAAAATCTCATCCACATATCTTAATCTCCAAATAAATTCTTCACCATGAAGCTAGAAATTTTTTTGACATGTGCATCTCCTTCACACACATTGTATCCATTAAATATAGGAATCTTCTTATAGGCTCGACTTGGCATACTTTTAACCTTTTAACATTGTATCGATCTTGTCTAATTGGTCATACAATGGATCAAAAGAGTTGACAAAAGGTGCAGCAATTTGGCTAGTAGATCTAGTATGATTATCTCTTAACTAGGCTTGTATAGCCATCAAGTGCTTTTTGTTATCTTCAATTTTCTTCTCAAACATAGCCTTCTATTCCTGGCTAAACCTAGGCTTGTTCACACTTGGGTTCATGTACTTTGTGGTGTCAATTTTTTGAGGATTATCAAACTTCTAAACCTTCTTGATAATATGCATTAAGGTTTCTAATGGCATGGTTATTTTCCTTTGGTAATCCGTAGATGTATGCAAATCTGGGTTTTGTGCATACTCATAACCATAACAATATGAAGAATCACTAGGATAATTGCTAATATGTTGGTAGCCTAGGATTGAAACATATGATAATGCAAGTGGATAGAAATCCCTAGGATATACAAATTCATTCTAACCATCCATACTAGAAAATTTGTGAATACTTAGACAAACACTTTAAATGGAACAACAATTGTATTCAATATGATAGGTTTAGAAAATGAAAGTATGCATAGAACTATGTACCTTCACACCTTCAACTGTTGTAACTTTGAATAGAGAAATTTCAAGTAATAACAAGTAGTAGCCCTTCATGTGTATAAATTGTAGAGAAAAGTCACCATGTCTTCAACAAGAGGAAAACCTTTGAAGCAAGGACATCTTCATCAATGAAAATAAGTTTTTTGAATTCTTCCAACAAAGTCACTTCATAATATTTTGAATTTGGGGCTCCTACAAATCAATTTGCAGATTTGGAACTTCTTCAACTTCTGAATCAATCATTCATTCTTTTTTACTCTTCCCAAATGGATATTCTTTTGATGTCCCTAGCAGAGTCGCCAATCTATTGGTGCCCAAATCAATAGATGCAATGAGTCCTAAAGAATAGCCACTTTCTCATATTCAGACTCAAAGGTGGATTTGGCCAATGAACAAGATTCAGTCAAAGAGACTGAAATCTTCTACACTTTTGGCTCTGTTAAACTAGGGAGGGTAATCCCAACAGTATATTTAGAGATACTTGTGTTCCAAAGTATCAAACACACTATAAACAGATGTTTCTACTTCAATTGTTTGAAAGATGCAGTACCTTAAAGGTTGGGCTAACCTTCATGGCAGTGTTTGATTCAAACACGAGAGATATAATAAAATGAGCTTAACACACAAACAAACTAAGATTGATAGATAAATTGACTAATATTTGTAATCAGCTGTTGAATTAACCACTAAAATGAAACAAGAATAACACACTTAGATCAATGCTTCATCCATTGGAATGGAGTCAACCTCAATACCTATGCAACTTGATATCAATTTAATACACAACATAATATAAGCTTTAAAGATACTATACTACAATATTTCAACATAACATCTCAACCACAACTTCTTATTAGAATCCTAGCACTCATCCTAACATAAAATAGTAGCTTCACTCAAGCATTTACATACATTCATTAAATCGATAAGCAAGAATAAAACTAAACATCCACTGGAATTCAATGGAGACAAATAAAATAGCTCTTGGTTATGTTATTCATAGTTTATCAAACTAGTACATAGGAGAGAAAATGGTTCAGAATCTTCACCATTCAATATTATTATGCCAGTATTGCTATCAAAATTACATACATATTGACAAAAACTCAAAACCTAAGACTTAACTTTGAAATGTTCTATATTACAATGTTCATTATGAACAATTCCAGAACAACTAACTCTTACAATGAATCAGAAAATTGCTCTTAAGGAGAAAGAAAACCCTAAATGCTCATCAAAAGAAGGCACTTGGCACATTCAGCTTCGTTGATGAATAACTGCCTGTCGCTTGAAGAGAAAGCCCTAATTTGTACTATGATTCACACTTCATGCACGTACTGCTCTTCAACAGAAAAATATTCCTTCCCTGAAGAATCACCATTCCTCTTTTTTCTCCTATTGAAAAAATATTCTTTGTTTGCGCAAAAGATTGTATCTCCTCTTCTAGTTTTCACCCTACTACATGAAAACTGGTTCTCTTTGTAAAAATATCTTCTCTAGAAAATACATTCACATAGTGAATATATTATTGACTTTACATAATTATTTCTCGTGCCCATTTACTTTTGCATATTACATCTTTTAAAAAAATTTCCCAGTTATTAACTTTACTTCATCAGGCTTTAAAAAATGTTTTACCCATACCTTCATACTTTTCATGGGAAAAATATTTTATCTTGTTTCATTTGATTTCACTTTGCAGTTTAAAATTTTACATTTTAAAATGAGAGCTTTTAAAACATCATACTCGATAGACATTCTTTTAAAAGTTAAAGAAAACTTTAAAAACTTATCGAGCCCACCAAGTCATTGCTCCAATGCCCATTCTCCCACTATTGTTTCGTGACGGCATCATAATTCCATTAGGGCTTACGAGCAACGATTATGTCTAGCCAAATAAAAATATTTTAAACATTTAAAAATGTTGCTTATAATTATTTTTCCTCCAATTCCCGCTCTCCCAAGGGCTCATGCTGACGTTATCTTAACCTCTCTTGGGCTAATGGGTTGGGGTGAAAATTCATCCATGTCACCCTTTCTCTATTTTTTGTTGTTGGTCAACACCTCTATTCACCCCAGTTCATCTGCTCTACAAGTTCCTCCATTAAGCAAGCTTGCATACACTTACTTCGTGCAATTTTGTCGGTATCTCTTTTGCTTTAAACTACAAAATGCCTCCATCTCTTTGCGTAGAAAACTCAACAGAGAATCCCTCGCATCTCATTCATTCAATGCTTATGCTGCAAATTCAAGGTTTGTTGTGCATCCTTGTACTGATGAAATCTTATCAAATGTTAGCACATATATAAAACTTACTCTTTATATCATGCTAGCCATGCACTACCTTCTCAATCATGTGGTGTTTTCTTTGAATTCTTCCTTCATTTTAAAAGATGTGAAACAATTCCACTTTTCAAGTGAAATATCCATAAAAAATGATTGCATCTAATTTACTTTGTGTATCTTTAAATGTTTCTATGTTACTAGATACATAAAATCATTTGATGAGTTTTGCATCGCTCAACACTGAAACACGTAGTCACATAATTTGTAAACCCTAAAATAGCAACTATATAAAATGTTTGCTTTTCCAACATCATCATGGCTCCTTGGCATAGTGGTTATCATGCTTACAGCATTCAAAAAAATTTATTTATTTATTCCAACACTACATAAACATTTCATCGAGCCCTTTCAACTGGTGATGGTGTCCCTTTCTATCAACACATTGCCTCAGACAATTTGATACATTTTCAATACTTTTTTGAGTTAAAATGAATGCCCTACTTCTAACAGCAATATTTGATTCATTTCATGTTGATTGAAAATTGTTTCTTTAGCTTCGAGTCGAGCCAATCCTTTTTATAGTTCCTTGGTGCCAAGAACTAATAAAATGGTTGATGAGTCTTTAATTGCATTCAATTATCATGTTGGTTGCTGCTCATCCTTTTGTATGCCACAAGAGGTCTTTGTAATTCTTGTCATCTTAATGTAGTGCTCAAGCCCTCTTAAGGTGTGCTATCAGGCCTTCATCTTCAAGTGATGCCATCCTCTCATAGCGAAGTTTTGAGTAGCCTTTGTTCTAATTTCCATGTTGTGTTGCATACATAAAGCCTTTGATGTAATCTTATTCTCCTTAAATGCATCCCATAAACCTCTTCTTTGAAAAACATCTCTGTTGACTTTTCATATAATAAATCTTGTTGAGCCTGCTTTGAACTTGTTAATTTTTCTTGTAGCTTCCACATCCTCATTTACTCAATGCAACCATTAACCTATTGTGTATTCCCCATCAATTCAAAATTTGATTGGATCTCATTTTGAGCCTGAGCCATGGTTTGCAAATTGAAGACATGCATCCACATAAAGAGGAAACTATGAAACAATTAGCCTGCATAATTGATTTACTCTTTCAGTATCATGTAGTTGTTCAAATATATTAGGAATATTTAAATATTGTTGTGACGTTCATCCCATGGTAATTTAAATAAAACACCATCTTCATTTGTAAATGCATTCACTTGTCAATGTAACCCTATTTACAATTATTGCATCTCTGAGACAAAGTTAACCCCTGTTCAGTATCACCATTCGTCTGATAGCACAATTATCATGAATATTAACATAGGATTGTCATGTGACTGCCCCATTACCTTCTAAAAGGTTATCTTATGAAACTTCACTTGTGCTCATCTTTTAAACCTCATACTAGAATAAAAGATGGACCTTACTTTGTATTCAAACCTTTGAAGGTGGTTATGATTGTGCACCCCCCATATGTTAAACTCTTCAAATCAGTTTATTTGAAGTGATTGTCACAATACAACACTCAAAAATTCACAACTCTGCAAAGCATGTCAGGTCCCTAATTGGGCTCGGCGAAAAAAAAATTGTTTTCAAACAAATTTCACTTTGAATTGATCTGAGGTTACTTGCATATGCATCTGAAATGAAAAGATGAATTGGGTTGCCTTTAAAACTTGCTTTCTGGCATATTTGAACAGTGATTCAAACATGTCAAATGGGCTTTGAAATTGCCCTAGGAAACTAGTCAAATGGCCTTCTCAAGTCATGAAAGTTTACAAGCATGCAAACATTTGACCCAAGAATGGAGTGCAATAAAAAACTCAGCAAAACAAGATACGAGGTGAAAGATATTCAATGTCAAAGTAGCCTACTTGTACTTTACTGCAATTTTATAGGTATTTAGAACTGATTAAAGTTCACCAAGTTGCTACTTTGAAAAATTATCAAATCGTCTTTTGGGGAACTGCCACTGGACACACTAGGTCATTTGGGTACACTGAGTACATGTGCAAGAGAGCTTTCCCTGAATCATCATTCTTCAAAAGATATTAAGGGTCAAACTTGACCACCTTGAAAAGTTATGAAAATCCAAGCATAAAAACAGAGCAAACTGCATTTGCTTTTGGCCTAGTAAAAATGGTAAATCAGATTATGAGGCTTTGAAATCAGACCAGGGAGTATATTATTGTAGGGAGAATGGAGAGCACCAATCCTTTTGACATGAAAATCATCCAATTGCAAAATATCAATTCAAATAGGAGGCCACTTCACAGGATAAAGAGTTTGCAAACAACAAAACAGTGTCAGAACCCTCCAACTTCACTTTTCAAGACACTGTCAAAACTCATCATGGGAAGCTGAAAACTAACATGCATGTTCACTTATGTCACATGAGTATGTCAATCAGGGGGTTTGGAATAAAAATCATCAGGCACTAAAATATGACCCTCCAAAGTAGGTTAGTTGGGCAAATTTTGCAGGTGCATTTATGGGTGTGCAAAGGAATTTTTTTCAATATGGGCACTTCAAATTTTAAAATTTAAAGGTGCCAACAAGAAACATTTTAGAAGTCATTCCTAGTCTCCATCAAGTTCTCAGGTGCACACCTTCAGTTTCATTCATTTCTGTTACAGTTTGCATTCATTTTCTAGGTGTTTTTGCATATCACAATGTGTTTTCCAACATCTTACATTTCATTAGTTTTGCATCAATAATCAATAACTTTTATTAGTTTATTGCACTTACGATATTACATTTAGACACATTTCATCCATATTTGCATTAATCTTCAATGTAGACATTGCCCATTTTGGCCCATCTCTCTCCTTTTAGGTGAACAACCCTAGAAGTGTTAGAGAGCATTAGGATGTCAAAATATTTGTCTCCAGCAATCTAGTTAATTAAAACTAAATTTGAATGTGCAAGATGGAGAATAAAGTGATATTCATTAACTTATTGATTTTAATGAAAAGAGGAATGCAATATGGCATTTAATTAAATAGTTTAAAGTTATTTAATTAAATAAGGGAACTTAGGGCTTAGATTAAATAATTTGTATTATTTAACTAAACAAGATGAAATGTTAGTGTGAGAGGGTATGAATCAACTCAATTAGGTCAATTAGATTAGAAGGTGAAAATGAGGCATTTGATTAATTAACTAGGTTAATTTAATCAATCAAGTGAAAAGAAGATGGGTTTAAGGAGGAAATGATGTTAATATATCATATTTAAGTGTGTAGTATCATTCAAGATATTTTTAAGTGTCTACACTTCCCATGTCTTATTAACAAGAGAAAGAAAACAAAAAGAAGAGCTTGGCTATTATAGAGACATTCATTTGGATTTTTAGGAGTCATTTCATAGTTGTCCATGCTCTAACAACATCAATATTTGGTCTAGGGCCTAGAAAATTTCCCATCAACAATATTTACATCTTTGTAACTACCCTATTGATCACAACATTCGAAATAAAGAAAGTATTCAATAGTCTTCTTGTTTTCATTCTTAAACATCAATTTATTTTTTGCATGTGTTTTTTTTTCTAATTGTCTTCTTCATTTATTATTCCTTCCACCTTGTTTAATTGAATTTTTCGTTGATTCAATAAACCCTCACTTTCTTAACTTCTCTTTTAGAAAGGTTAGTTCTTTACAGTTTAATAAAGTTCTTTTTAATTTCAATAAATTTTAGAAATGCAATACCTTTAAATATTATTAATTCTTGTCAATAGTAAAAACAATACATTCATTATATGTAAATAATTCTAATATATTGATCCAAAATCCAAAATTAAATATTTTTAGATCAAAGAATAAGTTATTAACATATTACAATTATTTTTATATATTATAAATAACCTATCATAAACTGATCACAATAAATAATTTTTACCAAATTTTAAATTTTAAAATTATAAATTGGAAAATTTTGAAATTTATATTGCTTTCAATTTTATCTTTTCTATTTATTAATCAAGAAATAAGGTTTTCTAATTGGGATGTCTCTATAAAAATAAGTAGAAAAATCAAATATTCATGGGACCACCACCTTCACAAATAACTCCTTTAAAGGTTGATCAATGGTTGCTTGCCAAAATAAGCTAAGCAATTGCATGGGACCTTACCCTAATATTAGAGTTCCATGAAGAAAGAAAGAAATATACTATTAGATTAATTAGAATCTTTTCTTGAATAATAGCAACCCTATTTTCTAGTTTGAAGATTTTGTCTTTTCCCTCTAATGTTGTTAGTGATTGCCTTGTGAGTTCTGTTGAACATGGCTGTTTATTGTGTTTTGAGTTTTTTATATGGTTAATATTGTAGGTTTGCTTCGACATTGATTGATTTCCGTGTATGACCCGCTTTGTGCGTTTCATTGATCTCGGCTGTTTGCTTGTGTTCTGAGTAATTTCCTTAGTGGGTTTCATTAAGCAGGAGTTTTCTGTGATTTTCACGGTTGATTGCCTTGTGGATGCATTCAATAATGAATTTTTGGGGATCGATCTCTATTTTCCATGAATGTGACTGTTTCAATGGCGGATCTGTTATTTGCCTCCCAGAATCGCTCGATGCAGAGTCCCCTTCGCTCGATTCTGTTTACCAAAACAATCAATGTAGGTTTTTGGCAGAAAAAACAGAGGTCGTGCATCTATCCCCATTGTGGTGTGCCTTGGTTGAGTTAAAATATGTGGTCTAATTCCTAATGTAGTGATCCGACTTTCTGGGTTTGTTCATGGGCTGTTGCAAATCTGTAAAATAAGTGCCGTAGATCAGAACTTTAGACATCAGATTAGAATAGGCCCATGTGTTGAAACAGTGTCCTTAGATCTGAAAATGTCGGTGGATGCCGGAACACCACATAACAGGCGTGCAAGGTTTTGGAATCGTGCATCAGACTTGTAATCCTTTTGTCTCTGCTTGTTTGTTTTTCTGAAGATTTCGGACCACGAATCTTGTAGTGGCCTGACCTGTTTGTTGTTTTCCTTGAGCACCAATCTTGATTAATTTTTGTGCAGAATGTTACAGGGCAACTCTTTTTGCTTGGAGTTGTCTGATCAGAAGTGTCTGTGTCTGTCTCGGTTTTTCACATCTATGAAACTCATGGTTCTCTGGCAACATGATCCCTTGATCTCTTGTTGGGAAACTCTGTTTCCTAAAATTTCTTAGGCTCCAGGTCGTCATTTTCTTTGATCCCTTCATTTTTCAAGTGCGCCAGAGATGATCTATTCATCCATCTCATTTGCATATTTGATGTTTTTTTCTGAAGTATTTAAAAAAAACCCAGAGGAATTGGTAAGTCCAGTCGCCTGGGGGCAGCCTTAAGAGGTGGCTCCAATTACAGGGCAAGTTTTCAATAATCTTTAGACTGTACACAAATGTATATAACAGGTCAATTGGATTTAGAATGTGCCAGAATTATCATGTCTTTCAATTGCCCAACCGGTCTAGTCTACACCTCAGAGCCTGAAATACAGGTTATTAACTCTACCAATAATTTTGTGAGATTTTTCTTGTATCAGATACTGGGGATCTATAAATTGACAGAGGACCATTGTAATGATTCATATACAATTTTAGTTTCTTGCACAATATTGATCAACTTACAACGAAGTCATTCTAAATCCTTAAATTATTAGCAAGAACTTGACACAATGTGACTTGTTAAGAGATCACTTGAGTGGGAAAGCACAAATTTAAATTCAAAAGCAAAAGCATGTATTTTTCTCAATCTAGTTATGGCAAAGGGTATAGCATAACTAGGGGGAAAAGACCTAATAGTTGTGCACCCTAACTTTGCGCTTCTCTAAATCTTATGTGGAAATTTGAAATCACTCCAAAAATTTTACAGCAGCTTACTTGTCAAGTCCCTTGCTGATAACTTTCATTTCAGGGCTACATCATCAAATAGGATGCCACATCAGCATGCTTTTTGTCAAGGTGTCCAAAAAGGCCCAAAAAAAAAAAGTGCTACCAATACTTGTGCATTTACATCATGGGTAGTTGAGCGCTGATGTGGCATCACATGATTGGATGCTTTTTAGATCAAAGGAATACATTTTGTTTAAGCTAGGGTAGTCATGTCACAACTATTGGAGATTATATAAACAACTACTATCACAACTATTGGGCATTATATAAACAACTACTATCACAACTATTGAAACATGCTCAACTATGGGTCCTCTCCCCTAAATGTACAAAAAATAAATTAATCAATGGCATTTAGATGCTATGTACGTTAGAGTTGAAAAGGAAAATCTATCTTTAAAGTAATTAGGTTAGTAAGATAATTTGTAATGGTGAAATTAGCATACACATGATGATTCCTTGATGGAAAAGGGTATAGTATAACTAAACGTACAAAAAAGAAATTAATAAATGACATTTAGATGCTATGTACTTTAGAGTTGAAAAGGAATATATATTTTTAAAGTAATTAGGTTAGATAATTTGTAATGGAGAAATTAACACACATGTTGATTCCTTGATGATAAATACTTGGATGATAAATGTACCAAGAATAGTGAAGAACAAGATGTATAACATATCAAATATATATTTAATAGGTTTATGGTCACATCAAGAACAACCACCATACTCCCCTTGTGCAATAAATAAGCTATTAAAAAATAGTTTTTCCTCACTCTCTCTATTAAACAAGAACAAATATAATAACTTAAGCCATGTGGTTAGCATCACCCCAACCATGGGGACATATTGCATAAAAACAAGAACACAATACAATCAATTCAAGCTTTTCCAATCATGAAAAATAAAATTTCATGACAAATTAAATTGGTACAAGCTTGATACTCTCTACACACATCAAGCTAAACTAAATGGTCCGTACAACTCAATCTCAACCAAGGATAGAAAGCAATGAACAACACAATAATCACTTCAAGCTTTTCAATCATGGTAGATAAGTTTTCATGACTAGCCAAGTTGGTACAAACATGATACTTTCCACATGCATGAAGCTAAACTAGATAGCCTTATGCAAATCAATCTCAACCAATATATAAATGACTCAATTGGTTTGATGTATATGATTAGGAACAATTCTTTGGTACAATAGGTTATCTCAAACCTTTAATTCGTGCTATTTTTTTGTAGTTCCTACTTAACTATCATGTAAAGTTTGGTGTATCCTCTTCTAGCACCTATTGTATTAGTGTCAACATGATTAGATAGATGACAAGCAAGAAATAAATGACAAAATTTGCTAGATAGTTGGCAAGTAAGAAATAATGACAGCATAAGCCTTCTATGCATTAGAGGCATGGATGTTAGATCTTGTATGAAGCACCCACTTGTGCCTCATTGAGCATGCACTTTACAAGTTTGGACACTAGATAAGTGGTATGTGTAGACACTCAAATAGGCCTAACTGACATTATACATCTAATTCTGATTAATTAACATCACTTCTACTATTAATCAACTAATTAAGTTTATTTGATTAATTCACTTCCTGCTCACTAATGTTCATCATGTTTAATTAAATAAATCAATTTATTTAATTAAAACCCTAAAGTCCTCTCATTTGATTGAATAAATCAAATTGTTTAAATCAAATGTCATAAACCCCCTAATCCCTTCAAATTGATTAATCCTAAATTAATTAACTCCTAATCATCATTATCCATTTCTCTAGCTTTTAACTCCCTTAAAGTTAAATCAACCCATGGTCAACTAACCAGGTTGCACATGAAATTCATTTTTTTTAATTATTTAATTACCTTATTTATCTTCACAATGACATATTCCAAGGAATATTCCTTCCAACCACCCCATCATTCAATTTCCCTCCAAAAGCCTCTTACACACCCATAAATACTTCTTACAAAGTCATTTACTCCCTCTTACATGCCATCTTGTCTCTTACAAGGGCATTAATCTCTCTAACATCCTCATCCACATTCTCTTACACTCTCAACCATATGCATTCAATCCTCTTACATCCTCTTAACTATGCACATTCCCCAAAATGTTCTCCACCTTCATCCATTAGCCTTGTGACAAGTGTCACATTCCTATTGGCTCTCCTTTTAATTCCACATTCACCAATTTCACTCATTTTTCAACCCTTCAGTTCTTTAAGTACAAGCCTCTTCTACTTGAAATGGATACACAACTTGAAGCATTGTTGCAATATTAAGTTCAATGCTCAATCACTTGCATTTTCATCACATTTTAGCTTAGATTTCATATTATCTTAAATGCATCAAAGTCATTTTCACATCAAGGGATCAAGAGCTAATCAAAAGGGGGTGGGAAAGGACATTCTTTCCACATCAAAGGAGCACCACTCCCACTATGGGATAGAGTTTGAATATGCTTTTATATACCTTCATTTAGTTTATTTGGTTTCTTATTGCCTTGTTGGCATATTTAGCATGTTCAAGTATCTCATAGGAATGCTTTATTTCATTTGTTTAAATCGATTAATATGTTCATATTTTCCAATCTTTGATAAGTGTAGATTTAACATTCAAAATATGAATGAAGTTCACACATTGAAAATACATATTATGACTACATTTATTAGTTCTCATAAAGAGACTTGATTGATTGAATAAGGCGTTTTCCATTTCCATGTGGAACACAACCCAAATCACCAAACCAACAAAAATAAAAATAATAACTAACATAGATATCTTAAATACATCTATCTAAAGAGACCTATTAAAATTTTGATATTTAAGTATCTACTTAATTTAGCTAATTTATTTGTTACAATATAAATTTTAACTTTGACTTAGAGCTATTTTATAACTTCAATTTAGGTACTAAGAATAACCCTCTATAATATATTATACTGCTCTTCAAAATGCACAGGTATTACATGTACTAAAAATATATCTAAAATAGAAATTGTTTATTTTTAATATTTTGAAATAAAATAATTTATCAAATGTGAATAACTATTTCTTTGCAAAAAATGATTCACAAGCTTGGTAATGTTACATTCGCTATCTACTCTCTCTTGATTATTTTTGTGCCAAAATGATTAGTACTACTCAAAAAGCTATCTATAATTAATAACACAGCTTTTATAACAATGTACTATTATCTAATATTGCTTCATTGCTTTTGTACAAAAATGACTATTAATAATTTAAATTATTTACAATTAATGGTTTATAATTATTGCAATAGTGCACTACTTATATATAATAACATATCCACTAACCTCCACTCTAAATGCAATTTCAATTATCAAATCATAGGTACTCTACTAGATTCAATCTCTTTCTTGTTAAGCATAAGAGAGATTCTTCATGATCACTTGGCTACAATTAAACTCACAAGCCAAAGTAATTGGATAAATTGGATCAAGAAGCAAGTTGTATTGCAGAAAGGTTAGGAACTTATATACTTAGATTGTAATGAGCCATTAGGGAGGTGTCATTTAAATGGAACATCATTTTATTTATAGAAAAATAGAATTATTTATATAATTATTGTATACACCTAAAAATGGTCACATCACAATAGTCTGGTAATTAATTAAATATTTTTAATATTTAATTAAAATTCTGAATTCAATCTGCGTATAAATAAATCTAAATAATTTATTTATATTGTTCATTCTTTCATTTCGATTAAATAAAAAAATTTATTTAATCACTTTTCTTATCCATTTCTTAATTAATTAAATAAAAATTATGATTTATTTATATTAATTATCACATAATCTTGGCTTGAATATTTTATTCAAATAAAGATTAAATATTCTTCTCTTCTAAAAATCTTCTAAATTCCATTCACAATTAAATATTCTAAATATTTAATTAATTCTTCTAAAGTCTATTCACAATTAAATATCTTAAATATTTAATTAAATCTTCTAATGTCCATTCACATCAAATATTTCAAAAATATTTTAAATCCTCAAACTCACATAAAATTAAATAAATTTATTTATTTAATTTGGATTATCAACAACAACCGTGAAATAACTTCAAAACAGAAAATCAAACAAATTTCTCTATTTCTGAGCAAAGTTGTTCCCGTGGGTTGAAGACAAACCTCCATTCTTCTCTCCAACCTCCCAACATCTTCCATCTTCCTCTCAACCTCTCAATCTTTCACTATTCAAATTTACTAGACAATCTCATAGCCATTGATCTTTGCTAGCCAGGCTCTTGCTTGTAAAAATCTATAAAAAGGACTGCCCAGTCTCTGAAAAAAGAGAAGCTTTCATATAAGAAAACTATAGTCAATCATCCTTCCAGCATCCATAGCCTCTAGAATCATAGCATAGCATAGCTTAGCATATTAGCAATCTATATCCTGGCCTATCATCCTCATATCATAGCTTCAATAGCATTCATAATCCACAGCCCTTGTGCATAATCTACAGCCCCTGTGCATATCCACAAGCCAACATTTCACTCCACCAACATATAGGATAGAGAAGTATTCTCTCTCTTTGCATACTTGTTCTGCAGGTTGCCATTCTGAGAAGCTTTGCTTACACAATCTGAGAGTAGCAGCTTCAACCAAATCACTGGAAATAGAGGACAATAGAACAATTCTGAAGAAGCTCTGTTTGATTTATTTGATTTTATTTTATTTAGCTTTCTTTAGTTTAATGTTGCATTGGTGTGTTTTTATTATCTTATTTTGATACTAACATTTGCCACACACATTTTTGGTACCCACCGTGGGGCTCTTACCCCAATTTTAACATCTTTTCGCAAATTTTTTTGATAGGTAATGGCTAAAAGAGTGTATTAGCGCATCTAACACGCTTCAGCACAAATCACACCCAGTTTAGCACTCTTTAACTCTATTACAAGGCCCTTTAAGGATTCTACAACACCCATTAAAGATTCTACAATTCCCATTAATGATTTTACAATGCCCTTTAATGATCATGTAGCGCCCTTTAATGTTCCTGTAGTGCCCTTTAATGATCTTGTAGCGCTCTTTACTGATTTTGTAGCGCTCTTTATTGTTTTCATAGAGCATTTATATTTTAGCGCTCTTGATGTCTGTTTTAGCGCATTTTTCTATTTTAGCATAGAATTTGGAAGTCTGCAATTGTAATCTATAACTTAAGTAGGATTTGACTGGATCTGACACAACCGCAGCCAGTAAGAGCTTTAAAAAATGAATCAATCCTAGGATAGTTACTTAATTCAAAATCAAGCAATCCTAGGATAGTCACTTCATTTTCTATTTTGGACTAAAAAGAACTCCATGTCTTTGTGAAGCAATATCTTCACCTAGCATAGAAAACTGTTTATTTGGGTTTAAAATTGAACTCTTGCTTGCTATGATTAAATGGTGATAGGCCTATGCTCTCCCCTTAACTGGGTGATCAAAATGCCAGACTCATCTATTCTATTTCATGCAATTTTAAGCTTTGTTAAAACCTTTTAGAAGGCCTGCTGTAGTGGGAAAAAGTACTCACCCTATGGGAACGACCTAAGTGGGAACAACTAAAGCCAAGTTTTCCAACCCACTTTAATCAAATGTGGATGGTTGATGAAAATCCCATTCGACGGTAGTGTGCAAGATAACATCCCCAAAGCCTTTGTTTTAAAGGTTGGGAGGTCTCCTGAAGGAGTTTATTATTGCCGCACCGAATGAAAACCCTTACTACGAACTTAGTGTAGTATCCAGCTGAAGTCAGTTTTCAAATATCATAATAATCACAGTGCAGGGGAGGGAAGAATCTACCCCCAAGATACTCACCATATAACTGCCAAGGACCGTTTGCTCAGGGGATCTGGTATCCACTTCCATCACTCTAAGTACGTGCTTGGAAAAGACAAAAACACGGGCGCCCCTTTAGGGGTGACACGACTGTTTGAGTCGACGTAGTTCTAAGATGTGGGCTATTGATTATTATGGTGACCTACCTGAGTACTAAGAGTGAGTCTACTTGAACTATCTGTCATGTGTAAAACCTATGAAAATATTTTTTGAAAAACATTTTGATCATACACTTAATGTTTAGTATAGGACTTAAAAACAACTATTCTACAACTTGCTTGATGTGTCTTCAAAACATTAATTCAGTAAAGATCATCCAAAACTCACAATTACATTGATTACTCTCATGTTAAGAGATTGGAAATCCACAACCTTTGTTAAGAAATCCATTCTCAAACGAATCAAAAATCCAAAGAAACCACTTAGCTACAAGAAACTATTGAAGAAAAGACAATTCTTGTACCAAAGTTGAAAGGTTTTACTTAAACATAGAACCTCTATCCATTGATACCATGACTGTGTTAGAGGTTTCACTGATAATTATGTTGTAGAACCATTATACTCACAAGATTTCTTTCAAAGAAGATCCCTTTCTCAAAGGCACAACCACAGTCACCATATTCATTCTTCTTATATTCCCCAACCTGCAATTGAATATTCTACTTGTCTGAATCAATTTCTACAATAGAGAACTCAATCACATTAGGCATCTATCATAAATCCATCTTTTTACAAAGCTACGATCAAACTTCATAAAGTGCAAAATCATTTTTTCTTGATCTTTTGCTTAAATTCCCGCCAATAGGATTTTCATCCTTTCAATCAGGGAAAACACGAGCTAAAGACTAGAAATCTTTTAAGTCATAGAATCTTCATTCTATCCTGACTTTCATAACCATCAAAAATTGCACTATTTCATTTTTTTAATCAAAAGTTAGTAGAATTTAGGGCAAATCTTATGCTTGTTGTCACGAGATCTCGAAAGCACATAGAAAAAGATGAAAGAGAAAGTACCACAAGCAAAATGGGTGATAATAGTGAGAAGGAAGAGAATCCATTTCATATTGAAGAGATAACAGAAGAAAAGCTTCAAGAAGCAGAACAGGATCCCCAATTCCACACTCTTATAGAAGGAATTTTAGAACAAAACAAAGAAAGATATTTCCTTTCATTAGCTAATCAAGGAGCTAATTTACCTGCTAATTTTGATATAGAAGGGATTAAAGATAATCCTGAAACTCTTCCTAATGATTTTAGTGCCCTTACTCAATAGATAAAAGAATTACAAGGGAAAATAAAGGAAATTCAAGGGGGTGCAAAAAAGAAGTATGTTTTGGATGACATATCTCCTTATCCATTTGATAAGAGTCTTCAAATGATCCCTTTTCCAAAACATTGCGAAATCCCTAAATTTGATAGGTACAATGGGAAAACTGACCCCATTGAACATGTGAGGGATTTCTTAAATATGAGTCTAGAATTCGCTTATGAAGATACCTACTTAATGCGATTGTTTCCACAAAGCTTGGGTGGACAATCCATGGAGTGGCTTTCCAAGATCACTCCCCCCATCAAAACCTTTGAGGAGTTAATAAATTATTTTATATCACAATACGCCTACAACATCCAACACCAGTAACCATGCTTGATCTTTGTAAAGTGAAACAAAAGGTAGGGGTATCTTTCACTATGTTTTTTCAAAGATGGAGAAGATTGTTTGCACGATATTCTCGTCCTGTTCCTAAAAAGGAAAAGATGGATATCTTCATCAATAGCCTAGATCAAGAATTAAGCTACAGGCTTAATCTTCATTGTCCTCCTAACTTTGAAAATTTGATTGAAAACACAATTACCATTGAAGGGGCCTTGGTCAAAAGAGGAGTAATAAAACTTGATAATCCAAGTTCATCCAACCATAACACTAATGATAAAACAAGGTTTTGGAACAAAAATAAAAAAATGTTGTCAATGATGGTATAGTGGATGCAAACAATCTACGAACAAGATCATCTATCTTCAACCTATCAAGTGCTCCACGAAACAACCAACAAGGGAATACCAATCAACAAGGACAAAACTCCAATCAAGAAAGCATGACCAATCAAAACAACAAGGATAATCGTGGTAATTTCAATAACAATCTTGGCAATACCCAAACATCAAATCTACCAAGACCTCCATTCTTTTCAAATCGACGGAATTTTACCACTTTGGGTCAATCTCTTGAGTCTGCTCTCAAGGAGCTTCTCAATAATAAGGTTATCACCTTACCAACATAAAGAGATTATGAGCCACGAGTCAAACCACCATCATGGAATGACTCGTATTATTGCAATTATCATCAATGTAAAGGTCATAGAACAAATAACTGTCAAGCCTTGCGAAATCTAGTACAAGATTTGATTGACAATGGTACCATCAAAATTAAAGGACATCATACCAATGATGATCATCAAGCATTCAAATATCCTTTACCAAACTATCAAAAGGGGGAAACATCAAATACCAAAGCGAAAAGTATAAATAATGTTGAAGACAACATAATCCGCCACATCTATGCAGATGATCAGCGGGTTAATGTTATTAAATCGAGGAAAAACAATAATATCAACAGGTTAATGTGACTACAAGAGGACAAGCAAAAGTTTTCTTAAAAGGAAGTTCATCTAAGGCAGCTATTCCTCCTCCAAGTCATTATAATCTAGTTGATCAATTGAGAAAAACATCAGCTAAAATCTCCATCCTTGAACTTCTCAAAATATCTCCCATACACAAGAATATTTTGGAAGAAGCTCTTGTAAACAAAACTGTCAACATTGATCTAGATGTAGACAAATTTCAAGCCATGGTGGGACATTTGTCTTCCCCCACTTGTCTTTCATTCTCCAAAAAAGATGATGCCTCCATGACACATCCGCATAATTCATCGCTTTATCTTGAAGTCATGATCCATAAGCACCAAATCAGACGTGTCTTGATAGATGAAGGAGCTGGTTTAAACATTTGTACCTTAAAGCTAATACATGCTTTAGGAATATCAGAAAATTCCATTGATCCACGAAGGAAAATAAATATCAAGGCATATGATGATGAAGAAAGAGCTTCTAAAGGACTAATAATGCTACCTATCAGAGTGGGACCTATTGTGAAAAATACCTTTTGTTAGGTTCTAGATCGTGATCTTTCCTATAACATACTTTTGGGTCATCCATGGATTCATGATATGTAGGCAGTACCATCAACATACCATCAATGCCTCAAGTTTTTGTATGATGGACAGGAAATAACTATACAAACTGACTACAATAGCACCCAATCTTGTTCAAATCTCTGAGCAACTCAAGACGTTTTTGTGTCACACAATAGGGAGGATTTTACTACTTCTTCTTCCAATCGACAAGGCCAATTGCAAGAATTGACAAAGAATCTTGACACCAAGCTACATTTAAAAGACAAAGGAGTAGGCGAATATTCGCTATCCCTTTCTAGCTTACCTCCTTCTCTGAGGTCACATGGTCAGCCAACCCTATCAAATTAAAAGATCACAACAGCCTCTACATACCAAGCTTCTGTGCCAATCACAAAGTTTGATGGACAATTCATTAAAGCTAACACCACCGAGGAAGAAGCCGAAGATAGGGACATCCTAAGCTGGCTATACAAAGATGAAGATGAATCTCTCTTGCACATCAAGTTACCTACCGAACAATATGGCAAAGGGTATACCATCATGAAAAGAATGGGCTATGAAGGAAATGGTCCAATAGGAAAAAGAAAAGGAATCATTGAGCCAATTCAACCTATTTCAATACATCCAAAGGATAAAATAGGACTTGGATATGGTAAAAATACAAAAGAGTCACCTTCACAGCAAGCACAACAAACTCATGAAGGAGAGTCAATTTCAGATAAACCCCATGAAGATGTCACTCTACAAAAATTTTATGGATCAGTTTTCCAATTGTAGAAAAGTTCATACACTGATTCCAATGAATACGAATGGGATGATGTCTCTGATGATACATTCTTAATAGAGAAAAGGGTGGATGTCATACACAAATTTGCACCCACATTCTTACAAGGGTAGGGCTCAAGGCCTCCACTTGATTATGTTTTACAAAGCGATCATGACTCAAGTGAGGACGATTCAAATTTTAATGAGATTAATAATCGACAGGAGAATACCATCATAGACCTTGCCCATCATGAAAATGACAACTATTTCATGACTTTGATAGCTCAAGACCTTACCCAACCTAATGATCCCATACCTTTAGTCTATCCAAAACTTATTGATTGGGACAACGATGCACCTATCCATATCCCTACATTTCATGATGATGAGGATATTGTAAATTTCCTTTGTTCATCTAATCAAGAAAACAAGTGTTCCATTCAAGAATCTCATACTCAAGATTTTCATAGGGAGGGTGTCAAGTATCTTAGCTGCAAAATAAATGAGATAAAAGATGGATCTATCAATGAAAATTGAAAAACGACAGTGGTAGATCACAACAAGAGAAAAATTAAGAGCAAATCCGATGGTGAAAACCTTTTTGAGGCATTGAAGGATGAGAAACTTGACACTTTTCCAAAACATTATCAAGAAAGATCTTCTGTTTTGATTGAACCAACAGAATCAACCAACATAGGTATAAAGAGAAGACAAAAATCTTGCAACTTGCAGCATCAATAATAGTGGGAGAAGTACTGAAATTCACAGAGTTCTTGAAGGAGAATCAAATCAACTTCGCTTGGTCATACGCTGATATGCCAGGGTTAGATCCTAATTTGATAATGCATCATCTATCTATAAACACAGGGGCAAAACCTGTGAAACAAAAACTCAGAAAAATGCATCCACATGTGGAATTATTGGTTAAAGAAGAGTTAAAGAAGCTTTTAGATGTTCAATTCATTCAGTCTATTGACTATGCAAAATGGATCTCCAATATCGTACATGTTTCAAAGCTAGATGGAAGGATTAGAATTTGTACATATTTCAGAGATTTGAACAAAGCATGTCCTAAAGATGACTTCCCTTTTCCAAACATAGATATGATTGTTGATTTAACTGCTGGCCATGCAATATATTCATTAATGGATGGATTTTTAGGATATAACCAGATAAATATTGCACCAGAGGATAAAGATAAAACAACATTCACATGCCCTTGGGGTACCTATTCTTGGAATGTCATGCCATTTGGGCTTAAGAATGCAGGACCGACTTATCAAAGAGCAATGACCACCATTTTCCATGACATGATGCACACCTTCATGGAAGACTATGTGGATGAATTATTGGCCAAATCCAACACAAGAGAAGGACATCTAGAAATCTTGTCAAAAATATTTATCAGAATGGAGAAGTTCAATGTTTGACTCAATCCAAAGAAATGTGTCTTTGGCGTTAAATCTAGAAAACTCTTGGGATACATTGTTTCAGAAAAGGGCATAGAGGTTGATCCAGGAAAAGTACAAGCTATAATGGACATGCCGCAACCATGAAATATCAGTCAGCTATGATCACTGCAAGGATGATTACAATCCATCAGGAGGTTTATAGCTCAACTGGCAGACAAAAGCTTACCATTCACACATCTATTGCATAAAAATGTCCGATTTAAATGGGAGGAAAAGTGTGAAGCAACATTTAATCAGATCAAGCAATATCTCATGAATCCACCAGTTCCAAGAAAGCCGCTCATACTTTATATTTTAGCAATAGAAGTATCTTTGGGAGCATTACTAGCACAGGAGGATTCTACAGGCAAGGAAAGAGCCATATACTATATCAGCAGAACATTAACAAGTCATGAACTAAACTACACTTTCATTGAAAAAGCTTGCCTAGCAGTAGTGTTTGCTTCCCAAAAGTTGCGCCACTATATGTTGGCTCATACAATTAAGTTGGTAACCAAAATCGATCCACTAAAATACCTCTTAAGCAACGCTACCTTAAGAGGAAGACTTGCAAAATGGGTAATGATCTTAAGTGAGTTTGATATTCACTATGTAGATCAAAGAGCTATAAAAGGACAGGTCATTGTAGATCAGTTGGCCGAAGCACCTTTAAAAGAAGAAAACCCAATGCACATTGAATTTCCTGATGCAGACATCTTCACAGCAACAATTAAGAAATCATGGACATTGTACTTTGATGGATCTTACACGCAACATGGCTCGAGTGTAGGGATTATTTTTGTCACACCTGAAGGACATATCATTCCAAAATCATATCAGTTGATGTTTCCCTACACAAATAACATAGCCGAATATGAAGCATTGCTCACAGGAATGAAGATACCATTGGACTGGAGGATTACAGAGTTGCAAGTCTACAGTGATTCACAACTTGTCATTAATCAAATCAATGATGATTATTAGACTAAAGATGATAAGCTGCTACCTTACAAGAACATGGTGGACGATCTTAAAAAGTATTTTGTGGCAATCAAGTTTTCACAAATCCCAAGGATTGATAATAAAGCTATAGATGCAATGGCTACAATTGCTTCCTTGTTACAATTATCAGAAAATAAAAAACGGTACGAATTCTTGGTGGAACAATTGTTTTCTCCCGCCTATGATAATCCTGAGACTCAAGTCATATGCCATTTAATTGGTTCTAATTTACCTTTATATGGCAAGATTTATACCTATCTAAAAAATAGCATCTTATCTCTGGACCTATCCCAAAATCAAAAAAGGAATTTCATACGCCAATCATCCCGCTATACCTTGATTGCCGATATCCTTTACCGATGTGGTCTTGATGGTATGCTCCTTTGATGTCTTGAACGTGATGAATCTGAACAAGCTTTACAAGAGGTTCATGGTGGTATTTGTGGAACTTATTCAAGTGGTTTAACCTTAGCCAAGAAACTTGTTAGAATGGGATATTATTGGCCTACCATGGAGAGAGATTCTTTTACTTTTGTCAAAAAGTGTTCTAAATGTTGGATCCATGGGAATCTTATTCATGCACCTACATAGGAACTGCAGCCTTTCAGTCTGACATGGCCTTTTTCTCAGTGGGGACTAGATCTTGTTGGAAAAATTCATCCTTCATCATCAAATGGGCATAAATTCATCATCATGGCTACAAAATATTTTACAAAATGGATCGAAACTATTCCTTTGATGACCGTGACCAGTAAAAAAATATCTTCATTTATCCTGAATTACATCATCTGCCAATATGGAATTCCTAATTCTATCATCACTGATAATGGGAGGCCTTTCAAGAATCAGGATGTTGATGAACTTTGTGAAATATTTCACATTCAACACAAGTTCTCTACACCTTACTATCCACAAGGAAATGGTCAAGCAGAAGCTTCAAAAAAAACAATCTTGAAGATCTTGAAGAAGACAGTAAATGATGTCGGTCGTGATTGGCATGTCTAGTTAAATCCAGCTTTGTGGGCATACAGAACTAGCATTCGCACACCAACATGAGCTACCCCATATGCTTTGGTATATGGAGTAGAAGCGATCTTACCATTAGAGGTCGAAATACTTCGCTTAGGGTCTCATTGAAAGGATTGATAAATGATGAAGACTACCAAGTATCTCGTCTGCAAGAGCTAGAACTGTTAGATGAAAGACGTCAACATGCAGTTGATCATTTGAAGGTTTATCAACAAGTTATGTCCCATAGCTACAATCACAGAGTTAAACCATGGACATTCCAAATAGCTGATTTAGTCTTGAAAGAAAATCCACACAATCAGCAAGATAGAGAAAAGAAAGGAAAATTTGAACCAAATTGGCTTGGTCCATTTTTTATCATTGCAGCATATGGTTCTGGAGCATATCAGTTATCTACGTCAGAAGGGGACCTGTTTGAAGAACCAATTAACAACATTCATTTGAAGAAGTTCTATGTCTAAATCATCAAAAAATACATAAAAATAAGAATTTTTTTTTAAAAAATACAAAAAAATCAGAAAAAAAAAGTCCTAAAAAAATACAAAAAAATTCACATGATCTAAAAAAGTGCAATAAAAAAAAGTGGTGAAAACATGGCAAACAAGCACTACTTGTGATCAAAATGGGCTCCTCTATCTATTAGCTTATGTCTTGCATTTTCTTTATGGCATCATCTATCTATATCTATCATCTATACATATCTATCATATCTATATCATGCAACGAGAATCCTTGTGTTTCATCAGGGCTTGATGAAATTTGTACATATCCATCATATTTAGGTTGTGTTTACATGGGGGGTAGAAACACAGACTAAATAGGAGAGGGGCAACAAGCTTTTAGAATATCACAAACGGACAAATGATGGTTTGACAAAACACAACATACATTGACGCATCAAATCAACCACAACACCAGAACAATCACTCAATGCCAATGAAATCAAACAACATGGTCAAAAACAATGTTAATCAAAACACAAACATCAATGTTGATAACCAAGTTGGATGATCTTAATCTGAATAATTTTTGGAATACTTTAGGAAAAATTTGAGTTGTTGGTTGATTTTCTATCATATCTTTGGAGCAATTCGATGATGTACTGAACTAGAAAAGCAAGGAAGGAGTATGATTTTTCTTTGTCTGTTATTTGTGAGTGAATCATTAGTACTATGCAAATTGGTCACGAGACATGCTCTACTAAGTATCATTGATGACATTTCAAAATTTGCATGGGAAATGGGTTAACTCTTGTCTGTTTATGCAAGCGATACTCAGGTCATCTCGGTTCAATTATACCTAGATGCTTGTATTATCTTGCTATATCAAAAATTATGAAAGCAATACTCAGTTCATCACTGGTGCTAACATACCCTTTGATGCTTGTATTCTCTTTCAACATTTCAATGCTCTATGATGACACAAAAAGCACAAATAAGCTCTTAGAATGGCAATATTGTACAGATATCCTGCATGGTTAGTATAGATTGCATTCATTTTAGAGTTTGCATTTGGAATTTATAGATTTTTTGAAAAGTTGGCAAAGTATCAAATGTTTCATATCTTTTTGAAAAAATGACTAAGTTCATTTTGACATTCACAAAAACATCATCACATACATTTTTCATACATATTTGCATCAGAAAATCATAAAAATAAAGCATACATCACAATCAAAAAGAAAATCATGGGCATTCATAAATTGTACCATCCATCATTTTACATTCATATTCATTCATCACATAGATTGCAATCATATCATAACATTACACTTGCATTTTCATATCTAAGAATTATGTATACATCATGAGCATAACATTGTGAAACCATCACATAAAGCATCATACATAGAAAATAGAAGCATTCATCACATAAGGAATTATCGTTGCATATCATATATCTCAAAAATGAATGTGAAATGTACAAAAGATGTCAACTATGCATGACATAACATCATAAAAAATGGGACCATATCAGTATGTATACAAATGTCTCAACAGAGTATAAATAAGACATATAAGACATCATGAAAAAAGCACTACGAAGTACTATCCTCTGATGCTGCTGGTCTAGGACCTGCCCCACCTGTACCTGATGGACCTACTCCACCTACTCCTGATGACCCTCCTAGAGGTAATGGCTGAGATACACCCCTGCTAGTAGCGCGAGAGTGACTATGTGTAGACTGAGACTGTGTATAACTCATTCTCTACTTGGGTGGCACTGCATCATGATACCTGGTCCTATAGAAATCTGCCTCCCAGGTGGCCCTAGTCACCTCTCTCATCATGTCACCAATCGAGGTACCTACTGCTACTCTCTGCAGATTGTCAGCTAGGGCCATGGCCTGCTCACCTTGCTATTTGGCTATATCTCTCAGTTGTCACTGTCATCAACTATCCCTGTAGTTGTGTAACCAAGGCCTATGCTTGTGCTAACTGATCTTATAAGCTCTGCACTCTACTCTGCAAGGTAGATATCTGACTCGGCACCACTAGATCTATTGAAGACGATGGAGCTGAATGTCTCATCCATGGTCCACCTCTACCACTACCTCTGCCACCACCTCTGCCACCACCTCTATCACCACCTCTGCTGCTACCTCTGCCACCTCCTCCATCACTATCACCTCCACTCTCCTCATCACTGCTATCTCCATCCCCATCTGAATCATCATCATCATCATCCTCTGAGTCATCACCCTCTGAAGCTGCCTCTCGCTGTCGCCTATGTCCCCCTATATGTGGTCTTTGCTCTACAACTGGAGTGGCAAGCTCATCAGGATCAAATAATCATGGCATAGGATGTTCCAACATATACTGAACATACTCTAGAGTCATCCCCCTGTCAAGAATATCAACTCTGTAGTCCCACATCTGTACTTCGAAACTGGTGAACTCTACCATTGCTACATCATATGCAATCCATAGACGCCACACTATAACCTCCTGCTGCCAACACGCATAAATAGAAGAACCATGGGGCATACTCTGAGGCCGACCATATTGTCGCCACACTCAACCAAGAAGAAACCTCTCAATAATCCCAGGAGTACGACCAATTAGATATGTGGTGGTAAAGACATAGGGCATCTCCCTAGCATCCTCTGGCCATGCCTCACAATCTACATAGGGCAGCCAACATACTGTATCGAGATCATCTAGAAGACACTACCAATGATCCAGTTTTCCCAACCTCAGTTGAGTAATGACATCGGTATATCTGAATCTATATGGTTGACCGATAGGCCGTCATCCACGAGTCAATGGTCACATAACAAAAAAATGCTCCCATGCCCATATTTGTAAAAGCAAACAACCAACAGCTAAACTCTAGCCTCGACCATACACAACATGGTGTAGCTCATCATATAAATGTGCAAGCATGCACGATCCCCAAGCATATCACGTACCCTGCAGCACCATACTCTCAAGTACACAACCCCACCTAACTGCAAAACCCTTCGACCTATGGTCAGGGCATAGAACACCTCCAATGAAGCTTGCAAGTACAGAGGGTAAGGGCGCATACGAATCTGTCATCTCTGCCCATGAGATATAATATCCTACAATATGATCATCTCTGAATACCCGTCTCAAAGCATTAGTACCTCCTGCCTCCCGGCCGTCAAATCCCACTATCTCACCCATCACTGGAATCTTCAGGATGCGATACACATCCTCAGGCATCACGGTAATCTCTCCTATCAGCAAATGAAAGGTGTTCGTGTCACTATGCCACCTCTCTACAAGTGCTGTCAATAAGGCTCTGTTGAGATGCACCTCAGGTATCTCAAGTAACGAGGTCAGTCTGCATGCCTCGATCACATCTCTATCCGCTTGTCCAAGTTGCAGAATCAACCTCCATGTCTTTGGGAATCACTCTCGTAACTGCAAGACACTCAATCTCTCCTATTGAATAGGAAGAATCATCAAGACAAATCAATCATCATCATTAAAATCAAATTTATCAAAATCTTGTTTGTTTTTAACAACTTTAGAAGCAAACTTATCAACAAACTATTTGTTTTTCATCATCATAAAAATAAAATTTATCAAAATCCTATTTGTTTTTAACAACTTTAGAAGCAAACTTATCACCAAATTATTTGTTTTTCATCATCATGAATTTTTTTTTATCAAAATCCTGTTTGTTTTTAACAACTTTAGAAGCAAACTTATCAACAAACTATTTGTTTTTCATCATCATGAAAAGAAAATTTATCAAAATCCTGATTGTTTTTAACAACCTTAGAAGCAAACTTATCAAACAACTATTTTTTTTTCATTAACTTGAAAGAAAATTTATTAGCTACTATTTGTTTTCCAACAACCTTGGGAACAAATTTATCAGACAAACATCATCAAAATTGGGGCATTTTATCACAATTTATCATTGCAGGGGAAATTTAGGTCATCAATTTTTCATCTCACATTTTTCCACATCAATTTCTTCATATCATCATTTTCGAACGATGAATCGACATCTTAAAAATCATAAAAATTGACAAAATTTCAATAAATCTAAACATTCAAAAAAAATTCACAAAAATCAAAATCTCATCGATTCATTGTCTGAGGGGGCATATACCTATCAAACATTCTACAATCAACATCTGGGGAAAATTTAAAAATTCTTTGAAGCAATGTGTAAAACACATCACTTCAAAGAGGGGAAAAATGTATACACCTAAAAATGGTCACATAACAATAGTCTAATAATTAATTAAATATTTTTAATATTTAATTAAATTTTTGAATTCAATCTACGTATAAATAAATCTAAATAATTTATTTATATTGTTCATTCTTTCATTTTGATTAAATATAAAAGTTTATTTAATCACTTTTCTTATCCATTTCTTAATTAATTAAATAAACATTACGATTTATTTATATTAATTATCACATAATCTTGGCTTGAATATTTTATTCAAATAAAGATTAAATATTCTTCTCTTCTAAAAATCTTCTAAATTTCATTCACAATTAAATATTCCAAATATTTAATTAATTCTTCTAAAGTCTATTCACAATTAAATATCTTAAATATTTAATTAAATCTTCTAATGTCCATTCACATCAAATATTTCAAAAATATTTTAAATCCTCAAACTCACATAAAATTAAATAAATTTAATTTGGATTATCAACAACAACCATGAAATAACTTCAAAATAGAAAATCAAACAAATTTCTCTGTTTCTGAGCAAAGTTGTTCCCGTGGGTTGAAGACAAACCTCCATTCTTCTCTCCAACCTCCCAACATCTTCCATATTCCTCTCAACCTCTCCATCTTTCACCATTCAAATTTACCAGACAATCTCGTAGCCATTGATCTTTGCCAGCCAGGCTCTTGCTTGTAAAAATCTATAAAAAGGACTGCCCAGTCTCTGAAAAAAGAGAAGCTTTCATACAAGAAAACTATAGTCAATCAGCCTTCCAGCATCCATAGCCTCTAGAATCATAGCATATCATAGCTTAGCATATTAGCAATCCATATCATGGCCTATCATCCTCATATCATAGCTTCAATAGCATTCATAATCCACAACCCTCGTGCATAATCTACAGCTCCTGTCCATATCCACAAGCCAACATTTCACTCCACCAGCATATAGGATAGAGAAGTATTCTCTCTCTTTGCATACTCATTCTATAGGTTGCCATTCTGAGAAGCTTTTCTTGCACAATCTAAGAGCAACAGCTTCAACCAAATCACTGGAGATAGAGGACAATGGAACGATTCTGAAGAAGCTCTATTTGATTTCTTTGATTTCATTTTATTTAGCTTTCTTTAGTTTAATTTTGCATTGGTGTGTTTTTATTATCTTATTTTGATACTAACATTTCCCACACACAATTATTATATTACTTACATAGATATTTTTATACAAATTCAACTTTATTACTACAATGTTAGTTGAACACAAACCTTATTATTTAACTTATTGTTTTAAACACAATACTTAACTTATCAAAGATTATATATTCTTGGTTATTGTGTGAATAAATTGTCACCTTACGTTTAGCATGAGTTCCATTGATTAAATTCTACTTGATGTGTGTGGATATACAATTCAAACAAGCTAAGGATGGTATTATCCTTTGGAGGCATTCCATTAGTGCTTCACATAAGGAACCCTAAGGGGTGGATGTTGTTCCCCCAAGGAACCAATCATATTGAAATCACGTACCTTTTAGGAGACTTCGACTTCCCAAGGTGTGTTGCTTTGGAGTTACATGCCACATGCACTCATTCATCCTTTTCATGTTCCATGTGCATCACCAGCATGAAATTTGTGTACATGTTACTATTTTGTGTTGTATGTGGTGACAACACATGTGCACACATGGCTCTTGCCATTGTGAAGTTTTCTCATGTTAATTTTTTTATGGTTGCATTTTGGGGTGTCTTGCTCATGAAATATTGTGGGCATGATAGAGGGGATGCAAAATCTAGTAATTGTTGGTCTTGGCTAGTAGGTTCTTTGTTAACAAACTCTAGTTTCTCATCAATGCTATCCTAAGAATTAGTCTTTTCTAGGTTTAGGTGGTATTGGCCTAAATGGATGATCAATAATTTGTAGATCACCTCTAAAGAAACAATGAATTTTATGGTTTGGGTTCTCACTTTACCACTTTACATTTAATTTACTTATTTTTCACAATATAATTCTTGATGTAGCTAGCAATCAACTTAGGGAAAGAGTGAACAACAAGGACCATATACTTGGATAAAGCAATGGTCCTTATCATGACTCTAAAGGATTCATCATCTCTAAGATTGAGCCTCTTGTAAGCACCCTCCATTAAAGATGTAATTGTTTTAATCAACATTGGATCAAAGATTGTATCAACCACATCATGAATAAAATCCCTAATTATAATAACCAAGGGGGATTGAGACTTCAGTCTTAATATTTTCTACATAAGTAGAAGTTTGAGCAAAAGTATAAGAAGATTCAAGAATTTGAGATAGGCCACTCTATTAAATATTTTATGATGACAATCTTGACATCTTCTATAGGAAACCCTTCTTTTCAAACTTCAACTTCTCTTTTTTGACCTAAAAGTCTATTAGGACAATAGATTGTTGAACTCGGTTTCTCTTCATTGGGTTGCTCTTAAACCTTGAAGGCTAAATGAAAACATGAGGAATTTGAAAAGTAAACTGCTTGTATAGTTCCCTTCATTTATTTCATCCATTGGATTAACCTTGCGAGCAAGGTTAGTGGGTTGTGCCATTTTTTGGATTTGAAATTATTTTTCCTCCATAACCCAATTGGTGACATGGACCAATGGTCTGGATTTGATTATTGATAGCTCTATTCTCTTTTCCACCATTGCTTGAGAGCATGGAATTTGTCATGTCAACATCATAATGGGAATGTATTTTCTTTTAAAAGGTACTTGTTCTTTCCATTCTTCCGATCCAATGGTTGCCCCTGGTTCAATATGACAACCATTTCTGACACTCCAAGCCTTCACAGGCTGTAGATTTAGAAATTTTTCTTTTGATATGATAGTATGGATTTTTTGTCTCCTTTAGCTCTACTAATGATGAGTCTTCTCCAACTAATAGCTTAATTCCCTTTTTGTAGTGCTTGGGGAGATGGCATGTGGTCATCATGATGTCATAGGAGCCATAGGGGACTAGTCTTTATTTTTTATTTATTTTGCATTCAATCTTGATGATCTAACTATTCTGGATGCTTTAGAACTGACAGATACAATATGAAATCTCATGCGTCGTTGATCTGGGGCCTTGTATTCTTTGTCTAATGGATTAGATTCATTTTTCTTCCATATTAGTCAATCATGGGAGCTATTGACTGACATAAGCAACATGATCTTGAAACTGAGCATGTTAAATGTTGGAGATTCTTTGTTGGTCATTACATTAGCCTTTAGTCCTTTGCTTCAATGGGATGGTGTGGAAGACCTTAGCACAAGATTCAATAACTAACATTCCTCTAACCTATAGATTAATTCCTTTTTATGATCTCATTATTGAATGGCATTTGGCAATTTGGGCAATCTGGGCAACTTCCTACCTTGTTGGATCGTATAAGACATACTTATAGCTATGCTCCATGAAGTTTTGGGGACGGGGAGTACCCGGTACGGTGGGATGATTTTTCAGTACGGGGGTACTTTTGGGTCATTTTTTAGGGGATGACTAATAAAAAAATAGGGAATTTTTTAAAAATATAGAGAAATTTCAAATGTTCATAGCATAACATTGATAAAGAATTCATTCTAGGAATTGTATAAGCTTAATACATATCATTAGACATGAATTGAGATTTCACATGAGAATTGACAAACAAATTAACAAAATTAAAATGCTTTTCATTATCAATGTGCATAAATATTGTATAAAAGACTAATAATTATAACCAAAATTCCCAAAGGCTCCAAGTCTCAACTATGAAATGACATGATAAACATAAAACTAAGAAAATATATCGCTGTCCAAGGTCCCTAATCAACAGAACGTAGGTCTAAATGAGCATCACCCTCACCATCGAAGCTCGAGTCTAAGTCAGTGTTAGTGTCCATGTCAATAGAAGGATCTGCCTCAACCAATGGAACCCCAACCAATCCCTCATGCATCCTCCTCCTCAATCTGCATAGCATCTTCGAGATTAACATCCCAATGTAAGGCTGGAGTCTGATGATACTCACTAGTTTGGTGATCTTTTAGCCACAAACAACTGTGTACTGCCACCAACTTGTCTGATCATCTAGAGGTAAGGAAGTTCCTCTTAACTAATTGGATGAAGCTATATGTGGACCAATTCCTCTCTGCAATAGAGGAACTGACAACCTGTGAAAGAAGGCGAATGACAAGTAATCTCAACTCAGGTGCATCCTTCCCATGCCACGTCTACCATCCAATAGGGTTAGTTTGAGCCAATGTAGTTCTATATGTCCTCGCCTCTGGTTTGTGAAAGGTTGGACCATAAAGATTGGAAAATGCAAGCCACTATGTGTGAAGTACAATAGATTCCTCTGAAGTATACATTTTTGTAAGGGCCTTCATAACTTGCCTTCTTTCACCTCTTCATCGTGAGATGGAGCCACTCTCCTAGGTCTTGGTGCATACCATTTGGGATTCAGAGTATCAGATTCCATATGAAGTGGAGTGTTCATAATGTCCCATCGTTGCATCATAATGGCCTAAGATGCTCCTCATAAAATGCCAAAGTAGGGTCCCTACTATAAATTGCTTTCTTGACTTGTCCAAGCATACTATCAAAAGTCTCATAAATCTCTCCAAGGCTAGGAGAGTCAATATTAGCATATTTAATCACTTGCACAATAGAATGGATGAAGGAGCATACATATCTACAAGTGCAAACTGTTGGAAATGTATGTCTCAATCAATACAGGTTGAAACCTCCATGAGGGCCAAGTTGGTGTGACAACTTCATTGTCTAGCCAACTAGCAGTTTGATTCATTCTGTTTTGAACAGGTCGCTATGACCTTGTTACTATCTTGCCGAAAGGTTACACTCTGAAGCTATCACTGTGACAAGGTGTATTCATTATGACCTCATAGTGCTCAGAAGATCTCTGGCCAACAGGCCATTCAATCGGGAGTCGGGGAGACTCTTGGCAACTATGGTCTTCGGGATAGCTAAGGGTTCTCACTAAGAAGTCTCAGGGAAGATGATATGTCTTGGCGACTGCTGATGACTTCGATGAAACATATGGATCTTGGTATGATGTCTCAGTGAAAGCCGATTGTCTAGCCGATGAGAACACTTAAGTCTATGTGACTTGCGGAGCCTCGGTGTAATGTCTCAGCGAAGGTGTTTGGTCTTGCCGATAGGTGTATGCTTTTGGTGTAACCTAATGTTGCTCTATGAGACCTCTTGGCGATATCGGTATGTCTTGTCGACTATCTTTTAGAGCTCGATATGACTTGTGTCTTTGCTATACCTTTGGTGACTCACCATGATCTCCTGGCAAAAGCGATATGTCTAGGCGATTGCTTGGTGACTCGGTGTAACTCATGAGGCTTGATAGAACATCTTAGCGACTACGGTGGCTCTTGGAAACATCTGTATGAAGGCTATGTGGCATCAGCGAGACATTGTTAGTGTCTCACCGAGATTCCAATACAATGCGAATTATGTTGACCATTTGACCGTCCTATGTGGAATCTTGTGGACGAATAGGAGGAGTCGAATGTGAACCGTTAGCAGTTGGTTCATTGTGATAGTTCTGTGAGGAAGCTCGATAGCTGGGGAACACCATGGATATAGTTTGTAGTTGCAGATGCTTGGTGGTTCGATGGTTGGATTATCGATTAGTTCATTGGTTCATTCGACAAATTGTTGTTGATTAGTGAATGTATTCTAATCTGTAAAGGCTATAACTTTAAAGTTCCTGTTTGAAGAATGTTCATGGTGAATGCTATTGTATAATGACACTAGAAAGATAAGTCTAGAATTTGTATGTAATTTATGTTACTATAATACAAAGTGATTTCTCTTGGTGTGGTGGGTTTTTCTCCCATAAGGGTTTTCCCACGTATATCTGGTGTTCATGTGTGATTTTCAAATACTCTATTTCTGTTATCTACTTCATAGTGCATCTTAATTGGACTACAATTGTAAATTTTAAAGTGTATGCATTCTTTCTTGAGGTATTCACGTTAGGAGAATTGTTTTCTGAATCTAATTTTCCTTACAAGTGGTATAAGAGCCTGGCCAGTTGTGTTATCCTTGTGGGTACATTGGGTTTTTTGAGTTAGTTCTGTTCAGTGGGAGTCTTGTAGAAAATTTGTTATTTTATAATTACAGGTTGAGATGGCTAGTACATCTAGAAAGTTTGAAATAGAGAAATTCAATGGCAGTAACTTTGAGTTGTGGAAACTCAAGATGGAGGATCTTTTAGTTGATCACGATCTTTGGATTGTTGTGGCTGGAGTGAAACTTACAGGCATGAAGCAAGAAGATTGGGACCTTGCAGATAGGAAATCTAAGGGGCTGATAAGGCTCTGTTTGGTAGACTCAGTGCAGAATGTGCATGAGGAGAAGACTGCCTCTTCTTTGTGGAAGAGACTGACATCTATTTATCAGGGGAAATATTTGGTGAATAAACTATTCCTGAGGAAGAAGTTGTATTCTTTGAGAATACAAGAAGGAGGGTCTGTGGCTGATCATTTGAACACATTTAATATGTTGATTGCTCAATTGACATTTGTTGGTGTGAAGACTAAAGAAGAGGATCGTTGTATGCTATTGTTGTGTTCTTTGCTAGACTCATGGGATCATCTGGTGATGGTTATTGGGAGTACAACATTGAATTTCAAGATGTAAGATGTTGTTGCATCTTTGTTGTCAGAAGAGATGAGAAGGAAATCTTCTGAGATGGCGAAGGAGGCTCTTGCTGTCAGAGGAAGACCGAAAGAGAAAGGCAAGAAGAAGGACAAGAAATCAAAATCAAAATCAGAGGGGAGATCAAAGTCTCCTGGAAAGAAGTCCAAGGTGAAGTGCTGGAACTGTGGGCAACCTGGTCATGTCTGAAAGGATTGTAAAGAGGAGAAAAAGAAGAAGAAAGGCTCTTCCAATAATGGTTCTTCTCATAGTGATGGTGACGCCTTCATTGCTGCCTTGGCTACACAGGCATCAGATGATGTCTAGCTGATTGATTCTGGATCATCATTTCACATGACGTCTCATAGAGAGTGGCTCAAAAAGTATGAAGAATACGATGGTGGAAAGGTGTACCTAGCAAGTGATTCAACTTTGGAGATCATTGGCCGTGGAAGAGTCAGAATACAATTCCCTGATGGCAGAGTGAAGGGAATTAATAATGTTATGCACATACCAGGTCTGGCTCGAAATCTATTGTATGTAAGTATGCTGAATGACATTGGAGTACAAGTTACAATCTCTAGAAATGGCTGCAAGATGACTAGAGGTTCGATGGTCCTAGTTAGAGGTGCTCGAATTAGCACCCTGTACAAGCTGGATGCACATGTTGTTCAATGTAACAGTGTCTCTAGAAAGTCACTAAAAGCTGCTCATGGAGGTAAAGAGGGAAATATCTCTAATTATGTAAACTCTATGGAAGTAAAACTTCCTGCAGAGAAGACTATGCTTTGGCATCATAGGTTAGGCCTCATAGGAGAAAAAGGTTTAAAAACCTTGAAGAATAAAAACTTGGTTGAGGGGCTCGAAGATTGTAATCTTGAATCTGAATTTTGTGAACACTGTATATATGGAAATCAGCACTATGTTTCATTTTATTCCAGTCCTCATAAATCTTCTGGTTTGTTAGATTATATTCATTCAGATGTGTTTGGTCTAGTGAATGTTCCTTCATTGTCTAAGTAAAGATACTATGTGTCATTCATTGATGATTATTCAAGAAGAGAATTTGTATATTTTATAAAGAGTAAATCAGAAGTATTCAGCTAATTTAAGGAATTTAAAAATCTTATTAAAAATCAGACTGGTAGAAAAATAAAATTCTTAAGGACTGATAATGGCGATGAATTCTATTCTGATGAATTTGAAAGATATTGCAAAGACCATGGAATTAAAAGACACAAGACTACACCTTATACTCCACAGCAGAATGGAGTTGCAGAAAGGTTCAATAGGATAGTGATGGAGAGAGCACGAAGTATGCTGAGTAGTGCTGGCTTGGAGGAGAAGTTTTGGGATGAGGCTGTATCTACTACATGTTATCTAATTAATCATTCTCCAAATTATGCTCTTGTTGAGAAAACACCTTTGGAAGCATGGTTTGGTAAGAAGCCCTCACTTCGACATGTTCATGTTTTTGGCTATGAGGCATATGCTCATGTGTCGGATGTAAAAAGATCTAAACTAGAGAACAAGGCTGTCAAATATATTTTTATTGGCTATAGCGCTATCATAAAAGGATACAAGCTTTGGAATCCTGATACAGAGAAGGTTGTATACTGCAGAAGTGTAATCTTTCATGAGTTGAAACCTTCCACTTTGGATCTACAGTTAGAGACAAATACATAAAAAAATAAGGATGTAGCATTAATTCCTCCTACGCCTGAGAAAGAGGAATTGAAAATTCAAAATTTACCTAAAACTAAGGAGAGTTCAAGTAGTTCGGATAGTTCTAAAGAAGAAGAAGAACCTCAGCCTCAGCAAGTGAGGAGGTCAACTCAAGAAAGAAAACAACCAGATAGGTATGGGTTCTCTTTGATAGATTATACTTGTACCTATGCTTTGATTTCTAGTACTATGAGCCTATGACTATGAAAGAGGCATTTAAAATGTATGATTCAGATTCTTGGTTGGAAGCTATGGAAGAAGAGATGGCATCATTAGATAAGAATGAAACCTACAGTCTGGTGCCCTTGCCTAAAGGCAGAAAGGTTGTTGGCTGCAAATGGGTATTTAAGAAAAATATTGGTCTGGATGGTAGTGTAGAAAATTACAAAACAAGACTTGTTGCAAAGGGTTATTCCCAGGTAGAGGGAATTGATTATGGGGAAATATTTTCTCCTATAGCAAAGCTGACATCTATCAGATTTCTATTGTCACTTACAGTTACATATGACTTAGAGGTAGAACAGATGGATGTGAAGACAACATTTCTTCATGGTGATCTTGAAGAAGAAATCTATATGTCCCAGCCTGAGCACTATGTTGAGAAAGGTAAAGAAAAACTAATATGCAAATTAAAGAAGTCTTTGTATGGGTTAAAGTAGTCACCTAGAATGTGATACCAGAAATTTGATACTTTTGTATTGTCTTTGGGATTTGTAAGATCAAAATCTGATCATTGCATATATTATAAAGCTAAAAGTGATCAAGTTCTTGTTATTGCTCTTTATGTTGATGATATGTTGTTCATAGGAAATAGCAAGCTAATGATTTCTGATCTTAAGTCTCAATTGTCTGTTAAGTTTGAAATGAAGGATATTGGTGTAGCAAGGTATATTCTGGGGATGGAGATAACCAAGGATAGGAAGAATAGAAAAATATGGCTCATTCAGAGTAAGTATATTAGGACTGTTCTTGAGAGATTTTGTATGAATGCTTGCAAATAGCTAGTGGTTCCAGTTATGCAGGGAACGAAGCTATCTGTTGAGGACTGTCCAAAATATCCTACTGAGATGGAGGACATGACCAGTGTACCCTATGCTAGTGCAGTATGTAGTCTTATGTATGCAATGGTCTGTACAAGGCCAGACATTGCCCAAGCAGTGGGAGTACTTAGTCAATTTATGGCTAATCTAGGAAGAACTCATTGGGATGCTGTAAAGAGAGTGTTTAGGTATTTGAAGGGAACTTCAAATTTTGCTTTGTGTTACCATGGGAACCTGGTTGAATCATAGAGGACTCTCAGCATTCCTGGTTATGTTGATTCTGATTAGGCAGGGGACATTGATAGCAGGAGATCCACCAGTGGATACATTTTCATGTTGAATGGTGGTGCAGTGAGTTGGATGAGCAAGTGGCAAGCTGTAGTCGCTTTGTCCACTATGGAGGTTGAATACATGGTAGCTACTCATGCTTGTAAAGAAGCTGTATGGTTGAAACATTTGTGTTGGTTTTGATGCAGGGGAAATAACTATTTTATGTGATAGTCAGAGTGCAATTTGTCTGGCAAAGAACCCTACTTTCCATGCTAGGATGAAATATATAGATGTACAGTACCATTTTTTATGAGATATGGTGGAGGATGGAAAGGTAAGTTTGGAAAAGGTTGATACTCTGGAGAATGTTGTAGATTCATTGATGAAGCTAGTGAGCATAGACAAGTTCAGGTGGTGTGCCAGTTCAATGGGCCTTAGTGCCCATGATTTTCAATAAGTTTTATTTGTGCTCTGAAGGTGCCTATATGATCTTCGTCAAGTGGGAGATTGTTGGAAATGTATGTCTCAATCAATACAGGCTGAAACCTCCATGAGAGCCAAGTCGGTGTGACAGCTTCATTGTCTAGCTGACTAGCAATTTGATTCATTCTATTTTGAATAGGTCACTGTGACCTTGTTATTGTCTTGCCGAAAGGTTACACTCTGAAGCTATCGTTGTGACAAGGTGTATTTGTTATGACCTCATAGCGCTCAGAAGATCTCTAGCCGACAGGCCATTCAATCAGGAGTCGGGGAGACTCTTGGTGACTATGGTCTTCGGGATAGCTAAGGGTTCTCACTAAGAAGTCTCAGTGAAGATGATATGTCTTGGTGACTGCTAACAACTTTGACGAAACATATGGATCTTGGTGAAAGCTGATTGTCTGGCCAATGAGAAAACTTAAGTCTATGTGACTTGCGGAGCCTTGGTGTAAGGTCTCAGCGAAGGTGTTTGGTCTTGCCGATAGGTGTATGCTTTCAGTGTAACCTAATGTTGCTCTATGAGACCTCTTGGTGATATCGGTATGTCTTGCGAACTATCTTTTAGAGCTCAATATGACTTGTGTCTTTGGTATACCTTTGGTGACTCGCCATGATCTCCTGGCAAAAGTGATAGGTCTGGGCGACTGCTTGGTGACTCGGTGTAACTCATGAGGCTCGATAAAACATCTTGGAAACTATGGTGACTCTTGGCGACATCGGCGAGACACTATTAGTGTCTCACCGAGATGCCAATACAATGTGAATTATGTTGACTGTTTGACTGTCCTATGTGGAATCTCGTGGACAAATAGGAGGAGCCGAATGTGAACTATTAGTAGTTGGTTGGTTGTGATAGTTTTGTGAGGAAGCTCGACAGTCAGGGAACACCATGGATATATTTTGTAGTTACAGATGCTTGGTGGTTCGATGGTTGGATTATCGATTGGTTCGTTGGTTCATTTGACAGATTGTTGTTGATCAGTGAATGTATTCTAATCTGTAAAGGTTGTAACTTGAAAGTTCCTATTCGGAGAATGTTCATGGTGAATGTTGCTATATAATGACACCAGAAAGATAAGTCTAGAATTTGTATGTAATTTATGTTACTATAATACAAAGTGATTTCTCTTGGTGTGGTGGGTTTTTCTCCCGTAAGGGTTTTCCCATGTATATCTGGTGTTCATGTGTGATTGTCAAATACTCTATTTTTGTTATCTACTTCATAGTGCATCTTAGTTGGACTGTAATTGTAAATTTTAAAGTGTATCTGCATTCTTTCCTGAGGTATTGATGTTAGGAGAATTGTTTTCCACATCTAATTTTCCTTACACAAACAAGTTACAAAAATTAAAATCAGCTAGCCTATAAATATTAAATAATAAAATGACAAATGAAAATCAATAATAATAAAATTAAGAAATAATTCAAATAAATAATAAAATCAGAAATTCCAATTTTCTTACTTCATTGTGGATGACCAATCATCATCAAGGATTTTTTGTTTCACCCTTTTTCCATCTATTGTGCTTGACTCATGCCATCTACCCCACTCTACATTGACCACCATTAATTGTAGAGCATCTTGGACCTCAATCATCCTCTCCAATAAAATGAAGTAGCTAGCATATCTAGTCTCCATGGGCTTGAGCAATTCCTTCCTAAAAAATGTTCTAAACAAAGCAAGTGAAGTATGATGGTTGCAAATGATGGTTGCAAATGAATATTTGCACCTCTCTAGAACCTACAACCACTGCCTTCACCCAATCTATCTTCCCAATGTCCTTCAAGGTATTTTTCAATGCATGCACACAACAAGGGGTCCAAAAAATGTGGTTATAAGCACTCTCCACCATCAATCTAGCTAATTTACACACATGGGTTGAATCAGTCACTACCTAGCAATGGAATATCATCAAGTTGATATGAGATTAGTAATAAGTATAGATATCAATTTAATAATTTATAGATGATGCCTCACATTCCAAATCAAAAATAAGAAAGAAATAAAATCAAAATAAAAAATGTGATCACTACTTGCACAACATTAGAGGGTCCAACCTCCTCTATAACATCTCTCAAAATCTGAAATTGGAAGGTTGCATCCTTCCTTTTGCCTAAACAATCTATAGCTCTAAGAAAATAAGAGTCTGTTGTACTAGTGACAATAAGATTGATGAGTGGTTGATGTTTGATATCAGTCCACCCATCCATGATTATGGAGCAGCCATCTATCAACCATGTTTGTCTCATACCCTCCATCAAAATACTCACCTTGGAGTACTCTTTATCAAGAATGGTGGTGTGTAGCTTAGTTTCTCTAGGTGGAACATATGAGGGACCAACAACTATAATATCTTTGCACATTTGTTTAAAATATGCTGAACGTGAGACATGAAATGGTATAGCATTAGCATAAAAAACTTGGCAATAGAAGAATAAACCCCATCTCTTATTGTAACATTAAACATATCAACAACATGCATACTCCTTTTATTTCCTCTAGTAGAATCCTCCCCCACATGAGATTGAAAAGTTCAATCAACATCCACTGATGTTTTAGGCATTCTTGTAGTAGGTTGTAAACTCTCAACTGAAACCCCTTTACTTAATTGCCTCCCCCTCCATATGCAATCTAGTTGCATCATTTTTTTCTTGTTGGGTTCTTTTTTTACACCCTTTCACCCCTTGACCACCAATCCACAAAAGATGGCAATAAACTCTTGTATAGCTGCCCCTATATTGTTTGTGGCACAAATGACACTCTCATTCTCTACTACCCTCCAATTTTTTTTCTTGTCTTTATCAACTCTTGTTGCAAATTGTAGTAGAGGTTTTTTGGGGTCAAATGGGCCTTTTGCCCATTTTTGAGGATTTCACATGAACATTCAAATGCGTTTGAACTTGCTAACCCTGGTCCACTCCAACTCTCTGAATACCCCCCAATGTTTTTAGTTGCACTACCTCTAGGTCTATTTCTTGTTCTTTGAGTTTGACTTCTTTCTTGCACTTGAATTTCAATATCCTCACTTTTCACTATCACTATTGCTACTCATGGTTGTTTTCTAAATTTTTATGAAGTTTCTATTTTAAAGAGCTGCAATTTTTTTTAAAAAAAAACCCACAATGCCCTTCCTATGTGTTGAAAAACTTTAAAAAACCTTGCAAAAATTAAAAACAAATAGAAAATACAAAACGAAGATGAAAAACATACCTCTAATATGCTAGAAATGATGCCCTAAGCTCCTCTTCAAACTATTGTTCACTCCTTCACTCAGCTGCTCTTCTTTTGCTCTCCTTCACTTCAAAAGACAAATGTAAAAAAGAGTTTATTTTTCTCATTTTAGGGAATATATAAGACATAAATTAGGTTAAGTGGCATGGGGCGTCCCTTGTGGGCCCACCCATGCCTTTTTTCATTTTAAAAAACTTTAATTTTTTATAAAAATGTGTCCTTTTTGTTGTTGGTCTATATGGTACTTCTAGTCAAACCCATTATGGACAAGGGATGGTTGGAAAGTTTCAGGTACTTCTAGAAGTACCCTACATCCCCTACCTTTTTCCAAAAGTTCCCTTGAAGTATCAGTACTTGGAGGGAAAAAGGGGATGGCTAGGGGACAACTAGGGGATGTTTCCTGGCCATCCCCACATCCCTGTTTTGTACCTAGTATGAGAAACAACTTAAAAACACAAGGGATGCATCCCCATGGAGAATAGACTTATAGAGGAAAAAACATACCAAAAATCCAACAATATATACACATTTTTACAAATTTTCATCAACATTTTTAAGAATGAAGTTTTAATTAAATCACATTGACATGGATTAGGAGAACACAATCATTTGGTTTAGAACACTCAAAAGCACTCTTGTTTCATGTGGTGATTACATATGGTCCACTCAATGCGGAGACAAACATATTGTGTCTTCCCTCCTTAATCTATTTTCATCCCACTTAGAAAATTAAATCTCTTAACTTTGAAATCTTGAGCTATTTTCTTTTTATCAAACCATCTTTTAACAATTTCTTGATGCTTCTAAAACTTATTTTTTGTTTATTCTTTTTGTTTTTCCAAATTTCAATAGCTCGTCTATTCTAGTTATGATTGTATCATTATTTTCCAACTTCATTTAGAGGAGAAATTCTATCGTAAAGATTTTCACAAATGACAATAGTTTTGTTTATTTATTTTAGATCAAGATGCATGGTGAAGTATTTAGGGTTTTCTTTGGAATAACCTTTTTTTGTTCATAATACTTTCTTTAAGTGTTTTACATCTTCTCTATTGATCAATCCCTATTCTTTTGGTAATTTTAATTAATTTTTTGTTAGTTTCAATTTAGCTAACCCATTTCCTTCAAGATAGTTGTTGGATGAGGTCATTAAATAGGTGTCATATCTACATGAAAATATATATGATCTTTAACCCAATAAATTACTTATTATTGTCTATTATCATTATGTTTAGGACACCAAATCTTGTGGCAATTCCCTCCAAGAAGTCTATGATCACATTCTCAAGAGCATCTTTCAATGGAATTACTTTTGCTCACCTAGAAAAGTAATAACTAGCTATTAAGATCCACTTATGTCTTACATTTGTATGAAGCTTAATCATGCCAATAAAGTCAATCCCCATTGGGAAAATTAGATCATCTTTTATAATATGTTTCAATGGCGAAGGTGTAATTCTCTTTTTACCTATAAAGAATTGGCATTCTTCACATCTCCTTACACATATATGTACATCTACAAACATACTAGGTCAATAATAGCTAGCTCCAATGAACTTGGTTACCATTCTTTGAGCTAAGTAATGTCCTCCCTATGAGCATTCATGAAATTCATGAAGAAGAATTGTCACTCTTTTAGTTTTAATGCATCTTAGTAAAACTTCATCATGGTTACTTTTTTGTAATATCCCATTTATTAACTTTTAGGGGATGTTATATGATCTAATATTTTTTGGGTAGTAGTCTTGAGCCCATTGCGTATTGGCCCATTTCAAAATAACTTATGTTTTTTTAGAATCTAATGCATCTTTTATTCAATTATTTTGGCATCATTGGGTTAATCTATTAGGTATATTTCTTGGGAATTATAACATCCTATACTAGACATTGTTGTAATATTTTTCATCTAATCAATTGAGTGGGATTAATATTAATGCCATACTCTAATACATCTTCTATTCAATTATTTTGGCATCATTGGGTAAATTTACTAGATATATTTATCGGGGACTATAACATCCTTTACGAGATATTGGCATAAGGTTTTTCTTTTGATCAAAATCAGTGGGATTAACGTTAATGAAATACTCTAATACATCTTCTATTCAATTATTTTGGCATCATTGGGTTAATCTAATAGACACATTTCTTGGGAATTATAACATCCTTTACTAGGCATTAGCATAAGGTTTTTCATCTAATCAACGTAGTGGACTTAACATTAATACCATACTCTAGGCAATTGGTGATCCAATAAGTCTTCTTAATATTCATCACTACACTTGTGATGCACTCCCTTATGCAATGATGATCTAAATTTGTAGTAATTTTATTACTACAAATAAGAAACCTAAAAATTTTAAGTCTCTTAACGAATGCAAAAGTTTTCTTTTTGATAAAATTATATTTAACTCATGGTCTTCTAGAGTCTAGCTAAAAAATACAATGGGATATTTGTCCTAATCAAATTCTCCTTTTTTCTTAATATGACAACAATCCTACAATCTCCTCCAAAGAAATAGATAATTTTTTTGTTTAAATTAGAATTAACCATAGTTGGAGATTTTGTAATAGATTTATTTACTTTCTCAAATTCCTTCTTATCCTTTGTTGTCCATTTGAATATTTTCTCCCTCTTAAACATCGATGTTATGGGTCTTACCAACCTTGTGAAGTTTGATTTATATTATTCCTAAAAAAATTGACCTTTCCTAAGAAAAAGTGTAATGAATTTTAAAGTAAGATAGAAAAACACTTCTTATCTCAATCTAAGATAAGAGAAACACAATGAAAATATGATAAATATGGGTCCAAAAGTTAGGTTTCTTAAGTTTTAATTAACGAATTCATCCATGAAGAAAGGAAACAACAAAAACCCTAGTGAACTAGAATTTTTTTTGTGAACAATCTTCCTCTCATGACATATCTAATTCAACTCTCCCTTTGGCCCTTCAAGCTTTTCAATCATAAAAATGGTTTAAAGCACTCTTGGTGGATGAGGAAACCCTTCCAAACTCCTCTCAATAAATTGTAATATCAAATCTAGGAATTTTTAGGGGCTAACAATCCCCTCTCTAAAATATCATGTTAGAAGGTCTATCCAGAGTCACCACTTTGATATTATCATGCTTCAAGAGGTTCAAGTTAGTGTTGTTCATTTAAAAGCCACTCTTGCTTCCATTTGGCAGAATTAATCCCTCTTCTTTCACACCAATCATTATGATGGTTGTGGTGGTGTTGTCCTTGGTCTTGCCCCTTGGCTTGTTAAACATGTGGTTTCTTCTAAGAGTGACTCGAATAACTATTATATTTTGGTAACTTTTATTATTCAGGGTACCTTATATGGATTTTTCTCAATCTATGTCCCCAACACACCCTCAAAAAGAACTTTATTTTGGGATTGGATATGTCTTTCCCTCCCCACCACCGAATGGGTATCAGGGGGTGATTTCAACATGGTGGAACACCCCAGTGACTTTAGTTGGGACAATCCTTCCCGCTTGTCCCAATTTCCCAAGGTTTGATGCTTGGACTCTCACATGTAATGCTCTAGGTGTTTACAATCCTCTTTTGGGTAAAAAGGACCTTCACATGCCCCATTGGTATACTTGGTCTACTTATCATGAAGGGTTTTTGAGAAAGATGATCGTCTTGAAAGATTCTATATATCCCCCAATTGTTATATTTTTCATTCCTTGTTGGGTCTTTTAGTCTAGCTTGACCTTGCAACCAACCTTTCTAATCACTTCCCATCTTCACCACTCTATCCTTCTCCAATTCCCCATCCCTTCCTAATGACCTCCCCTTCAATCTCAATGTTACTCACCTCAATTATCAAGATTGCATTGATGGTCTTTTAGCCACCTAAAATGTGGAACTAAAACCACAACATGATAGGTGGATTAGTTGGTGGGAAAGAGCTATCACTCGCTATACCTCTTTCCTTTGTGAGTATGGTCAAATGGTTTCTGCTAAATGTAGAAAAGGCTGGAAAAAACTCTCAATGGGAAATTGGTTTGTGGTCGGTCTCTACTGGTTTCCAATCCCCATGACCTTTCAATCCAACAATCTGTGGCACATACTGAGCATCTGCTTAGAAAGTTGACTATCTACAAAGGTAAGGTGACACAAGTTCATTCCCATCTCCAATGGATCAAAGATGGTGACTAAGGCTCCAAATTGTTCTTTCAATTTTTGAAACACGAACAAAAAAGAGAGCAATTTTTTTCATTAAATCAACTAATGGAACCCCTATAAACAACCACTCTAACATCATGATTTTTTTTTTGGAATACTATAGATATCCCTTCATTGATGAAACAATAGATGACCCCATAATATCCATTGTTGAAGATAGTGTGGTTGATGTATTGCTCATAAGACTGTTGAAGATTAAAGTAACTTTCTTGACAAACCCCTCTCTATGGAATAATTTGATGAAGCTCTGTATAACATGGATGCTAAGAAGAGCTTGAGAATGGATAGTCTAGTAGTTGAATTATACAAAGACTTGTGGCCTTACATTCTTGAAGACTTCTACTATGTCTATCTAGAAGGAATTGAGATTGGTTCTTTGGGTCCCATTATTAACCAAGGCCTTATCAAACTCATCCCTAAAGAAAAGATCAAGACACTATGGTTGGATGTGATAGAACCCCTAAAAATACTTTGGTTCCATTTCAAATCTTGCAAAATTTGGATTAATCCCATGTCTTTGGGCTTAGGTTTTTGTCTCTCATCAATGCCTTAGGGTTTATGTTGCTAGGAACCCTTCTTGAATAGCCTTTAAGCCCAAGTCCTTGCCAATGTTCTAATTCATCGTTGACCCCTTATTGCTTGTACCCAGTATTTTAAGTTACATCCTTTTCCATTGGAACCCATGAAGTAACCAGCCCTGAGTCCTAATATCTCATTGTTGCCCATTGCTTTATTCCAAATGTTACTTTATGCTAATTATGGGTTGATATTCATTTAAATATTTGTTGAGGCCTAGGTTCAAGTTTTAATATTTTCCAATCATTTGCAAAAGTTTTGGTTTTAATCCCTATGTCCTCATCCATCGTCTGCCTAGTGATGGCCCCTTCTTAAGAACTAACATATTTTACATGTGAATATTTTACGATTTTATGATGACTGTTCGATCACCACAAGCAAATACTCACTGTTCCCCATGCCCCCATTCTATTCTATTTCTCATTTAATTATTCCAATAGGCTGGCAAGCGAATGCCATGTGCTCTCTTCATTGGTGGGCCCAACACTTTTGAAGGGACAATAGGTAATGAATTGATAAAATCAACATGATCATTTGGTGATGTGGTTTCATCAGGACCACTCCTTGCCACCCCGTTCGATTTTATTTTATCTTAAAATAATGTCACAGGCTAGCGGGCTATTGAAATTTTTCCCCTCGTGGAGGGACCCACTTGGATTTGAAGGTAGTAAACATCTTATTGAAACAAGGATTGATGGCTGATAGTGGGTGACGTGGGTCAATCCTGACCACTCCTCGCCATCCCGTGTGAGACCCATTCGTGCTTCTTGTTTCTGAGCGGGGAAGCAGGCAACTGCCACATGGAATAATCTAAAGGACCAAAGGGACATTAATAAGGGCAAAGTATTAATAAATTTTTTGAAGGGGACATGAAGGCTAAATGGTGCCATATTTGAATTAATTTCTTTTGGCACGTGTTCAAGATTTGAGGATTGTTGTTGATTCTGGCTGTCAATTCTTTCAGAAGATGGTACACCTGGGAGGGTGATATTGAGTTAACAAAAAGTATGAGTTGATGGTTTGAGATCAAATCATGACCACTCCACGTTGTCCCATTGATATGTTGCAAGTGGATTAATTCCCATAGGTGAGCGGGAAAACTTGAAAAGATAGGTTTTCTTTAATGCAAAATGGATGACTAAAAGTGTAGATAGAGTGGATGCATATCCACATGGGCTTCTCTGATTAGACAAAGGCAACAGGCCCATGCAGTTAACTTCTTCATAATCAATTACCTTGATTTTATTTATCTATCGATTTATCTCAACGTATGATCAATGGTTGAGATTCAAAATTGAGTAGTTGATTGTCAGCTCGCTCATGCAAGCCTTCCTTGAGCATTAATGGTAAGCACACTCAAATTGCTTGATATAATGAAGAGGTGATGACCACATATTTCTTCAAAATTGCAATTAGGAGCTGATAAATTAAGCTAAGTTCGAGAAGAAGATACTGTGAGCAATTGTGGCAAGAAAGTTATGGAAGCATTGAAGATAGTTTCTCCCAAGTAAGTTGGTGTATGTATTTTTATGTGTCGAATGAGTATCAGTTGGCTAGTTTGGAAAGGCTATTGTGGGATCCATAGGTTTTAGTTGCTTGGGGTTTGCAAGGGTTGATTTTTTGAAGAATTCACATGGATTGATAACATTTATACTTAGTCTTGAAGTTTCTTTATCCTACAAATTTGTGAAGTCTCTTTGTACATGGGAATTCATAAACTATTACCCTATTCTCTATGAGAATGAGTAAGCCGAGTAAGTTTTTCCACCAGTCAGAAGGTCTAGGAGGATTAACATGTTTGAATTTTAGGATGGTGTGCCTGAAGTTGAATAAGACATGCCAGGAGCTACTACAACACCAAAGGAGAAGAGGAAAACTAGTAGGAAGTCTAAGAAGCGTGGTGTCAAGAGTAATTACAACCTGAGGAGTAGGGTTGTTGGTCATGACTAGTGTGAGCCTAGTGGGAAATTGGCTAAGTCTTTGGGGAAGAAGAAGAATAAGTACCACAAGGATTATGATTCTTATATGGGAAGGCACAACTCTCCCATGGAGGATTCAGTTGGTCCTGTGAGTAATGAAACGTATACTGACCTAGACTATGGCCGATTTCTTCTCTCTAGTGGCACAAGAGGATTTTGATGATGGAGGGGTCGTAGCTTCTCCAATTTCAGAAAGAACATGGAGTGGGTGAACATACTTTGATTTTGAAGAATTAGAGTAGCTCCTTAGTTCTATTTTTATTTTTGATGACATCGTTGCCCCAACAATGAGCCCATCTTCTCCAGCGAATGTGTAAGTTTTTTGTCTTAGGTGCTGACATGGAGAATCTTTTTTGGTTGACATGTACGAGGGATTTTGATGTTGTTGCAATAGCAAACAATTCCTTTTGGAAGGCTAGCTCATCCTCTTCAATGAACTATATGGGTTTTGTCTTTTGCTTTCCCCCATTTCGTAATGAGCAAATATAACCATCTGGGGAATCTTTGAAATTGAAATACAATTAAGTGTCAAATGTAAATGTGATTGAAATGGTAATTTTTCCTGATGCTTGTTGCTCCCATAATTCTATAAATGGGATTTCAGGGCTAGTTATAGGAGTCCCAATTTTGGGTCTCAAGTGATCTAGGTTGGAAAACTAAGCTCATGAAAGAGCAGTATGTAAATTCATGAATAGAAAAATGGATTAGTCTGAAGTCTAGGGTATAAGCTGATTTGTAATGGACTTAATTAGTTTTACAATAGTGGTAGTATATAAATGAAAATGCTAGTTCAAAAGCACATTCTCTCCTATGTATTTTCCCTTCCAAATTATAAATGAAATGATTAAGGATCCTTTCGTTTGTCTTCAATTGTTTCAATTGAATGAGTTATTTTATTTATGCTTCGATTCAAAGAATTGATTAAATGCTTGAATAAGATCATGGGTTTGTGAGAAAGATTCTAGGATTGCTAAGTAGTTTTGTTTTTGACATAATGAGTTGAATATTGTGATGCAATACATGTCAATAGCCTTCAAATTACTGATTCAAATTGCTAAGGTATTATAGGTTTTTGCAAATGTGACTCCATTACCCAAAGACTACCTGTACTGGTCTATTTGTTTGGTTATCTTGAATGTAAAGGAGTTAGTACTACACTTGACCAAGAGCTCAAAATGAGAATGAAAATCATCTAAACACCTTCAATTACAATGTATTATCATAAACATTTCATTTATTCCTTGATTTAGGTAGTAATTTACTTATGGAACCACCAATTCCTTGAGGGATTCTACCTATTTGCTGCTGATAGGAATATATCTATGTTTTCTAATGTTCTGGATAAAATAAGAATGGAATATTATGTTGACATTATTAGGATTACCCTCTTGGGTTTCAAAAAGCCCAAAGTGTAGAAGTAGGGGCCTAGTAATCTTTTTTTGTTGGCCAATCCTTGCCTTTTCTTATCATTGAATTATGGAAAATTCATAGGCATCTAGTGAGATCAAGTTTGGTTCTAAAAAAATAACCAATAGATTGGTGACTATACTAGGGATGACTTGAGAAACTATGATAGAGGATCATATTTCCTTAAAGAGTCACTAAATTTTCAAGTTAGAGTGTAACTAGAGATTCATAACTATGTAATTTGCGAGAGTCAAATATTCTACTAAGTACATTTCATCTTTCAAATCTAGCTTTGATGTAAAGTTAGATAACCCTTATAAATATTGTAATAATTTGCTATGTTTCCCATGAAACTACAAAATCCTACCCTGATCTACCATGATTCCATGAATATTTTCATAATTTCTCATTAGCTATGGGTGGTGATTCTGAGATCTCTGCGCTAGTATGCATTATTTGAGAAAATCTAGAAAATTAGAATGGAGATTTGCTGAGAAAAGATGAATTGGACTATGCTCACATGACGAAGCTACCCTAACAAGAAGCTAGAAAGAAAATTTCAAAGGACTCCAAAATATAAAGGCTTCCTATGTAATTCTAGTATTAGAGAAGACTCAAAGTGAAATTAACTTTTGAAAGAAGCTTCATCTTGTTGAAGTTCATTCCTCTATAGAAGGAGGTGGCAACTCTATGCAATGAACCTGATGATAGCTTCAGATTTACAAAGTTTTTGAGTCAGAAGCATAGTTTTTTGTAGCTACAACATATCTAGGTGTGGAATATGGAAATGGAGTCACAACTTCCCTTATCCACACCTAAAAGGGGAATGAAGGAAGAGGAATCCGATTTCGCAAAATTCACACTCAAGAATAATTTCGTGAGACTCCAATACAATAGAGATTGAAATATGTCAAAGGAAAGATAAACTATTGATGAAAAACTAAGAAAATGCAAAGTGTTTGAAAACACAATGTGATATGCAAAATGAACTAAAAATGCAAAAAATTGTAACAAAAATTAATGAGACTGAAGAGGTGCACCTAGAAACTGGAAAGTGATGGAGAGGAGCTCTAGAATCCTACAAAAATCACTATTGAATCCCATAGGGACACATACGCTAGGGTGATCCCACAATACTAGTTTACAATTTTTGGCCAAACTAGACACTGGAATGATTTTTTCTAACTAAATATTGACTTTCAGGCACCTATAGTGGCTAAACCATGAGGAAATTGAAGATTATGCAAACTAGTGATTTGTGACAATTTTTTCTATAGATTCTAATTTTTTTTTTCAATTTTTTTGGAATCAAATTGTACTTCTTTTTCCATCTCCTTTGAAAACTAGTTTTTTTTCAGTAAACACCATTTTTAAGGAGTGACACTCACCATAGAACACATAATGTTTTTTCCATGAAGGATAAAATTGTATTTTTCTTTTAATTTAGATTCATAACTATGATATCTAGTGCTTCCAATTGGTTTCATAGTGTTTTATTGAATATTTTTTTCCTTAATCAAGTTGCAAAGTCAAACCAATTACAATTCAGACATAGGCAGACTGTATAACACATAATTTTTTTTGTATGTATATCAAAATTCTTTTTTTTTTGTTGGATCAAAGACTCCAATTTCTAGTGCGTGCTCATATTTTTCAAAATTTTTTAATAATATTCCATTTTTCCGCATGTGCAGAACATATCTAGCTTGATTTTCAGTGAAAAAGCTACATTCAAAAGAAATAAAAAAAGAAATATAATAATTAAATTAAGTTTATTTAAAATTATACTTTTTTGGAAGATTATAATAAGGACTACATACTTACAATTTTTTTTTAAAATGAATTCATTTGAACCCCCAAAAGGTAAATCAAAAGTGGCTTTTTATCAACATTTTGATAGGTGTAAAGGAGACTCCGTTATAGGTATGGTTTAAAACTAGTGGGGTTCTATCTAAGCAGGTTTGATATAAGGTAGTTTGAGAAAATCCTATTCAATTGGAATGCTTTAAATGAAACTTTTTAAGGCTTAAATCATTATATTTTCTAAAAATCTATGATTTTAGCAAAACTTAGAATCTCCCAAAAATTGTAAACTAGCTTTGTGGGATCACCTGCCAGGCTGGGTGACTTAGTCTTATTTTTGGGAAAATTTTATCGAAATAGGTTTCAGACAAAAGGGTACTCATAACTACATAAACCACTTTTCAAGCTTGGCAGTGGGACTGATTCACCACTGATGGTGACTTAGTCCACTTTTAGATTTTAGGAAATTCATAGGTGCAATATGTAGCTCCCGGTCTACACTTGACTCTTGACTAGTTTCTAGATCCGAAACTATAGAATCTAACCTATAGGTGTTCTCCAATCTTCTTTTAGGTTTTTGACCACTTTGAATGGCTTTGCTAATTTTTTGACAACTTTTCACACCTTTCTCTTTGAAAAATCTGCACATAAGACCTGGAAAATATACAAAGAGGGGAAAAGTGTTAAGGGTTAGTGAATAGGGGTTTGCCTTGGTCAAACCCTGGTTTGGTAAGTAAACCCTTGAAAATGAAATGAAATGAAAAGAGAATGATGAATGAATAACATGCAATGCTACAACTCACCAAACCCTTGAAATGGAAATTTGAAGACGTGTAAGTAGAAGCTCCATTAGATGTAGACTTGAAGATTCTTGAAAATCCCTAAAATTCTTGATTGATGATTGATGGAATGCTTGAGTGAATGAATGGGGGTGAAATGAGAGAGAAAACCCTATATTTATACACAATTATGAAAATTTTCTTGAAAATACTACATCATAGGGCGACCTCAAGTCTTAGAGAATAATATCCCACTAGAATTTTGAAATAATTTTGATTTTTGAGCCAAATGCGACTAATTTACCCCTAGTGGAAAATGGGTCCCACTTAGGCATTTTAAGTGGGTATCAAGAATTAAGGTGTATTAAGTGATGTTTAACGGGATTATTCTCAAAAAACATACTTAAGTAGGGCTTGTAAGTGTATAATGGGGCCAATTAAACATAAGAAAGGGTCAAATTATTGATGACACACCTAGAAAAGTGTGAAATTTTGTTACAACACTTTACAACACTTTGAAATAAGGCATGGTAAGTGATAAAAAGAGGTTATTTAGGTGAAATATATTAATACTTGGTCCTAGAAAAGTGTAAAAGTGTGTTACAACACTTAAGGCATCATAAAGTTCTTATAGTTTGCTAAGGCCCAAGACCTAATGTGAATGTCTTGACCACATTACAACACTAAATCAAGGCACAACTAAGCCAAAGTCATAAGGAGGACCCAAATGAGACAAAAAAAGTAGAAGGGTTACTTTTTCAGTGTCCACATTTAGCCCCCACTTTAGTGAGAGGATGAACCTACTTCAAACTCACACTGAAGTAGACCAACACACATCAAGAGGGGTTCCCATGAACCAATGTTAGCAATATGGGACCAAAAAAATCAAGAGGGGATCAAGCCCCCAGGATCAAGATCTCATGAAAAACTATCATAAGCGCAAAGTGAACACACATGATATCAATAATAATGACAAGGTAGAAGCACACAATGCCAAAGATGAAAGAGAGAAAGAATGAAAGAATCATATCAAACTTCGATTGTTTTTCCAACATCATGTGGATTACATCTAGGTTGTTTTTCAGGAAAAATGCATACTCACTCTGAGGCGACGGAACTCATGGTTGTCTACTAGGTGCAAATGCCTAAAAGGTGAGAAACATACACTCATGGCTGGTATACACTCACACACACGCAGTTCACTATGGGGAAAGGCATGCCTCATAATGGGCTTCCCGCTCAACCATACCAAAGTTATACCTCTTGATAACTTTAATAAGGTGCCACAAAAGAAAATGACTTTTCAAGCTTCACGAGACAAGCAAAACTTTGTATGCTTGGAGCTCATGAACAAACATGATGGAACCACAAGCATGCAAGCTGTGTTATGCAAGGTGGCCATTAGACAAATGAAAAATGCAACATGCAAAGGATGTTAAAAGGATTCTTTCTTAGTTAATGCGAGGTCTTTAACTTAGGGAACATTATGTCTAATGTCTCTAAGAGAGGACCAATCAAAGAATAGAAAATTCACAACTTAGGGGATGTAGTGATCGCATCAAGCCACCAAGAGGAATGCAATATGCTAAGATAGATCACGCTCATAAAGGAAATTACACCCAATGTCATCCACAAAGTGACAAACACATCGTATGAAGTAAGAAGGATACACTAAGAACCAAGAAAAGGAAAAATGAAAAATGATAAGGACAATGTATGCCCCCACTTTAAAGGAATTGATACACACCATATTGTGAGAAATTACTTTAAAGTAGCAAATAAAAAATGCACACAAGAAAGAAGAAATGAGAGCCAACTTGGAAATCCCTTATGCCAAGTCATATGTTTTTGAGTAAGGTTGCATCATGTGAAGGAAAGGAAAAATAAAAGAAAGGAAGGGGTTGCCCCCAAAATGAAGACACCAAACACATAAGGGATCTATGGATTTTGGGTTAGTATGTTCTTTGTTGCAATGTGTTTAGAGAGCTTGGAATTGTCATCATCCCCCAAATACATAAAACTGAAAGAATACACAAAGAGAGAAAAAACAAAGAAAGAGAAAGAACCTTTTGGGTCAACATGGAAGAGAAATAAGGTGTCTCGATGCTTTGCATCATCCCCAAAATGAAAACAAAAGCCAAATGCAAAAGAAAAAGGAAAAGCTTTTGGGTCAACATGAAGGAGACATAAATTTCTTAATGCCTTGCGTCATCCCCAAAAGGAAAAAAACAAGAAAAGACAAAAGAAAGGGAAAAGAAAATTAAGAATCCTTTTGGGTCAACATGAAAGGGACATGAATGTCTCAATGCCTTGCATCATTCCCAAAAGGAAAACACAAGAAAAGTCAAAAGAAAGGGAAAAAGAGATATATGACATAGAGAAGAATGAAGGTACAAATAGAGGAATGTCACAAAGAGAGAGAACCTCAAGCATAACATCATGAGGGATCACATTACGCACATAAAAACATGCAAAAGAAAAATAAAATGCAAGACTAGTAAGAGAAATGTGAGTCAACCGTCGAGCTAGTCATTTGCCTCCCAATCATGTTCATGATATGCCAAGGGAAGACAACTAACCAAAGGGACAAGAGAAAGTACCAAACTAGGGGAAGTACCAGCTTTAACATTATTTTTATTAGATTTATCATTTAAGCTCATGGAAGAGGAGAACAATGTGTTCAAATCATTATGCACCTCTTTGTCAATTTTAGTGATCTCATCATCGTCGTCTAGATTAATCACAATAGGAGGACGAATGATAATGTCCATTGAAGAGTTTAACTCTTGTTGTGATTGTTGTATGGAATCGTTTTGTTTTGGTTGGGAAGGAGGGTCATCATGCATTTCTTTTGTCAAGTGTGGATTTTTATTTTATTTCTTTAAGTCTTCATGTAACTTGCAAGCAAGAGCATGGCATCTATGCCTATGCTCTCTAGTGCCTTAGTTTCTTTTGGTTTTATTATCAAGTTGTGTTTGCAAAGGAGCGGGTTGATCAACCATAGGTTTCTTTTCTTCCATAAAGGGAGGAATGAAAGGAACCATGAAAGGTTGGTCATCCACTTTCTCTTTTTCTTTGTAAACTTGTTTTATTCAAGGAGGCATGACAGAGTTACTTTCATTGTCTCTTGGTATTTTGGATGATGTTGGGGAGTTTTTTGGTGTTGGTTGGTCTTGGTTGTTTGGATCTTGTTCAAGCTGAAGCATGGTTTCATTTAGGATAGGAGTGTTAGAAGTGGAAGGGGACATGTCACAGAGAGACAATTATGCTATTTTCTTTGCTTTGAATTTTTGGTAAGATATGAAAAAGAAGTCTTGTCGAGGCATTATAGGTTCCATGGGCTTGGACCAAAAGGCTTCTTAGGAAAAATTTCCTTTGGAAGACAAGGGTTAAAGCCACTATGGTGGATAGTGAATATTTCATTGTCAAATGGGAACTTTAAGCATTTGTGGATAACCGAAGGGACAAATTTCATTGAGCGAAGCCATGGAAGGCCTAGCCTCAAGTGAAACTGGTTTGACTGCGGGATGATGGAGAATGTGACATCCAATGTTTTTGGTCCTATTTGTAATGGAAGGATGATCAATCCTGTCATAGGGAAAGAAAAACCATTGTGTGTCTTGATCCATGCTTTCAGTTTGTCATATTCATCTTGATAAAGGTCATGTAATACCACAAATTCCTAGGTGATCACATTCTCACCACAGGTGGGATCTATTAGTATCGAGCATTACTAGGCTTGTCATAGATATGGCCAACTATGTAAAGAGGACCATCGAGGAAATTTTTAAGTATGCCCCTAGAGGAGAAAGTAATATTAAGAGATTTCTTAGGTTGGACCTTACATGGGATAATGCCTATCACTCCTACCATTTCATCCATAGGATTCACATGAGTAATATGTGGGATAGGATCAAGATGTTCATTATCGACATTCATCACATCATTCTTTGTAGTTTCACTAGCTTTGAAAAATGAAATATTATGTTTGGGAATTGGATCAGTGAAAATTTGTAAGTTTTGATTCAAAGGGGCAACATACTTATTTCCTTGATCAGTAACACCTGCAATGGATAGATGACTGGAATCAATGAGTTCTTGCACAAGATGTTTAAGATGCTTACAATGTTTTGTGTCATGTCCATTTTTTCGAAGATAATGGAAATAAGCATTGGATTTAAAGTTTGGAGGTAAAGGCTTAGTAGGGTCAGGTGCTTTGACGATAGGTAAGGTAATAATTTGTTGTTGTAAAAGTTGGGACATTGTGTTATGAAGGGTGTCAAGTAAAGGTGTGAATTGTCTTTTCAGATCTCCATAACTAAAGGGAACTATGATTTTAACAACAACTACTTGGTTGTTGAGGGGGGTTAAACTATAAGAACCCTTTGTTTTTCTTTCTAAATGGTTTGGAATTATTTTTATTGGTAGGTTTAGATTTCTCAATTCGGCTAGAAGTGGACCTTGTATCTTGACTACTAACTGAATTGTGATAATCGAAAAGGGAAGTACATAAGTGCACAAAGGAGGGGAATTTCATCATAGTGAATTTTTCATGAATTTTAGTTTGCAAGTTTTTGATAAATATCTTTTGAAGATGTGGGTCAGGGATCTTGACTTTGATTTGGGAATAAAGCGATTGATAGCATGAGATAAAATCAATTATATTTTTTTCCTCATTTTGCTTGCATCTCATCAAATCAACCTAGGTATTCTTGGGAGTCATATGCACTTGGAAATGATTTATAAATGCATCAACAAGTTCATTAAATGAATGAATTGAATTGTTTGGTAAAGTTGAGAACCATTCCAAGGAAGTATCCTTTAAAGTCATAGGAAACAATTTTGCTAACAGTTTATCATCAAGGACAAAATCACTACTTAAGGTGGTATAGGCATTAACATGGTTAGAAGGATCTACCTTCCCTCCATATTTCTAAAATCTAGGCATCTCTACTTCTTGTGGCATCATTGTTCACAATATTTCCAAAGATAATTGGCTACTTCAAACACAATATGTGGGTGGGCCATTTTGATTTTGGTTTATGGTGGAGATTTGTTTTTTCATGGATGAAACAGTTTGAAAAAGTTGTGTTATGAGAGGGTCATTATAAGTGGTATGAGGTGGAAGTGAAAGTGGTGATGGGGTGTATGTAGTGGTAGGGAAAGTGAATGGAATGATTATAGATAGTATTGTGGAAGAAGATAGTACATGCAATGCCACATAGGAATTAGGGACACTAGTAGGAATGCTCGAGGAAGGAATCACATTACTAACTTGTTGCAATGTTGTTGTGAGGTGACGAGTGGTATAGGTAGGTATTGAAGCTATGGTTAAGGGAGGAGGAGTTCGAGGTCCTCCTTGGCTTACAACATTGTTGGTTGGTTGAGAGGAACTAGAGGTTGAAAGAAGATGTTTTGTATATATCTCACCTATGTGTTTCACAAAGTCCATGCCATCTTCACTTTCAAACATGTGATGGATGTTTTCTATGGTAGGAATTGTAGTAGCTGAAATGTTTTCAAGGCTCACTTGATGTTGGAGATGTGCTACGTCTTCATGAATCTGAATTATTTTGTCTTGTAGGATATGATCATTTTGTGTGTCGACTTGCATGCTATTTGAAGGCAAAGAGTTGTTAAGGGTAGTATCCATGCCTAGTGTACTAGTTGCAATACTAGGAGTGGAAGATCTAGATAACCCAAGATCCATAACGAGTGTGTTATCATGGGATAACATGAGTCTCAAAATTCTTCTCATTAAGGTATTGGAAATAGGACACCAAACACTCATACAAAGGCTTCTAAAGGTAGGGTGAATGCAAATGTAATGTAAACTAACAAGAAGAAAAATGCTTAAAATTAAAATTCTGGAAAGTAAACTAAAATGCATAAACAACAAAAAAAATGAGAAATTGAAGATGAAATGCAGAAAATGTAGTGGAAAATGTGTAACTTGACTAAGTCGCCCAAGGTGGCAAATGAGTCCAAGTAGTGATTTTTTTAAAATGTTTTAGAATTTTCTAACTGGTTTTTATGCTTTTTAGGTTTTTAGATGCAAATATAATATGAATATGTAGAATTTTATAGATTTTTAATGAAATGAAATGAAAAAATGTAAGCTAGATGAGCTTTTCACTAATGCAAATTTTAAAACCCCAGAATGCAATTTAAAGAATGCAATTTAAAAAATGCAAAATGCAATGCAATGCTATTGTAAGATATTCCTAGGATGTAAATGCACTTGAAATTAGAAATATGATGTTCAAAAGTCAGGTTCACCAAAATGTGGACTATGGAAATGTAGTCACAACTTCCCTTATCCACACCTAAAAGGGGAATGAAGGAAGAGGAATCTAATTTCACAAAGTTCACACTCAAAAACAATTCCGTGAGATTCCAATGCAATAGAGATTGAAATATGTCAAAGGAGATTTTTTCAAAGGCTGGAAATTGATAAAGAAGATAAACTATTGATGTAAAACTAAGAAAATGCAAAGTGTTTGAAAACACAATGTGATATGCAAAGTGAACTAAAAATGTACACAAATTGTAACAAAAATTAATGAGACTAAAGAGTTGCACCTAGAAATTGGAAAGTGATGGAGAGGAGCTCTAGAATCCTACAAAAATCACTTTTGAAGCTCATTGGGACACATACTCCAAGCCAGGTGACTTAGTCCTATTTTGGGGAAATTCTGCCATAACAGGTTTTAAAAAAAGGGTACTCAAAACTATAGAAACCACTTTTCAGGCCTAGAAGTGGGACCAATTCACCACTGATGGTGACTTAGTCCACTTCTAGACTTTGGCAAATTGAAAGGTGAAATTTGTAGTTCCTAGTTTGCACTTCAGCTCCTGATAGGTTTCTAGATCCGAAACTATAAAATCTAACCTGTAGGTGTTCTCCAAGCTTCTTTTAGGGTTTTGACCAAGTTGAATGACTTTGATGATTTGTTGAAAAATTTTCACACCTTGGTCTTTGACAAATCTTCACACAAGACCTACAAAACACATGCAAAGAGGGGAAAAAGTGTTAAGGGTTAGTGAATAGGGGTTTGCCTTGTCAAACCCCGGTTTGGTAAGTAAACCCTTGAAAATGAAATGAAATGAAAAGAGAATGATTAATGAACAACATGAAATGCTACAACTCACAAAACCCTTGAAATGGAAATCTGAAGACATGCAAGTAGAAGCTCCAATAGATGTAGACTTGAAGATGCTTGAAAATGCCTAAATTGCTTGAGTGAATGAATGAGTGCATTAATGAATGAATGTGGGTGAAATGAGAGATAAAACCCTATATTTAATTTCCCAAAAATGCCACATCACAGGGCGACCTCAAGTCTTAGAGAATAATATCCCACTAGAATTTTGAAATAATTTTGATTTTTGAGCCAAATGGGACTAATTCGCCCATAGTGGTGAATGGGTCCCACTTAGGAATTTTAAATGGGTGTTGGGAATTAAGGTGTATTAAATGATGTTTAATAGGATTTTTCTCAAAAACACACTTAAGTAGGGCTTGCAAGTGTATAATGGGGCCAATTAAACATAAGAAAGGGTCAAATTATTGATGAAAATCCTAGAAAAGAATGAAATTTTGTTACAACACTTTGAAATAAGGCTTGGTAAGTGATAAAAGAGGTTATTTAGGTGAAATATATTAATAGTGTCCTAGAAAAGTGTGAAAGTGTGTTACAACACTTTACAACAGTTAAGTAAGGCATCATAAATTTCTTATAGTCTGCTAGGGCCCAAGACCTAATGTGAATGTGTTGACCACATTACAACAATAAATCAAGGCACAACTAAGAAAAAGTCACAAGGAGGACCCAAACAAGAGAAAAAAATTAGAAGGGTTACTTTTTTAGTGTCCACACTAGGTATTTCCCCTATTTTTGTTTTTCATAGGGCATGAATTTGTGTGAAAACCATATTGAATGATTTGGAGAATATTTTATTTCCTTATTAAGTGAATTGAGCACTAGTAAAAGGGAATGGTAGTGGTAATTTTACATACTACTAAGATATAATTTGAAGTGTCTATATTATGATGAAGAAGTATGCTTATTTTTAAAAGTATTCCCATTAGAAGATCCTAGGCATGGATGTATTTGAGTTATGCACTCTAAAATTAGGGTTAAAATCAAGGAGTAAGGTAGTGAATGATCAATTGTGAAGTTGATATTTGAGGTTTGTAAAGGGTTACAAGAAAATGTATCATTGTTCTACACATCTCACTATGGAATATCAAGTAAGATCATGCAAGGTGTGCAACCTTCATCATGTCATCGAAGAAATTTCTCTATTGGGAGGTATATACCAGTGAACTCTAGTGGTATTCATGGTTTCCAAAACCTTGTTCCTAATGATGTTAGGGAACATTTGCCAAAATTCACAAGGAATCATCTCATAGAAATTTGCATATATTTATGGATTTTATGGGAAACTATGAGATAAGTCATGAGGATGTTGTTATGAAATTATTTGTTTAATCTCTAAAGGAAGATGTTAGAGACTGGTTTTCATATTTGCTAGTGTGTTCTATCTCTTCATGGAATGAATTCATGGTAGCATTTATAGAACAGTTTTGTGAAAGGATTAATCCAAGTTCAATAAGGAAAAGGTTTATGGAAATCAAAAAGGATGAAGAAGAGTTAGTCCCAGCTTTTAATCTCTGATTTGCAAAGACAATTAGGGATATTTCTGAAATTATGAGACCAAGTGATGTGAAGTTCTTGCTTGTGTATTTGGGAGCATTTGATAAGGAAATGAGTTATTTGTTGAGAGATAAGGAACCCACAACTTTGCATCATGCATATCGAATTTCCATGGACATTGAAAAAAATTGCGATATTCAATAATGAAGGGGTATATGGCTGCAAGTGTCGGCCATTTTTACACACCTCACATAAATGGATCAGATAATAGAAGTGGTTGCCATGATATCAATGTATTTGTTGATTTGATTCACCCATCATCACCTAGTGCAACTGATGGTGAATTCCAAATTGAACATCAAAAAAGCTTAAGCAATGCTAAGCAAATGTCTTTTGTTCAAGGATTGTCCAGTATGAAAAGATATAAGGAAGAATCACCATATGATCTGTTAGCAAGGTTTTTGGATGCCTTGTTGGAAATTCCTAAAAATCTCAAACTAGAAGATGCAGTGTGTATTGACTTATTCTATGAAATTTTTGAGCTAGGATTGAGTACCTTGCCCAAGGAATTAAATCCCCACCATTTTGATCAAATAATTGATTGGATCATAATTTCTGGGGAGGCCAAATGTGACTATGCACAAAGTATGAAATCTCAAAGTGTCAATGATGGTTTCCCGAGCAAGCTAAACTAAAAGGAAATTATAATCAGTGAAAAGGCTATATCAGATAATAGACCTCTGTCTTGTGGCATGAGTGAGGAAAGTAATCATAACCAATTCACAAGTAGTCTAGGTACAAATCAATACAATAATTCCAAGGAAGAATATGCATTTACAAGTATTATTGAGGTTTCGTCACAAACCAATGGTCAAGAAACTAAGAATGAGAATTTGAGCTTTCATTCTAAACACTCTGAGCATGGTATATGTGGAAATGAATTGCCTTGGGATAATGATAATAAGGAGAGTGAGGTTTCTAATTATTTTTCTAACGAATATGAATATTTTTATGAGGATGATTTGGAAGCTTTTTCTTTGTATAAAGGACACAATAATATTGATGCTCGTGAGGTTTTTCCCTTGTAAGCGAATGAACAAATTCCATGTGAAGGATACCAGGAATGTAATCCAGTCATGTCAGATATTAATTATGCCAAGGGTGTGAATGATGATGAGTTTGATGACAACAATATATGTGTCTAGTACCCTAATCATAAGCTCGATGTTGAAAATGATGAAAACTATGGTGCTAACCAGTAGGATCATATCCTAGTTGCTCCTAATTGTCTAAGTGAAGCATAGATGGAGTGTGCAAGTTTTGTAGAAGAAATGAACATGATTGTTTTCAACAAAGAATGTATTGATGAGGAAGGGGGTGAAGAAGCTTATTCAATTTCCAATGAGAAACATTCAGATTGTAATGAAACTTTCACATACGAGTCAACATACTTATCAATTGATGAGCTGCCTAAATGCCTTACTGTATGACCCTATGAGTCCCGAGTTATTTGAACCATCTTGTGAAAATTTTTGGTTTGAGTTGGATGATGATTGGAAGAGATAATTACACTATGTTAATGAACCTTAAATGGAAGTATTCTTTGATGCTTTGGATGGTACTAATAATGTTATTTGTGGTGATGATCCTAATTTGAATAAGAGCAAAGATGCCATAGGTTTTGATAAATCACTTGTCCAAAGTGGTGTTGATGGTGTTTTAGCACTACAACAACTTGGATAGAATACAAGTATCCTATCTTTCTTGAAAGGTAAATTTCTATTAGCAAGCCTCAAGTAATAACCCCAAGGTCTCTAATGTGAAGTCTTGACAATGCAAAACAACCCAGTGATAGATGTGAATATGTTGGTAATCACAAGGGACCTTACAAACAAAATGTTGGAAGATTCAATGTTCATCAAATGTAGCAATAAGGGTGATGCTTTGTGAATCTTGCTCTAACAATAATCTCAAAGAAATGGAAAAAGATGTAAGGTTTAAGAGAGATATCTAATCTAAGACCTAAGATCAATTATGCAAATAATAGAGTGTTCAAGATAGACCAATCTTCCAAAACCAATCCTTGCTTAACCAAGATTACATCCATAGTATCACAAAGTCAGTGCAATTTCCAAAGGAATTAAAGATTTTTAGATTGTAAATTGTTGGTGTAAATAAAGTCTTGTACCTAGTTCATTCATTACTAGGGGACTTATTTACACATGTTAAGTTTACTTAGGTCATATGAAGGAATCTTTCTTGAAGGTGTTAGTTTTCATTAGTTGTTATCTTATCTTTTGACTTGTAACACATGTGAACCGAGGTAAGTGTAATTAGTTACATCTCATGTCATATGATTAAGACACTTGTCATAATCCTATGAGATCTTGTATCTCACCTTGGCTATATAACCAAGGGGTCTCTACTACATTGTATACATCACAATCATATCATTGAATCATATTCATAAGAATATAGTTTATTCTTGTCACATTCCATTCTCTCTTTTCGTGCTTTCCATTTGGTCTCAAGATATTGGTAGTCATAGCCAATTTTAACATGGTATTAGAGTGGGTTGGGTGTCATTGGAGAGTCTTTTTCTGAAGAGAGATGATAAATCAAAGCTTGTTGGTGCAAATCTAAGCTCACCATTGCATTTGAAAGGTTCAAGAAAGTCAATTTTTCCTTTTGTTTTTTCCAAATCAGACATACAAGGCCAGATCTAAGGGTTTGAAGTTGAAGAGTGGTTGCCAGATCCATAAGGTAGCTACATTTTTGGAGCATTTTGGGTCAAATCTGACCCTTCCATTATGTCCAGAAGGCCCAAAACCCTAAGATTGACTATCAAATCGTTCGAATCAGAGCAGTTGTATGGTGAGGCAAAATTATTTTTTCCAGTGAGTCGTACGACCACTAGGTCATCATTATTGCATTGTCAGTACGATATTTCAAAAAATATATATATTATTTGTTTTGTAAAATTTTCTAAAATTTTTGTAATATATATATATACAGGGTTAAATTTTTAGAATATTTGGTATTAAAAATCTTTTTTTTAAAAAAAAAAATCAAGGTACTCTGAAGTACCTGCTATGTAGGTACTGCAGACCTCAGGGTATAGTGGTACCCGTAGGCGCCCAGTGGACAACCATGTGGCCAACACAACCCCCACCTCATAAGCCGATAGTCAATCTATAAAATCCAGGCAAAGTTTTTTTAATAAAAATCATATGACAACAAAAAAAGGTTAAGGTGGTCAAAACCAGAAATTCGACAACTTTTTCTTCAAATCTGGCAAACAGGTACAAAAGCATATTCTACTGTATATTTTCACAGCCAGGGTATATGCTTTTTCGATGGGCATCAACTTTAACCCTGGGGATCGACGGTGATAGTGATGGCTAAATGGCCATCAAACTCAATTGAGAAAATTTCTGATGTCTTCATTATCTAATTTATTTTTCTACCCCTCACCATTTTCATTTTCAGTTTGGGAGCTTATTTTCAAATGCAAATATCTTAGTCATTTTAACTCCTTTTTCATAGCAGTTTTTTTTTTATTTGGGCTAATTTTTTGTGCTCTACATAGTAGTACAATTATTTTTTGATTCTAGTGTATTTTGTTTTCCATAATTTGTAGATTCTTGTAGGTGTTGTTGCTTTGTCCTCATTTTGGGAACTTTGGGAGCTCATATCTTGCTCCTATGGTAACATTTTTGGGTGCAATTTTTTTTGAAAGTGCATAATTTTTTGTATACTTCTTAGTGGTATGATAAGATTGATCTTATTTTGTACCAAAAATTTTACTTGATTATGTGGCCTATTTTGGCATTTATAAGCACTAAGATCAAGTCTAGCTTGCTATTTTTGGCATCTAGCAAATATAAACACACTATAATGATTTCTTTGGGGGTCTCTTGATTGAGTGATTTTTGGGGTTCTCTTAGTGCATTCTTTTGATTTGTTTACTTGTGCTCTCTCATTTTCATGGATCATTCTAAGGTTCCTTTGCTCACATCATATAATTATTCAACATGGAATCAAAATGCATGGAATACTATAATGACTAAAGGTAACTCTCTATATTTTGAAGATAAGGTACCTAAACCTACAGATGTAGATACAAAGTTAAAATGGATGATCAAACATACCAAAGCTCTTTGGTGTCTTCATAGACTAGTTTCTCAAGATATTTTGTTTCAAATTGAAGCATGTAAAATTATCATGAAGCTTGGGAAAAATTCAGAACATTGTATGGTACTATAGATCAATTAAGAGGCTATCAAATTGATAATGAATTGATGAGCCTTGATCCTAAGAACTTTGACAACATCCAAGACTACATCACTAAGGTTAATGATCTAAGAGAGCAATGTAAAGCATGTGGAATTGATATGAAGGAAATTCAGTTGGTCTACAATACAATGAACAAACTTGGTCCTGATTATGCTTCTTTTGCTTCCAGCTTTCATATTCATAGATTGACTATGGGGTATGCGTATACTACACCTTCATTTGCATCATTTTCAGAGATGTTGATACATGAACAATAAAATCTTATCTCAATGGGTCTCATCAAGACTTCTAAATCTTAGAAATTGTTGGTTAGTCAGGTGAAAGAATTAGAATCAGATAAGAAACAAAAGAAAGCAAAGAATAATCCACAGTTAAATCAAGGAAAGAAAAAATCCTCCTTTAAAGGAGAATCATCTAAGAAGGAGAGGCCTACTTGTGTATATTTCAAGAAGGATGGACATGAAGAACACTATTGTTATAAGAAGGATATTGATGAGTTGAAAAATATTCTCAAAAAGGATCACATTTATTTTCCTTCTAAAATGTTTGAATCACCTCCTTCTTCTTTAAAACAGTCTAAAAAGGACAAAGGTCAAGCATCTACATCAGGAAATAAAGGACAAGCTCTTTGTGCTTTTTCTGGTCATGGATCAAGGAGATGACTTCTAGATTCAGGAGCATCTCATCATATGGCATCTTTGTAATCTATATTCTCTTCAATTTGGCCTTGTACTATGTCTCCTATCTTGATGGGAAATAATACATACATGAGTGTAATTGGGAAGGGATCTATTAGTTTTGGGGACAACACTTTTTAGGATGTTTTGGGTGTTCCTCATTTGACAAAAATCTTCTTTCCATATATTAGATTACACATGGTGGAGATGGGATAATTGTGGAGTTCACACTTGATTCAGGCATCATTTGAGACTTGGAGAGTAGAGAGATCTTTGCTATTGGGGTGGTTGATCATTCATCTCGATTGTATACCTTTGCATATTTTTCTTCTAATGGTGACATTTTTCCTTCGGTTGTTGATCATATTTTTAGCATTGATCATGATTTAGAGGAGACATTTGGCTACTTGAACTTGGGAGGAAGTTCTCACATAAGATCTAGTTCTTCAGTTGTCCATTCTATCTCCTCCATCTACTGTTGCAGTTGATGATTCTTGTGATTCAACAATTTTGGTTCCTTGTGATTTAGTGCAACAGGATCCTCATTGTCTTTCATATTTTACTACTTTGGATGACTTCATGACAGGTATTTGAGACTTGTTTGTGGAGTCTCATCTTGCAAATTTTGGGGACATCATTGATGACATTCATCTTCTCTTTGATGAAGATGCTTCTTCTTCAATTGTTGTGAGGGAACACATTGACCCTCTTATTCATTCTCTACATGATCATTCTTTGTAGTTTGGACTGAGTGTGGATAATTTTTGACAAAATTTGGAGGAGGCTTCTTTATCTTCGAAGGGGATATCTTTCTCTTTGGATCATGTTCTACATCTATCTCTACTAGATTTTGGATTGTCTTCTTCAATAGTGTGGCCTAGAATGCCTGTTTGGAGTGTGTCATCTTTCAACATTGATATGGAAACACTTGAGCATGTTTCAAAGACATCATACACCATCCATCTTCTTGACATCCTGCATACATCCATGGTTTTGTTTCTTCCTAAGGGGAGGAACATTGTTTGACACTTTTGGATAATCTTCAACATTCAATGTCTAGCTTCTACCATCATTGCAAGAGACTCAACATTGAGGAGGGATGCATTGTCTCTATTCTACTTCTCTCTTATGTGGGTTCTTTTCCTCACATGGGGTTTTGGCCTTCTCATTTTTCATTGAGAGCATTTATTTTTCATATCTTTTATCTCTCTCTTGGGGAGGAGCTTTTTCCCACTGGGTTTTCTCCTTTTCTTTGTTTGTGAGAGATGGCATTTGCATTGCATGTACATGTGTACCCAACATGTCCTAGTATCTGAGACCCATCTTTGTGTCATTTGCATAATAATCTGATACTCCATAAGTTGCAGTTAAGGGGGGGTGTTGGTGTAAGAACCTAGTTCATTCATTACTAGGGGACTTATTTATACATGTTAAGTGTACTTAGGTCATAGGAATGAAACTTTCTAGAAGGTGTTAGTTATCATTAGTTGTTATCTTATCTTTTGACTTGTAACACATGTGAACCTAGGTAAGTGTGATTAGTTGTCTCATGTGATATTATTAAGACACTTGTCATAATCCTCTGACATTTTGTATCTTACCTTGATTATATAACCAAGGGGTCTCTACTATGTTGTACACATCACAATTATATCATTGAATCATATTGATAAGAATATAGTTTATTCTTGTTACATTCCATTCTCTCTTTTTGTGCTTTCCATTTGGTCTCAAGATCTTAGTAGTCATAGCCAATTCTAACATAAATATTTAAACACACATTCAAACATTCACAATTAAACTTGAGTGAAAAATAGAGTAAGCCTATGCTAACTTTATAAAACAATCCACAATCAACAAATGACTAAAAGTATGGATGGAATATTCCACAACACCTCAAACACTTTATCATAAACACAAATGAGCTACAACTAGTTCTAAAATTAACCATAAAAGACTTACTCAAAATATAATAGATTAGAGTCACAAGAACCATGCATAGATGAAACAACACAAAGAAGAACACCAAAGAATAATGTATTCACTTGTATTCACTTCACCAATAATTTGCAACAATTCAAGTTTCTTAGAATGCATTAGTATCAACAACTTAGCAACTATTCACTATGCACTATTCACTATCAGCTATGAACCTTACAAATGAGGAGGAGGCCTCAATTTATAGAAGCCTTCAAGTCATGTCGGCTGAAAAGAAATATAAATTAGGGTTTTACATGAGGTTGACTAGATAGGTCAACCTTGACACTTTTTTAATTCCCCAATTTAAATTTACAATAAAAATAATACAAGGTAAGCCTCAAAAGGCAATTTTACAATTAAATAATGAATGGAACAAAATTCAAGGTGTGGCTGATTGGTTTCTCTTAACCAACTCAATGTATAAAACACAACTCCCAAGAAAGCTAGGCCAAGTCATCCTCTTTATCTTTATCTCCTTCCCTCCTAGAAATTTCTTGAAATTTTGAAATTACTGAGTTTAGGTTGGCATGTGATGGGGTTGGTATTAGCTTAATTCTTGTTTTAATTGTATTTAGTTCTCCTCCATATTTAGCCAAGGTTTTCTCCCAATCACCATAAATTCCCTAATACCTATCCAAAATGGAGATGTAGATTGCAACATCTTCAAGTTGATCTTTTATTATAGGTCCATTATCACTTGGAGAGTAAACTTCATGCCACCATTTATGCAATTAATTGACATTTAAATTCTTTTGTCCAAATTTTCTTCTTCTACTGACAATTTCCAAGAAGGAAATGCAGTAGTTAGAGATTTCTTTCACCTTGTTTTGGGCCTTAGATATCTTCTTTGGTACTTTCATCTCAAGCTCATTTCTAAAATTAAAGGCCTCTATCCAGTCCATGGCTTTACTAGTATTCTCCATTGTGAGAACACCTTCCTTGATCAACACATTTGTAGGAACCTCAAATACTTTCTCCAATTCTATGATGATAGTTTCATATGGATTTTGACATTCAGTCAGAAATTGTGCTACATCTTTAGACATGGATGATTCCTTTTCATATGTTTGTGATACATTTTCAGTCATGGAATCTCCTCTTTGACTTACACTATGTAACCATTCTTGAGTGTCTCACACAAAATATTTCATTCTCTCAATCTTTGATACAACATCCTTTGATAGTAACCCTTCTAAAAATGAAGACCCTTCACTGCTTTGTGCTTGTAGGGGTTTTACCAAATGCTGAACATATCTGTGCACTTATCTTAGTTACCTTTGCAACTCTTCCTTTTCTTTGGTTTCATTGTCCAACCTTTTGAGGATTGTTTGTATTGATTCTTGAAGGTCTTCCTTCTCTTGTTCTTTTGTAGAAGGGCCAATATTAATAGTTTCTACTTTGTAATCTGAGGGCCTTACCTCATCTTTGTATTTATCACTTGTAGGAGTAGCAACATGAAGAATTATATTATTAAATTCATCTTTTGCAAACTTTGAAATTGTTCTATCTCTTTTCCTTTCTTTGGGTTTTCCCCAACTCTCCAAATACTTATCCTAGTTAGGAGCTTCATCCTCCATGTCAATGATGGACTTTTGTTTCAGCCTCTTCTCCAATCATTCTGGGGTAGCTAATTCTTCTATTCCTATATTCATCTAGGAAACATTTTGTTCTTGTTGAACATTGGAAGGATTACCTTCAATATTCTCTCCACCCTTGTTTTCCTCCTTTTTATTTTTTTGTTCTTCATTTGCATCATGTTTATCCTCATTCTTATTCTCTGTGTGTGATATATCTAAATTTTCTTTCACTAGAGGTTGGGAAGACATTTCTACTATACTCTTGATGTTGCCTTCTTACTTTGTACTTCATTCCCTTCTAATTGCCTCCAAAAATCACTTAACTACCCAATCTTGGGTGTGGGTGATTCTTCATTTTTCATCTTCTCTTTAGGGTTATTGGAAATTTCCTCTTCTTCAATTTATTGTCTAGGTTCATTAGAAACATTACCCTTTTGATTGGAAATATCCTCATTGGCTTGTACTTTTTGGACTGCAGATGGAGGAGGAGAATTATTTCCTAGTGTTTCTTTCTTTATTTCTCTTGAAGGATCATTAGTAGGCACCTCTCTAGTGTCTACTCTTTGTTCCTCCATCATGTATTTCATGTCTTCTATAGGAGGTGCTTTTTTCTTGGGAGAACTCCTTGCATACACTTGTTGCTTTTCTCCTGAGCTCTCAACATCAACCACTTTGGTTTGGGTGATTTCCTCTTCAACAACCTTGGCCTTCTTTTATTTTTCCATCCTATGAACCTCAGTAATAATCCTTCTCTTTTTGGAAGGTTGAGCTTCTTTAGTACCTTCCTCAATAATTTCCTTTGAAGGCTTCCTAGCCTTAGCAATAGGTTGTCTCTTTTCTATCCCTTTGCTTGGATCCTAGTTCTTCTCTTAATGAGGAATTGTGTTTCCTCCACATCCTCCTCTGAATGGGCCTCAGTAGTATCATCCTAAGTTGTTTTTTCCTCCTCTTCTAAATGGGATTCAAGATTCCCCATCAAATCATATGTAAACTTAGTGCCATCCACCTCCAAGTCTAGAATCTTATGCTTCACCCACATTTTGGAGTATTTTAACATAGGAGCATTGAGTATATTCAAGTCAACTACCTATTCTTCATACCAATTGGAAACAAGAAGTGGTTTATCTTTATATTTCTCATAATAATGATGCTATAGAAGATCCCCTTCATCATCCACTTGATTAGGAATGTTGGCTATCTTATGAAATTTGATCAACCTCAAGGACAACCTAGAACATTTTCTCTTGATCACCTAAAACTAATCTCTATAGTTAGCCCAATAATCTTCTATGTGAATCTTGTGCCTGTACTCTCTACTTGCTAACTTTTGAGCAATTCCATTGGGATCAAAATTATTTCTATTTGTATGTAAATATAAATGAAACTGTACCATTTCCTTCTATATAGGCATGAATTTTCAGCCCTTAAACAAATTCCCCTTTTACACTTCATCACCTTAGAAAACCAAATCCGAAGGCAAAAATCCACATCAAGCCACCACCTTTCTTCCACTTGAGATCTATTTTTTTGTGTCAGTAGAAGAATAACTTTATGGGATGCCCGCATGACATGTAGATGTCTACATGGTGAGCTCACATCCTTGATAGATTCTTGCATCTAAAGCTAGAAGAGGCGTTACAGTTCCCATTGGGGCTAGTTTGTAATGCCCCTCTTTGACCAATTGACCTAAATATGGTAGATTCTCTCGCTTCTTCAAATTATTCCATTCTTCATCCAATCCATGTTCTTTTTACACTCCCTAAGCATTCTAACAATCAATTCTTCTTGCATTCTCATCCTTCATTTTCATTCTCCAACAACACTTTGGAACTCCATAGCAACAACGAAAACACTCCATCTACTCCATAGAGAAAGTGTGGAACAAACCATTGTAGCAGGGGCTTGGCTCCTCTTTTCTCCTCCATTAACTAGTGACCTCTTGGTGGAGGTGGTAAGCATTTTCAATCCTCTCATCTACAATTTGGTTGAGTAGAACATTACTATTTTGTAGTGTTTATTGTGTTTTCTACTTTCTTTTCTCCTTTTTCATACTTTTTTCTATCATGGCTATCTTGGCTGGCCATGTAGATGGAAATACCAAAATTGGGGTTTGACTAAGGTAGGCCCCTATACAACCCCCAAAAATTTTCCTCTTTCTTGTGTACAGGTGGACGTACATTTGGAGCTAGCTAGCGAATAGGATATTTTGTGAGATCATCTTCATTACCATATCTTTAATATATTTACTTTACCACATTTTTTTGTACCTCTCTTACTTTATAGTACTATTATTTTCCCTTAAAAATCACTAGCTAGATCGTTAGCTCATTTTTTGGCAGTTCTTACTATATTTTCAATCCTCTGGTTGTATGGATGTTAGCACGCCACACTGTCATCCTAGAACCACACTTCCATCCTTAGGCAGAGAGCTAAGTGAGGTATAGTGTTGAACCTAAAACTGGCTCACCTAGCTCCATTCTGAATTTTGGGTCTACAAAGTGATTAAAGGGCCTTATAGTTCTCATCATTCTCATCCCTCATTTCAAGACACCCCTTTAGAGTGAGGTAAGCTAGTGAAGCTTTCTGCTCTTGGATCTCCATGACCTAGGGCCTTGAATGTGGTTGGTCCCCCTCTCTTACATTTTTGGTGAACCTAATGTGAACCGACATCTGCTCATTTGTTGGTGTTGAGGATTTTCGCCTATACCTTGTGATTGTTGTGCCCCTGAGTATTGTGAAGGTTTATGAGCATCACAACCTAGTCCAAAATCTCTAAGTATATTTTTAGGAGAAGTGTACGACACCTTCCGATTGAAAGGACGAAGGTCACTACTAGTTTCTCTACAGGTCTTCTTGATGGAAAGTTCCCCACTCCTCCCACATGCACCACACCATTGTCGGTCGATGAGCATCAGGTCGTTCACATTCCTTCATAATATTTCTCCATCCTCAGCAAAGGGTTGGGTGACTTGGAAAACAACTTGGAAAGACACCTGAAGTTGTCTAGGGCTGCTAGGGTTATTAGTGAGCTAAATTATATGGTGGGAAAAGATGAAACAATCATAGAACTATTGGCTAGTCTCTCTAGTTTGACTGATGCATTTGCTCCTCCAAAACAATCCTAACATTGTACAAGGATCCACTTTTGAAGACCATGAAAGACAACTAGGAATGTTGATGCATCCTATGTCTATGTACATGGCCGATGTCATACCCTTGATCAACATTCCCTCTACCTCTAAGACTATCAAAGTGAACAAGATCCCCTTGGGTTTTATCTTCACCCCTCCTGTCACCTCTAGCAGTGGAGGTTTTAGTGGGATGAGTGGTGGAGGATTTGGTAGTGGTAGTGGCTTCGGTGGTGGCTTTGAAATTGGAGGTGGCTTTGGCAGAGGCCCTACTGGTGGTGGTGGCTCCGGTAGTGGTTCTAACGGAGCTCACACTGGTGGGTCTGGTGGTGGGTTTGACAGTGGTTCTGGAGGAGGTTCCTCTAGCCCTATATCTTCTAATGACCCTTTTTTGAACACTCTTCTTTAGAATATGGGTAAGATGTAGAGCTAGCTGGCGAGTCTCTCCCAGGCCTCTGCCTAGCCTACCTTCCAACCCTTCTTCTAGCATAGCCCGTTTTCATTTACAATTTTGAACACTTCCTTCTCTCAAGGAACGAAGATTCCTAAATTCAAAAAATATGGCAGCAAAGGGGACCCACAAATGCATGTGTCTACCTTTAACACCATGTGCACAAATTTCTTCCATCACTACGTGTTGGTGGCAAAACTATTCCCTCAATCTCTCAAGGATACATCACTCTAATTGTACTATTTGTTGCCCGATAATTAGATTATCTCTATTGAACAACTTGTAAACCAATTCTTAAAACAATTACAAGCTAACATTGGGTCAAAGATGACCTTTTCAGATCTCATTTGATGCAAACAAGGTGATACTGAGAAAATTACCGATTTCATAGTGCGGTATCTAACACTCTTCTCACAAATTTTGCACCCATTTCCTGATTCTGACATGCATAAGGTATTCATAGGGAACTTGCAAAGGCCTTGGTAGGAAAAGTTTTCCCTTATGAAATATCCTTCTTTCGTGCATTTGTGTGCAGCCCTACGAGAGCATCAACAAATAGTAGTTCAGTTCAGGGGATCCTCCTCGTGCTCCCATTTTGAAGGAAAGTCCATCGTATCGATCATTGGGAAATTCAAGGCTATTGCAAATGTAGTAGTTTCTGCAGATGACAACAACCTCAAATGCAACCAAAATTTCACAAAGTTAGTAGAATCTTATTCTTCCATTTTTCAAAAGTTGTTGAAGGATAAGATCATAACCTTGTAGAACCCTAAACCTCTTAAGGAACCTTACCCTAGTTGGTATGATGCAAATATTTATTGTTCAGTACCATTTTGTTAATGAACATGATACCAAACATTGTATGTGCCTACGTCATGAGATACAAGACAACATTGAGGATGGTACTATTCATCTTGATGTAAGCAAACAAAATACAAATAAATTAGTGGCAAAAGCGAATAGTGAATTGTAGATATACATGGACCCATTTCTGTCACATTCTGCTAACATGATTGTCAATCCCACTAATTCTATCACTTAGCTCTAGGCCTATGTTAACATGGTCACGATTACTTCTACCGCACAACCTACACTAGGATTCCTAGACATGACATTCACTTTGTAGGACTTATGCTTAAACAACAAGCCCTCTCCCCTCTATATTACCGCTGGCCTCAATGAAAACATTATGACAGGAGTCTTAGTAGACCCTGTGAGTTGAGTGAATGTTATTATAGAAGAGATGTTGTGGCTTAACTCACTACACATAAAAGAGTATGAAGAAATAAGGTCCACCATCCGTACACATGATGATCTTTGTGTGAAGCCATATGGCTTGATAACTTTATCTATCCTAGTTGGACCTAGGGTTGTTGACACAGTTTTTGATGTCATTTCAGAGTTTGATTTATTTAGGATGAATCTAGGAATACCTTGGATAACATCCATGAATGGAATCACCTTTTTTATTTGTAAATGCCTAAAGTTATCCCTTGAAGGTGTCGTGCATGTAGTGCATGAAATTGGATATCAGACTCTGGTATCCCATGGGGGATATTTATTACTGATTGGTCTGCTTCCTCCAAGAATGAACCTACTTTACAAAAACTATGTGAAGTATAAGACCGAGGGAAAGGGATATCCAAAATTGGCTCTTCCTATATCACAACAGCCAACTACCTCCTCTTCTTGAAAAGGGAAGGAGAAGCTTTCCTCCTCACAGGCTAACTCATTCGCTCCCATTTCTTAGGAGGAGTATTGGATGAGCAAGCCTGACTTTTATTCGTTAATTCTAATGATCCCTCCTTGGTGTAGACCCAAGATTAGGATATCAGACCTCCCTACTAAGCCACCTAGACCTTGGTACTATTTGTATGGTAGAGGAAAAGGTCCCCGTGGGGAATCCTCTATGTCTCAGCCTTTGTGGCCTCCTACCACTTCTAGTCCAAAATTAGTAAATGGGAAGAGGCCTATTTCCAAGGCACTTGAGTTGAATCCCCACATTGCTCCCTAACCTATTCCTCCTACTCCTATTTAGGAGTCTATCGCTCGACCAAAAATGATTGTAGTGGATACTCCCATGTCCGAGCAGGAGCCTTTTGTTCCTTTGCTGCCTCCAGCCTTCGGTTTGAAGAGCTGTAGAAATTTCCTTGCATGTGAGTGTAAGTGCCGACGAAATCATCTCATGGCTGAGTAGGTTTCCTTACAGAGAAAGGAAGAGGATATGACTGCTAGTATATCAGGGCCTCCTTTCGCCTCCTCCTCTCTCCTCCCCTCTACTTCCGTTCAATTTAGCTCTATATCTCTTCTAACTTCCATTGTGAGTATGAATGCACCTGACCCTAAAATGTGTAGGTGTTCATCACTCCTTTGCTGGAGCCACCTTTATTGATGTTCCTTCTAGATGTCCCACTTTTCCCAAAACTCACAAATATGATGAACACTTCAGTGGTATCTATCATGCTTTTCTCTTCCTCCTCGTCCTCCACACCTCTTGCCTCAACTATGGGGTGTTCACATCCCCTAAAAAAGTAGAAGGTAGAGAGTGGTCCTTCCAATAATGGAGGATGCAAGAGGAGCCCATCTTCTCCAAAAGGTGGTCCTATGATAACTTGTTCTATCCTAGTGATGGAACCAATCTTGGCTTCCCCTGAGTTCGTCACCACTCTTGAATCATTCGATGAGCCTATCAGTGAATCTTTGGTGCAACCTTCTCAATCCATTGAGGTGAAACATGGCACTCCTATAAGTGCATGTTTAACTCTCTAGATGAAGTTTCAGCCTTGTTGATGATCTTCACAAAATCACTAACCTTAGCTCCACAAAAGATTAGTGGAGAGGACCTTATGGGGCCCTCTTCCTTAACCCTTATTGTGGGAGGGTCGAACACTTTTCTTCTTAACATCCCACTACTGTAGGCTTGTTCTCCTTCCCCCTATGATGATCTAGAGTGGGAAGCAAATGACCTCTTGGTTGATCAGTGTTAGGAGGAGGCCCCTTCTTCATCTTTAGAGTAGATGTGTGTGTGTGTTATGATGTGTTCCCCTGTAATCATGTTATTTGTTCCTGGATGACCCTTGTCACCCTTATTCGTGCTTGGATAGAGGCATGGTTTTTGTGCCGTAAACCTTTGTCTATTTGTTTCATCATTCTTCCATGTTTGTGATTGATTTTTCACAAAATTGGGGATGATGCAGAGTGTTGGGGGAATTTAGGCCTCCCTTCCATGTTGACCCAATTTTTTATTTTTACTTTCTCTTCTTGTGCATTCTTCACATGGTTTGATGTAGTAGGGGGTTGATGATAGTTCATTTTATATACTATTATTATGCATATATTTATGAGCAATTCTAACCCCAAAATATCAGGCTACCCCTGTGCCCTTTATGTTTTTATGTTTTTATCTTTTCTTATCTTTCTCTCTTCTTTGCTTGAGTTGTCCCTTTCATCTATGACAATGCCACTTCTATAAAGTTTTGATTTTCAGAAAATGCATTCATTTCCAATGAATCTTTTCTCAAGAATCTTCATAATTTGTTTTCAAAGAATCACATTCTTGACTTAAAACCATAACATAATGTGTTTCCTTCATCATGCGTTCATAAAGAAAGATCTTGAGAACCTTCCTCCAAGGTGGGAGCAACTTTGACCTTCCCCTCGTGTCGGGGAATCTTCTTCCTTTTGAATTTCTTGATGAATTGAAAATCTTTCAGGAGGATTCCTTGATGATGAATTGATTTGAGAAAGAAACATATCTTTCGTACTTTGGAACAGTGTGTCCCTTGAGTGGACCCCTTCTTTATGTCAAGTTCCCAAAGGACCCCTTTAAGAGTTTTCCAACTTATTGGTAGTCTGTGCAACTATTCACTTACTTGCCTATGTGGCCACTTTCAAACATGTTCTATCTATGGGTAAACATGTTGCTTTATGGGTGCACCTGTAAAGCCTTTTTCTTACTCTGCAGAGTCTCCTTTCTTTGGGTTTCCTCCATGTGAGAGATCTTGTGGGATACCTCCCTATAGGTCTATGAGTCTATAGGGCACTTTCCTGGGTTTCCTTCATGCGAGAGATCTTGAAGGACACCCTCCCTACAAGTCTGCAGGTCTGTAGGGCACTTTCTTAGCTTCTTCCATGTGAGAGATCTTGGTGGATGCTTCCCTGGAGGTCTACAAGTCTATAGGGAAATTTCTCAACTTCCTCCATGTGAGATATCTTGGGGGATGATTCCTTGTAGGTCTTCGGGTCTGTAAGGCACTTTTCTGGGTATCCTTCATGTGAGAGATCTTGGAGGACACCTTCCTTATAGGTCTGCAGGCCTATGAGGTGATTTCTTCTTGGGGCTTCCTTCATGTGAGAGATCTTGGGGGTTACCTCCTTGTAGGTTTGTGGGCATGTAAGATGATTTCTTTCTACAACTTCATAGTTTTTTTGGGCTATGAATTCCTTTACTTGTCCTGCACTCTCGAGTTTTCCATATCACAGTCTGCTTCATCAATAGTTTAGGTATACATTTCTAACCTTACTAATTTTTTGATATACGTTACTGAAGCACTCATCAATATTCATGCTATCTAAAGTGGAGGAAAAATGTATAGGTGTGAATTTCTACCCCTTACACAAATTCCCCTTTTACACTTCCTTACCTTAGAAAATCAAATCTAAAGGAAAAAATCCACATCAGCCTACCACCTTCGTTGCACTTGGCATCTATTTTTTGCATCAGTAGAAGAATAACTATCAGGGACACCCACACAACACACATATGTTCACGTGGTGCACTTATGGCCTTGACAAATTCCTGTGTCTAAAGCTATCAGAGGTGTTACACTTCTCGTTGGGGTTGGTTTGTAACATCCCTCTTTGACCAATTGACCTGAATATGGAAGATTCTCTCCCTTCTTCAAATTCTTCCATTCTTCATCCAACCCATCTTCTTTTTGCACTCCCTAAGTATTCTAGCAATCACTTCTTTCATTCTCAGCCTTCATTTTCACTCTCAAGAAGCACTTTGGCACTCTATAGTAGCAACGACAACACTCCATCAACCTCGTAGAGCAAGTGTGGAACAAACCATTGCAGCAAGGGGTTGAGTCCTTTTTTCTCCTTCATTAGCTAGTGATCTCTTGGTGGACGTGGTAAGAATTTTCACTCCTCTCCTCTATGATTTGGTTGAGTAGAACATTGTTGTTTTGTAGTGTTTATTGTGTTTTCTACTTGCTTTTCTCCTTTATCATACTTTTTTCTATCATGGCTATCTTGGCTATCCGTGGAGGTGGAAACACCAAAATGGTGGTTTGACTGAGGTAGGTCCCTATACAAACCCCCAACAATTTTCCTCTTTCTTATGTGCAGGTGGACATGCATTTGGAGCTAGTTGGTGAACATGCTATTTTATGAGATCATCTTCGTTACCATAGCTTTAGTATATTTACTTTACCACATTTGTTTGCACTTCTCTTACTTTATAGTTTTATTTTGTTCCATTCAAATCACTAGCTAGGCTCTCAACTCATTTTTTGGTAGTTCTTACTGTATTTTTGGTCCTCTGGTCATATGGACACCAGTGCACCTGAGAGACTCCAGTGCACTGCACTGCCATCCTAGAACCATTTTTTTGTCCTCGGGAAGAGAGCTACATGAGGTATCTAGTGTTGAACCTGAAAACTGGCTCACCTAGCCCCATTCTAGATTTTGGGTCTACAAAGCGATTGAAGGGCCTTATAGTCCCCATGATTCTTGTCCCTTATTTCAAGACACCCCTTTAGAGTGAGGTAAGTTAGCATAGCCTTTTACTCTTGGATCTTCGTGACCTAGGGCCTTGAACATGGTTCGTCCCCCTCTCTTACACCTTCTCTGAATAATAGGCACTTTGAATAGAGTAGGCCTCCAAGACTCCAATTCTTAATGGGAATTTAGCTCCAAGTCCTATCTTGTGCATATGTTTTACAACCATATAAAAGGCCACCAACTGCCTAGTTAATTCTAAAAAAATGAGCTTATTTGTTGGATACCTTAGAAATCTAATGGGAACTGTTGGTGATCCTTGCACTTTGATATAGGAGAACTTTGGAAACTAAATAAACCACTAACCTTATTTCCTTATGAATTCCATGGCCTCTGTTAAAATTTTGATGTGTAGTGCATCCTGTAACAATCTTGTGATATACATGAAAAAGGAATCATTTACCCTCCTATAATTGGAAGTATTAAATTGGAGCTGAGGGTAAGCCTCACATATCCTATCCTTGCTAAGGACTCCTTTGTGGCTCATACCTTTATACTTATTATTCCTGGCCAAAAAATATATAAGGTAGGAGGTCATGGTTAATTTCTTTGTATCCTGCACATTCCTCAATTGCATGTCTAGGTTGTCACTTAAGATACCTACCCAATGATAATGGGATCCCTTTGCAATTTATGAAATAACATAAAACATCTAATTTTTGAATATGAAAGCCTCCTCTAATCCCATTATTCTACCCAAGAGGGTAACCATATCATTGTCTTCTAATTTAAAATCATTCTTGTACAATTTCTTGGGAAACTTTTAGTAGTGTGATTTTGGCTTAGCAATCCAAGTACTATTCATCATGGCCAAAGCCTTATCAGAATCCTCTAAATAAAAGCCTTTTTCTTCCTTTGTATTTATCCTTACTAGCTTGTGATGTGATCTGATGTTAAAAGTCTCTACTATATATTCTTTAGTCAAACTGGCCATAATCCTCCCTTGAGAACCAACAATCACCCTCTTATCTAGATCATAGTGCTTGGCACACTCCAAAACTGACTCTGGATACTGTAGTGTGGGTGAAAATCCCATAGCTTGATCCAATCTTGTATGGATGATGATTTCAACAAGCTTGGATGGTGCATTCCCAAACATCCTCTATTTAAAATCATCATAATCTACATGGCCCACATTGGTATCAGTGATCTTTCTCCATGTTGAAAAAATCTTAGATTTAGGCCAAATACCCTTGAAATCATACTTCATCCTTTCAACTCTAATTTGAGGTTTTTTTGGACCAGGTTCAGCTGTCTTTTCCTTATATCCCTTCCCTTGACTAGACTCAACCTGCATCTATTATAAAGAAACAACAATTACCATGATATTAAGCATAATCAAGCATTGAATCCAAACATATCATCAAGATAACCATGAGAGTCTATAAAAATTACAGAATTAACCTCAAACCATCATGGAAACCTTAAAAATCCCATCACAAAAACCTTAAATGGAATATCAAACAACTTCAGGATTTTCATACCTTCAGGGATTTTGGGCATGGATGGATTTTATGGAATTCACCCCTAAGCGGATTCTCCAAACATATGAGCTTGAGGAATTTAGAGGGTAACCAATTTTCCAAAGAGATCAATTCAATTTAAAGTTAAGTCATCATGCAACTATTTTCATCGTAATGAAAAGATTGAATCCAAGCACTCACTCTCAACATACAAAAGTTTAGGATTTTCAAGCCTTGAAGGATTTGGAGAATCCATGAGCGGACAAATTTTTTGAATGAACTAAAACTCAGAGAATCTGAGGCAGAATGGAACTCCTAAAGCCTTGCAAGCTTTATGTAATTTTCTCTAACTCTTCGCCAAGGCCAAACTCAGGCATCAATCTTACTCACATGACTTTGGGGTTTTTATGCTCCAACAGATTTAGAGAATCCATCCACAAGTGGATTTTCCAAAGGAAATAATGCTCAAAAAATCTACAAGCACACAGATTCTACAAAGTTCTTGATTCATCATTGTATCTTCGAATTCACAAAATCGACTAAGTCTAGGTTCATGTTCTAAATAAAACTCATTATCTTTGAGGTGTTTAAGTTGGAATTCAAACATAGGTATGCAAAGAAAACTCAAGCCTTCTATAAAGCATTGACATCGTTATCAAGGTCTCTTAAAAGTGAACCAGGCTTCCAATAAGGTATCATTAGGGTTTATAAATGATTTATTAGATCATCCATGGACATTTACACAAAAAATCAACAACGCTTCAAGCTCAAACCCTAACCACATGAGAAACTCAAAAACCCTAACTCACTGCAACAATAAAATCAAAAAACCCTAAGTGAATCTGGTGCCCTAGCTCATTTGAGCTCGTAAAAATGGCTAGAATCACAAAAAAATCTCAAGAACACCCAAAAACATTGGAATTTCCCATCAACCACTGAAAAAAACCAAATGAAAAGATAGAATGAATGCAACCACATCTCTCAAAATCAAACGGTGATATAAACAATGAAGGAATAAATCATTCAATCATGGAAGCAAATTGAAATCACCAGGGTTTGCAAAATTCTACCTTTCAAAGTGAGAAGTCAATGTTATTGCATCAAATGCACCTGATGATTAGTCAAGAGCCCTAAATGTCAATAATCAAGTCACCAAAGATGAATGTTGGATGATTAAAGGGGTTCTTCAAGCACAACACATAATGCATAATGAGAATTAAAAGGTTAAAGCCATAAATAACACCCCAAAATGACATTAAATGCACCCAAATACGGTGACTGACAAAGCAATTGATGCAATGAAATGACCCTTCGAAGCTCAAAAATATGACTAGGAAGCAGATTTAGGGAATTTAGCAGGGGTTGGATTCTCCGAGAGGATAGACCTTCAAGGAATCTACGATGGGGCAGATTCCCCAAGAGAAAAGAACTTCAAAAAATCTGGGGGGGAATAGATTCTCTAAAACTCTCCTTAACTTACATAATTCGATGCCTTAATGAAATTTGCATGGAAAACTAAGGTTCTAGACATCACTTGAGATCAAGATGTTGTAAAAAATGGAACCTAAAGTGCAAATGGATCATTAACTCAACCAGGTGAAATAAACCCAAAACCTAAGGAACCTAACCCTTAAGGGGAAAATGTCAAACCTAAAGAAAAACCAAAAAACAAAAGCAAGAAAAAGAGGGTCCCCACCTTCGATGGGGTGTGTGTGCAAAAAGTACACAAGTGGTAAAGCATATGAAAAATTAACTAATCTTCAATTCTCAAGCGAGTGTGACCACCAACTTGATAATGTTCTTGTGTATGAATACTTTATGTTTGTCATACAAAAAGGTTGTTTGTCTGACATGGAATGGAAATCAGAGGATGACTTTAGGGATTTATGTAAGCCCTCTATTAATTCAAAATTACAAGAAGTGGAATTGTAGTGTGATGTCAAAGGGTTAGGGAAAGTATTTTTGGATGGAACTATTGAGAAAAGTGTTTATGAAAGTTCTTAGTTTGATGTGTAAACTAAAATTAATGTCAACTTAATGAACAAATGGATTATGAATTTTCAATTTCTAGTCTGGTTGGAGGAGTATTTGGTGGAGTATGATTGTGGACTAGACAAGGTAAAGTGCTACATTGATTATGGATTCCAGTTAGTGTTTAATTGCAGCTTTCAGTTGGACAGGGATAATGATGACAGTGATAAGTTCAAACATGTCTATAATGGTTGATTGCATCGACCACAACATGATTAGCTAGTGGGTGATTCATGGAAATGTTTTTAGCCTTGCCTTAGTGTAAACAACATAAAATAAAGTTTTTGACAAAGGAAAACAAAGGTTTTAAGTTTTTGGGGGCCTAGGGCCACTAATTTGAAGTTAAAGCCTATTGAATTGCAGGAAGCAAACTTAAGGTTTACACATCAAAAAAGGCTTATAAGAAAATTTGAATTTGGATGATTTTTTATAGTCATGCAAATGTTGTATATATGTGTTTGCTTTGGTCTAGTTCTCTGTGCTTGGTCTACTTCAACTTGAGATTATTGGATCTCGCTCTATTCTTAAGGAATAGACGTCCCCAACAGGAGCCACCGATGGAATCCCTAAAAATGTTTTGGTTCCATTTCAAATCTTGAAAATTTTGGTTTAATCCCATGTCTTTGGGCTTAGGTTTTTGTCTCTCATCAATTCCTTAGGGTTTATGTTTCTAGGAACCCTTCCTAAATATCCCTTAAGCCTATGTCCTTGCCAATGTTCTAATTCATCATTGACTCCTTATCATTGGTACTCGATCTTTTAAGTTAGATCCTTTTCCATTCGAACCCATGAAGTAACTAACCCCTGAGTCCTAGTATCTTGTTGTTTCCCATTGCTTTATTCCAAATGTTACTTTATGCTAATTATGGGTTGATATTCATTCAAATATTTGTTGAGGCCTAGGTTCAAGTTTTAATATTTTCCAATCATTCGCCAAAGTTTCAGTTTTAATCCCTATGTCCCTGTTCATTGTCTGCCTAGTGATGGCCCCTTCTTAAGAACTAACATATTTGACATGTGCATATTTTATGGTTTTATGATGACCATTTGATCACCACAAGCAAATCCTCACAGTTCCCTGCACTCCTGTTCTATTCTATTTTTTAGTTAAATATTCCAATAGGTTGGTGGGTGAATGCCACGTGCTCTCTTCATTGGAGGGCCCAACACTTTTGAAGGGACAATGGGTAATGAATTGATAAAATCAATGGTGATCATTTGGTGATGTGGTTTCATCAGGACCACTCCTCGCCACCCCATCTGATTTTATTTTATCTTAAAATAATGTCATGGGCTAGCGAGATGTTGACATTTGTCCCTTCGTGGAGGGACCCACTTGGATTTGAAGGAAAAAAACATTTTATTGAAGCAAGGATTGATATTTGATAGTGGGTGATGTGGGTCAATTCTGACCACTCCCTACCATCCCGTGTGAGACCCATTCATGCTTCTTGTTTCTTAGGAGGGAAACGGGCAATTGCCATGTGCAATAATTTAAAGGATCAAAGGGACATTAATAAGGGTGAAGTATAAATGAAATTTTTTGAGGGTACATGAAGGGTAAATGGTACCATGATTAAATTAATTTATTTTAGAATGTGTTCAAAATTTGAGGATTGTTGTTGATTTTGACTGCCAATTCTGTCAGAAGATGGTACATGCAGGAGGGTGATATTGAGTTAAGGAAAAGTATGAGCTAATGGTTTGAGATCAAATCATGACCGCTCCCCATCATCCCATTGATATGAGTTGCAAGTGGATTAATTCCCACAATAGGAAAACTTGACACGAAAGGTTTTCTTTAATGCTAAATACATGATTAAATGTGTAAATAGAGTGGATGCATATCCACATGGGATTTTATGATTAGACAAAGGAAACAGGTGCATGTAGTCACTTCTTCATAATCAATTACCTTGATTTTATTTATTTGTCAATTTATCTCGATGTATGATCAATGGTTGAAATTCAAAATTGAGCAGTTGATTGTCAACTCACTCGCACAAGCCTTCCTCAAGCATTAATGGTAATCATGCTCAAATTGCTCAATATAATGAAGATTTGATGGCCATATCTTTCTTCATAATTGCAATCAAGAGTTGAGAAATAAAGCTAGGTCCAAGAGAGCATGAGGAATTGTGGCGAGAATGTTACAGAAGCATTGAAGATAAATTCTCTCACATAAGTTGGTTTCTACATTTTCATGTGTCGACTAAGTATCAGCTGGCTAGTCTAGAAAAGCTATTGTGGGATCCATAGGTTTTAGTTGCCTGGGGTTTACAGGGGTTTATTTTTTGAAGAATTCACATGGATTGATATTATTTATACTTAGTCTTGAAGTTTCTTTGTCCTATAAATTTGTGAGGTCTCTCTATACTTGGGAATTCATAATTTGTTACCCTATTCTCTGTGAGAATGAGTAAGCCAAATGAGTCTGTCCAACTAGACAAAAGGTGTAGGAGAATTAGCATGCTTTAATTTTAGGATGGTGCACTTGAAGTTGAACAAGGCACATTAGGAGCTATTGCAACACCAAAGTAGAAGAGTAAAACCCATATGAAGTCTAAGAAGGGTGGTGTCAAGAGTAATTAAAACCAAAGGAGTAGGGTTGTTGGTCATGGACAATGTGAGACTAGTGGGAAATTAGATAAGTCTTTGGGGAAGAAGAAGAATAAGTACCACAAGGCTTATGATTCTTATATGGGAAGGCACAACTCTCCCATGGAGGATTCAGTTGGTCCTGTGACCGATGCAACAAATACTAACCCAAACTATGACCGATACCTTCTCACTCTGGTGGAATGAGAAGAATTTGATGATGGAGGGGTAGTAGCTTCTCTAGTTTTAGAAATAACATGGAGCAGGTGTGCATACTCTAATTATGAAGAATTAGAGTAGCACCCCTATTCTATTTTTGTTTTTAATGACACCTCTGCCCAATAGCGAGCCCATCTTCTCATGCAAATGTGTAAGTTTTTTTCCTAGGTGTTGATGTGGATAATCCTTTTTGGTTGATGTGGATGAGGGATTTTTATGCTACTACAATGGAAAATGATGCCTTTTGGAAGGCTGGCTCATCCTCTTAAATGAACTATATGGGTTTTGTCTTTTGCAATGAACAAATATAACCATCCAGGGAATCTCTAAAATTGAAATGAAATTAAGTGTATGTAGACAATGAAAGGGTATGTGCAATATCATCATGGAGAAAATAGGCCCTTAAGTGGCAAAAAATTTAGAAAAATCAGAATTAGGAAACTTGACGTAAAAATTGAATAATTTATCAATATTATTTCAAAAATATGTAAGAATAGAATTTGTAGAAAATTGAATGTAGTTTCTAAACTACTAGGTTTATTTTAAAAAATCTATTTGGTAAAAATTTGAAATTTCAATGTAGTAGCACTTAAATTTTAGGGAAAAAATAAGAAGTAGGTGTTTGTCTGACCACCCTAACCACAATAAAATGATAATATTTTTTTTTATAATATTTTAGATATAAGTAGAGGACTCATGTCATGATGTGATGCATGCTTTTTGTATTTTTTCCAAGTAAATAATTAATTATGAAATTTTTATTACAACTTTTTAAAAATATAAAAATCATATGGTTGACCACCTTAACTTGGTCAAAAGTTCATGAAATTCATTTTTTTTAATCCTATAGTATGCGAAGCATGGAATGTGACACATGTTTCAGATTCAAAAAATGTGATGCCGTTTGAAAGTTATAGATGTTTTTCAATTAGCCTATCAATCAAGACTTTAGTCATAATTTAAATAGAAAATGAATAATAATTATTTATTAAATTTAAAGTAAAGCATAATTTATATTAGTGGAAAAGCTAAGAATCTCCTTTAAAAACCCTTTTCGTTTCATCAATTTTGGATTAAAAAAATTTGTAAGCCAGATACCCTACACATACCCATCATATCACCACTTTTTGGCCCATCATGATCCTGCACATACCCAAAAATGTTCTGATTGATACTATGCATCTGATTTTGATCAACTAACACCATTTCTTTCTAAATCACTTAAAGTTGATCACTTAATTGAATAATAAACATTATTTAATTAAAATTAGTAAATTTAGCTATTAATCAAATAATTAAATTTATTAGATTAAGTCACCCTTTTTCTAAGTAGTTATTTATCTTATTTAATTAAATCAAATCATTTAATTAAATCCTCTCTTAATCCTCTCATTTGATTAAAAATCAATCAAATTAAATGTCACATCTCCTAATTTACTCCAATTAATTAATTATGGATTAATTAATCCTAAATCAGCTTTCTAATCATCATTATCAAATCCTCTAGCTTTTAACTCTTCAAGAGTTAAATCAACCATGGTCAACTAACCAGGTTGCACATAAAATCAATTTCTTCTATTTATCTAATTTCTCAATTATCCTCACAAAGGAATATTCTAAGGAATATTCCTCTCAACCACCTCTCATTCAATTTCCCTCCAAAGGTTTTCAAAAACCTTTCACATCTCCATTTAATTCTCTTACAACCTTTCAAATACTCTTACATCCTCTCAAATCTTATTCAATTCCTCTTACACGAATTTCAAATTCTCAACCAACAACATTTACTTCTCTTCCATCCTCTTCCACTCATACATTTCCCAAAATGTGCTCCACCCTCATCCAATAGAATTGTAACACTTGACACATTCTCATTGGCTCTCAATTTATCCCACATTCATCAAATCCTCTCATTCTTCAACCCTTGGCTTCTATAAATAGAGGCATCCTTTTCATAATATGGATCCACAACTTCATGCATTATCACTATAGCCATTTAAGTTCTTAGTTTTCCATCATTATCAAGTTTCATAGCTAGATTATAGTCAATTTCATCTTGGAATCTTCAACATTTCATCAAGCTTATCAAGGGATTGGGAAAGGGCTTCTTTCCACATGAAAGGAGCACCACTCATATGGGATGAAGGTTTTCCTAGTTTGAGTTAGATTACATGCTTCATTTTTGTTATTTCCTTGTTTATTTCATGTTTTCTCTTAAATTGGTTAAAGAATCTCATAGGGAGCACTAGATTTTTGTTCCTAACATGTTTGACATTTTTTTGTTGATCTTTTGTTAGTCTATGCAGGTTTTGTGCTCACACAAGGTTTTTCTAGTTTAGATTAGATTACATGCTTCAATTATGTTATTTCCTTGTTTATTTCATGTTTTCTCTTAAATTAGTTAAATAATATCATAGGGAACCTTAGATTTGTGTTACTAACATGTTTGACACTATATTGTTGATCTTTTGTTAATTTGTGTAGGTTTTGTGCTCATAGTGTCAAATGTAAATGTGATTGAAATGGTAATTTGGCATGATGCTTGTTGCTCCCATAATTTTGTAAATGGGATTTTTGGGCTAGTTATAGGAGTTCAAATTTTGGGTCTCAAGTGGTTTAGGTTGGAAAACTGAGCTCATGAAAGAGTAGTTTGTAAATTCATGCACAAATAAATAGATTAGTTTGAAGTCTAGGGTATAAGTTGGTTTGTAATGGACTTAATTAGTTTTACAGTAGCAACAATATATAAATGAAAATTCTAGTTTGAAAGCACATTCTCTCCTATGTATTTTCCCTTCCAGATTATAAATGAAATGATTAAGGATCCATTTGTTTTTCTTCAATTGTTTCAATTGAATGAGTGATTTTATTTCTGCTTCGATTCGAAGAATTGATTAAATGCTTGAATAAGATCATGGGTTTGTGAGGGAAGATTCTAGTATTGCTAAGTAGTTTTGTTTTTGGCATAATGAGTTGAATATTGTAATGCAATATACAAATAGCCTTCAAAGTACTGAGTCAAATTGCTATGTTTTATAATTTGTTGCAAATGTGACTCCATTACCCAAAGACTAGGCACTGGTCTATCTATCTGGTTATCTTGAATGTAAATGAGTTAGTACTACACTTGACCAAGAGCTCAAAATGAGAATGAAAATCATCTAAACACCTTCAATTACATGTATTATCATAAAATTTTCATTTATTCCTTGCTTTAGGTAGTAATTTATTTATGGATCCACCAAATCCTTGAGGTATTCTACCTATTTTCTACTAATAGGAATATTTCTATGTGTTCTAATGTTCTGGATAAAATAAGAATGGAATATTATTTTGACATTATCAGGATTACCCTCCTAGGTTTCATAGAGCCCGAAGTGTAGAAGTAGGGGCCCAGTAATCCTTACTTGTTTGTTTGTCAATCCTTTCCTTTGCTTATCATTGAACTATGGAAAATTCATATGCATCTGGTGAGATCAAGTTTTCTTCTAAAAAAATAACCAATAGGTTGAGATCCCATTGTTGGTTTTTTTCTAAGAACCAAACTTAATCTCAACAATTGCCTATGAACTTTCCATAATTCAATGATCAACAATGGTGAGGATTGTCCAATGACTAGGTGAAAGCTTTCTAGGCTTTCCCTTTGTACTTCGGGCTCTGCAAGACCCAAGAGGGTGATCCTTACAATGTTTCAAATGATACTCTTGTGCCAAATTATCACAAACATTGTGAATAAAAAATACATTCTTATATACTGCAAATTAGACAAAAATCCTAAAGAATCTTGCTAATTCCTTAACAAATAACTATCTAAAGCAAGTAATGGGTAATTTCTCATTAAACTTTAGAACAATTGAAGGTATATGAATTATTTTCTTTACGATTTTGTTCTTTAATAGGTAGGGTCGACTCAATTACATCAAAAATAACCAAATTAATAGATCAGTGCTTTATCCATGGGAAATAACTTTAAATTTACAACAAACATGGGAAATAACTTTAAATTTACAACAAACTGTAATAGATAAGTAATTAAACTTAGCATTCATAGACTATTGTGATATTTCCTTGCAATAAAATAACTCAAGATCTCCCATAACAAAAACTACTTATTAATCCACGTATTTCATCACACAACCTATGGTTTCATCAAAGCATTTAATTAATTCTTTGAATTAAAGAA
>VDFB02000015.1:321613456-322116200 GCA_007258455.2 Sequoia sempervirens | reverse complement strand
TAGAATATTCACAACTTAGGGGATGTAGTGATCGCATCAAGCCACCAAGAGGAATGCAATATGCTAAGATAGATCACGCTCATGAAGGAAATTACACCCAATGTCATCCACAAAGTGACAAACACATCGTATGAAGTAAGAAGGATACACTAAGAACCAAGAAAAGGAAAAATGAAAAATGATAAGGACAATGTATGCCCCCACTTTAAAGGAATTGATACACACCATACTGTGAGAAATTACTTTAAAGTAGCAAATAAAAAATGCACACAAGAAAGAAGAAATGAGAGCCAACTTGGAAATCCCTTATGCCAAGTCATATGTTTTCGAGTAAGGTTGCATCATGTGAAGGAAAGGAAAAATAAAAGAAAGGAAGGGGTTTCCCCCAAAATGAAGACACCAAACACATAAGGGATCATGGATTTGGGGTTAGTATGTTCTTTGTTGCAATGTGTTTAGAGAGCTTGGAATTGTCATCATCCCCCAAATACATAAAATTGGAAGAATAACACAAAGAGAGCAAAAACAAAGAAAGAGAAAGAACCTTTTGGGTCAACATGGAAGAGACATAGGGTGTCTCGACGCTTTGCATCATCCCCAAAATGAAAACACAAGCCAAATGAAAAATAAAAATGAAAAGATTTTGGGTCAACATGAAGGAGACATGAATATCTTAATGCCTTGCGTCATCCCCAAAAGGAAAAAAACAAGAAAAGACAAAAGAAAAGGAAAAGAAAAATAAGAAGCCTTTTGGGTCAACATGAAAGAGACATGAATGTCTCAATGCCTTGCATCATCCCCAAAAGGAAAACATAAGAAAAGACAAAAGAAAAGGAAAAAGAGATATATGACATAGAGAAGAATGAAGGTACAAATAGAGGAATGTCACAAAGAGAGAACCTCAAACATAACATCACGAGGGATCACATTACGCACATACAAACACACAAAAGAAAAATAAAATGTAAGACTAGTAAGACAAATGTGAGTCAACCGTCGAGCAAGTCATCTGCCTCCCAATCATGTTCATGATATGTCAAGGGAAGACAAATGGCCAAAGGGACAAGAGCAAGTACCAAACTAGGGGAAGTACAGGTTTAACATTATTTTTAGTAGATTTATCATTTAAGGTCATGTAAGAGGAGAAAAATGTGTTCAAATCATTATGCACCTCTTCGTCAATTTTAGTGATCTCGTCATCGTTGTCTAGATTAATCACAATAGGAGGACGAATGATAATGTCCATTGAAGATTTTAACTCTTGTTGTGATTGTTGTATGGAATCGTTTTGTTTTGGTTGGGAAGGAGGGTCATCATGCATTTCTTTTGTCAAGTGTGGATTTTGATTTTATTTGTTTAAGTTTTCATGTAACTTGCAAGCAAGAGCATGACGTCTATGCCTATGCTCTCTAGTGCCTTAGTTTCTTTTGGTTTTGTTATCAAGTTGTGTTTGCAAAGGAGCAGGTTGATCAACCATAGGTTTCTTTTCTTCCCTAAAGGGAGGAATGAAAGGAACCATGAAAGGTTGGTCATCCACTTTCTCTTTTTCTTTGTAAACTTGTTTTATTCGAGGAGGCATGACAGAGTTACTTTCATTGTCTCTTGGTATTTTGGATGATGTTGGGGAGTTTTTTGGTGTTGGTTGGTCTTGGTTGTTTGGATCTTGTTCAAGTTGAAGCATGGTTTCATCTAGGATAGGAGTGTCAGAAGTGGAAGGGGACATGTCACAAAGAGACAATTATGCTATTTTCTTTGCTTTGAATTTTTGGTAAGCTATGAAAAAGAAGTCTTGTTGAGGCATTATAGGTTCCATGGGCTTGGACCAAAAGGATTCTAAGGAAAATTTTCCTTTGGAAGACAGGGGTTAAAGCCACTATGGTGGACAGTGAATATTTCATTGTCAAATGGGGACTTTAAGCATTTGTGGATAACCGAAGGGACAACTTTCATTGTGCGAATCCATGGATGGACTAGCCTCAAGTGAAACTAGTTTGACTGGAGGATGATGGAGAATGTGACATCCAATTTTTTTGGTCCTATTTGTAATGGAAGGATGATCAATCCTGTCATAGGGAAAGCAAAACCATTGCATGTCTTGATCCATGCTTTCGGTTTATCATATTCATCTTGAGAAAGGTCATGCAATACCAAAAATTCCTAGGTGATCACATTCTCACCACAGGTGGGATCTATTAGTATTGGGCATTACTAGGCTTGTCATAGATATGGCCAACTATGTAAAGAGGACCATCGAGGAAATTTTTAAGTATGTCCTTAGAGGAGAAAGTAATATTAAGAGATTTCTTAGGTTGGACCTTACATAGGATAACGCCTATCGCTCCTACCATTTCATCCATAGGATTCACATGATTAATATGTGGGATAGGATCAAGTTGTTCATTATCGACATTCATCACATCATTCTTTGTAGTTTCACTAGCTTTGGAAAATGAAATATTATGTTTGGGCATTGGATCAGTGAAAATTTGCAAGTTTGGATTCAAAGGGGAAACATACTTATTTCCTTGATCAGTAACACCTGCAATGGATAGATGACTGGAATCAATGAGTTCTTGCACAAGATGTTTAAGATGCTTACAATGTTTTGTGTCATATCCATTTTTTTGATGATAATGGAAATAAGCATTTGATTTAAAGTTTGGAGGTAAAGGCTTAGTAGGGTCGGGTGCTTTGACGACAGGTAAGGTAATAATTTGTTGTTGTAAAAGTTGGGACATTGTGTTATGAAGGGTGTCAAGTAAAGGTGTGAATTGTCTTTTCAGATCTCCATAACTAAAGGGAACTACGGTTTTAACAACAACTACTTTGTTCTTGATAGTTTGAGTTGGTTGTTGAAGGGGGTTGAACTGTAAGAACCCTTTGTTTTTCTTTCTAAATGGTTGGGAATTATTTTTATTGGTAGGTTCAGATTTCTCAATTCAGTTCGAAGTGGACCTTGTATCTTGACTACTAACCGAATTGTGATAATCGAAAAGGGAAGTACACAAGTTCACAAAGGAGGGGAATTTCATCATAGTGAATTTTTCATGAAGTTTAGTTTGCAAGTTTTCAATAAAAATCTTTTGAAGATGTGGGTCAGGGATCTTGACATCAATTTTGGAATAAAGCAATTGATAGCGTGAGATAAAATCAATTATCTTTTTTTCCTCATTTTGCTTGCATCTCATCAAATAAACCAAGGTATTCTTGGGAGTAATATGCACTTGGAAATTATTTATAAATGCATCAACAAGTTCATTAAATGAATGAATTGAATTGTTCAGTAAAGTTGAGAACTATTCCAAGGAAGTATCCTTTAAAGTCATAGGAAACAGTTTTGCTAACAGTTTATCATCAAGGAAAAAATCACTACTTAAGGTGGTATAGGCATTAACATGGTTAGAAGGATCTACCTTCCCTCCATATTTCTCAAATCTAGGCATCTCTACTCCTTGTGGCATCGTTGTTCGCAATATTTCCAAAGATAATTGGCTACTTCAAACACAATATGTGGGTGGGCCATTTTGATTTTGGTTTATGGTGGAGATTTTTTTTTGCATGGATGAAACAGTTTGAAAAATTTGTATTATGAGAGGGTCATTATAAGTGGTATGAGGTGGAAGTGAAAGTGGTGATGGGGTGTATGTAGTGGTAGGGAAAGTGAATGGAATGATTATAGATGGTATTGTGGAAGAAGATAGTACATGCGATGCCACATAGGAATTAGGGATACTAGTAGGAATGCTTGAGGAAGGAATCACATTACTAACTTGTTGCAATGTTGTTGTGAGGTGACGAGTGGTATAGGTAGGTATTGAGGCTATGGTTAAGGGAGGAGGAGTTCGAGGTCCTCCTTGGCTTACAACATTGTTGGCTGGTTGAGAGGAACTAGAGGTTGAAGGAAGATGTTTTGTATATATCTCACCTATGTGTTTCACAAAGCCCATGCCATCTTCACTTTCAAACATGCAATGGATGTTTTCTATGGTAGGAATTGCAGTAGCTGAATTTTTTTCAAGGCTCACTTGATGTTGGAGATGTGCTACGTCTTCATGAATTTGAATTATTTTGTCTTGCAAGATATGATCATTTTGTGTGTCGACTTGCATACTATTTGAAGGCAAAGAGTTGCTAAGGGTAGTATACATGCCTAGTGTACTAGTTGCAATACTAGGAGTGGAAGATCTAGATAACCCAAGATCCATAACGAGTGTGTTATTGTGGGATAACATGAGTCTCAAACTTCTTCTCATTAAGGTATTGGAAATAGAACACCAAACACTCATACAAAGGCTTCTAAAGGCGGGGTGAATGCAAATGTAATGTAAACTAACAAGAAGAAAAATTCTTAAAATTGAAATTCTGGAAAGTAAACTAAAATGCATAAAAAATAGAAAAAAATTGAGAAATTGAAGATGAAATGCCAGAAAATGTAGTGGAAAATGTGTAACTTGACTAAGTCGCCCAAGGTGGCAAATGAGTCCAACTAGTGATTTTTTTGAAATGTTTTAGAATTTTTTAATTGGTTTTTATGCTTTTTAGGTTTTTAGATGCAGATATAATATGAATATGTAGAATTTTATAGATTTTTAATGAAATGAAATGAAAAAATGCAAGCTAGATGAGCTTTTCACTAAAACAAATTTTAAAACCCTAGAATGCAATTTAAAGAATGCAAAATGCAATGCAATGCTAATGTAAGATATTCCTAGGATGTAAATGCACTTGAAATTAGAAATATGATGTTCAAAAGTTAGGTTCACCAAAATGTGGACTATGGAAATGCAGTCACAACTTCCCTTATCCACACCTAAAAGGGGAATGAAGGAAGAGGAATCTGATTTCACAAAGTTCACACTCAAGAAAAATTTTGTGAGATTCCAATGCAATAGGGATTGAAATATGTCAAAGGAGATTGTTTCAAAGGCTGGAAATTGATAAAGAAGATAAACTATTGATGTAAAACTAAGAAAATGCAAAGTGTTTGAAAACACAATGTGATATGCAAAATGAACTAAAAATGCAAACAAATTGTAACAAGAATTAATGAGACTAAAGAGGTGCACCTAGAAACTAGAAAGTGATGGAGAGGAGCTCTAGAATCCTACAAAAATCACTTTTGAAGCTCATTGGGACACATACTTCAAGCCAGGTGACTTAGTCATGTTTCAGGGAAATTCTGCCAAAACAGGTTTAAGAAAAAAAGGGTACTCAAAACTACAAAAACCACTTTTCAGGCCTAGTAGTGGGACTAATTCACCACTGATGGTGACTTAGTCCACTTCTAGATTTTGGGAAATTGAAAGGTGAAATTTGTAGTTCTTGGTCTGCACTTCAGCTCCCGAGAGGTTTCCGGATCCAAAACTATAAAATCTAAGTTGTAGGTGTTCTCCAAGCTTCTTTTAGGGTTTTGACCACTTTGAATGACTTTGATGATTTGTTGAAAAATTTTCACACCTTGATCTTTTACAAATATTCACAAAAGACTTACAAAACACATGCAAAGAGGGGAAAATGTGTTAAGGGTTAGTGAATAGGGGTTTACCTTGGTCAAACCCCAGTTTGGTAAGTAAACCCTTGAAAATGAAATGAAATGAAAAGAGAATGATTAATGAACAACATGAAATGCTACAACTCACAAAACCCTTGAAATGGAAATCTAACTTAGACATGCAAGTAGAAGCTCCAATATATGTAGACTTGAAGATGCTTGAAAATGCCTAAAATGCTTGATTGAATGAATGAGTGCATTAATGAATGAATGGGGGTGAAATGAGAGATAAAACCCTATATTTAATTTCCCAAAAATGCCACATCACAGGGTGACCTCAAGTCTTAGAGAATAATATCCCACTAGAATTTTGAAATAATTTTGATTTTTGAGCCAAATGGGACTAATTTGCCCCTAGTGGTGAATGGGTCCCACTTAGACATTTTAAATGGGTGTTGGGAATTAAGGCGTATTAAATGATGTTTAATAGGATTATTCTCAAAAACACACTTAAGTAGGGCTTGTAAGTGTATAATGGGGCCAATTAAACATAAGAAAGGGTCAAATTATTGATGAAAAGCCTAGAAAAGAATGAAAGTTTGTTACAACACTTTGAAATAAGGCCTGGTAAGTGATAAAAAGAGGTTATTTAGGTGAAATATATTAATAGTGTCCTAGAAAAGTGTGAAAGTGTGTTACAACACTTTACAACAATTAAGTAAGGCATCATAAAGTTCTTATAGTCTGTTAGGGCCCAAGACCTAATGTGAATGTGTTGACCACATTACAACACTAAATCAAGGAACAACTAAGCAAAAGTCACAAGGAGGACCCAAACAAGAAAAAAAAAATAGAACTGTTATTTTTTCAATATCCACACTAGGTATTTCCCCTATTTTGGTTTTCATAGGGCATGAATTTAAGTGAAAACCATATTGAATGATTTGGAGAATATTTTATTTGAACCCTATTAAGTGAATTGAGCACTAGTAAAGGGGAATGGTAGTGGTAATTTTACATACTACTAAGATATAATTTGAAATGTCTATATTATGATGAAGAAGTATGCTTATTTTTAAAAGTATTCCCATTAGAAGATCCTAGGCATGAATGTATTTGAGTTATGCACTCTAAAATCAGGGTTAAAATCAAGGAGTAAGGTAGTGAATGATCAACTGTGAAGTTGATATTTGAGGTTTGTAACGGGTTACAAGAAAATGTATCATTCTTCTATACATATCCCTATGGAATATCAAGTAAGATCATGCAAGGTGTGCAACCTTCATCATGTCATCGAAGAAATTTCTCTATTGGGAGGTATATACTAGTGAACTTTAGTGGTATTCAAGATTTCCAAAACCTTGTTCCTTATGATGTTAGGGAACATTTGCCAAAATTCACAAGGCGAGGTTTTGAATCATCTCATAGAAATTTGCATATATTTATGGATTTTATGGGAGACTATGAGATAAGTCATGAGGATGTTGTTATGAAATTATTTGTTTAATCTCTAAAGGAAGATGTTCGAGACTAGTTTTCATATTTGCCAGTGTGTTCTATCTCTTCATGGAATGAATTCATGGTAGCATTTATAGAACAATTTTGTGAAAGGATTAATCCAAGTTCAGTAAGGAAAAGGTTTATGGAAATCGAAAAGGATGAAGAAGAGCTAGTCCCAGCTTTTAATCTCTGATTTGCAAAGACAATTAGGGATATTCCTGAAATTATGAGACCAAGTGATGCGAAGTTCTTGCTTGTGTATTTGGGAGCATTTGATGAGGAAGTGAGTTTTTTGTTGAGAGATAAGGAACCCAGAACTTTGCATCATGCATATCAAATTGCCATGGACTTTGAAAAAATTTGAGATAATCAATAATGAAGGGGTATATGGCTGCAAGTGTCAGCCATTTTTATACACCTCACATAAATGGATCAGATAATAGAAGTGGTTGTCATGATAACAATGTATTTGTTGATTTGATTCACCCATCATCACCTAGTGCAAATGATGGTGAATTCCAAATTGAACATCAACAAAGCTTAAGAAATGCTAAGAAAATGTCTTTTGTTCAAGGATTGTCCAGTATGAAAAGATATAAGGAAGAATCACCATATGATCTGTTAGCAAGGTTTTTGGATGCCTTGTTTTAAATTCCTAAAAAATCTCAGACTAGAATATGATGAGGAAGGGGGTGAAGAAGCTTATTCAATTGCCAATGAGAAACATTCAGATTGTAATGAACCTTTCACATATGAGTCAACATACTTATCAATTGATGAGCTGCCTAAATGCCTTGCTGTATGACCCTATCAGTCCTGAGTTATTTGAACCATCTTGGGAAAAAAATTGGTTTGAGTTGGATGATGATTGGAAGAGAGAATTACACTATGTTAATGAACCTTAAATGGAAGTATTCTTTGATGCTTGGGATGGTACTGATAATTTTATTTGTGGTGATGATCCTAATTTGAATAAGAGCAAAGATGCCATAGGTTTTGATAAATCACTTGTCCAAAGTGGTGTTGATGGTGTTTTAGCACTACAACAACTTAGACAGAATACAAGTATCCTATCTTTCTTGAAAGGTAAATTTCTATTAGCAAGCCTCAAGAAATAACCCCAAGGTCTCTAATGTGAAGTCTTGACAATGGGTATGTGCAAGATCGTCATGGAAAAAATAGGCCCTTAAGTGGCAAAAAATTCAGAAAAATCAGAGTTAGACAACTTGACATAAAAATTTGAATAAGTTATCTATATTATTTCAAAAATATGTAAGAATAGAATCTGTAGAAAATTGAATGTAGTTTCTAAACTACTAGGTTTATTTTTAAAAAAAATCTATTTGGTCAAAAATTGAAGTTTCAATGCAGTAGTACTTAAATTTCAGTTAAAAAAGAAGTGGTTGTCTGTCTGACCACCCTAACCGTGCAATAAAATGATAATTTTTTTTATAAGATTTTAGAAATAAGTAGAGGACTCATGTCTGGATGTGATGCATATATTTTTTGTAATTTTTTCTTAAGTAAATAATTATTTATGAATTTTTTATTACAAATTTTAAAAAATATAAAAACTCGTATGTCTGACCACCTTAACTTGGTCAAAATTTCATGAAATTTATTTTTTCTTTTTTTAATCCTATAGTATGTGAAGCATAGAATGTGATGCATGTTTTGGATTCCAAAAATGTGATACTGTTTGAAAGCTATAAATATTTTTCAATCAACCTATCAATCAGGACTTTAGTCGTAATTCAAATAGAAAATGAATAATAATTATTTATTAAATTAAAAGTAAAGCATAATTTATATTGGTGAAAATTTGAGAATATCCTTTAAAAACCCTTTTCATTTCATCAATTTTGGGTAAAACAAAAGTCGTCAACCACATACCCTACAAATACCCATCATATTGCCACTTTTTGGCCCATCATGATCCTGCACATACCCCAATGAAAAACAACCCAGTGATAAATGTGAAAATGTTGGTAATCACAAGGGACCTTACAAACAAAATGTTGGAAGATTCAATGTTCATCAAATGTAGCAATAAGGGTGATGCTTTGTGAATCTTGCTCTAACAATAATCTCAAAGAAATGGAAAAAGATGCATGGTTTAACAGAGATATCTAATCTAAGACCTAAGATCAATTGTGCAAATAATAGAGTGTTCAAGATGGACCAATCTTCCAAAACCAATCTTTGCTTAACCAAGATTACATCCACAGTATCACAAAGTCAGTGCAATCTCCAAAGGAATTAAATATTTTTAGATTGTAAATTGTTGGTGTAAATAAAGTCTTGTACCTAGTTCATTCATTTTTACACATGTTAAGTTTATTTAGGTCATAGGAAGGAATCTTTCTTGAAGGTGTTAGTTTTCATTAGTTTTTATCTTATCTTTTGACTTGTAACACATGTGAACCTAGGTAAGTGTAATTAGTTGTCTCATGTCATATGATTAAGACACTTGTCATAATTCTATGACATCTTGTATCTCACCTTGGCTATATAACCAAGGGGTATCTACTACATTGTATACATCACAATCATATCATTGAATCATATTGATAAGAATACAGTTTATTCTTGTCACATTCCATTCTCTCATTTCGTGCTTTCCATTTGGTCTCAAGATATTGGTAGTCGTAGCCAATTCTAACATGGTATCAAAGTGGGTTGGGTGTCATTGGAGAGTCTTTTTCTGAAGAGAGATGGTAAATCAGAGCTTGTTGGTGCAAATCTAAGCTCACCATTGCATTTGAAAGGTTCGGGAAAGTTGATTTTTCCTTTTGTTTTTTCCAAATCAGACATACAAGGCCAGATCTGAGGGTTTGAAGCTGAAGAGTGGTTACCAGATCCATAAGGTAGCTACATTTTTGGAGCATTTTGGGTCAAATCTGACCCTTCCATTATGTCCAGAAGGACCAAAAACCCTAAGATTGACTGTCAAATCGTTCGAATCATAGCAGTTGTATGGTGAGGCAAAATTCTTTTTTCCAATGAGTCATACGACCACTAGGTCATCATTATTGCATTGTCAGTACGATATTTCAAAATATATATTATTTGTTTTGTAAAATTTTCTAAATTTTTTGTAAAAATATATATATACATGGTTAAATTTTTAGAAAATTTGGTATTAAAAATCATTTTTTTAAAAAAAAATTCAAGGTACTGTAGACCTCAGGGTACAGTGGTACCCGTAGGTGCCCAGTGGACAACCATGTGGCCAGCACGACCCCCACCTCATAAAACGATAATCAATCTATAAAATCCAGGCAGGGTTTTTTTAATAAAAATCATATGACAACAAAAAAAGGTTCAGGTGGTCAAATCAAGAAATTCAACAACTTTTTCTTCAAATCTGGCAAACAGGTACAAAAGCATATTCTACCATATATTTTGACAGCCAGGGTATATTCTTTTTCGATGGGCATCAACTTTAACCCTGGGAATTGACGGTGACAGTGAGGGCTAAATGGCCATCAAATTCAATTGAGAAAATTTCTGATGTCTTCATTTTCTAATTTATTTTTCTACCCCTCACCATTTGCATTTTTAGTTTGGGAGCTTATTTTCAAATGCAGATATCTCAGTCATTTTAACTCCTTTTTCATAGCAGTTTTTTTTATTTGGGCTATTTTTTCGTGCTCTACATAGTAGTACAATTAGTTTTTGATTCTAGTGTCTTGTTTTTTCTAGAATTTGTAGATTCTCATAGGTGTTGTTGCTTCGTCCTCATTTTGGTAACTTTGGGAGCTCATATCTTGCTCCTACGGTAACATTTTTGGGTGCAATTTTTTTTGAAAGTGCATAATTTTTTGTATACTTCTTAGTGGTATGATAAGATTGATCTCATTTTGTACCAAAAATTGTACTTGATTATGTGGCCTATTTTGGCATCTATAAGCACTAAGATCAAGTCTAGCTTGCTATTTTTGGCATCTAGCAACTATAAACACACTAAATATAAAGTTCCAAATTAGATATTTCTTGGGGGGTCTTTTGATTGAGAGATTTTTGGGGGTCTCTTAGTGCATTCTTTTGATCTGTTTTCTTGTGCTCTCTCATTTTCATGGATCATTCTAAGGTTCCTTTGCTCACATCATATAATTATTCAACATGGAATCAAAATGCATGGAATACTATAATGACTAAAGGTAACTCTCTATATTTTGAAGATAAGGTACCTGAACCTACATATGTAGATACAAAGTTAAAATGGATGATCAAACATACCAAAGCTCTTTGGTGTCTTCGTAGACTAGTTTCTCAAGATTTTTTGTTTCAAATTGAAGCATGTAAAATTATCATGAAGCTTGGGAAAAATTGAGAACATTTTATGGTACTATAGATGAATTAAGAGGCTATCAAATTGATAATGAATTGATGAGCCTTGATCCTAAGAACTTTGACAACATCCAAGACTACATCACTAAGGTTAATGATCTAAGAGAGCAATGTAAAGCACGTGGAATTGATATGAAGGAAATTCAGTTGGTCTACAATACAATGAACAAACTTGGTCCTGATTATGCTTCTTTTGTTTCTAGCTTTCATATTCATAGATTGACTATGGGGTCTGCATATACTACACCTTCATTTGCATCATTTTCGGAGATGTTGATACATGAACAACAAAATCTTATCTCAATGGGTCTCATCAAGACTTCTAAATCTTAGACATTGTTGGTTAGTCAGGTGAAAGAATTAGAATCAGATAAGAAACAAAAGAAAGCAAAGAATAATCCGCATTTAGATCAAGGAAAGAAAAAATCCTCCTTTAAAGGAGAATCATCTAAGAAGGAGAGGCCTACTTGTGCATATTTCAAGAAGGATGGACATGAAGAACACTATTGTTATAAGAAGGATATTGATGAGTTGAAAAATATTCTCAAAAAGGCTCACATTGATTTTCCTTCTAAAATGTTTGAATCACCTCCTTCTTCTTTAAAACAGTCTAAAAAGGACAAAGGTCAAGCATCTACATCAGGAAATAAAGGACAAGCTCTTTGTGCTTTTTTTGGTCATGGATTAGGGAGATGGCTTCTAGATTTAGGAGCATCTCATCATATGGCATCTTTGTAATCTATATTCTCTTCAATTCGGCCTTGAACTATGTCTCCTATCTTGATGGGAAACAATACATACATGAGTGTAATTGGGAAGGGATCTATTAGTTTTGGGGACAACACTTTTCAGGATGTTTTGGGTGTTCCTCATTTGATAAAAATCTTCTTTCCATATATTAGATTACACATGGTGGAGATGGGATAATTGTGAAGTTCACACTTGATTCAGGCATCATTCGAGACTTGGAGAGTAGAGAGATCTTTGCTATTGGGGTGGTTGATCATTCATCTCAGTTGTATACCTTTGCATATTTTTCTTCTAATGGTGACATTTTTCCTTCGGTTGTTGATCATATTTCTAGCATGGATCATGATTCAGAGGAGACATTTGGCTACTTGAACTTGGGAGGAAGTTCTCACATTAGATCTAGTTCTTGAGTCGTGCATTCTATCTCCTCCATCTATTGTTGCAGTTGATGATTCTTGTGATTCAGTGCAACAGGATCCTCATTGTCTTTCAAATTTGAATACTTTGGATGACTTCATGATAGGTATTTGAGACTTGTTTGTGGAGTCTCATCTTGCAAATTTTTGGGGACATCATTGATTACATTCATCTTCTCTTTGATGAAGATGCTCATTCTTCAGTTATTGTGAGGGAACACGTTGACCCTCTTGTTCATTCTCTACATGATCATTCTTTGTAGTTTTTCCTGAGTGTGGATAATTTTTGACAACATTTGGAGGAGGCATATTTATCTTCAGAGGGGATATCTTTCTCTTTGGATCATGTTCTACATCTGTCTCTACTAGATTTTGGATTGTCTTCTTCAATAGTGTGGCCTAGAACACCTGCTTGGAGTGTGTCAACTTTCAACATTGATATGGAAACACTTGAGCATGTTTCAGAGACATCATTCACCATCCATCTTCTTGGAATTCTACATACATCCATGGTTTTGTTTCTTCCTAAGGGGGGGAACATTTTTTGACACTTTTGGATAATCTTCAATATTCAATATCTAGCTTCTACCATCATTGCAAGTGACTCAACATTGAGGGGGGATGCCTTGTCTCTATTCTACTTCTCTCTTATGGGGGCTGTTTTCCTCACATGGGGTTTTGGCCTTCTCATTCTTCATTGAGATCATTTCTTTTTCATATCTTTTATCTCTCTCTTGGGGAGGATCTTTGTCCCACTGGGTTTTCTCCTTTTCTCTGTTTGTGAGAGATTGCATTTTCATTGCATGTACATGGGTACCTAACATTTCCTAGTAGCCGAGACCCATATTTGTGTCATTTCCATAATAATCTGATACTCCCTATGTTGCAGTTAAGGGGGGGTGTTGGTGTAAGTACCTAGTTCATTCATTACTAGGGGACTTATTTATACATGTTAAGTGTACTTAGGTCATAGTAAGGAAAATTTCTAGAAGTTGTTAGTTATCATTAGTTGTTATCTTATCTTTTTACTTGTAACACATGTGAACCTAGGTAAGTGTGATTAGTTGTCTCATGTGATATTATTAAGACACTTGTCATAATCCTCTGACATCTTGAATCTCACCTTGACTATATAACCAAGGGGTCTCTACTAAATTGTACACATCACAATCATATCATTGAATCATATTGATAAGAATATAGTTTATTCTTGTCACATTCCATTCTCTCTTTTTGTGCTTTCCATTTGGTCTCAAGATCTTGGTAGTCATAGCCAATTCTAACATAAATATTTAAACACACATTCAAACATTCACAATTAAACTTGAGTGAAAAATAGAGTAATCCCATGCTAACTTTATAAAACAATCCACAATGAAAAAATGACTAAAAGTATGGATGGAATATTCCACAACACCTCAAACACTTTATCATAAACACAAATGAGCTACAACTACTTCTAAAATTAACCATAAAAGACTTACTCAAAATATAATAGACTAGAGTCACAAGAACCATGCATAGATGAAACAACACAAAGAAGAACACCAAAGAATAATGTCTTCACTTGTATTCACTTCACCAATAATTTGCAACAATTCAAGTTCCTTAGAATGCATCAGTATCAACAACTTAGCAACTATTCACTATCAGCTATGAACCTTACAAATGAGGAGGAGGCCTCAATTTATAGAAACCTTCAAGTCATGTCAGCCTAAAAGAAATATAAATTAGGGTTTTACATGAGGTTCAACAGATAGGTCGACCTTCACACTTTTTAATTCCCAAATTTAAATTTACAATAAAAATAATACAAGGTAAGCCTCAAAAGGAAATTTTACAATTAAACAATGAATGGAAGAAAATTCAAGGTGTGGCTGATTGGTTTCTCTTAACCAACTCGATGTATAAAACACAACTCCCAAGAAAGCTAGGCCAAGTCATCCTCTTTATCTTTATCTCCTTCCCTCCTAGAAATTTCTTGAAAATTTGAAATTACTGAGTTCAGGTTGGCCTGTGATGGGGTTGGAATTAGCTTAATTCTTGTTTTAATTGTATTTAGTTCTCCTCCATATTTAGCCAATGTTTTCTCCCAATCACCATAAATCCCCTGATACCTATCCAAAATGGAAATGTAGATTGCAACATCTTCAAGTTGATCTTTTATTATAGGTCCATTATCACTTGGAGAGTAAACTTCATGCCACCATTTCTGCAATTGATTGACATTTAAATTCTTTTGTCCAAATTTTCTTCTTCTACTGACAATTTCCAAGAAGGAAATGTAGTAGTTAGAGATTTATTTCACCTTGTTTTGGGCCTTATATATCTTCTTTGGAACTTTCATCTTAAGCTCATTTCTAAAATTAAATGCCTCTATCCAGTCCATGGCTTTACTAGTATTCTCCATTGTGAGAACACCTTCCTTGATCAACACATTTTTAGGAACCTCAAATACTTTCTCCAATTTTATGATGATAGTTTCATATGGAGTTTGACACCCAGTGAGAAATTTTGCTACATCTTTAGAGAGGGATGATTCCTTTTCATATGTTTGTGATACCTTTTCAGTCATGGAATCTCCTCTTTGACTTACAGTATGTAACCATTCTTGAGTGTCTCACACAGAAGATTTCATTCTCTCAATCTTTGATACAACATCCTTTGATAGTAACCCTTCTAAAAATGAAGACCCTTCACTACTTTTTTCTTGTAGGGGTTTTACCAAATGTTGAACATATCTGTGCACTTATCTTAGTTACCTTTGCAACTCTTCCTTTTCTTTGGTTTCATTGTCCAACCTTTTGAGGATTGTTTGTATTGATTCTTGAAGGTCTTCCTTCTCCTGTTCTTTTGTAGAAGGGCCAAGATTAATATTTTCTACTTTGTAATCTGAGGGACTTACCTCATCTTTGTATTTATCACTTGTAGGAGTAGCAACATGAAGAATTCTATTATTAAATTTATCTTTTGCAAACTTTGAAATTGTTCTATCTCTTTTCCTTTCTTTGGGTTTTCCCCAACTCTCCAAATACTTATCCTAGTTAGGAGCTTCATCCTCCACGTCACTGATGGACTTTTGTTTCAACCTCTTCTCCAATCATTCTGGGGTAGCTAATTCTTCTATTCCTATATTCATCTGAGAAAATTTTTGTTCTTGCTGACCATTGGAAGGATTACCTTCAATATTCTCTCCACCCTTGTTATCCTCCTTTTTCTTTTTTTGTTCTTCATTTGGATCATTCTTATCCTCATTCTTATTCTAAATGTTCTTTCACTAGAGGCTGGGAAGACATATCTACTGTACTCCTGATGTTGCCTTCTTACTTTGTACTCCATTCCCTTCTAATTTCCTCCAAAAATCACTTAACTATCCAATCTTGGGTGTGGGTGCTTCTTCATTTTTCATCTTCTCTTTAGGGTTATTGGAAATTTCCTATTCTTCAATTTGTTGTCTAGGTTCATTAGAAACATTACCCTTTTGATTGGAAATATCCTCATTGGCTTGTACTTTTTGGACTAGAGATGGAGGAGGAGAATTATTTACTAGAGTTGTTCTCTTTATTTCTCTTGAAGGATCATTAGTAGGCACCTCTCTAGTGTCTGCTCTTTGTTCCTCCATCATGTATTTCATGTCTTCTATAGGAGGTGCTTTCTGCTTGGGAGAACTCCTCACATACACTTGTTCTTATTCTAAATGTTTTTTGTGTGTGATATATCTAAATGTTCTTTCACTAGAGGCTGGGAAGACATTTCTATTGTACTCCTGATGTTGCCTTCTTACTTTGTACTCCATTCCCTTCTAATTGCCTCCAAAAATCACTTAACTATCCAATCTTGGGTGTGGGTGCTTCTTCATTTTTCATCTTCTCTTTAGGGTTATTGGAAATTTCCTATTCTTCAATTTGTTGTCTAGGTTCATTAGAAACATTACCCTTTTGATTGGAAATATCCTCATTGGCTTGTACTTTTTGGACTAGAGATGGAGGAGGAGAATTATTTACTAGAGTTGTTCTCTTTATTTCTCTTGAAGGATCATTAGTAGGCACCTCTCTAGTGTCTACTCTTTGTTCCTCCATCATGTATTTCATGTCTTCTATAGGAGGTGCTTTCTGCTTGGGAGAACTCCTCACATACACTTGTTGCTTTTCTATTGAGCTCTCAACATCAACCACTTTGGTTTGGGTGATTTCCTCTTCAACAACCTTGGCCTTCTTTGATTTGGCCACCCTATGAACCTCAGTAATAATCCTTCTCTTTTTGGAAGGTTGAGCTTCTTTAGTACCTTCCTCAGTAATTTCCTTTGAAGGCTTCCTAGCCTTAGCAATAGGTTGTCTCTTTTCCTTACCCTTTGCTTGGATCCTGGTTCTTCTCTTAATGAGGAATTGTGTTTCCTCCACATCCTCCTCTGAATGGGCCTCAATAGTATCATCCTAAGTTGTTTTTACCTCCTCTTCTAAATGGGATTCAAGATCCCCCATCAAATCATATGTAAACTTAGTGCCATCAACTTCCAAGTCTAGAATCTTATGCTTCACCCACATTTTGGAGTATTCTAACTTAGGAGCATTAAGTATATTCAAGCCAACTACCTTCTCTTCATACCAATTAGAAACAAGAAGCGGTTTATCTTTATATTGCTCATAATAATGATGCTACAGAAGATCCCCTTCATCATCCACTTGATTAGGAATTTTGGCTATCTTATGAAATTTGATCAACCTCAAGGACAACCTAGAACATTTTCTCTTGATCACCTGAAACTCATCTTTGTAGTTAGCCCAATAATCTTCTATGTGAATCTTGTCCATGTACTCTCTACTTGCTAAATTTTGAGCAATTCCATTGGGATCAAAATTATTTCTATTTGTATGTAAATATAAATGAAACTGTACCATTTCCTTCTACATAGGCACAAATTTTCACCCCTTAAACAAATTCCTCTTTTACACTTCATCACCTTAGAAAACCAAATCCGAAGGTGAAAATCCACATCAGGCCGCCGCCTTTCTTCCACTTGACATCTTTTTTTTTTTTGTCAGTAGAAGAATAACTTTCTGGGATGCCCGCATGACATGTAGATGTCTGCACGGTGAGCTCACATCCTTGATAGATTCCTACATCCGAAGCTAGCAGAGGCGTTACACTTCCCATTGGGGCTAGTTTGTAATGCCCCTCTTTGACCAACTGACCTAAATATGGTAGATTCTCTCCCTTCTTCAAATTCTTCCATTCTTCATCCAATTCATGTTATTTTTACACTCCTTAAGCATTCTAGCAATCAATTCTTCTTGCATTCTCATCCTTCATTTTCATTCTCCAACAACACTTTGGAACTCCATAGCAACAACGAAAACACTCCATCTACTCCATAGAGAAAGTGTGGAACAAACCATTGCAATAGGGGCTTGGCTCCTCTTTTCTCCTCCATTAGCTAGTGAGCTCTTGGTGGAGGTGGTAAGCATTTTCAATCCTCTCATCTAAGATTTGGTTGAGTAGCACATTACTGTTTTGTAGTGTTTATTGTGTTTTCTACTTTCTTTTCTCCTTTTTCATACTTTTTTCTATCTTGGCTATCTTGGCTGGCCATGCAGATGGAAACACCAAAATTGGGGTTTGACTGAGGTAGGCCCCTATACAACCCCCAAATATTTTCCTCTTTCTTGTGTGCAGGTGGACATGCATTTGGAGCTAGCTGGTGAATAGGATATTTTGTGAGATCATCTTCATTACCATAGCTTTAATATATTTACTTTACCACATTTTTTTGTACTTCTCTTACTTTATTGTACTATTTTTTTCCCTTAAAAATCACTAGCTAGGCCGTTAGCTCATTTTCTGGTAGTTCTTACTGTATTTTCAGTCCTCCGGTTGTATGGATGTCAACACGCCAAATTGTCATCCTAGAACCACACTTTCATCCTCAGGCAGAGAGCTAATTGAGGTACAATGTTGAACCTAAAACTAGCTCACCTAGCCCCATTCTAAATTTTGGGTCTACAAAGTGATTAAAGGGCCTTATAGTGCTCATCATTCTCATCCCTCATTTCAAGACACCCCTTTAGAGTGAGGTAAGATAGTGAAGCCTTCCGCTCTTGGATCTCCATGACCTAGGGCCTTGAATGTGGTTGGTCCCCCTCTTTTACATTTTTGGTGAACCTAATGTGAACCAACATCTGCTCATTCGTTGGTGTTGAGGCTTTTCCCCTATACCTTGTGATTGTCGTGTCCCTGAGTATTGTGAAGGTTTATGAGCATCACAACCTAGTCCAAAATCTCTAAGTATATTTTTGGGAGAAGTGTACGACACCTTCCGATTGAAAGGATGAAGGTCACTATTGGTTTCTCTACAGGTCTTCTCGATGGAAAGTTCCCCACTCCTCCCACATGCACCACACCATTGTCGTTTGATGAGAACGAGGTTGTTCACATTCCTTCATAATATGTCTCCGTCCTCAGCAAAGGGTTGGGTGACTTGGAAAACCACTTGGAAAGAGACTTGAAGTTGTCTAGGGCTGCTAGGGTTATTAGTGAGCTAAATTATATGGTGGGAAAAGATGAAACAAGCATAGAACTATTGGCTAGTCTCTCTAGTTTGACTGATGCATGTGCTCCTCCAAAAAAATCCTAACATTGTACAAGGAGCCACTTTTGAAGACCATGAAAGACAACTAGGAATGTTGATGCATCCTATGTCTGTGTACATGGCCAATGTCGTACCCTCGATCAACATTCCCTCTACTTCTGAGACTATCAAAGTGAACAAGATCCCCTTGGGTTTTATCTTCACCCCTCTTGTCACCTCTAGCAGTTGAGGATTCGGTAGTGGTAGTGGCTTTGAAATTGGAGGTGGCTTTGGCAGAGGCCCTACTGGTGGTGGTGGCTCCAGTAGTGGTTCTGACGGAGCTCACACTAGTGGGTCTGGTGGTGGGTCTGACATTGGTTCTAGAGGAGGTTCCTCTAGCCCTATATCTTTTAATGAACCTTTTCTGAACACTCTTCTTTAGAATATGGGTAAGATGTAGAGCTAGTTGGTGAGTATCTCCCAAGCCTTTGCTTAGCCTACCTTCCAACCCTTCTTCTGGCATAGCCCGTTGTCATTTGCAATTTTGAACACTTCCTTCTCTCAAGGAATGGAGATTCATAAATTCAAAAAATATGGCAACAAAGGGGACCGACAAACACATGTGTCTACCTTTAACACCCTGTGCACAGATTTCTTCCATCACTACGTGTTGGTGGAAAACTATTCCCTTGATCTCTCAAGGATACATCACTCTAATTGTACTATTTTTTGCCCGATAATTAGATTTTATCTATTGAACAACATGTAAACCAATTCTTACAAAAATTCCAAGCTAACATTGGTTCAAAGATGACCTTTTCAGATCTCATCTGATGCAAACAAGGTGATACTGAGAAAATTACCGATTTCATAGTGCGGTATCTAACACTCTTCTCACAAATTTCGTACCCATTTCCTGATTCTGACATGCATAAGGTATTCATAGGGAACTTGCAAAGGCCTTGGTAGGAAAAATTTTCCCTTATGAAATATCCTTCTTTCGTGCATTTGTGTGCAGCCCTACGAGAGCATCAACGGATAGTAGTTCAGTTCAGGGGATCCTCCTCGTGCTCCCATTTTGAAGGAAAGTCCATCGTATCGATCTTTGGGAAAGGCAAGGCTATTGCAAATGTAGTAGTTGCTGCGGATGACAACAACCTCAAATGCAACCAAAATTTCACAAAGTTAGCAGAATCTTATTCTTCCATTTTTAAAAAGTTGTTGAAGGATAAGATCATAACCTTGCAGAACCCTAAACCTCTTAAGGAACCTTACCCTAGTTGGTATGATGCAAATACCTATTTTCAGTACCATCGTGTTAATGAACATGATACCAAAAGTTTTATGTGCCTGCGTCATGAGATACAAGACAACATTGAGGATGGTACTATTCATCTCGATGTAAGCAAACATAATACAAATAAATTAGTGGCAAAAGTGAATAGTGAATTGTAGATATACACGGACCCGTTTCCATCGCATTCTGCTAACATGATTGTCAATCCCACTGATTCTATAACTTAGCTCTAGGCCTATGTTAACATGGTCACGGTTACTTCTACCGCATAACCTACACTAGGATTCCTAGACATGACATTCCCTTTGTAAGACTTACGCTTAAATAACAAGCCCTCTCTGTTGGATCTCAGTTGTGATCATATGGTTTGTCCTTGATGACAAAATCCCTTTCAGTTGACTCTACTTGTTGACAGTTTCAGTTTGGTTTCTCATGCTTTATCTTGGTGGTACAGTTTTTTCTATATGGTTTACATGCCTTGGCATTCAGTGGATAGTCTACATTCAGAATTTTAATATCTTATGGTACTGATCAGTTTGAGCTTTGTGCAGTCACAGGTTATCTTATTTGTACATTGTTTCGGTGACAAGAAAGAACATATCGACGTGAGAATGCTTGGGTCTCCCCGATCCATTTCTCTGATAAACATCTGTGTTGCCTATTGGCAAGATGTTTTTGATGTCATAACGATTTGATTTTACATACAGGCAGTTTTCGGCATGACATTGATCGTGGTCTTGGCGACTGAAGAAAAGTCTTTCGGAATGAGTATATTTCACCACTGAGAGGTCTTACTGAATGAGTCGGGTCTCACCGACTCTTACATGAGGTGGTTCATCAGCGTAAGAAATCCCTATCAGCATGTTGTTTCATCAAGCGCTTTGTGTCTTGGCGACCGGCATAAGAAAGTTCATATCGGCATAAGTTATACCCATCAGAATGATGTCTTAGCGAAGACATATTGTCTCACCGACCGAACGAAGATGAACTTATCAGTAGGAGTTTTGTTATTGGGGTAGTGTCTCATCGAACTTGAAATGTCTCCCCGACTAGTGCATGTGGAAGTCTATCGGCAAGAGTCTAAGGCTTCGGTGAAAGGTCTTAACGAAAAGGATTATGTCTCACCGACTAGTGCTTATGGAGTTTCATCGGCAAGAGCTGAGCGGTTTCGGAATAGGTCTTGGCAAAGTGGTTTTGTCTTACCGAACATCACATGGAGGAGTTTTCTTCGGCCAAACATAATGTATTTGGTATATTGTCTCTCTGAAGATTTTAAGTCTCACCGATTGTTGCATTGAATGTCTTATCGGCATAAGGTTACTGCTTTGGTGAAATGTTATATCGAATGTGCAATGTCACACCGACCTTGGTGGATGGATACTTTTTGGTAAGAGCTTGTGATATTCGAAGGGAGGTCTTAGCGACTCTGAGTGAATGAAGTTTTTCGGTATGACTCATGTGCATCAAAGAAAGGTCTTGGCAAATTCAATTTGTTACACTGATTGAAAACATAAAGGTAGTCTCTTCGGTAAGAGGTAGGGTTTTCGGCGAGAGGTCTCGGCGAGTGATCTTCGGTCTTGCCAATGGAACATAAAGGGACTTCATCGGCATAAGATCTGGATTGTCTCCTTTCGGTATGACTCATGCATTCTACAAGAGGTCTCCCCGACATTGATATGTCTCGCCGATGGAATACAAATGGTCTCTGTCGGTATGAGAATTGAATTCTCTTGGCAATCTAAGGTGTTCAGGTTGTTTCGGTATGACAATATAATCTATGGGAGGTCTCCCCAATGTCGGCATGTTATAGTGACCCACTTGGGACAGATGGTCTCATTGGCAAGAAAAACCATGTGTCACGATGACTAATGTGTATCAAGTGGGGTTTTGGTAAAACAAAAGGTATTCTATATAATGTCTCCTTGAATGTTGAAGGTTACAGCAAAAAATAGAGGGATGACTGACAGTGATAAAGTTTCTTTCGACATAGGTATTGAATTGTTACGGTGACATGTTGATCACGAGGGCTCTCAAAAAAACAAAGATTTTTCTGCAAGATATCTCTTCGATATCAAAAGGCTATAGTGATAGTGAATGGAACAAAAGGGAATCTCGGTGAGAAAGACTCTTGTGTCTCAGCGACTGAAACAAATATAACAGAAATGTGATCTCGGGGAAACATAAAAGATCTTCGATATGGTTTCTCCCCGATGGCAGAAGGTCATGGCGACACACAGGGACAAAGGAACGATCAACGTTATAATTTTCTTCGGCATACTTGTCTAGATGTCTAAGCGATTGGAAAGAACAGAACACGTGGTGACTATTGTCTCAGCAAATGATTTTTGAAAACTCATACACTGTGGCCGACATGGATTTTTCTAAGTATAGTTGCATGCTGACTTCTTTGGATTGGCATCGAATCTCAGAACTGTTACATGGCACAATATTCATTGAGTTTCCTTTTTGAGCAGTTACGTTTTTGAAATAATGGATGATTTGCAGTTCTCTGGATAAGCGTTACTATTGTTTTTTACCATCATCTACAGATCATTATGAATCAACTTCATATTCTAATAATAGCAAGAGAGTTTCAGAATCGTGTAAAAAATGCTTGTTGAAGATTTCTTGATAACAAACATACTTGAAATGTATATAAAAACTAGTGTTGAAAACAGTGGAGGTGTTGCTGGCCAGTAATTCTGAGAGATAGTTATTTTGGCCGTATCAAGAGATGTATTGAAATACTCTGTATTAAAATCTGAAAAAATAGAGAGTTATGAGCTTACTAGAAAACAGAGAGATCCTCTGATATTATTATTGTAATTCTAAAATTTGAGTAAGGGGTTGGTGCTCCTTGAGATTGGTGTCTCTAAATGAGGGGTTGGTGCTCCTTGAGTTGGTGCTCAGAAATTAGCCTATAAGGCATTGTTAACAGTGGTTTTAAAGATTAAGCCAGTAAGGTAGTTTAGGAGTGGTTTTTATACCCCAGGAGGGTTTTCCACTTGGCAAAAGCTTTTGTCTCTTTGTTCATCTGTATGCTCTTTGCTTTTCTGTGTTGTTGTTGGTTTAGTTCACTTTTGGGATTATTACTGTTCTTAATTCTGTTTATGAATGATTAATATCAACTCATGAATGCATTAATCAGAGTAATATTGAGATCAAATCTGAGCTATGTTTTGGAAAATGCAAGATATCTCACTCAAATCATATTTTCATAAGTTGTCAAATAGACTGAGTTAATGTTGTCATATCTTTGTGCTTTCAAAAGTGATTACTCTACTCTATTGTTGAAAGAAAAGGAAATCAGAATTAAGCATCTTGGTCAAAGTTGAAAAAGTTTTTGACACTGATTCACCCCCCCCTCTCAGTGTCTGCCCATAACTCCAACACTCTACCCTCTATATTACCGCTGGCCTCAATGGTAACATTGTGACAAGAGTCTTAGTAGACCCCGTGAGTCGAGTGAATGTTATTATAGAAGAGATGTTGTGGCTTAACTCACTACACATAAAAGAGTATGAAGAAACAAGGTCCACCATCCGTACACACGATGGTCTTTGTATGAAGCCATATGGCTTGATAACTTTATCTGTCCTAGTTGGACCTAGGGTTGTTGACACAGTTTTTGATGTCATTTCAGAGTCTGATTTATTTAGGATGAAGCTAGGAATACCTTGGCTAACTTTCATGAATGGAATCACCTTTGTTATTTGTAAATGCCTAAAGTTATCCCATGAAGGTGTTGTGCATGTAGTGCATGAAATTGGATATCAAACTCTGGTATCCCATGGGGGATATTTATTACCGGTTGGTCTGCTTCCTCCAAGAATGAACCTACTTTACAAAAAATATGTGAAGTATAAGACCGGGGGCAAGGGATAGCCAAAATTGGCTCTTCTATAGCACAATAGCCAACTATCTCCTCTTCTTGAAAAGGGAAGGAAAGCTTGCCTCCTCGCAGGATAACTCATTCACTCCCATTTCTTGGGAGGAGTATTGGATGAGCAAACCTGGCTTTTATTCATTAAGTCTGATGATCCCTCCTTGGTGTAGACCCAAGATCAGGATATCAGACCTCCCTACTAAGCCACCTAGACCTTGGTACTATTTGTATGGTAGAGGAAAAGGTCCCAGTGGGGAATCCTCTATGTCTCAGCCTTTATGGCCTCCTACCACTTTTGGTCCAAAAGTAGTAAATGGGAAGAGGCCTATTGTCAAGGCACTTGAGTTGAATCCCCACATTGCTCCCTAGCCTATTCCTCCTACTCCTATTTAGAAGTCTATCGCTAGACCAGAAATGACTATAGTGGATACTCCCATGTCCGAGCAGGAGCCTTTTGTTCCTTTGCAGCCTCTAGCCTTTGGTTTGAAGAGCTGTAGAAATCACCTTGCACGTGAGCGCAAGTTTTGATGAAAGGATCTCATGGCTGAGTAGGTTGCCTTATAGAGAAAGGAAGAGGAGATGACTGCTAGTGTATCAGGGCCTCCTTCCACCTCCTCCTCTCTCCTCCCCTCTGCTTCTGTTCAATCTAGCTCTATATCTCTTCTGGCTTCCATTGTGAGTATGAATGCGCCTGACCCTAAAATGTGCAGGTGTTCATCGCTCCTTTGGTGGAGCCACCTTTGTTGATGTCCCTTCTAGATTTCCCACTTTTCTCAAAACTCACAGATATGATGAACACTTCAGTGGTATCTATCATGGTTTTCTCTTCCTCCTCGTCCTCGACACCTCTTTCCTCATCTGCGGGGTGTTTGCATCCCCTGAAAAAGCAGAAGGTAGAGAGTGGTCCTTCTAGCAATGGAGGATGCAAGAGGAGCCCACCTTCTCCGAAAGGTGGTCCTATGATAACTTGTTCTATCCTAGTGATGGAACCAATCTTGGCTTCCTCTGAGTTCGTCACCACTCCTGAATCATTTGGCGAGCCTATCAGTGAATCTTGGGTGCAACCTTCTCAATCCATTGAGGTGAAACATGGCACTCCTAAAAGTTCATGTTTAACTCTCTAGACAAAGTTTCATCCTTGTTGATGATCTTCACAAAATCACTGACCTTAGCTGCACAAAAGCTTAGTGGAGAGGACCTTATGGGGCCCTCTTCCTTAACCCTTGTTGTGGGAGGGTCGAACACTCTTCCTCTTAACATTCCACCACTACAGGCTTGTTCTCCTTCCCCCTATGATGATCTAGAGTGGGAAGTGAATGACCTCTTGGTCGATCAATGTTAGGAGGAGGCCCCTTCTTCATCTTTAGAATAGATGTGTGTGTGTGTTGTGATGTGTTCCCCCATAATCATGTTATGTGTTCCTGGATGACCCTTGTCACCCTTATTGGTGCTTGGATAGAGGCATGGTTTTTGTGTCGTAAACCTTCTTCTATCTGCTTCATCATTCTTCCATGTTTGTGATTGATTTTTGACAAATTTGGGGATGATGCAAAGCGTTGGGGAAATTTAGGCCTCCCTTCCATGTTGACCCAATTTTTTAATTTTTACTTTGTCTTCTTGTGCATTCTTCACATGGTTTTATGTAGTAGGGGGTTGATGATAGTTCATTTTATATACTATTATTATACATATATTTATGAATAGTTATAACCCCAAAATATCAAACCCTTGTGCCCTTTATTTTTTTATCTTTTGCTCTTTTCTTATCTTTCTCTCTTCTTTTCTTGAGTTGTCCCTTTCATCTATGACAACGCCACTTCTATAGCGTTTTTATTTTCAGAAAATGCATTCATTTCCAATGAATCTTTTCTCGAGAATCTTCACAAATTTTTTTCAAAGAATCACATTCTTGACTTGAAACCCTAACATAATGTGTTTCCTTCATCATGTGTTCATAAAGAAAGATCTTGAGAACCTTCCTCCAAGGTGGGAGCAACTTTGACCTTCCCTTCATGTGGGGGAATCTTCTTCCTTTTGAATTCCTTGATGAATTGAAAATATTTCAAGAGGATTCCTTGATGATGAATTGATTTGAGAAAGAAACATCTCTTTCATACTTTGGAATAGTGTGTCCCTTGAGTGGAACCCTTCTTTATGTCGGGTTCCCAAAGGACCCCTTTAAAAAATTTCCAACTTATTGGTAGTATGTGTGACTGTTCACTTATTTGCCTATGTTGCCACTTTCAAACATGTTCTATCTGTGGGTAAACATGTCGCTTTATGGGTGCACCTGTAAAGCCACTTTCTGACTTTGCAGAGTCTCCTTTCTTTGGGTTTCCTCCATGTGAGAGATCTTGGGGGATACCTCCCTACAGGTCTACGAGTCTATAGGGCACTTTCTTGGGTTTCCTTCATGCAAGAGATCTTGAAGGACACCCTCCCTGCAAGTCTGCAGGTCTGTAGGTCGCTTTCTCGGCTTCTTCCATGTGAGAGATCTTGGTGGATGCTTCCCTAGAGGTCTGCAGGTCTGTAGGGAAATTTCTCAACTTCCTCCATGTGAGATATCTTAGGGGATGCTTCCTTGTAGGTCTTCGAGTCTGTAAGGCACTTTTTTGGGTATCCTTCATGTGAGAGATCTTGGAGGACACCTTCCTTACAGGTCTGCAGGCCTATTAGGTGATTTCTTCTTGGGGCTTCCTTCATGTGAGAGATCTTGGGGGTTACCTCCTTGTAGGTTTGTGGGCATGTAAGATGATTTCTTTCTACAACTTCATAGTTTTTTGGGGCAATGAATTCCTTTACTTGTCCTGCACTCTCAAGTTTGCCAGATCACAGTCTGCTTCCTCGACAGTTTAAGTATACATTTCTAACCTTACTACTTTTTTGATCTACTTTATTGAAACACTCATCAGTATTCGTGCTCTCTAAAGTGGAGGAAAAATGTATAGGCGTGAATTTTTACCCCTTAAACAAATTCCCCTTTTACACTCCCTTACCTTAGAAAATCAAATTCGAAGGAAAAAATCCACATCAGCCTGCCACCTTCGTTGCACTTGGCATCTATTTTTTGCATCGGTAGAAGAATAACTATCAAGGACACCCACATGACACACATATGTTCGCGTGGTGCACTTATGCCCCTGACAGATTCCTGCGTTTGAAGCTAGCAGAGGTGTTACACTTCCCATTAGGGTTGGTTTGTAACGTCCCTCTCTGACCAATTGACCTGAATATGGTAGATTCTCTCCCTTCTTCAAATTATTCCATTCTTCATCCAATCCATCTTCTTTTTGCACTCCCTAAGTATTCTAGCAATCACTTCTTGCATTCTTAGCCTTCATTTTCACTCTCAAGAAGCACTTTGGCACTCTATAGTAGCAATGACAACGCTCCATCAACCTCGTAGAGCAAGCGTGGAACAAACCATTGCAGCAAGGGGTTGAGTCCTCTTTTCTCCTCCATTAGCTAGTGATCTCTTGGTGGACGTGGTAAGAATTTTCACTCCTCTCCTCTACGATTTGGTTGAGTAGAACATTATTGTTGTGTAGTGTTTATTGTGTTTTCTACTTGCTTTTCTCCTTTATTATAATTTTTTCTATCATGGCTATCTTGGCTATCCGTGGAGGTGGAAACACCAAAATGGGGGTTTGATTGAGGCAGGTCCCTATACAAGCCCCCAACAATTTTCCTATTTCTTGTGTGTAGGTGGACATGCATTTGGAGCTAGTTGGTGAACATGCTCTTTTGTGAGATCATCTTCATTACCATAGCTTTAGTATATTTACTTTACCACATTCATTTGTACTTCTCTTACTTTATAGTTTTATTTTGTTCCATTAAAATCACTAGCTAGGCTATCAACTCATTTTTTGGCAGTTCTTACTGTATTTTCGGTCCTCTGGTCGTACAGACGCCAATGCACCTGAGAGACTCCAGTGCACTGCATTGCCATCCTAGAACCGTGCTTTTGTCCTCGAGAAGAGAGATACATGAGGTATCTAGTGTTGAACCCGAAAACTGGCTCACCTAGCCCCATTCTAGATTTTGGGTCTACAAAGCGATTGAAGGGCCTTATAGTCCTCATCATTCTTGTCCCTTATTTCAAGACACCCCTTTAGAGTGAGGTAAGTTAGGGCAGCCTTTCACTCTTGGATCTCCGTGACCTGGGGCCTTGAACATGGTTGGTCCCCCTCTCTTACACCTTCTCAAAATAATAGGCACTTTGAATAGAGGAGTAGGCTTCCAAGACTCCAATTCTTAATGGGAATTCAGCTCCAAGTCCTATCTTGTGCATATGTTTTACAACCCTATCAAAGGCCACCAACTTCCTAGTTAATTCTAAAAAAATGAGCTTATTTGTTGGATACCTTAGAAATCTAATGGGAACTGTTGGTGATCCTTTCACTTTGATATAGGAGAACTTTGGAAACTAAATAAACCACTAACCTTATTTCCTTATGAATTCCATGGCCTCTGTTAAAATTTTGATGTGTAGTGCATCCTCCAACAATCTTGTGATATACATGAAAAATGAATCATTTACCCTCCTATAATTGGAAGTATTAAATTGGAGCTAAGGGTAAGCCTCACATATCCTATCCTTGCTAAGGACTCCTTTGTGGCTCATACCTTTATACTTATTATTCCTAGCCAAAAAATATATAAGGTAGGAGGTCATGGTTAATTTCTTTGTATCCTACACATTCCTCAATTGTATTTCCAAGTTGTCACTTAAGATACCTACCCAATGATAATGGGATCCCTTCGCAATTTGTGAAATAACATAAAACATCTAATTTTTGAATATGAAAGCCTCCTCTAATCCCATTATTCTACCCAAGAGGATAACCATATCATTTTCTTCTAATTTAAAATCACTCCTGTGCAATTGCTTGGGAAACTTTTAGTAGTGTGATTTTGGCTTAGCAATCCAAGTACTATTCATCATGGCCAAAGCCTTATCAAGATCCTCTGAATAAAATCCTTTTGCTTCCTTTGTATTTATCCTTACTAGCTTGTGATGTGATCTGATGTTAAAAGTCTCTACTATACATTCTTTAGTCAAATTGGCCATAATCCTCCCTTGATGACCAACAATCACCCTCTTATCTAGATCATAGTGCTTGGCACACTCCAAAACTAACTCTGGATACTGCAGTGTGGGTGAAAATCCCATAGCTTGAGCCAATCTTGTATGGGTGATGATCTCAACAAGCTTGGATGGTGCATTCCCAAACATCCTCTATTTAAAATCATCATAATCTACATGGCCCACATTGGTATCAATGATCTTGCTCCATGTTGAAAAAATCTTAGATTTAGGCCAAATACCCTTGAAATCATACTTCATCCTTTCAACTCTGCTTTGAGGTTTTTTTGGACCAAGTTCAGATGTCTTTTCCTTATATCCCTTCCCTTGACTGGACTCAACCTGCATCTATTAGAAAGAAACAACAATTACCATGATATTAAGCATAATCAAGCATTTAATCCAAACATATCATCAAGATAACCATGAGAGTCTATAAACATTACACAATTAACCTCAAACCATCATGGAAACCTTAAAAATACCATCACAAAAACCTTAAATGGAATATCAAACAACTTCAGGATTTTCATACCTTCAAGGATTTTGGGCATGGATGGATTTTATGGAATTCGCCCCTAAGCGGATTCTCTGAAGATATGAGGTTGAGGAATCTAGAGGGTAACCAATTTTCCAAAGAGATCAATTCAATTCAAACTTAAGTCATCATGCAACTATTTTCATCCTAATGAAAAGATTGAATCCAAGCACTCACTCTCAACATACAAAATTTTAGGATTTTCAAGCCTTGAAGGATTTGGAGAATCCATGAGCGGACAAATTTTTTGAATGAACTAAAACTTAGACAATTTGAGGCATGATAGGATTTTCAAGCCTTGAAGTATTTGGAGAATCCATGAGTAGAAAAATTTTCTGAATGAACTAAAACTCAGAGAATCTGAGGAATAATGGAATTTTTGAAGGATGGAACTTCAACCAAAATCAAACTCCTAAAGCCTTGCAAGCTTTATGTAATTTTCTTAACTCTTCACCAAGGCCAAACTCAGGCATCAATCTTACTCTCACATGACTTTGGGGTTTTTATTCTCCAACAAATTTAGAGAATCCATCCACAAGTGGATTTTCCAAAGGAAATAATGCTCGAAAAATCTACAGGCACACAGATTCTACAAAGTTCTTGATTCATCGTTGTATCTTCAAATTCATGAAATCGACTAAGTTTAGGTTCATGTTCTAAATCAAACTCATGATCTTTGAGGTGTTTAAGTTGGAATTCAAATATAGGTATGCAAAAAAAACTCAAGCCTTCTATAAAGCATTCACATTGTTATCAAGGTCTCATAAAAATGAACCAGGCTTCCAATAAGGTATCATTAGGGTTTATAAATGATTTATCAGATGATCCATGGACATTTACACAAAAAATCAACAACGCTTCAAGCTCAAACCCTAACCACATGAGAAACTTAAAAACCCTAACTCACTGCAACAACAAACTCAAAAAACCCTAAGTGAATCTGGTGCCCTAGCTCATTCGAGCTCATAGAAATGGCTAGAATCACAAAAAATCTCAAGAACACCCAAAAACATTGACATTTCCCATCAACCACTGAACAAAACCAAATGAAAAGATAGAATGAATGCAACCACATCTGTCAAAATCAAATGGTGATATAAACAATGAAGGAATAAATCATTCAATCATTAAAGACAACCATGGAACCAAATTGAAATCAGTAGGGTTTGCAAAATTCTACCTTTCAAAGTGATAAGTCAATGTTATTGCATCAAATGTACCTGATGATTAGTCAAGAGCCCTAAATGTCCATAATCAAGTCACCAAAAATGAATGTTGGATGATTAAAGGGGTTCTTCAAGCACAACACATAATGCATAATGAGAATTAAAATGTTAAAGACATAAATAACACCCCAAAATGACATTAAATGCACCCAAATACAGCTACTAATAAAGAAATCAATGTAGTGAAATGACCCTTCGAAGCTCAAAATACTACTACGAAGCAGATTCAGGGAATTCAATAGGGGTTGGATTCTCCGAGAGGATAGACCTTCAAGGAATCTGCGATGGGGTGGATTCTCCAAGAGAAAAGAACTTCAAAAAATCTAGGAGGGAATGAATTCTCTAAAACTCTCCTTAAATTACATAATTCGATGCCTTAATGAAATTTGCATGGAAAACTAAGGTTCTAGACATCACTTGAGATCAAGATGTTGCAAACAAAGGCACCTAAAGTGCAAATGGATCATTAACTCAACCAGGTGAAGTAAACCCAAAACCTGAGGAACCTAACCCTTAAGGGGAAAATGTCAAACCTAAAGAAAAACCAGAAAACAAAAGCAAGAAAAAGAGGGTCCCCGCCTTCGATGGGGCATGTGTGCAAAAAGTACACAAGTGGTAAAGCATATGACAAATTAACTAATCTTCAATTCTCAAGTGAGTGTGACTACTAGCTTGATAATGTGCTTGTGTATGAATACTTTATGTTTGTCATACAAAAAGGTTGTTTGTCTGACATGGAATGGAAATCAGAGGATGACTTTAGGGATTTATGTAAGCCCTCTATTAATTCTAAATTACAAGAAGTGGAATTGTAGTGTGATGTCAAAGGGTTAGGGAAAGTATATTTGGATGGAACTATTGAGCAAAGTGTTTATGAAATTTCTCAGTTTGATGTGCAAACTAAAATTAATGTCAACTTAATGAACAAATGGATTATGAGTTTTCAATTTCTAGTCTAGTTGGAGGAGTATTTGGTGGAGTATGATTGTGGACTAGACAAGGTAAAGTGCTACATTGATTATGGATTCCAGTTAGTGTTTAATTGCAGTTTTCAGTTGGACAGGGATAATGATGACAGTGATAAGTTCAAACATGTATGTAATGGTTGATTGCATCGACCACAACATGAGTAGCTAGTGGGTGATTCATGGAAATGTTTTCAGCCTTGGCTTAGTGTAAACAACATAAAATAAAGTTTTTGAAAAAGGAAAACAAAGGTTTTAAGTTTTTGGGGGCCTAGGGCCACCAATTTGAAGTTGAAGCCTATTCAATTGCAGGAAGCAAACTTAAGGTTTACACATCAGAAAAGGCTTATGAGAAATTTTTAATTTGGATGATTTTTTATAGTCATGCAAATGTCGTATATATGTGTGTTTGCTTTGGTTTGGTTCTCTGTGCTTGGTCTACTTCAACTTGAGATTCTTGGATCTCGCTCTGTTCTTGAGGAATAGACGTCCCCAATAGGAGCCACTGATGGAATCCCTAAAAACTTTTTGGTTCCATTTCAAATCTTGCAAAATTTCATTTAATCCCATGTCTTTGGGCTTAGGTTTTTGTCTCTCATCAATTTCTTAGGGTTTATGTTTCTAGGAACCCTTCCTAAATATCCCTTAAGCCTGTGTCCTTGCCAATGTTCTAATTCATCATTGACTCCTTATCACCGGTACTTGATCTTTTAAGTTAGATCCTTTTCCATTGGAACCCATGAAGTAACTGACCCCTGAGTCCTAGTATCTTGTTGTTTCCTATTGCTTTATTTCAAATGTTACTTTATGCTAATTATGGGTTGATATTCATTCAAATATTTGTTGAGGCCTAGGTTCAAGTTTTAATATTTTCCAATCATTTGACAAAGTTTCAGTTTTAATCCCTATGTCCCTGTTCATTGTCTGCCTAGTGATGGCCCCTTCTTAAGAACTAACATATTTGACATGTACATATTTTATGGTTTTATGATGACCATTTGATCACCACAAGCAAATCCTCACAGTTTCCTACACTCCTATTCTATTCTATTTTTTAGTTAAATATTCCAACAGGCTGGTGGGTGAATGCCACATGCTCTCTTCATTGGAGGGCCCAACACTTTGGAAGGGAAAATGGGTAATGAATTGATAAAATCAATGGTGAACATTTGGTGATGTGGTTTCATCAGGACCACTCCTCGCCACCCTATCTGATTTTATTTTATCTTAACATAATGTCACGGGCTAGTAGGATGTTGACATTTGTCCCTTCGTGGAGGGACCCACTTGGATTTGAAGGAAAAAAATAATTTATTGAAGCAAGGATCAATATTTGATAGTGGGTGATGTGGGTCAATTCTAACCACTCCCTGCCATCCCGTGCGAGACCCATTCATGCTTCTTGTTTCTTAGGGGGGAAACGGGAAATTGCCATGTGGAATAATTTAAAGGATCAAAGGGACATTAATAAGGGTGAAGTATAAATGAAAATTTTTGAGGGTACATGAAGGGTAAATGGTACCATATTTGAATTAATTTATTTTGGCATGTGTTCAAAATTTGAGGATTGTTGTTGATTTTGACTGCCAATTCTGTCAGAAGATGGTACATGCGGGAGGGTGATATTGAGTTAAAGAAAAGTACGAGCTGATGGTTTGAGATCAAATCATGACTGCTCCCCATCATCCCATTGGTATGAGTTGCAAGTGGATTAATTCCCACAACAGGAAAACTTGACACGAAAGGTTTTCTTTAATGCTAAATATGTGATTAAATGTGCAGATAGAGTGGATGGATATCCACATGGGATTTTATGATTAGACAAAGGAAATAGGTGCATGTAGTCACTTCTTCATAATAAATTACCTTTATTTTATTTATTTGTCAATTTATCTCGATGTATGATCAATGGTTGAAATTCAAAATTGAACAGTTGATTGTCAAATCACTCGCACAATCCTTCCTCGAGTATTAATGGTAATCATGCTCAAATTGCTCAATATAATGAAGAGTTGATGGCCATATATTTCTTCATAATTGCAATCAGGAGTTGAGAAATTAAGCTAGCTCCAAGATAGCATGAGGAATTGTGGTGAGAATGTTACAGAAGCATTGAAGATAGATTCTACCGCATAAGTTGGTTTCTACATTTTCATGTGTCGACTGAGTATTAGTTGGCTAGTCTGGAAAATCTATTGTGGGATCCATAGGTTTTAGTTGCCCAGGGTTTATAGGGGTTTATTTTTTGAAGAATTCACATGGATTGGTAGCATTTATACTTAGTCTTGAAGTTTCTTTGTCTTATAAATTTGTGAGGTCTCTCTGTACTTGGGAATTCATAAGTTGTTACCCTATTCTCTGTGAGAATGAGTAACCCAAATGAGTCTGTCCAACTAGACAAAAGGTCTAGGAGAATTAGCATGCTTGAATTTTAGGATGGTGCACTTGAAGTTGAACAAGGGACATTAGGAGCTATTGCAACAACAAAGTAGAAGAGTAAAACCCATAGGAAGTCTAAGAAGGGTGGTGTCAAGAGTAATTAAAACCCAAGGAGTAGGGTTGTTGGTCATGAACAATGTGAGACTGGTGGGAAATTAGATAAGTCTTTGGGGAAGAAGAAGAATAAGTACTACAAGGCTTATGATTCTTATATGGGAAGGCACAACTCTCCCATGGAGGATTCAGTTGGTCCTGTGACCGATACCTTCTCACTCTGGTGGAATGAGAAGATTTTGATGATGGAGGGGTAGTAGCTTCTCTAGTTTTAGAAAGAACATGGAGTGGGTGTGCATACTCTAATTATGAAGAATTAGAGTAGCACCCCTATTCTATTTTTGTTTTTAATGACACCTCTTCCCAATAGCGAGCCCATCTTCTCATGCGAATGTGTAAGTTTTTTTCCTAGGTGTTGATGTGGAGAATCCTTTTTGGTTGATGTGGATGAGGGATTTTTATGCTACTGCAATGGCAAACGATGCCTTTTGGAAGGTTGGCTCATCATCTTAAATGAACTATATGGGTTTTGTCTTTTGCTTTCCCCCATTTTGCAATGAGAAAATATAACCATCCAGGGAATCTCTGAAATTGAAATGAAATTAAGTGTATGTAGACAATGAAAGGGTATGTGCAAGATCATCATGGAGAAAATAGGCCCTTAAGTGGCAAAAAATTTAGAAAAATCAGAGTTAGGAAACTTGACGTAAAAATTTGAATAAGTTATCAATATTATTTCAAAAATATGTAAGAATAGAATCTGTAGAAAATTGAATGTAGTTTCTAAACTACTAGGTTTATTAAAAAATCTATTTGGTAAAGATTTGAAATTTCGAAATGTAGTAGCACTTAAATTTTAGGGAAAAAAATAAGAAGCTAGGTGTTTAATGCGACCACCCTAACCATAATAAAATGATAATATTTTTAATAAGATTTTAGATATAAGTAGGACTTCATTATTTTGATGTGATGCATGTTTTGTATTTTTTCCAAATAAATAATTAATTATTTTGTGCAACTTTTTTAAAAAATATAAAAAAAATCATATATGGTTGACCACACAACTTGGTCAAACTGTAGAATTCATTTTTTTTAATCCTATGGTATCACGAAACTGGGTTATGTTTGGATTCAAAAATGTGATGTTTGAAAGCTATAGATGTTTTCCAATTAGCCTATCAATCAACACTTTAGTCATAATTCAAATAGAAAGAGAATAATAATTATTTATTAAATTCAAAGTAAAGCACAATTTATATTGGTGGAAAGCAAGGAATCTCCTTTAAAAAATCTTTTCAGTTTCATCAATTTTGGGTAAAAAAAAGTCGTCAGCCACATACCCTACACATACCCATCATATTGCCACTTTTTGGCCCATCATGATCCTACACATACCCAAAAATGTTCTGATTGATACTATGCATCTAATTCTGATCAACTAACACTGTTTCTTTCTAAATCACTTCAAATTGATCACTTAATTGAATAATAAACATTATTTAGTGTTAAAATGATAAATTTAGCTATTAATCAAATAATTAAATTTGTTAGTTAAGTCACCCTTCTTCTAGTAGTTATTCATCTTATTTAATTAAAATCCTTCAATTAAATCCTCTCTTAATCCTGTTTGATTTAAAATCAATCCAAATCAAATGTCATATACAATTTGCTCCAATTAATTGGTATGGATTAATTGATATCAGATTTCTAATCATCATTATCCAAATCCTCTGGCTTTTTTTAACTCTTGAGTTAAAATCAGCCGTAATTCGACTAACCGGGTTGCACGCCGTCAATTTCTTCTATTTATCTAATTCCTCAATTATCCTCACAAAGGCATATTCTAAGGAATATTCCTCTCAACCACCTCTCATTCAATTTCCCTCCAAAGGTTTTCAAAAACCTTTCACATCTCCATTTAATTCTCTTACAACCTTTCAAATACTCTTACATCCTCTCAAATCTTATTCAATTCCTCTTACACGAATTTCAAATTCTCAACCAACAACATTTACTTCTCTTCCATCCTCTTCCACTCATACATTTCCCAAAATGTGCTCCACCCTCATCCAATAGAATTGTAACACTTGACACATTCTCATTGGCTCTCAATTTATCCCACATTCATCAAATCCTCTCATTCTTCAACCCTTGGCTTCTATAAATAGAGGCATCCTTTTCATAATATGGATCCACAACTTCATGCATTATCACTATAGCCATTTAAGTTCTTAGTTTTCCATCATTATCAAGTTTCATAGCTAGATTATAGTCAATTTCATCTTGGAATCTTCAACATTTCATCAAGCTTATCAAGGGATTGGGAAAGGGCTTCTTTCCACATGAAAGGAGCACCACTCATATGGGATGAAGGTTTTCCTAGTTTGAGTTAGATTACATGCTTCATTTTTGTTATTTCCTTGTTTATTTCATGTTTTCTCTTAAATTGGTTAAAGAATCTCATAGGGAGCACTAGATTTTTGTTCCTAACATGTTTGACATTTTTTTGTTGATCTTTTGTTAGTCTATGCAGGTTTTGTGCTCACACAAGGTTTTTCTAGTTTAGATTAGATTACATGCTTCAATTATGTTATTTCCTTGTTTATTTCATGTTTTCTCTTAAATTAGTTAAATAATATCATAGGGAACCTTAGATTTGTGTTACTAACATGTTTGACACTATATTGTTGATCTTTTGTTAATTTGTGTAGGTTTTGTGCTCATAGTGTCAAATGTAAATGTGATTGAAATGGTAATTTGGCATGATGCTTGTTGCTCCCATAATTTTGTAAATGGGATTTTTGGGCTAGTTATAGGAGTTCAAATTTTGGGTCTCAAGTGGTTTAGGTTGGAAAACTGAGCTCATGAAAGAGTAGTTTGTAAATTCATGCACAAATAAATAGATTAGTTTGAAGTCTAGGGTATAAGTTGGTTTGTAATGGACTTAATTAGTTTTACAGTAGCAACAATATATAAATGAAAATTCTAGTTTGAAAGCACATTCTCTCCTATGTATTTTCCCTTCCAGATTATAAATGAAATGATTAAGGATCCATTTGTTTTTCTTCAATTGTTTCAATTGAATGAGTGATTTTATTTCTGCTTCGATTCGAAGAATTGATTAAATGCTTGAATAAGATCATGGGTTTGTGAGGGAAGATTCTAGTATTGCTAAGTAGTTTTGTTTTTGGCATAATGAGTTGAATATTGTAATGCAATATACAAATAGCCTTCAAAGTACTGAGTCAAATTGCTATGTTTTATAATTTGTTGCAAATGTGACTCCATTACCCAAAGACTAGGCACTGGTCTATCTATCTGGTTATCTTGAATGTAAATGAGTTAGTACTACACTTGACCAAGAGCTCAAAATGAGAATGAAAATCATCTAAACACCTTCAATTACATGTATTATCATAAAATTTTCATTTATTCCTTGCTTTAGGTAGTAATTTATTTATGGATCCACCAAATCCTTGAGGTATTCTACCTATTTTCTACTAATAGGAATATTTCTATGTGTTCTAATGTTCTGGATAAAATAAGAATGGAATATTATTTTGACATTATCAGGATTACCCTCCTAGGTTTCATAGAGCCCGAAGTGTAGAAGTAGGGGCCCAGTAATCCTTACTTGTTTGTTTGTCAATCCTTTCCTTTGCTTATCATTGAACTATGGAAAATTCATATGCATCTGGTGAGATCAAGTTTTCTTCTAAAAAAATAACCAATAGGTTGAGATCCCATTGTTGGTTTTTTTCTAAGAACCAAACTTAATCTCAACAATTGCCTATGAACTTTCCATAATTCAATGATCAACAATGGTGAGGATTGTCCAATGACTAGGTGAAAGCTTTCTAGGCTTTCCCTTTGTACTTCGGGCTCTGCAAGACCCAAGAGGGTGATCCTTACAATGTTTCAAATGATACTCTTGTGCCAAATTATCACAAACATTGTGAATAAAAAATACATTCTTATATACTGCAAATTAGACAAAAATCCTAAAGAATCTTGCTAATTCCTTAACAAATAACTATCTAAAGCAAGTAATGGGTAATTTCTCATTAAACTTTAGAACAATTGAAGGTATATGAATTATTTTCTTTACGATTTTGTTCTTTAATAGGTAGGGTCGACTCAATTACATCAAAAATAACCAAATTAATAGATCAGTGCTTTATCCATGGGAAATAACTTTAAATTTACAACAAACTGTAATAGATAAGTAATTAAACTTAGCATTCATAGACTATTGTGATATTTCCTTGCAATAAAATAACTCAAGATCTCCCATAACAAAAACTACTTATTAATCCACGTATTTCATCACACAACCTATGGTTTCATCAAAGCATTTAATTAATTCTTTGAATTAAAGAAAAAACAAAGCCATACATTCAATCAAAATGATTGAAGACCAATAAAATATCCTTGATCATTTTATTCATAATTTGAGTAACAAAATACAATAGGAGAGAAATTTTCTTAGAAATTTCACTTCTCATTTGAATGCCATTATTGTTATAAAACTATTATGCCTATTACAAACTAGAATTCATAGCTAAGACTCAATACTACTACATTCCTCTGTGCTTGATTTACAAAATTCTCATTACATAAGTTCAAAAGGTTTTCCAACCAAAGAACCATGCAATGGGTCTTGAATTCCCTTTTATAAGGACAAGGGAGCAACAAGCCCTGGGCCAAATTACACATTAAGTCACAAATTACATTTGAAATTCATTTGAATTTTAATTTCAAAACATCCCCATTTAGTTATATTTTCATTTCCATGATGGGGAAAACATATAAGACAAAAAAAAATTCCATTTACCAAAGAAGATTTCCCCGGCTTCCAAAAGGCATCTTTCATCGTTGTGGTAGCACTAAAACATCTTCTTCATGAGAAAAACATCTTTCACGTATGCAACAAGTTAGCAAAAATTTTCAAACAAGATAAAAATAAAAAGAGATAGAAGTATACCCCATCCACATCAACAGATCTATCATCAATCTTCATGACTGGGAGGAGATAACATTTTACAATTCTTCATCCAAGGCTTAATTTGTAAAATTTTTAAGCCATGTGTTATTCTCATCCTCAGTTGGCCACTGCATGTCCAACAAGTTCTACACCTTTGTTATGCTGGTTATATCTTGCATCAATCAGTATCTATGCCTCCTTGACAAATGTGTCCATCCTCACTTCAATTCCTATCATATTTTCCATAGTAGGATTCAACATAGTATAGTCAGTGAGATTGACCATTTTCTTGAAATGTGGGAGAAAGCCTCCCAAATCATCTTTCCATGTAGCAAACTCCTTCAATTCACCTTTATCATCCAAAATAATTGGCATGTCATTCCCTTCCATATCTCTAAACATTTCCAGCTTATTTTGTAATTGCATGCCCAACTTATCATGGAATGTTGTGATCTCACTTAACAATTCAATAGATTTCAACAAATCAAGAATATTTGTTGGAGCTTCAGGGTCTTCTTGGATATGAGGCATCATTTATTTTAATACTCCAACCTTAGTACTCCACTTGCTCCATTCAGTTTGAAATGCATTTTGAACTAACAAATACTTCTTATTTTCTTCATGAATATTCTTGTACACATCCCATACATTATCATCTTTGTTTACCAACTTTGTTACTCTATGCTTTAAAAGATCATCAAAAATATCATCTGCCACCCTATAAGGAATTTCATTTTTGGCCTTCTTAGTATTATCCTTCTACACTTGCACTTCTTGTTTTAAAATTTGAATCCTTAGTGACAAGGTCTCTCTATCTTGGGAAGACAAATCCAAAGAAGAAATTGTGGGAGATGACAAACCTTTTTGTGCTGTAGCAAGCACCCTATTATGCTCATCCATCAACTTATTATATTTTTCTATCTGTTTGTCATACCTATCCTATGTGATTTGGGTTGTATCCACACTCAACATGGCAACATGCATAGTTAATTGTGTAGCTACAGTGACAGTTATTTCAATAGCCCTCTTTATCACAACAACACCAATTTCTTGCTCTACAAATTTTATCGCTTCAAGTTTCCCATTATTTGGTGCTATGGACCAAATAGCAAGAGTGTACAATTATCAAATGAAACCTGAACCAAATACTTTGTTATCAAATTTTTCTTTAGAAATAGATGCATTATGGTCTTTTCCTGATTGCATCCAATGCAATGGAAAATGAGAGCTCCCACCCAGGAAATAATAAGATTCCACTCCCTTTAACTATGTCTCTTTCCTCTTGTGGTTTTATTGTAGCAATCGCTTTCATTATTTTACCCTCATCTTCCTTCTCAGCCTATTCTTGTAAGGAGGGATCAACTTTTTATTTTGCTTCCTCTATTCTCTTCTTTATGTCAAAGCTTCTTGGATGGATGAAAAAATCTTTGAATTCCTTTTGTAGTTAGAGAAAATAAGATATAAAAGAAAAACAACAAGATATAAAACCCTTAACTAGCACAATAGAGTACGAGCAAGCATGAAAATTAAAACAAGCAAATGCAAACCCAAATCCACACTAAACTTGATTTATCTTCATTTCTCTTCTCAACCTCACATAAGAATACAAGATTTTGAAGGATTGTTGATGGAGGAATGTTGGTTGCCCACTATTTTAGCATAACATTAACATGAAGATGATATATGGTAGATGATAGATAGATAGATGAGAATTTTGGAAGAATTTTGGAAAAGTGAGGATACTAGAAGAGGATGGATCCCAAATGGCATGTGTGAGGCTAGATTTATAGGAAATATCTGATTTGATTCAATGTCCAAGATTAAAATTTAAATGTGTGATGTGTATGGATAGGATTAAAAGTTGATTTTAGTGCATATGACACACATTAAGTGGGTTATGACATGAGGCTAAAATTAGGATGTGAGGGAATAAGTGGGATTCTTTTATTTATTTTGGAGGAAAAGATGCCTATGATGCACAAATAAGTGGGGATAAAAATAGGATGTGAGTGGAATCTCATAATTTAAGTAATAAAATTATTTAAAATATTTGTGCATGTGAAGAGTTGTAGTCATGTGACACATGTTGCAATGTGGTAATAAGTGAGGGATTAATTCAAATATTTAATTTGAATTATTTTGAGACATGTCAAGGGGAATTAATTAAATAAATGAGATTTAATTAATTAATTGGGAAGGTGAATAAGTGGGATAAGTGGGATAATGTAATGACCTAGGGTAAAATATTGCAAGATGTTTTACAAGGTCATGTATGACTAGGTAATGTTATGACATGGACAGTTTTGGGTGTCTACACCTTTGTTTGAAAAAATGCATCATCACTCATGAAATCATTACAAGCTTTGATTCTAACATCATCATCCTCTTCTTCAATATATTCCCATTTTATTATCATGCTAGCAGGAATAACAATATTTAAAGAATCCTCCTTCTCAAGAGATGGGAATCTATGATCCACCTCTTCCTCCATTGGGATATATTCTACATATTCCTCAGGCACATAACCCTCACCTCCTTGCTCACTTGTTGAATAAGTCACCAATGGGATGACTGTAGGTCACTAACCTATCTCTTTTGTTTGCACTTTCGTGCCTTGAGCAGAAGACCGAGCCAGTTGGTTCCTCATTTGTGCATCATGATGTTGTTTGGAAAATTTGGCCTTATTTTAGCTTGTTTCAGTTTGTCAAAGAAACTATTATCCTTGAAATATCCTAACATAATTTTAGCCTACACATATTTATCTAATATCTTAGAATAAGGGCTGAAATAGAAAGGGTTCTCCTTTAGCATCTTTTCTTCAATTGCATAGATTTTTCTCCATGCACCCTTCCTCTCTACAACTTCATCATCAAAAGATAGATTTCTGATTACATCTTCTTGATACAAAAATTGATGATGGTTTTTTTGGCAAGCCTCTTTCTCTTCTCTCAACATTTATGATTCCCTCAAGATCACAATATCTTATGATATCTTGCTTCATTCTATAGTTTAAGAGAGAACCAAACCTCTCAATACCTTCCTATGACAAACATGCAAAATAAGAAAACCCACACTTGGGGTTTATCAATGATGCTTTCCTTGATTTTTTTAAATTTTCTTTGTCCATGACATCAAGCTACCACATTATTTCCATAAAGGCTTACATATATCAGAAACATACATAGGCAACCAGTGGGGTGGCACTGAGGACCCATAAATCCTAATGGTAGTATACCTATTGTGAAAGTACCAATATCCCTAATTTAACCTTTATGTAATGTCTTGCTCATATTTTAGAGGCCTCAAAATTTCTCGCACACCTCTTTATATTCTATAAATGGGCTTTAAGCCCAACTGCTCCAATACACTAAATTTAAAACCATTGCAAAATGCAATGTAGTTAGACTTAGGACAATGTACATCCTAAACATGGGTCCACATTTGTAAAGGAAACTCATTGTCCATATTATCCATTTCTCTCAACTTCATGAAATTCCTAATTACCTTTTTTCCTTTTCATAATAGCATGTGCATCAACAAAGAGTAGTGTCTGCAAGACAATGGAGGTGTTGTATCTTTCAACTTTTTCAAGTCTTCATGCAATTGATCAACAATATAGGAAGCATAATCAAAAACCCTTTTTTGATACTTGTTTTGTATATTAATTTCCAAAACCATTAAAGCAACATCCATATTTATGTCAAACTTATTGTGAAATACTTTACATAATGCATATTTTGTATTCTTGAAGTAATCTTCAAATTCATCATAGTCAAATGGTTCAAATTCCTTAGGCCCAAATGACACACCATTCATCTTTAAGTCATGCATTCTATGCCTTGGCAAAGCATTTTTTTCTGTATGAATTTTTTTTTGCTCATATTCATTATATAATGGATGAAATTTGATTCACTCAGTGGAAAATGGATACAAGTTGAAAACCTCAACTATTTGGCTTCTAGTGATTTCCAGCATGGGAAAAAAATCTAGAAATCTCTTGATTATCCTATTAGTAGGATCATAACACCTAGCCAATTCAAGCATCAAGTCCACCTCCAAAAATACAATAGGGAAAACCAATTTTCAAACATCACATGACCACAAATGATAGGTGGGGTGACTAGAAAACCTCCTTTTGAAAGCATATAGAAATAGATCCCAACCACTCTATGGCAGCACCACATCACACACCTTAGATGTTGAATCTTGAAAATGAGTTGTCAATGCTCCTTCACCAATTTTCCTTTTTTCCATTGGTTTAACTTCTGTAGCTGGGTGTTTAGAAGCTTCTTCCATGAACCTAGAGTAGTCTCTTTTTACCATTCTCTTCTTTGTCGATACTTCAGGCACCTTTGGTTTAGGATTTTCATCTTGAGGTTTACATCTTTTAACTCTTTTATGTTTAGGTTTCCTCTTTGGTTTAACAATAGATTCATTAGGCTCACTCATTTTTATGATGTAACAAAAATAGGATTTCAAGATAACTAGGAATTACAGTCTAAATTTTTCAAATTCATAGGGTCCTAACTCAATTTTCAACAAATTCCACTCTCCTTCCCAAACCCTATGCTAAAAAATTTGCAATCCTTTTTGGAACAAATAAATCACAACCCCAACCACAAACCCTAGCAATCTACTTATTGATGGGTGTTTTTGTACTTTCTCAACACATACAACATACAAGTATACTATCTCTCTTGAAAGGTAATTTTTGCAACTATTTTTTAGAGATCACCCCAAGGTCTCTTGAGTGTTAGGTCATGAAAATGATTGGAATAGTTCAATTGGTTGATGTGATTTGGTGGTAATCACAAGGTGGCCTTTATGGTTCATAAAACATGGGATTTTGGGTCGAGAAATGGATTTTCTAAGTTTTGCAAATGAATGAACATTAGTTGTAATTTCATGACATCATTTTAAAAATCCTTGTGTTCATCTGATTTAGCATTGTTGTGATGCTTAGGATCCTAAACTAACAAAGTTTTAATAAAACAACAAAAGGGTAAAGGGTTGAGAGAGCTATCCTAAATCTAAGCTATGAATGAACAATATCAATGGAGGATGCTACAGTAGATAGACTCCCATCAAACTGAGTTTTTCTTGACCAAGAGGAATCTACAACTGCACAAAACTAGTGCAATCTTCAAAGGGGTCTTTGCAGATTTTCAGATTGTGCATTCACCTCATGAACATGCAATTGAACTAAAGTGTAGCATATGAAATAAATTAGACTAGCTTTACAAAGTGATTCATCATCAACAAATGGAAAAAATCATGAGTTGGAAGTGCATCCAATACTATAACAACAACCATCATTAGAGACATTCAAGAAACTAACAAAAAAAAAAATGAACATGGAGGATGAATCAAGCATGCATAATGAAGAAACTCAAAGAAAACATCCAACTTTGATCCAATGATTCCTTCTATTGCTTCAACCCTCCCTTTACAACAATTCACCACCACTTAAAAATGAGGAGCAAGCCCCTATTTATAGTTTTCCAAAAGAAAAATGAATGGCCAGGATTCATTTGCAATGAGTCACTTTGATTCAATACAACTTAGGGTTTCACCTACCCCCAATATTTTTCAATTTAAAATAGACTATTTTGTCCTCTTCTCTATTTTGTATTGTAGACTATTTTATCTTCTAGCTATTGTAGCTATTTTTTCTTTTAGCTACCTCTTTCACTGTAGCTGGAAACTGTTGAAATCTACCTTTTTGTCAGCACATTTGCAACATATCCTTTATTCACTCAGGTGAGTCTTTATGCATACTTGCATGAGTGAGACATAGAAACAACCTCCTCATCTCTTATGGATGATTCTTTGAAAATCACCATCATTTGGTGGAAATAAAAAAACCCTCCTAGGTTCATAAGCAAGCCCTTATAATCAAATGTTTATGTAACATTCTCCCTATGCAAATTTATGGGTGAGTAGATCTCTAGTAATTTTGAAAGAAATCTCCCTTGAGTACATCTAAGTTGAAATCCTCCTCCATAGCATGATACCTTATGATGACAATCTTGTGTTCTCTGTATTACATCCTCCCAAGTGGAAACTCCCCTAATCACCAACATTATACCTATGCACATAGAAGGATAGATCAATTAAGCCCCTTCAATATCATGAAGAATGAAGATTGAATATCAAGAAAATATTGGCTAATGGCATATCATTATTCAAATTCCTCACAATCCTAGGAATAAAAAATTATTCTTCAAATCATATCCATTGTAAGTAAAATAATATATAAGAGATTATTTCTCATAAACCAAAGCCTTAGTAAAATCCTTTTAAAATTTCCCATCTCAACCCTTGATTATGATGAGGGTGGTAACACCCCTTTGTGTGAAATCAATCCTTTACGCCTCCTTTGATTTTCATTACCTCATGGCACAAATTCATTGATATTCCCATGGCTAGCGAATGTTGTCAAAATGTTGTTGATGTATAATGCTTGAGTTCCACGTAAGAAAGGTATATTATCATTAGATTACATCATAACAGCAAACCTTTGATTTAAAAATATTTCCAGGATGATTTCTTGTTGAAAAACATAGTGTGAACCCAAGATGTGGGGGCGACGAGTGAAAATGTTGTGTGGGAGGAGGAGTGTGGGTGGCTGAAGAAGAACTGTCATTAAAACATCTTGTTAGATAGTGGCCTCCACAAGTTGATATCCACAATAATGGAAGGCAAGAGGAATAATGCGGGGAGCCATGGCATAAATTCCAAAAGAAGTTTCCTCAAATTTTTTTTCTGCATCATATGATTCTTCTTAATTATACGTAATCCTCCCTCCAACATTTACGGCATTGAGAAAGGAATGTATGGATTCTTGATAGAATGAAATGTCTGAACAACTATGTGGTCAAGATCTAGGATCATAAGATAGTCCTACTATCTACCTACATCATCATTTCTTTACCACGCCTTATAGATTTAAAGAACATCATTCCAAATTTTTTGAAAATCACCCCAAACCATGACATTTGATTATTGTCAAATACTTCTCCTGCAAGAATGAAGTCTGCTCAATCCCTACAAGAAAATACTGTGGGTAAGTTGTGAAGAAATGTTTCTTTCCTAAGGCAAAATGAAGGATGGCCCCCACAACAACCATGCTCACAAGTAGCAAGGGAAGAGGTAAGAACATAGGCAATCATGATGAGAATGATTCAAAACAATGGAGGAAAATGGATGGAAATCTGCGTAGCAGCTCTCGCATTGATGAATTCTGCATGCATAGAAAGCTCATTTGATTATATAGTATTTTACTCGATGCATAACATTCATCAGCCCATTCGATCAACATAGATAACATTGACCAACAAATGAAGTCCATGTCTTCCTCGATTGCCCCATCACCTTTATCTTATACCATGATCTCCATAGGACATCGTGTAAGATTTAAACCATGGAACATTGAGAATGGCTGCATTGAGGGGTAAAGTGGAGAATGATAATACATACATTGCAATGTATAGAGCCAAGTTGTGAATAGTAGGAAAAGCAGATTCTTCCACAAGCAAAAGGTCTGCGAGAAGATAGGCGGTGTCGGGGTGACATGCGGGGAGGCCATTTGTGGGAAGTGATGGGGCATGAGAGGCATAGAAAACAATGATGCAGGAACAAAATCCCACACAAGAAACTCCAATAAAATGGAGAAGGACGATGTTAGTGGGAACTAGGTCCACATAGTAGGGAAGTAGCGAAGTGTCATCATTATGGAACAGTGTTATAGTAACGACTTCCCGCTAGCAATGGCCCGCATTGGCAGACCCACCAGTGAGACTCGACTAAAAAATCTTGCTAGTGAACTTAAGGTTTTTTCTTGAGTAAATCAAATATGTGGGACCCGCATGGTGAGTGACACTATAGTCCTGCCACTTAAACAATGACTGCTAGGTAACTACTTTCCATTGGTGGACACCCGCAAGGGTGGACCTACCTAATCATTTTGACTTAGTGGCTTTTCCACTTCTGACTCCAAAGTTGGGATCATGGGTAATGAGTGCATAATGTGCAAATCCGGACAACGTCAAGGCTCTATCATTGAGCAATGATGATAGGAGCACAACGGGCCACGTGAGGCATCCCACAACATAACCATGACTTAACCAATTTCTCGACATGATAGGACCAATTTATTTGTGGAAATGGCAAGAGTGGAGTCCACAGAGTGGTAGGGTGTGAATGTTCCTCCACAATGAATGGAAAAATATGCACAACAGTCTGCTAAGGGAGACCCACATGTGTGGGTCAGCCAAGGGCGATGGACGTGACAACTATGAGAAAACTGAAATCTATAGTGCAAGTTCCACAATTTGGTGAAATTTGGATAGTTGAACTTGGTCAAGGGGAATTTGATGGATTTAATGCATGTGACCAATTCAAGGTCAAAAATAGGGGCACACAAAATGAGGCAAGAGAAAAAATGACCATTCGGGAGCAAAAATGAAAGAAAGGGGGTCCCTAATCCAAATGGGGCGTGTGTGCAAAACATGCAAAACAAATGGTGACTCCGCTATGGAAATGCTCCAGAGCTTTTCAATGAAAAACTAGAATCATGAACCCAAAATATCTAGTTCTAACCTTTATGCCAAGGCAAGGAATTTGAACACTCGACCAAAGGGTCAAAACCACTGGTCAACCAAACCTTCAATATGCTAAAAATCCAAGTGTGTGTAGATGCATTCATTCCTATCCTTAATTCATTACATGAACCTAAGCTCCATCAAGTTAAGCCACATAGTTGATTCTAACTCTAAAACCATCCTGGACATTGCCTTCCTACTAGTCATGCATCCATAGCCCCGACGAGGTTGTTGCTATGATTCTCTCGAACATTAGTCTACTACCAACTAGGTGTCCATAGCCCTGGTAGAGTTATTCAAAACCCCTTAAAAGTTGAATTTATTTCTTTTGATTTTCATTATTTTTTCTTTTCTTTTCTTTCCTTTTGTTCATTTCTTTTGATTTTTTCTTTTCTCTTCTTTTCATGTCAACCTGCAGGCAGTGAATCTTGCACTCATGGTTGAGAATAACAATGGTGCTGAAGAATGTTTTTAGATTTTTCACTTAATTGGAATTCACAAAGGAGCCTACAGCAGCCTCATGATTCTTAAGGTGTGTGAGAGATATAAGATTTCATAATACATCATAATCAGATTAAACCAATAATTTATCCCCTTTGAACCAAACATTCAAGTCATTTGACAGTAATAGAAGACCTTCACTGTCCACTCTGAAAAATTGATTGAATTTTCTTGAAGAAATACTTAGAACAACCCTAGTAAATAAAATGGTTGTTGTGCTTACAATCATACCAAATATAAAATAGAGGGGCCCCGAGCAAAGTAGTAAAGAAGAAGCACACCGGGAGTAAAGAAAATAAGCTAAACCAAGGAAAACACCTACACTAACCAAAGTGGGAAAGCAAAATCAAATCAAAAGGAAACTACACTAAACAAACTAATCTACAGAAAACCAACTAATCTTAAAAAAGTAGGAAAATGAGGTACGTACATGAAACCTACACCTATTCAAGTTGAGCTATGTACAAAGAGATTCAAAATGAACCATGTTTAGACAAGGGGAATTGACACTCATGCCTGTAATACTTTTTAATGCATGCACAAGCAAATGGGTGATCATTACTATTCTAAGCCATGCAAATTCATCCGTGTATTAAATAAGATAAAGCTTCATATTGCAAAATTCAAACTCAACGATGAAATTAGGAAAAACCAACAACTAAGGTGGCTCGTGAAGCTCATGTTCAATCCATAAGCAAGTTCATCTTCCCTCATTCCCATAATTAAAATGATAAGCATGATCATTCATATGAGTAGGGAAAAATAAAACCTAGATGTTGTCGTGTGATGGGAACAATATTTGACAATCTGAAGCATGTGTAGTATGATCAAACCATGCATCAACAACTTCCAAAGGATGCAGTTGGTTGTGCAACATCCCACTTGCATTAGAAATCTACAAATAACAATAAAATTGGTTAGGTAGTAGAAACTATGAAGAATCAAAAATTTCAAATTCAAGGAAAATTCTACTTGATCTCAGGTCTGCATAAGGCTGAGAAGGCAAGTCCGCCAACACTTCTTTCAAGCTCCTAGTGGGATTCGAAACCTCCATTGGTTGTTCCTCAAGGAGATACACACTATATGATTGGTCATTTGTGATCCTTGTGTCCACTGAGTTGTCATTCTTAAAAGGAAGCACATTTCCCCATCTCATTTCCCTCATGCAAAATTCAATTTGATGGTGCTTCATGTCATAAAAACATTATATGGATGAATCCATCCTGTTACAGCCCTCAGAATGTGTAGGAGGGTCAACACCAGACGGGGTGGAAAGACTCGTTGTTGCAACCTATAGTTGGTTATGATATATCCTCATCACTACCAACCTCTTAAATGTCCTCATCACTACCAACCTCTTAAATGTAATCTTGCTCAGTGTCATTGTACCTCTACAACACAATTCCAAGTGGGAAGAAATCAACAAGGTACATTGGCTCATCAAGGGCATTGAAGTACAACATATGATTCCCCTCCAAAAGTCCCCTATAAATTCTATCATCAATCCTGCATAAATTATCAACAAGAGGGGAGGACTCTCGATGATCGATGTACAACTCTCCCATTTGATCTGCTTCATTATCTGGAGGTTCAAAACTATATTGTTCTTCTTTCATTGTTTTCCCAACACCTTCTTGTGAGCTTCACTCAACTAGACTATCTCTTAACTTAGGTTCCTTGACCTCTGGTTCACTTCTTGAAACAATAGTAGGAGGCTTTGCATTTGGTTGTCCCCTTTGTTCTTTAACATGCTTCATAGACTCTTGACATAACTCACACATGAACTCCGAATGTGCCAAATCATGGAGCCTACACCAGCCTAGTAGCAACAACACCTCCAACTCTATCTAGTATCTTAGCTCCAACCAGTCCCTCATGAGCCTTAAAATGAGTCCATCATATCTCTCCAATGTTAGATCTTCATCAACATTTGAGGAGGAATCTTGGTGGTGAACTGCCTCATCTTGTGGTTGTTCCCACTCCTCTGGATCTTCTTTTTGAAAGGCTTGATTGTCTTTTCCCATTGAGAAGAGGTCTTCTAATCCCATTTCACTTAAACTTTCATCAAGGCTCCCTGCTATTCCATGGATTTCAGCCTCTTCATTTTGGTTTTTAGCATCTGTGTTGGCTATTCCTACATGTATTGGTGTATAAATATTTGATTCAACATCCTCTACATGTTCCTTTTGATAGCTAGTTGTTCTTCTACCTCAGTAGAGGGTTCCTCTTCATTGGGAGTTGGTTTCTCTATCATGTTCAAGCATCCTCTAGCTTGATAAATAATGTCTACACATGAAGGGCAGTTGAATTCTGAATGAGGTGCATTATGGACCCTGTACCACCCAGACATCAGTATTTCTTCTAAGCTTAGTTGTTCCTTAATTAGCTCTCCAAATGCTTTGACTACAATATCAACAAGCTCTTGTTTTGGATCAGTAGGAGCCAATGGTTGGTGCACATCCCAAAAGAATATTTCTCCCTGTAGTGCCATATCAATTCTACCAAGAATGTTAAACACTATAATTCATTGTGTCTGTGAGTCCTATGAATTTTTCATCTACCTAACAATGCAAAGTGGTGTAATGGTTGTTTCAATCTCCCACTCAAATCTTCTTGTAGCCAAGTGATGTTAACTTGAAGTTGTTGCTCCATCTTAGCTCAGATCTTTCTTTTTTCTTCAACTTTTCTAATTTTGATTTTTTTTTTTCTTATGGTGAGATCTATCTCAAATTTTACTAGAAGGTGCATTCAACTTCCAGCTTTGTATGCTTTTTCTTAGCCATGCCCTCCTTCTAGTGCTAGTTATGTTAATGGGTTTTTTTGCACTTTCTCAACACAAAAAACATACAAGTATGCTATCTCTCTTGAAAGGTAATTTATGAAACTAAGTTTTAGAAATCACCCCAAGGTCTCTCAGGTGTTAGGTAATAAAAATGCTTGGAATAGTTCAATTGGTTGATGTGATTTGTTGGTAATCACAAGGAGGATTTTATGGTTCATAAAGAATAGGAGTTTGGGTCTGCAAATGGAGTTTCTAAGTTATAGAAATGAATAAATAGTAGCTATAATTTCATGATAGCACTCTAAAATTCCTTGTGTTCATCTGATTTAGCATTGTTGTGATGCTTAGGATCCTAGACTAACAAATTTTTAAAAGAAAAAAAAAGGGTAAAGGGTTAAGAGAGCTATCCTAAATCTAAGCTATGAATGAACAATAACAGTGGAGTATGCTACTATAGATAGACTCCCATCAAATAGTGAAGTGCGGGCCAAAGGCTACAAGAAGACGCTACAAGAATGTCGTTAGAAAAATGGAACACATAACAACGAGCTCTACAACATATACCCCTACAATATGAATATCCTTGATGAATACAACCATGGATGATAGGTGCATTTCCATGGTGCTCATGACTTTATCGATGCAAAAGCATGACCTGAAAGACTCAAATTTGTAGAGATTCATGAATTTAGGTGTCCCATGCTCGTAGACATATAAAGATTTAATACATCAATGCGATTAGGCTCTTTTCAATATTCCCAACCTATAAAAAATGATGATGATCATAGTGGGAATGAAGTACGCTGAAGCCCTATGGGAAAATAGTGTGGGTAAGTCATGAAGAAACACTACTTTCTTAAGGCGAAATGAAGGATGACCCTCACAGTGACCAAGCCCACAAGCAGCGAGGGCGAAGGTAACAACATGGGCAGTTGTGATGAGAATGCTTAAAAAAATGGCAAAAAATGGATGGAAGTTAGGTTGTAGTGGCTCCCGCATTGATGACTTTCGCGTGCATAGAAAGCTCATTCGATACTATAGTCTTTTACTTGATGCATAGCATTCATCAGCCCATCTGATCAACATAGATAACATTGACCAATAGATGAAGTCCATGTCTTCCCTGACAACCTCATCACCTTTATCTTATACCATGATCTCCATAGGATGGCGTGTAAGATTTAAACCATGGAATGTTGAGAGTAGCACCGTTGAAGGGTAAAGTGAAGAACAATAATGTGGATGCCACAATGTATAGAGTTGATTTATGAATGATAGGAAAAGCAAATGCTTCCACAAACAAAAGGTCCACGAGAAGATAGATGGTGCCATGGTGACATGTAGGGAGGCCGTTTGCAGGAAGTAATGAGGCATGAGAGGTGTAGAAAATAGTGACATAAGAATAGAAGCCTACACAAGAAACTATGCTAACATAGAGAAGGAAAACGTTAGTCTGAATTGGGTCCACATCGTGGGGAAGTAGTGAAGTTTCATCATTATGGAACAATGCTATACTAACGATTTACCACCAGTGGTGGCCCACATGGGCGGACCTGCCAACGAGACCCAACTTAAAAATCTTGCTAGTGAACTTAATATTTTGTCCTGAGGAAATAACATATGTAGGACCCACATGGCGGAGTGACACCATGGTCCCATCACTTAAACAATGGCCATTAGGTAATGGCTTTCCATTGGTGGACACATGTAAGGGTGGACCCCCCTAATCATTTTGACTTAGTGGCTTTTCCACTTCGGACTCCAAGGTTGGTGTAAGATGGGGTTAGAGCATTCCTAGCCTAGAATAAGTGACAACCAACACTTTTAAGCTACAAAACCACATCCACTAGAGAAAACAATAAAAGCATAAGAAAAATAAACTATCAAAACTTAAAACTCCCCATGCTTTAATCTTGAATCACTTCTCTTTCTCTACTATTTCTCCTTTTGTAATCTTTTCCCTCAGATTTGTTGCTTCACTTGTGCAAATACCTACAAATTGTTAGTAGAAAGTTGGAGACAATTAGCTGTTAAGGAAAAAATGAGAGAGGAAGGTTGCTTTTATAGACAACCATTCGAACAGATGGTCGAGATCGATCATCTAGAAAGATTCTAAGATCAACGAACGAGGATGAAGGAGAGGGAGGTTACAAAACAAATGGTCAAGATCAAACTACTAGAAAAATGCCAAGATCAACGGTCGAGAATTGATGCAACTAGAATATGCCATTCATGGAAGAGCTATGACGCCGATGGCTATGATGCTAACGGCTATAATAGAGACAACTATGATAGGGATTAATGACATGACATATTTGACCAAAGGGGACACATAAATAATTTATTCAAAAATGGAGGAAATGGACAAGTGGATATTCAGTTAAAATAATTTGCATAATTATTTTAATTAAATGACAGGAAATGTGAAAAGGGGTATTAAATAATTAAATTGACTTAATCATTTAATATAAGAGACACATGGACAATTAAATAATTTTGACAATTATTTGATAATAGATGAATTAAAAGAGGGAGGGAATAGTTAAATAATTAATATTGATTATTTAACCATAGATGAAATATGACAAGAAAATAATTAAATAAAGATTAATTTATTTAATTGATAGAATAAAGATTAGAAAGTGAATTAATTAAATAATTAAAATTATTTAATTAATAGAGGAATATGGTTAGCGATAATTAAATAATTAAAATTATTCAATTATTAGAGGACGACAACCAAGAAAAATGATGTTGGTAGACTTAGGACATTTTTTAGTGTCTACATTTTTCCCCTGTTTGACATAATGCAGTTCATCCGTTGTGTCAAAGAAATTTAATTCTGAAATATGCCCCAATGAAGAGAATGGGGAAGGATGACCAGGAGGGTTGTGGTATGCCACCTCGAGAGGACAAGCGGGTTCAAAGAACACGAATGTGCTCTTGAAATGGATGATAACACTAGAGGATGAAGGATAGAAGAAATGTTAGCATGAAGGAGATGGATGTTAGCATTGAAAAGGAAAGGAAGATGGATATGGAAAGTTAGACGGGAAATGATAAGGAACCAAATTTCATACTTTTATATTTATCATCATCGAGCATCAAAAATGTCACAAATGGAACACAACACCATGGTATGACATAGACCAAGGTGTGCAAGGTGACCATTTGGGAGAGACAAGTAGTCAAAAAGATAAGGAATTCCCTGGCTCATACAAAGGATCCAATTATCCCAGTCTTTTTTCCAAGACAAACCACATACAACAAACAAAGAAAATAGGCCATGATCCATCATCGTCCCTCTAAATCCTTTGATAGGACATCCTCGAGGAGACAAGTAACATGACCCAGAACCAATAAAAAAGATAAGAGAAATCCAGACCAACAAAAGTGTTTTCCAAGATAGTGTTTTCCAATAAGACTGATAAGATTGTTTGATGTGATTGATTAGGTTTGACCAAGATGACCAAGTTTTATTGATAAGTTTGACAAGGATTGATTGATAAGTTGGACAAGTGTTGACCAATTGATTTGATTGACCGTGCCTAGCTTCAGGAAGGACACATCCTGATTAAGGCAAGATTGATTGACCAAGATGACAAGATTGATTGATTTGATAAAGATTGATTGATAATGTTGACAAGGTTTGATGATTGCACCTAATTTTAGGTGGGAAATATCTTGATTAAGGCAAGACTGATTGACAAGGTTTACAAGATTGATTTATATGACCAAGCGATGTGACAATACCCAAGTTTAGGAATGGTACATCCTGTTTAAAGGCAAGGGACATGTCTGATAAAGTTGACCAAGTGTCAAGTGTTGGTAAGGCCTAACCATAAGAAAGACATATCCTACTTAAGGTGAATGACCAAATTGAAAAATTCTATTCTTAGGAAGGACACATCCTGATAAAAGACAAAGATAGGATCGAATGAGACAAATGACATAATGCCCCATTCCAATATAGTACTAGTGATGATAGGATGATTGATTGATTTGAAAATTGGTTGATTGTTTGAAGATGAGGGATTTTGTTGGTTATGTTTGTTTATTGATTGGTGATTTGGTTTAAATGGTGATTAATTGTGGAACAATGACACAATTGGACTTGAAACAACCTAAAGGATTGACCTACATGGCCTGGGGGCTCATTAATTGATGGCCTTGCTTATGTTATCCATGTAGAGACCTCGTAGTTTGACACAACTTGGCTTTGCCTTATTTGACAAGAGACCGATTCATAATTTTATTTGGACAACCTAAAAGAATTGACCTAATGTCTCGGGGGCCCATTTAATATGAGCCTTGCCTACATAGAAAATGCATAAAGACAACATAGTTCGACCACTCTAACAAAGACTAACTCAAACTCAAACTCTATTTTTGGGTTTTGATGTTTTATGATTTTTTTTTGGATTTTGATGGTTTTATGATTTTTTTGGACTTTTGATGGTTTTATGATTTTTTTGGATTTGGTTGTTTTCTAATTTTTGGATTTTTGATGGTTTTATGATTTTGGATTTTGATGTTTTCTAATTTTTTTTTGGATTTTAACATTTTCTAATGTTTTTTGGATTTTGATGTTTGATGATTTTGTGATTTTTTTGGATTTTGATGATTTTGTGCTTTTTTTAGATTTTGATGATTTTGTGATTTTTTTTGGATTTTGATGATTTTGTGAATTTTTTTTGGATTTTGATGATTTTATGATTTTTTTGAATTTTGATGATTTTGTGATTTTTTTTGGATTTTGATGATTTTGTGATTTTTTTGGATTTTGATGATTTTGTGATTTTTTTGCATTTTTGAAGGTTTTTTTTTATTTTTTTGGATTTTTTTGGATTTTATATTTTTTTTGGATTTTGATGATTTTTTGAGGATGATGCCATGTGTTATTTCTCATGAAGACTTATGTCAAGGAATTTCCCTCAGTCAAGTATTGGACTAATTTATTATGTGCGAGGGGATGCAGTGAATACAAGGATGATCGCGAAGGCAAGGGTACTAAATATTGATCATTCTCAGGCCATGGAAAGGATGACAGAGCATTATTATGAACAAGTGACATGTACAGAGGGAAGAGTGGAAATGATGAAGGAACAAATAGAGTGGCAGTAGACAAAGGAGAAAAAACTAACTACACATGGTGCCTGTTTGACAAGTTTTCACCATGGTACTTATCCAAAGCACCACCGAAGTGGTTTTCAAATACTATTTTTTCTTTTGTTGTCACCAAAATGCTTTTTGCCAAGTTTTCATTAGGGTGACATTTTTATTTTATTTTTGTATTTTTGACTTTTAAAGGGGATACTATGAGAATCAAGTGTAATACTTGTGAAGGTGCATGTTGTTGATAGGTTCAGACAATGTTCTCCTTTAGGAGTAGAAAGATGATAAGCACATGATCCATATGATGTTATGGTGATGCCTTGATTCTGTTGGGATGACCATGATGGATGAAAGAACCTGATTTGGATGAGGAGTGCAAGTGGAAAATATGAAGGGTGATAGATGTGGTGGACAAAAGAAGCTATGATATGATCCCTAATGTGCACACTACATGGGCCATCATGTTTTAGGTGAAAAGGAGTTTGGGTAACCAATGAGCTAAAGTAAGTGAAGGGGTTGTCACTAAAGCTACTTTGAAAAACATTACCAATGGAAGTGGAAAGATATGACAAGTGTGTGAGTATAGGTGGATGAAATGGGATATATGTAATGAGTGAAAGTGATGGTGGAGACATGGGATCAACAAGCTCTTCTTTTGGGATTCTACTTTGATGGATGCCCCTAGTTACATTTTTGATGGAGATGCATAGTTGGAGATCAATTCTTTCTTACTTTCATTCTTCTAATAGATGCCCCCAGTTATCGTTGATGAAGAGGCATAATTTTTCTTTCTTTTAGTCTTGACTTTTATTAGTATCTTTGACTCATCCAATAGCTTTTGAGTTTGGATAATGGACTTTTCTTGATTGTTCTTTCTTTGGATTCTGGATCTCAATTTGTAAAAGACACTTTCACCTTTAATTTTGGAGATTTATCCTTTTTCTTTTCTTGAGATATGACTTGCTAATCCATGTCTATGATATAGATGAATGTGAGTGAGATAAGTGAGATGGATGGAGTGATGAGAATGTTTGGTGTATGAAAAGGAGTGGTAATGCCATAAATGGAGTCTTTGGGATATCCTTTTTGGTATTGTTAGCATTAGAGGAGGCTTTCACATCCTTAATGACTTGACAAGATAGCTTAGTAGCAGTGATAGTAGAAAATGCATATCCTAGCCCAGGATAAGTGGGATGGAAGATTGATGATTTGATATTCTTAGTGGGGTCAGGATGAAAGGATGGGTTATCATAGATATATTGGTAAATCATGGGGCTATCACAAAAAGATTGAGTGTAAGCAAATAGGGAAAAGGAAGATATATCATCAGGATCCCAAAAGGTTTCACTCCAATCAAGGCCATCTTTTTTTGTTCCTTTTGCAACTTTCTTGACAACAACATTATCTTTTTCTAGTAAATTATTGATACAGTATTCTCCACATCCCATATCATGGACTTGGACCTTAAGGTTTGATGGTGCGATTAATGTAGTGGATGATTTAATGAGGTCAGATGGATCAATGTAGTGGAATGAAGTGAACAATGAGGCCTCTTGATTTATGGGTACTTGATGCTCAACAAAAATTCTCAAGTTAGTGCAATACTAAAAAGGATTAGGATCACTAGGAATAGTAATTCTAGTGCCATTATGTGGGAACTTGAGGCATTGATGGTAGGTGGATGGAATAGCCTTCATGGCATGAATCCATGGGTGGCCAAGGAGGAGATTATAATGTAAATATGGATCCAAGACATGAAATATTGTATCCTATATTACTGGGACAACTCTTACAAGAAGTGAAATTACGCCTTTGGAAGAACGTTCAACATCATCATAAGCTTTGATCAAAATTTTCTTGGTTTGATCAATACAATTCTCAGAGTATCCCAATGCCTTCACTAATTTTAGTGAACAAATATTTAGACATGTTCCACCATCTACTAGGCTCATCTGATCTTGTGTTTATTAACACATACCTCAAGGTATAGAGGGTCATTATGATCAAATTTTGGTGTAGAAAAGTCTTGCTCAGAAAAGGTGACATGATGTGGCATAGCTAGGTATCCAACCATGGCCTGGAATTCATCTACATCTAGGTTCATGGGTACAGAGGCTTCTTGCAATGCTTTTTCAAGGATGGCTCTATGTTGTGGTGAGATACGAAGGAGTTCCAAGATAAAAATTTATGCGAGAGTCTTCCCTAACTACACTAGGAGGTTACACTGACCTTTTGGTTGGGGATTTGTAGAAGGACCTAGAATAGTTATCTTGGTTCGGTGAGTGGAAACAACATAGTCTAATTTTGGCTTGTTTATGGTGATAGTAGCAATGCACTCATCAAAGGGTCTCACATTAAGGATGATAGTGCTATAATCATGTTTAACAACTGCATAATTGGAATTATTGTTGTTTCCCGAACTCGAGGGTTTTCCTTTATCATGGTATTGCAAGGGATTTTTCAATATGGTATGATCATCATTCATCTTGGCTTGTGAATTATCAACTGAAATGGTTCCATCTTCAATAAGGTCCTGAATGATATTCTTAAGTGTCCAAAACCTTGGTGTTTTGTGTCCCTTTGTGCGATGTTATTCACAATATTCATCATCTTTCCACAAATTAGGTTTGATCAATATGGGATCATTGTTTTTGGTGTCAGGTTGAGTGATGAAATTTGATTACAAGAGTTGTTTAAGGGTTTATTTGATGGGATCACCCAAAGGGGTGTGTGTTCTCTTGATGCAGGGAGGACCTCTTCATTGTTGATTGTTCTAGACTGCATTGAGCATTTGGTTTTGACCTTGTGTCTATGTGTTTGGTATATTGAATGTGCTTGATGAGGAAGGACCTTTAATTTGAATGATCAGACCTTTGGTTACCAGTTTGGCATCAACAACTCCATCATTTGTAACATTTTTGTTTCATGACCAATATTTGTTCTTGTCATTATTAGGTTTCAGATTTTCTTTGTTGACTTTGACTAGCCCTTTTGCAAGAAGACCTTTTTCAATAAGGAAACCTTTCTCAAGAATCTCCTCAAAGGTTGTGCAACATTGAATTTGAATTTGATTCATCAAGTCTTCGTTAAGGTTTTCCACAAACATGGTGACATGTTTTTCAGGAATGTGACAAGGGAACTTGCTAACCAAACCTCTGCATCATTGGTAGAATGAGGTAAGTGATTACCCTTCTTGTTTGGTTGTGCTCAATGTTGCAAGGGTGAAACCATTTTTAGTGTTGAAGGCAAAATGATTGATGAATTTTTTGGCTGGTTCACTCCATGTTCTGACTCCTAGAGGAAGGTGTGCAAACCGGCAATCTAAGGCTCTTCCTGTGAAACTCCATGTGAATAGTCTCATTAAAGAAGTAGGGTCATATGAGACTTCCATACATGATGTGTTGAATTCACGAATATGTTCTATTGGATCCCTATTCCCCTTATACTTAGACAAAGGTGGTGTTGTGCAATGAGGGGGAAAGGGTGGCATGTATAGGTTTCAATCAAATGGAAAGGGGCATAACTTCTCCATGAAATAGGTCTTCTTATTAGTTCCCAATTGTATATTTTTTGTAAGTTTGGAATAAGTAAATAATAAATAACTGAAAACACTTCTTAATAAGACATTATATCAAAGATCTAAAAGCAAGAATCTATAGAAAGCGTCATATTGTCCTCTATCTCTAAAGATTTATTAAGCCATGGGGCTCTTAGATTTGGTAGCATTTTTTACTATTACAATGACAATAAAGAGAATGAGATGCTACTAAAATGCAATGATGTAATCCTATATGATGATTTATGTTGGAGTTAAAATGACACTGAGAGGGGGGGGTGAATCAGTGTCTTAACAGATTTGACCAATTTTCAAAATTTCATAAACATAGCTCAGATTTGATCTATATATTACTATGATTAATGCATTCATGAGTTGAATGTAATCATTCATAAACATAATTGAGAAAAGTAATAATCCCAACAATGAACTGAAACAACAACAACACTGTAAAGCAGTGAGCACATAGAAGAACAAAGAGACACAAGATTTTGCTGAGTGGAAAACCCTCCTAGGGTATAAAAACCAATCCTGAAATTCCTTGCGGGCTTAATCTTTTTAATCAACTATTCACAATGCCTTATAGGCTGATTTTTGAGCACCAACCCCTCATTTAGAGATATCTATATCAAGGAGCACCAACCCCTCAAATTATATTTCTGAACAATAATCATGTCTCAGAGGATCTCTTTGTTTTTAGTTAAGCTCATAACTCTCTATTTTCCCTTCTACAGAATACCCTAAGGATTCAATAATTGAATCCTTAAAATATTACATAGAAAAGAATATTACAATATATCTTTGCATCTTTTTTTTTCAGATTTTTGATACAGAGTATTTCAATACACTTTTGATACACCAAAGAACAATATTCCAGAATTACAACCAGAGACTCTACACAGTTTTCAAAATTTGTTTTTATATACATTTCAAGTATGTCTGTCATGAAGAAATCTTCAAAATGCATTTTTCACAAGAATCTGAAACTCTCTTGCTAATTTTAGAATATGAAGCTGAATAATGATAATCTGTAGATGATGGTAAAAATCAAGAGTACCGCCTATCTAGAGAGCTTTAATTTATACACTGAATCAAGAGATTTCAAATTGTAACTGATAGATTTTCATCAAAACCATGACTACCCACTAGTTGAGAACCATAACCTCCCAATTCTCAAAGAATATTTTTCCATGTAATCATTATGAGATTTGATGCCAACTAATGATGTCAGCCTGCAACTATACATAGAGATTCACATGTTGGCCACCGTGATAGAGTTTATTAATCATTCGTCGAGACATCCAGATAGTCCTGCCGAAGGCAATTAAATCACCAGACGTTCCCCTTAGTTATCGCTTTCGCCATGACCCATCAGAGTCGAGAAGACTTCTCGCAGACCACATTGTGTTTCACCAAAAGCCCTTTTATCTCTTATATGTCCCTGTGACATTTTGCTATCAAGGAGACATTTTATAGATTTCATTGTGTTTCACCAAAAGACCTTATCCATTCTGAGTCACTGTGACAAAAACACACTCTCACTGAGATGTATCCTTCATCTGCCTTTGCTAAGACAATGCATAGTCGAGGTGACTTCTCATAGAGCATCTTGTGTCTTATCAAAATCCCACATGATCATTCATGTTTTCCATGACATATTGCTCTCGGGGAGACCTCATATAGATAATACTTCGTTATACCGAAAGTCACCCACCATCTTGTGTGTCGCTGAGACAAGTCAGATCCTATGCCCAAAAAGTCCTTTTGTGTTCCATCGCCGAGACCTCACGCTGAAAACCCTAACTCTTACTGAGATGTATACCTTTATGTTGTCGGTCGGTATAAGAATTCAAACTTGCTAAGACCTTTCTTCGTTGCACATGAGTCGTACCGAAATGTTCCTTTTGTTTTATGCAATTTTTCCACTAGCAGTCAGCAAGACTAAATTAAGTTTTCCAAGACGTTACAACGAAGAAAAACCTCTCACCAATGAGCACCCTTTGTTGCCGGTTGGGGAGACATGATGAGTTCACTAAGACATCATTCCAATGGTATAACTCATGCTGATAGGGGTCACCCTCTGTCACCGAAACCATGGATAAGTCCTGCCGAAAGTTTCCTGTATGTAAAATCAAATTTTCATGACATAAGAAATGTCTTGCCCATAGGCAACACAGACATTTATTAGAAAAAAAATGGATCGGGGAGACCCTAGCATTCTCACGCCAATATGTTCTTTTTCTGTCACCGAAACAATGTACAAAAGATAACCTGTGACTGCACGAAGCTCAAACTGATCAGTACCAAAAGATATTAAAATTCTGAATGTAAACTGTCCACTGAATTCCAAGACAAGTAAACCATATAGACAAAACAGTACCAAGATAAAGCATGAGAAACCAATCCGAAACTGTCAACAAGTAGAATCAACTGAAAGGGATTTTGTCATCAAGGACAAACCATATGATCACAACTGAGAACCAACAAACTCCTGCTTTGTCCTTGATGGAAAAACACAAATGACTCTCCCCCTTTTTGCCTCAAAGACAAAGGATAGAAGAGAAGAATGTGGAATGCCAGGAAACACAACTGAACCAAAAGTATCATGAGAAATAGCTACAAAAAGAGTAACAGTGCAGCAACCAAGATTGTAGGAGAGTTGTAAGTGAATCAAAATATATAACATGCTCCCCTAAGCTGAAGCTTGGTGAATTAAAGAAGTAACGATTGAGAGATAACTCCCAATAGAAGTCTTAGCCTTTCAAATAGCTCTTTTGCTAAGGGCTTAGTAAGAATATCAGCCACCTGATCTAGTGATCCAACAAAATGTAAACATACTTCATTAGCTAGTACCTTTTCTCTTAGAAAATGAAACTTGATAGCAATATGTTTAGTTCAAGAGTGCATAATAGGATTTTTGGACATATTTATCGCACTTGTGTTATCATAGAGAATTGAAATAGGTTTAGGAACTTCAATACCCATATCAGATAGAGTTTGACTCATCCAAAGAACTTGAGTACAACATGAAGTGGCAACAATGTATTCTGCTTCAGCAGTAGAAAGAGAAATAGATACTTGTTTCTTGTTGTGACATGCCACCAAAAAATCACCAAGAAAGAATGCAGCACCACTGGTGCTTTTCCTATCATCCAAACAACCAGCCCAGATAGCATCAATATAAGCAATCAAAGAGAAATCATTGCTTCTAGGATACCAAAGACCATAATCAAGAGTGCCCTGAATATATTTAAAAATCCTTTTAACAGCAGTGACATGGGATTCTTTAGGTGATGCCTGAAACTGTGCAACAGTGCAAACTACCTGCATGATGTCAGGTCAAGAAGCAGTTAAATATAGTAGACTTCCAATCATTGATCTATATTCAGTTTGATTTGTATCAGGAGAATCATCAACCTTACTAAGTTTGCATCCAGTAACCATTGGAGTGCTAATTGGATGGCATTCATCCATCTAAAATTTCTTAAGCATCTCTCTAGCATACTTGGTTTGAGAAAGAAATATTCCATTTTCATGTTGAGAGATTTGAAGACCCAAGAAGAAATTTAATTTTCCCAATAATGACATTTCAAATTCAGATTCCATTAGTTGAGAGAATTTTTTACTCAAGGTAACATTGTTGCAGCCAAAGATAGTGTCATCAACGTAAATTTCAACAACCAAAATATTAAAACCTTTAGTTTTAACATAAAGATTGTTGTCTACACCTCATCTAACAAAACCATTTGAAAGAAAATGACTGTCCAGCCTAGAGTACCAAGCTCTAGGTGCTTGTTTTAAGCCATAGAGGGCCTTTTTCAATCTATAAACATGATCAGGCTTATCTTTGCAAATAAATCCTTCAGGATGTTCAACATAGACCTCTTCATCTAAATAGCCATTTAAAAAAGTAGTTTTGACATCCATTTGATAAACAGTAAAGTATTTATAAACAGAATAAGCCAAGAATATTCTGATAAATTATAATCTAGCAATGGGTGCCAAGGTTTCACCAAAATCAATACCTTCTTGTTGAGCATAGCCTTTGCAGAAAAATCTTGCTTTGTTGCGAATAACATTATCATTTTCATCAACCTTGTTTCTATATATCCATTTTCCTCCAATGACATTCTTGTCATCTGGTCTTGGGACTAACTCCCAAGTCTGATTTTTCTCAATTTGATCAATTTCTTCCTGCATAGAATTAACCCAGCATGAATCTGTGAGAGCTTCATTAAAAAATTTAGGCTCAAACTGAGTAACTAGACAAAAAGCTATTTGTGCTTTTTCATCAGATTCTGTAGCCTTTCTTCTAGTTTGAACTCCTGCATTTTTATCCCCAATAATCTGATCTTTGGGGTGATATTTAGCTAGAGCTTTTGATGCAACCATTTCAGGACTTTCTTTTTCAATTTTAGGGCTTGTTGATTCAGTAAAAAACTTTGTTGTTTCAGCTCCTAAAATTATTTCAAGTTCAAGTTCTTCTTCCTCATTATCCTGCAAAGATTCAACAATCAAATGTGGTCTTTCATCAAATTTTACATTAACAACTTCAACAATCTTATTAAGCCTTTTGTTAAGGCATTTATAAGCTTTGTTGTGAGTTGAGTATCCCAAAAAGATACCCTCATCACTCTTTGATTGAAAGCTCCCAAGGTTATCATCATATTTCTTGATAAAACACTTACTTCCAAAAATTTTAAAGTATTTGACATAAGCAGTTTTTCCATACCAAAGTTCATAAGGAGTGTGTTTAGATTTCACCCTAAGCTGCACTCTATTCAAAATGTATACAGTTGTATGAACAGCTTCTTTCCAATACATATTAGACAAATTAGCTTCATCTAGCATGGTTCTAGCCATTTCTTTTACAATTCTATTCTTTTGTTCAACTACCCCATTTTGTTGAGGTGTTTTTGTTGCAGCATACTGTCTTTTAATGCCATGTTGTTCACAGTAATCAATAAACTCTTGAGAAGTGATCTCACCTCCTTTGTCAGATCGCAGACATTTAAGTTTCAAATCAGATTCCTTCTCAACCAATTTATGAAATATTTTAAACCTTTCAAATGCTTCTGATTTGTGCTTAAGAAATGTGACCCAAACCATTCTAGTATAATCATCCACAAATAGCATAAAGTACTTTTCACCATTAATAGACCTTGTTCTAGTTGGTCAACATAAATCAGTATGCACAAGCTGTAAAGGTTTTGAAGCTGATTTTAGTTTGTTTACCACTTAAACATTCTTTGCACACAGAGTTTTCTAGCTTGCTAAGGAATGGTAAACCTCTAACATTCTGATTATTACTGATTCTAACCAGATTTTCAAAGTTTATGTGTCCTAATATTTTTTTCCATAGCCAGCTCTCTTCAATTTGGCCCATTAAACACATACCTTGATTACTATCATTGCTTGATGTGTTGAGAAGATTGTACACATTTCCTTTTGTCCTCCTTCCAGCTGCAACAGCCTTTCCAAGCTTGTTCTTAATCTCACATCCCTACGAAGTGAAAAGAACATGATAACCACTATCATAGATTTGACTAACACTTAGAAGATTGTGCTTGAGACCTTCCACATAGTACACATTATAGATAGGAGTGTCTTCATTCAAAAGAAGTGAACCTCTACCTTTAATTTGAATACCAGAGTTATCACCAAACTTAACATAACCACCTACATAATCTTCAAGATTTATAAACTTATCCTTGTCGCCAATCATATGGTTAGAACATCCACTATCCAAGACCCATAAGTCCTTTTTCTTGGAATGAAAAGTAGTTTGAACCAACATGTTTGCTCAATGTTGTTAACAGCCTTAGGTTTCCAAACCTTTTTAAATTTTTGCTATTTAGATTGCAGATCAGTTCTGTACTATTTGATAGAATGTCCCAAAGCATTGCATTTAAAACATCTGATCTGTCTAACAAAACCATAGTGTTGTTTATGACCAAACCTGGGTATTCTAGGATTCATAAGCCTGCAAGTGCTCACCTTATGGCCAAATTTGTTGCAAAAAAAAACAATAACCATAGAAGAAGGGATTGTATCTATAAGATGATCTATTACCTTTCAAGGGCTGAACATGATTCTTACCAAAATCAGAGTGATTTGGACTTGAACCCGTGATTTCAGAAGAGGGGTTTTGTTTTGTATTATCAATTGAACATTCTCCCTTTTCAAAACCAATACTGGTTTTATCTTTATATAGCTTCTACTTGATGAGCATCTCATTGATATTTCTCAATTTCCTTTCTAAGATAGACTAATTCTTGTTCCAGTTTTTGAATTTCTTGATCTTTGCAGCTTACAGTCTCTCAAAGACAGTCTTCAATTCTTTTAGCTTCTTCAAGCTGAGTTTTCATAGAGACCATTTCTTGATTTGCTTTATGTTCTTGAGCAAGAACTTTTTTTTTTAGTTTTCTGACCTCTTGTAAAGCACATTTCAGCTCACTTTCAAGATCTACTTCACTTTCTTCAACATCAATAGTTTTTGAATCATTTTGCTAAGTAATTTCAGCCATGAACAAAGTTTCATCTTCTTCAACAGATGAATCTTTAGACTCAATATTAGATTCATCCTTACTAAATAGAATTTTCTTCTTTTTGAAATTGAAGTTTCGTTTAGGTTTGAAGGCCTTCTTCTTAGGTTATTTTTCAGTTGTCTCGTTGTCACAGATTTGATCATCATAGGGACACTTTGTAGCAAAGTGACCTATTTTGCCATAGTTGAAACATTTAAAGGGAAGTTTTCCCTTATATTTTCCTGATCCCTTTTTAAGTCTTCTAACAAAATGGGATTCTTTAGAATCTGACAACTCTAATTCACTGACTTCGACTTTTTCTTTCTTTTCAGTGTTAAAGGTAGTTTCTTTTCCTATTGAATTTTTTTTGCTAGTTCTCATTTCATAGGCAGTAAGTATTCCTTGCAGGCTGTCTAAGGTAAGCTTATCAAAGTGTTTCTTTTCTTCTAGGGCTGCAACCTTAGATTCAAATTTGGAAGGTAAGGTTCTAACAACCTTTGTGACCACATCAAATTCATTAACCTCTTGACCTAGAACTTTCATTGCATTGACAACTTCATCAACTCTTAGGAAATATTCAGCCACTTTTTCATCATACTTGATTTTCAACTCCTCAAACTGATGTTTGAGTGTAATGATTTTTGATAGTTTGACTTTCTCATTCCCTTGATATATAGCTTCAATTTTTTCCCAGATTTCATGAGAAGACTTGCAATGCATGACTTTAATGAACACATCTTTAGTTAACCCACACAAGATGGCATGCTTAGCTCTAGCATTTGTTTCATACCTCTTTTTTTCAGCAGGATCAGTGGGAATAGAGGCTAGTACATTGTAATCATTTGTAACAATTATCCAAACATCAACATCAAAAGAAATAAGAAAAGCTTCCATTCTGATTTTCCAGAACACATAATTTGTTCCATCAAATAACGGAGTTCTAGTTACAGAGGCACCGTCTTGAGAATGTGCCATTAAAAAAAAAACTCCAAGACCAAGATCAATCCAAGGTGATTAAAACCTATTCGAGGACCCTACACTCTGATACCAATTGTTGGAGTTAAAAGACACTGAGGGGGGGTGAATCAGTGTCTTAACATATTTGACCAATTTTCAAAATTTCATAAATATAGCTCAGATTTGATCTCAATATTAATCTTATTAATGCATTCATGAGTTGAATGTAATCATTCATAAATAAAATTGAGAAAACTAATAATCCCAACAGTGAACTAAAACAACACTATAAAGCAGTGAGCACATAGAAGAACAAAAAGACAAAAGATTTTACCAAGTGGAAAACCCTCCTAGGGTATAAAAACCACTCCCGATGCCTTGCAGGCTTAATATTTTTAATCAACTATTCACAATGCCTTATAGGCTGATTTTTGAGCACCCACTCAAGCAGCACCAACCCCTCGTTTAGAGATATCTATCTCAAGGAGCACCAACCCCTCAAATTATATTTCTGAACAATAATCATGTCTCAGAGGATCTCTCTGTCTTCACTTAAGCTCATAACTCTTTGTTTTCTCGTCTACAGAATACCCTAAGGATTCAATAATTGAATCCTTAAAATATTACATAGAAAAGAATATTACAATATATCTCTGCATCTTTTTTTATTAGATTTTTAATACAAAGTATTTAAATACACTTTTGATACAGCCAAAGAACAATATTCCAGAATTACAACCAGAGACTCTACACAATTTTCAACACTCGTTTTTATATACATTTCAAGTATGCCTGTCATGAAGAAATCTTCAAAATGTGTTTTTCACAAGAATCTAAAACTCTCTTGCTAATTTTAGAATATGAAGCTAAATAATGATAATCTGTAGATGATGATAAAAATCAAGAGAAACGCCTATCCAGAGAGCTTTAATTTTTGCGTTGAATCAAAAGATTTCAAATTGTAACTGATAGATTTTCATCAAAACCACGACTGCCCACCAGCTGAGAACCATAACCTCCCAATTCTCAGAGAATATTTTTCCATGTAACCGTTATGAGATTCGATTCCAACCAATGATGTCGGCCTGCAACTATACATAGAAATTCACATGTCGGCCACAGTGACAAAGTTTGTTAATCATTCGCCGAGACATCCAGATAGTCCTGCCGAAGGAAATTAAATCACTAGGCATTCCCCTTAGTTATCACTTTTGCCATGACCCATCAGAGTCGAGAAGACCTATCATAGACCACATTATGTTTCACTGAAAGCCCTTTTATCTCTTATGTGGTGCTGTGACATTCTACTGTCAGGGAGACGCTTTGTAGATTTCATTATGTTTCACCAAAAGACCTTATCCATTCTGAGTCGCTGTGACAAAAACACACTCTCATCGAGATGTATCCTTCATCCGCCTTCGCTAAGACAATGCATAGTCGGGGTGACTTCTTGTAGAGCATCTTGTGTCTTACCAAAAGCCCACATGATCTTTCTTGTTCGTCGTGACATATCACTCTTGGGGAGACCTCATATAGATAGTATTTCATTATACCAAAAGTCACTCACCATCTTGTGTGTCACTGAGACAAGTCAGATACTATGCCGACAAAGTCCTTTTGTGTTCCATCGGCGAGACCAGAGGTCACTCACCGAGACCTCACGCTGAAAACCCTAACTCTTACTAAGATGTATACCTTTATGTTGTCAGTCGGTATAAGAATTCAAACTCGCCAAGACCTTTCTTTGTTGCACACGAGTCATACCGAAATGTTCCTTTTGTTTTATGCAATTTTTCCACCAACGGTCAGCAAGACTAAAGTAAGTTCACCAAGACGTTACAATGAAGAAAAACCTCTCGCCGATGAGTACCCTTTGTTGTCAGTCGGGGAGACATGATGAGTCCGCTAAGACATCATTCTGATAGTATAACTCATGCCGATAGGGGTCACCCTCTATCGCTGAAACCATGGAGAAGTCCTCCTGAAAGCTGCCTGTATGTAAAATAAAATTGTCATGACATTAGAAACGTCTTGTTGATAGGCAACACAGATGTTTATTAGAAAAAATGGATTGGGGAGACCCTAGCATTCTCATGCCGATATGTTCTTTTTCTGTCACTAAAACAATGTACAAAAGATAACCTGTGACTGCATGAAGCTCAAACTGATCAGTACCAAAAGATATTAAAATTCTAAATGTAAATTGTCCACTGAATGCCAAGACAAGTAAACCATATGGACAAAACAGTACCAAGATAAAGCATGAGAAACCAATCTGAAACTGTCAACAAGTAGAATCAATTGAAAGGGATTTTGTCATCAAGGACAAACCATATGATCACAACTAAGAACCAACAGATTTCTAGATTAAAAGGAAGCTACTATAATCTAAATTGACATGAAACTATGAAAGAAGCTATATAGTAAAATTATGATGCAACCATGATATTGATTCTAGTGATGCTATGATTGCTATTGCTAAATACTTAATTGCTATTGCCAAATACTTAATTGCTCAATTGATATTCCTACAGAGTAAGTTTGCACAAAGATGAGGATTCAGGATCCATTTCCTATTTTAGAAGGCTGTATATATAGATTTTTGACAACAATTTGTAACCAGGCAACACAACAAAGGCTTGGATTTGATCTAGAGGATTCAATGGTAAGAGATGAAGAAGCTTGAGCTGATCATGGGAATGGTTTCTCCCCATGAAAACATTTGGCTAGATGATAGGAAGAATCAAAGGAAGAAGATTGAAGAGGATTGCCCGCAAGTTTGTCTCCAATTTGTCTCCATAGCTTTCCTATGAATGCCAGTTGAAATAATTAGATATAGAATATCTAATTTTATTGGTGAGATATGATGAGTTGTAGGATTTGAATATTTTGGATTTATTCAAATTTAGGAAGAAATAAGATATTAAATTTAATAAAACAAACTATAGAAGTCTATTTATTAAATTAAATATGGAAGAAATGAACAATTAAATAAAACAAAGTATGTGAACCTATCTATTTAATTAAGATAGAATGATGTGATTTAAAATAGAAGAATTTGGTAATTAAATAAAACAAAGTATTAAATTTGTTTATTTAATTAAGATGGAATAATAGAAGAATTTATAAGAATTAAATGTGAAATATTTAAATAAATATTTCTATTTATTTAATAGTAGATGATATTAAGATTAATTAATCAAATAAGTCGTGTTTAATTAATTAGATTATCTAGACCATTTTTAGGTGTATACATTTTTCATTCGTTGTTCAAGGGTCTGCATGTGTTGTATCAAATAGTCTACAAGAGATGGTGTTGCATTGTTCTGGTGTGATGTCATAACATTGGTATTAAGGTCATATGTTGAATTTGGATTAGGATGAATGTCTTGTGACATGAGAACTTGGTTTTCATATGGATATTCATTGTTTTGATTTGGAATGAAGTTGACGTTTAGGTTTATTCCAAAGTTCATGTTTGCATTTGGTATGGTACTTTGGAATCGAGGTGTAGACCCTTGATTCATGTTTGGATTTTGAAAATTTAGCCCTCGGTTAGCAAAAGAAGGTGTGTAACCTTGATTAAAATTTTGATGCGTGGGAATGTTTCCTTGGTTAGTATTTTGAGATGAAGGGATATTTCCTTGATTGACATTTTGGTGTGGAGGTGTAGGTCCTTGGTTGACATTTTGGCATGAAGGTGTAGGTCCTTGAGTGGAGTTTTGGAATGATGGTAGACCCTTGATTTTTGTTTTGATTTGGGACCCTTCGTGAGATAATATGTACCTTTCTAGGAGTATTTGGTGGAGGTTGATTTGATGAAGGTGCACTATGGAATTGGAATAAAGACCACTGATTTTCATTTTGGGATGTAGGTATAGAACCTTGGTTTGCATTTTGAGTCAAAGGTGTGTGACCTTGATTTACATTTTGGATCAAAGGTGTAGGACCTTGTGATATAGAACCTTGATTTGTGTTTTGAAAAAGAGGATTCATAAAGGTTTTACTCATGGTATTTGAGGAATTTCCAAATGTGAAAGTTGGTCCTTGTGTAGTGGTATGGGTTATCTTATTTCCAATTGTTGGGATACTTGAGATGTGCATGGTGGTGGTAGCCATGTGCATAGTTGTTCCAAGGGGTATGTTTGACAATTTTTGTGATGAGGGCATGCCAAGTGCAAATGGATTTTCAGTTTCTTCTTCTATAATGGTTGACACATCAAAACCTTGAGGTAATTTGGCTCCCTTCTTAGATAGTGTGTAGAAGAATTTATTTGGGTCAGCACTACTGGGTTGATCAACCATGCTTGTAACTCTTGGGTCTTGATAAGCTCTTTCAATTTCTTGAGGAGTCAATTGTTCGTTGAATTCTTCTAGACTTATGCCTTCTTAAGGGTTGTTTTGTTCTCTTTGTGGTGTTTCCCTTTGAGGTGTGGATTGATTTGAGTTCATTCCAAGGGTAGTGTCATGAAAAGGATCACTAAAGAAATCCATGCCATTTCTTTTGGATTTTGACATTGTTTTAACCATGTGAGACTTTTGCAAGTTGAAGGGATAATGCAAGATAGTGACGATCTAAACTATGTTTTTGGATTTTTAGATTTTAAGATATGAAAATGCAAGGATGATAATGCAAGGATGATAATGTCCAAAGGATGGGGACAATGAATGCTAAAGGATACTAAATATTGGTTGATCAAAGTGAGTGATAATGTGGCTAGATGATGCTAATTGAAGATCAAGGTAATAATGCAACTAAGGTCAAAATGAAATTAAGCTATGCATTTTTGTATTTTTGGAGTATAAGGATGCAAAGATAATGAAATTAATGGATGCAAAAGGATAATGATGATAATATGATGCTAATTCTAAGGTAAAGTGAGCTATTTTTTGTGTTTTTTGAATAAGGATGTAAAGTGCGATCTAAGTAATATGAGCCTAAATGAGGGAAAGGAAATGCAAAGGAAGGCTAGATTTTTAAGCAAAGGATTATAATCAAGCTAATGTGAACCAAAGGCCACAAATTCCAAATGTCATTGACCATAAGAGCACAACCAAGACTAGGACACAAGACTAAGACTCAAACTTGATAAAGTGACAATGAAAAGACAATGATAAGGACAATGGTTAATGATGAATATAATATGTAACCAAGAATTTCCAAAAGCTCAAAGATCTTCCTATGTTCATAATTTGAAGGTTTAGATACGACTTAAGAATGAAAGTCTAATTTGTGCAATGCAAAATGATGGAGGAATGTAACCTATAATGCAATGCATTTATAGTGAGAATGCCTAAAATTAACTGGTAAATTTTACAAGTCTCTGGTTTATTAGTCAAAGGTCCCTATGGAGTTGTTTTGGTTAGATTTGGACACAAATTTCAATTTTTTTTGTTTAGTAGGCAATTGTGGCTCAGTTTTCAGCAAGTGTGTCTCACAATTGCGGTTTAGGTTGTCAAATGCAACTCTGTTTTCAGCAAATGCGGTTCAGGAAGACAATTGCAGTTTTCTAGTTCTCAGTTGCAATTCACAGTAATAGTTGCAGCTTTGTATTTGATAGTTATAGTTTTCCACAATATTGCTTTGACAGTTTTGATGTTTTTAAAATGGTTTTGATATGGATTTTTATTGTTTATGATGAAATGTGACTAGAAAACATAGAAAACAATATCAAGCACTTTGTTTTAGTTTGGTTTGATGTGAAAATGTTTGATTTTTAAGAAGACAATCACAAATCCTAAGGTTGGCAAAGACAATATTCAGTGAGTTCCCACATGGATTTCTCCAGCCGTGCTTATTCAGAGTGGATAGCCTAGGAACTTGGTAGCACTAGTTCCCCCTTACTCAGAACTCACTTCTTGAGCATACCAAGTTTTGAATTACCCAAAGAGGAATTTTCTATCTCTACAAAGAACCACGAGTATGTGGGATGGCTTCAGAGGTCCGACCTCCTATGTCAACAAATATAAGAATTTTGGCTTCTACAAATAAGAGGTGTCTAGTAAGGGCATCCAGTTCGGGGGTACTATGATAAACTCCCTAAAGAGGCCTCCCAACCCTTAGAACAAGGGCTTTACACATCATAAATATATTGGGGGAGGTCTATCACGTACCATGTCCCGTTGATTGCAAACTTTCCTTGCAATCACAAATTTATATAGTGGTTTGAAAGGACTTGGATTTATCCCATTACCGCTTGGGTCGTTCTCTTGGGGTGAGTACTTTTTCCCTCCAAGGCAAGCCCTTCTAATGGGTGAACACAAAAATAGATGGGTCTGGATTTTTGATCACCGAGTTTGCACAAGGTGAGAGCATAATACCTACCATCCTTCAAACACTAAAATAATGGTAAATTTACCCCTTAATTAAATCTATGTGAAAGAAGAAAATCATTCATTTTAAGCACCAAATTGAAATGTTATCTAATCTAAAGCAAACAAGATTGTGGTTTCAAAAATAAAGCCTTGCACATTCAAAACCTAGAAAACCACACATTAATTGTTTCTCAAAACTATCTTGGACCAACGAAAAGCTACAAAAAATTAATTTAGCACAAGAGATTAAAAACCAAACTAAAACTCAAAAGTTAACAACTAACTAAACTAGAAAATGAAGAGGATAAATTGAACTAATAAAAAGCTTAAAGAAAACTAAAAACTAAGAGCTCAATTTTTTTGTTGCTTCAAAAGAAGCAATTTTTTGGGAGCTCCACTCTAAAGCCACATGCTGCAAATAAAATATTAGTAACCCAGAAACCCTATTCTACTTGCACAACCCAAAAGAAAAATAAAAAATATCTTAAAACTAAAACTTTTTACTGAGCAGACAAATGTGTCGTTTCTTTCCTAAGTTGCATCACTGTGTTATGTCACACAAAATCTATTGCATTGCATTTTGAATTCAAATTTTCCTTCACATAGATTCCTTATGTAGATGCATCGTTTCTAGAAAAATGTATCATTGCATTTGTTAAATGCATCACTTCCTAGCAAATACATCACTGTGTTTAACAGTTGTGTCATGTCATACCTAAAATTTGCAAAAAAAAGCAAAAGTCATCCGAAAAATTTGCAAAACTAGTGTTCACATTGGGTTCACCAATGTAAGATGGGGTTAGAGAATTCCTAGCCTAGAAAAAGTGATAGCCAACACTTCTAAGCTACAAAACCACATCCACAATAGAAAACAATTAAAGCATAAGGAAAATAAAACATCAAATCAAAACACTCCCCATGCTTGAATCTTGAATCACTTCTCTTTCTCTCCTATTTCTCCTTTTTCAATATTTTCCCTCAAATTTGTTGCTTCACTTGTGCAAATACTTACAAATTGTAAGCAGAAATTTGGAGACAATTAGCTATTAAGGAAAAAATGAGAGAGGAAGGTTGCTTTGATAGAAAACCATTTGAACGAACGGTCAAGACCACTCATCAAAAAATATTCCAAGATCAATGGATGAGGATGAAGGAGAGGGAGGTTACGAAATGGATGGCCAAGATCAAACTTCTAGATAGATGCCAAGATCAATGGTTGAGAATTGATGCAACAAGAATATGCCATGCATGGAAGAGCTATGACGCCAACGGCTATGACGCTGACAACTATGAAAAAGATGACTATGACATGATTAATGACATGGAATCTTTGACCAAAGGGGACATATAAATAATTTATTTGAAAATGAAGGAAATGGACAAGTGGATATTCAATTAAAATAATTTGCATAATTATTTTAATTAAATGAGAGAAAATGTGAAAAGGGGTATTAAATAATTAAATTGACTTAATTATTTAATACAAGAGACACATGGGTCCAATTAAATATTTTTTGATAATTATTTCATAATAGATGAATTAAAAGAGGGAGGGAATAGTTAAATAATTAATATTAATTGTTTAACCATAGAAAAATATGACAAAAAATAATTAAATAAAGATTAATTTATTTAATTTATTAGGATAGAATAAATATTAGAAAGTGAATTAATTAAATAATTAAAATTATTCAATTTCATAGGACGACGACCAAGAAAAATGATGTTTGTAGACTTAGGACATTTTTTAGTGTCTACACTTGGGATCATGGGTAATGAGTGTGAAATTTGCAACTCAGGATGACATGAAGGCTCTATCATTGAGCGATGATGATGGGCCCCACAACGAGTGATGTAAGGCATCCCATAGGGTAACCAAGACCTAACCAATTTCTCGACATGACGAGCCCAATTCACTTGTGGCAATGACAAGGGTGGAGCCTGTAGAGCGGGAGAGTGAGAATGTACCTCCACAAGGAATGGCGAAATATGCACAACAGTCCACTAAGGGAGAACTGCATGTGCAGGTTCACCAAGGGGGATGGGTGCGGTGACCATGGGTGGACTAAAATCTGCAGTGCAAGTTTCACAATTTGGTGACATTTGGATAGTTGAACTTGGTCAAGGGGATTTGATGGCTTTAATGTATGTGACCAATTCGAGCTCAAAAATAGGGGCACACAAAATGAGACAAGAGAAAAAATTACTTGGAGAGAGAAAAAATGAAAGAAAGGGGGTCCCTGGTCCAAACAGGGTGTGTGTGCAAAAGATGCACAACACTACTCAATTTCCAGACTACCCAATGCAACAAAATTACTCATAGAGGCATAGAATTTGACTTACCTAAGAAAAAATAGCAATTTTTTCTTCAAATTCTCTTCGCCTAGAGCTCACCTTCTTCTATTTCTAACCTTGACCAATTCTTCAGCTCTCGACAACTGTAATTGTGAAAGAAAAATGAGCAACAACTCTATTTATGACTCGAAGATGGAGCATCTCCTCCATTAATGTCTGAAAGATAGCTCATGCGAGTGAACTAACAAGTAGTCATTTAGGTTTGAATTCCTACCATCAATCCCTTTTGATTTAAAATATGATCTACGACCCTCCTTAACCATTGGTTTTTTCTTTCATAGGTGTGCTTTAGAACAATGATGAAACCTTGGGGAGTTTCCATGTAGCCACCCACATGCTTACTAATCCTTTTGAGCTCCATCGCTCATCGTTGTAATGCTTCAAGGTTAGACCCATACTTCGGTGATGAGGAGAAAACATCTGATGGTAGGAATATTCACCAACATATCATCCATCACTTGTCGCTAAAATGTTTCAAAGAAATACTTATATTTTAGTGAAGAGAAGTTCCCAACAATACAAAGAATTCACTTTACTCCATCACTCATAGTCGTAGTTGATTTGGAGATGAGAATGCTTTTGGCGATGAGAAAAATGAGTGATGGCACCAGATGTTGACAAGTGGCACAATCGTAGCCGACCATCCTTTACCTTCCTATATCTCACCATTGAAGATGAGATGAACGATAAAACTGCTATGATGTAGAGGGACAACATGATACAAAGGTTAATTTTAGTCCATCTCACATCGTTGAAGATAAGATGAATGATAAAACTTCTACGATGTAGAGGGACAACGTGATACAAAGGAGAATTTCAGTCCATCACGCATCGCCAAAGTGGAATTAAATAACCAAAATTATTTAGTGATAAGCGATGTGAAGGAAACCCAACTCATTGCTCATCATAGAAGTAAATCATGAAGGCCGAAAGCTTTCCGTGATGCATGATACAAAGGAAACTTAAAGGTTCATCGCTCATTGCTATAATGAACCCGATGAATAACAAAGCTTCTATGATGAGTGATACAAGAGGGGCTTCCTAGGAAGAATGTGGGATATGACCTTAAAAGGACTTAAAATCATTTTTGCAAATGATGTAAAGGCCAAACATTTCAAATTATTAACCTTATAAAATATTAACCCCGAACCAAAAATAATAAGGGAAACATTGTGTGATGGGTAAACAGGGAATCCTAACCACAAGGGGCCAGTAACCAAATGAATTCAAAGGCTTAAGATATAACTAAGAAAACCTAGAATTGGCCACAACAAGTCAATGAAGGATTAGACCAAAGAACAAGGTTTTATACAAGGGGAAAATATACTAAGTAAAAACCCACACCTAGCATAAAACCCTAAACTCTATTAGCACCTTAAAACAAGAAACCACTTAGGAAAAAGAATTTAAATTAGTGGAACACAAAATTTTAAGAGTTTCACCACCCATCACCTTTTTTAACACCTATAAAATCATAGCCAAGGTTTTTTCTCATAGAATAAAACCTATTACCCAAATGATAGTGCAACCAAAATAAACTAGATTCTTGGGCCTGGTAGATTTATTCTTGACAACCTTATGCTAGCTTGAGAGACTACTGAATGGGCCCAAAAAACTACCCAGGATGCTCTTATTGTGAAATTGGATTTTGATAAAGCTTATGACTGCATTATATGGCCCTTCATCCTTAACATGATGAAATGTCTTGGATTTTTCCCCAAAAGTTGAGATCATATCAAAATTTTATTTATTGATGCTAATGCAAGATTAGCTGCTAATGGTTCCCTTTCTCACAATTCTCATTGCAAAGATCTATTCACCAAGTCTACCCCCTTTCCTTATGTCCTTACTACTGATGCCCTTGGTTACTTCCATAGGATTTCTTTTCCTAACAAAACTATGACCCTCAACTCTCATTTTGTAAATGATAGTATGGTTTTTATCCAAAATTATATAGATGAGATGAATAATACCATTGATACCCTTGACGTGTTTTGTGTCGTTTTTGGGTCTAAACTAGCCATGCACAAGTTCATAATGATTCGCCATAGCCCCCATCTAGCTTGGATTACTTTTGAATGGAAACAAATAAATCATGGTTCAATTACTAGATTATTGGGCATTACCTTTGGTGTTAGAGTTTCTCTCAAAAACCATGTGGAATTGGTTTTTGAATAAAATCAAAGTCAAAATCCTGAGTTGAACTAATAGATTTCTCTCTATGGCTGGTCAGATACAAGTGGCAAATAATTATTTTCTTGCTAGTCATGTTTACATATCATCATGTTGGCTTCCTTCCAAAATATACTACACTCAATTAACGCAATTAATCAAAAAAATTCTTTGGGCCAAATAGGGAAATAAAAGGGATTCCCTTCTTCTTCTTGGCAGCATTACATCCAACCAAAGGATAGAGGTGGCTTGGGAATCATTGACTAGTATATTAAGGGAACCTACCTTACTACCAAATGGATAATTAGAGATTTGGAGGGAGATACCCCCTGAAGAACTTGGTGAATTACCAAATTGAATCTTCCTTTCCTGGTCATCCTTGGGCTACTGCCAACTAGAAAGACAAGCTTCTATTAGGTCCTTTTTTTAAAACCCATGGATCTCCCCCCTTCAATTCTATCTAAAAATCTTGGAAAATTACCCCCAAAAAACTCATTTGTTTTGATCAGTCTCTTAGCCATGGCCTCAACTATCCTTATTCATCTATTTGGTGGAATCAGTTGGTTAATCAAAATAACAATCCATTAGGTACTATTAGTAGACTTAAAAGAAAACATATTTTCAAAAAATGAATTCAATCATTTAGGGACTTATGGGACCTTTTCCTTCCAATGGAAATCATGGTAGCTTCTTAAACCCCATTTCCATCTTTCATCTTTAGACAATCAACCAATTCATGAAATTCAACCATTGGTTACTCCTCAACTTCACAATTTATTATGCTTGGACTATCATGCTAACTTCTTGAATGACTGTAGATGACCTGATACTCACAACATCCACACTTTCCCCCTTAAAACCATCTATAAAAATTTCCTCCCCTCAATCTCCATCTCACCTTTCCTAAATGAGCAGTGGAATTGTACCTTTGTAATGTCCAAGTGAAAAAAACTCATCTCTCAAATTTGGAGGTCCAAAGTAGACTCTTAGTCTAAACTCCTTTCTTGGAAATTCCTCCATGCTAAGCTTTTGATTAGTAATCTACTTAAGTTTGTCACCCCCTCCCAATTTTCCCTTTTTTTCTAAAATGGAGTCTATAAAGCATGCATGTTAGCTATACATTCATGCTTATAATTTATGGCATTCTCTCTTCGCCTCGTTTCCTACCTTATTCCCTATAGTCTGGACTTGGAAAGTTTCTCTTTTGGGTGCCTATCAATCCCTTGATTTTCTTTCCTAAACTTGTAGGAATGTGATTTTGAATTTCAGTTGGAAGCTATGTTGTCTTGTTGTGCTATTCTCCAATACTATTCTCCCCTTTAAGATTGAATTTCAAATGATTAATACCAACCTATCCCTTCAGATTAAGAACCTTTTAGTGGCTTAGCCTAGCATCTCTCTTGTTGATAAAAAAACATGATCTTCTTCAGTTGCATGCCAATGTTGAACAAGGAAAATCAAATGCTTCATGATCATTTCTCAAGACAGTTTCAGAATTTGGAATATTGGAAAACTATTGTAAATGTTGGACTACTACAAATTTTGGACAACTATGCAAATCACACTATGTTGATGTTGCAAATAACCAATCTTACTATGTAAATTTTGGATAATTGCTACAAATCATCCTTCTCAAAGGTTTAGTTGAGGTGGCACAAAGTGTATGACTATGGGGTTTTAAAGATTAGTTATCAAAGGTTTATTTGTGTTCATACTTTGTTTCATTGCCATTGGTTTCTTTATCTGGGTCTTATTTGTAGCCTTGAGCTATTATATGGATGGACCCTTTTTTATAATGATTTATTTTGGATATTTTGTGTAAGCTCCTGTTGTAATCTTTTTCAGCTATGAGCTATTTATTTATGTAACTCATATTTTCTTCTTTCAATAAAAAAAAGAAAATATGATAAAAAAGTTTAAGAAAGAAAATTTCTCTAAAAATTCCTCACATAACATAGAGTTATCTTGGAAAAACCTAGTCTTCAAAATCAAACCAAATATGTTTCTAGTAATACCAATAATGTTATAATAAAAATTCAGGCCCAACCCAAGTCACAAGAGATTAGACCAACATACAAACATTGAGACATTAGGATAACATAACTTTCATCAACTAAGTATGCACCCTTGTTGAGAATAGAACTTAGCTACTTGTGAAACATGTGATCTTTTCTAGGTTTGTGGGTCATGTATGATGGAAAATAACCTAAAAAAAGGGTTTTTTCCCCTTGGTGTTCACCTATACTGACTTACACTACTGTTCTTATCGAGGAAAAGGTAGAAATATAACATAAAAATGAAACAAGCTATGTGGGTGATGCACCAAATGTATTTTCTTTAGGCCTTGTCCTATTGTTTTGACACACAGAATATCAATAACTTAGCTATTTTTACACAAATCTATCTTTAACATACTCATGTATTAGTGTTTTATAGAGAGGTTGAGTGTTTTTAGTCCTAGAAGGAAGAAAATGAAGTATTCTTAATAAATAGGAGCTATTTTTTACTTTAACACAAACTATAACCTACAAAAAATATGTCTTTTCTTGTTTAAAGGTGCCAAAATAAGACATACTTAAGGATTTATGCATGAAATCACAAAAATAAATATTAATTACCATTTTTCACACAATAGAACAAGATTTTCAAGATAGATAACTAAAACTTTATTGTTGAAAGGTGTCTTTACAATTGTAAATGTCTAAAAGTTGTTCTAATTTTCTTGAAAGTATTAATATCACATCCAGTTTAAGCCACAAAAATGATTGGTTTTTGAGTTACAATACAATATTTTACCAGAAAAGAACTTTTCAAGTTACAAGGTTGCTTCAAAAAATGCAAGAACTAACTAAAAATGAAACAGGTCATGCCTTTTTGCATATAAGCTTTCCCAAACTTTAGTGATCAACATGTGGCATGCGTCATAACTGTTTGAAGAGGTCAATACTCTTTAGGTTCCTTAAAACTATTTCCCAAGGATCAAAGTTATAAAACCTCCAAAATGACATTGAAGAAGGGAGGTCTTGACCTTTTCAATCTTTGTCAGCTCCTGGATGTTTGCAACTACCCTTATATTCTCTCAACTTGCTCGAAACCACTCCTAAATATAGGGAACTGCTCATATGTTACACCTCATCCCTTAGTTACCAGGTTACTTCTACCTTCATGAGTGAAAATGATGATAAATGTAAATCATGATTTTAATATGTTTGATAGGTGAATGAAATACTGAAATATGCATTAAGATGTTACTTTTGAAGGAATGATTATGTTTTATGCTAATAAAAAAGTGATGAATGAATATATATTGCAATTTGAATACATTAATGCTTTGATGAAGCAAATGATTTATGATGCAAATATATTTCATGTGAATGGCTAACTATGTTTGTGATGCACTAAGTTGGATGTAGAAAGGAGTCAAACCCTCAGGTATAAGATGGGGAGTATCACTCAGTAGAGGAGCTTGGTCTGGTAACCCTTAATCAACCTAACTAAGCATACACACACTCACACCCTAGTTGGTCTTAGTTGAGTCAAGTCAGTTTGGGTAAATGGTAAGTAACCTATTGTTTGGGTCTGTGAATGTCTTGCGTTGGGTTATGATCTTGTTCTTTGAATGTTTTGATTACTTGTATGTGATTAAGCCTTTATATTGAGAATGATTTCTTCTTTGTGTGTTCATATTTACATGTTAATTGATGAGCATGTGAATATATGTGTTTGAATTTGATGATTGAAATAATGATATATAAAATATAATATATATATTGATATATATGTATATAGTACATTGGTGGAAACTTATATGCACATATATACTAATATGTGTATATATGTATGCATATATATATGATTATTTAATATATGCTTATATCAAATGAAAGTAGATGTATTTAATAATATTGTGAATGTGATTATATATATATATATATTAATATATATTAATATATATATAGTATATGTATACACCTAAAAATGGTCACATCACAATAGTCTGGTAATTAATTAAATATTTTTAATATTTAATTAAATCTTTGAATTCAATCTTGTATAAATAAATCTAAATAATTTATTTATATTGTCCATTCTTTCATTTTGATTAAAAAAATTAGTTTATTTAATCACTTTTCTTATCCATTTCTTAATTAATTAAATAAACATTATGATTTATTTATATTAATTATCATATAATCTTGGCTTGAATATTTTATTCAAATAAAGATTAAGTATTTTTCTCTTCTAAAAATCTTCTAAATTTCATTCACAATTAAATATTCCAAATATTTAATTAATTCTTCTAAAGTCTATTCGCAATTAAATATTCCAAATATTTAATTAAAACTTCTAATGTCTATTCACATCAAATATTTCAAAAATGTTTTAAATCCTCAAACCTACATAACACATAAAATTAAATAAATTTATTTATTTAATTTGGATTATCTACAACAACCGTGAAATAACTTCAAAATAGAAAATTAATAAATTTCTCTATTTCTGAGAAAAGTTGTTCCCGTGGGCTAAAGACAAACCTCCATTCTTCTCTCCAACCTCCCAACATCTTCCATCTTCCTCTCAACCTCTCCATCTCTCACCATTCAAATTTACCAGACAACTTCACAGCCATTGATCTTTGCCAGCTAGACTCTTGCCTGTAAAAATCTATAAAGGGACAGCCCCTGTGCATATCCACAAACCAACATTTCACTCCACCAACATATAGGATAGAGAAGTATTCTCTCTTTTTGCATACTCGTTCTGCAGGTTGTCATTCTGAGAAGCTTTGCTTATACAATCTGAGAGCAGTAGCTTCAAGAAAATCACTAGAGATAGAGGACAATGGAACGATTCTGAAGAAGCTCTATTTGATTTCTTTGATTTCATTCTATTTAGCTTTCTTTAGTTTAATGTTGCATTGGTGTGTTTTTGTTATCTTATTTTGATACTAACATTTCCCACACACATTTTTGGTGCCCACCATGGGGCATCTGCCCCAATTTTAACATCTTTCTGTAGATTTTTCTGACAGGTTACGGCTAGAAAGAGCATATTAGCACATCAAACATGCTTCAGCGCATATCACACTCAATTTAGTGGTCTTTAACTCTATTTTAGAGCTCTTTAACTCTGTTTTAGCACTCATTGTAGGTTATACAGTGCTCTTTGAAGATTCCACAGTGCATCTTAGTGATTCCACAACGCTCTTTGAAAATTCCATAGTGCCTTTTAAGGATTCTGTAGTGCCCTTTAAGGATTCTATAGCGCCCTTTAAGGATTCTATAGTGCCCTTTAATGATTTTGTAGCATTCTTTGCTATTTCCATAGAGCATTTCTATTTTAACGCCCTTGATGTCTATTTTAGTGCATTTTTCTATTATAGCATAGAATTTGTAAGTCTACAATTGTCATATGTAACTTAAGTAGGATTTGACTGGATCCGACGCGACTGCGGCCAGTAAGAGCTTTAAAAAAATGAATCAATCCTAGGATAGTCACTTAATTCAAAAATGAAGCAATCCTAGGATAGTCACCTCATTTTCTATTTTGGACTAAAAATAACTCCATGTCTTTGTGAAGCAATATCTTCACCTAGCATAGAAAACTATTTATTTGGGCTTAAAATTGAACTCTTGCATGCTATGATTAAATGGTGATAGGCCTATTCTCTCCCCTTAATTGGGTGATCAAAATTCCAGACTCATCTATTCTATTTCATTCAATTTTAAGCTTTGTTAAAACCTTTTAGAAGGTTTTCCATAGTGGGAAAAAGTACTCACCCTACGGGAACGACCTAAGTGGGAAAAAACTAAAGCCAAGTTTTCCAGCCCACTTTAATAAAATGCTAATGGTTGATGAAAATCCCATTCGACGGTAGTGTGCAAGATAACCATCCCCAAAGCCTTCGTTCTAAAGGTTGGGAGGTCTCCTAAGGGAGTTTATTATTCCCGCACCGAACAGAAACCCTTACTATGAACTTAGTGTAGTATCTAGCCGAAGTCAGTTTCTGAACATCATAATAATCACAGTGCAGGGGAGGGAAGAGTCTACCCCCAAGATACTCACCATATAACTTCCAAGGATCATTTTCTCAGGGGATCCGGTATCCACTTTCGTCACTCTGAATACATGCCTAGAAAAGACAAAAACATGGGCGCTCCTTCGGGGGTGACACGGCTGTGTGAGTCGATTCAGTTCTAAGATGTGGGCTGTTGATTATTATGGTGACCTACCTAAGTACTAAGAGTGAGTCTTCTTGAACTATTTGTCATGTGTAAAACCTATGAAAACAATTTTTGAAAAACATTTTGATCATACACTTAATGTTTAGTATAGGACTTAAAAACAACTATTCTACAACTTTCTTGATGTGTCTTCAAAACATTAATTAAGTAAAGATCATCCAAAACTCACAATTACATTGATTACTCTCATGTTAAGAGATTGGAATCCACAACCTTTGTTAAGAAATCCATTCTCAAATGAATCAAAAAGCTAAAGAAACCACTTAGCTACAAGAAACTATTGAAGAAAAGACAATTCTTGTACCAAAGTCGAAAGGTTTTACTTAAACATAGAACCTTAATCCATCGATATCATGATTGTGTTAGAGGTTTCACTGATGATTATGTTGTAGAACCATTATACTCATGAGCTTTCTTTCAAAGAAGAGCCCTTTCTCAAAGGCACAACCACAGTCAGCGTATTCGTTCTTCTTATATTCCCCAACCTGCAATTGAATATTCTACTTATCTGAATCAATTTCTGCAATAGAGAACTCAATCACATTAGGCATTTATCACAAATCCATCTTTTTACGAAGCTACAATCAAACTTCATAAAGTATAAAATCATTTTTTTTCTTGATCTTTTACTTAAATTCCCGCCAACAAGATTTTCATCCTTTCAATCAGGGAAAACACGAGCTAAAGACTAGAAATCTTTTAAGTCATAGAATCTTCATTCTATCCTGACTTTCATAACCATCAAAAATTGCACTATTTCATTCTTTTGATCAAAAGTTAGTAGAATTTGGGCAAAGCTTATGCTTGTTGTCACGAGATCTCGAAAGCACATAGAAAAAGATGAAAGAGAAAGTACCACAAGCAAAATGGGTGATAATAGTGAGAACGAAGAGAATCCATTTCATATTCAAGAGATAACAGAAGAAAAACTTCAAGAAGCAGAACATGATCCCCAATTCCATACTCTTATAGAAAGAATTTTAGAATGAAACAAAGAAATATATTTCCTTTCATTAGCTAATCAAGGAGCTAAGTTACCTTCTGATTTTGATATAGAAGGGATTAAAGATAATCCTGAAACTCCTAATGCTTTTAGTGCCCTTACTCAATAGATAAAAGAATTACAAGGGAAAATAAGGAAAATGCAAGGGGGTGCAACAAAGAGGTATTTTTTGGATGACATATCTCCTTATCCATTTGATAGGAGTCTTCAAATGATCTCTTTTCCAAAACATTGTGAATCCCTAAATTTGATAGGTACAATGGGAAAACTGACTCCATTGAACATGTGAGGGATTTTTGAAATATGAGTCTAGAATTCGCTTATGAAGATTCCTACTTAATGCGATTGTTTCCACAAAGTTTGGGTGGACAATCCATGGAGTGGCTTTCCAAGATCACTCCCCCCATCAAAACCTTTCAGGAGTTAATAAATTAGTTTATATCACAATACGCCTACAACATCCAACACCAGATAACCATGCTTGATCTTTGTAAAGTGAAAAAAAAAGTAGGGGAATCTTTCACTAAGTTTTTGCAAAGATGGAGAAGATTGTTTGCATGATATTCTCATCATGTTCCTGAAAAGGAAAAGATGGATATCTTCATCAATATCCTAGATCAAAAATTAAGCTACAAGCTTAATCTTCATTGTCCTCATAACATTGAAAAATTGATTGAAAACGCAATCACTATTGAAGGGGCCTTGGTCAAAAGAGGAGTAATAAAACTTAATAATCAAAGTTCATCCAACCATAACAACAATGATAAAACAAGGTTTTGGAACAGAAATAAAAATGTTGTCAATGATGGTATAGTGGATGCAAACAATCTATGAACAAGATCATCTATCTTCAACCTATCAAGTGCTCCATGAAACAACCAACAAGGAAATACCAATCAACAAGGACAAAACTCCAATCAAAAAAGAATGACCAATAAAAACAACAAGGATAATCATGGTAATTTCAATAACAATCTTGGCAATACCCAAACATCAAATCTACCAAGACATCCATTCTTTTCAAATCGACAGAATTTTACCACATTGGGTCAATCTCTTGAGTCTGCTCTCAAGGAGCTTCTCGATAATAAGGTTATCACCTTACCACCACAAATAGATTATGAGCCATGAGTCAAACCACCATCATGGAATGACTCGTATTATTGCAATTATCATCAATGTAAAGGTCATAGAACAAATAACTGTCAAGCCTTACGAAATCTAGTACAAGGTTTGATTGGCAATGGCACCATCACAATTGAAGGACATCATACCAACGACGATCATCAAGCATTCAAAGATCCTTTACCAAACTATCAAAAGGGGGAAACATCAGATACCAAAGTGAAAAGCATAAATAATGTTGTAGACAACATAATCCGCCACATCTATGCAGATAATCAGCAGGTTAATGTTATCAAAATCAAGGAAAAACAAGAATATCAATAGGTTAATGTGACTACGAGAGGACAAGAAAAAGTTGTCTTAAAAGGAAGTTCATCTATATTCCTCCTCCAAGTCATTATAATCTAATTGATCAATTGAGAAAAACATCAGCTCAAATCTCCATCCTTGAACTTCTCAAAATATCTCCCATACACAAGAATATTTTAGAAGAAGCTTTTGTAAACACAACCGTAGACACTGATCTGGATGTAAACAAATTTCAAGCCATGGTGGGACATTTTTCTTCCCCAACTTTCCTTTCATTCTCCAAAAAAGATGACACCTCCATGACACATCTGCATAATTCATTGCTTTATCTTGAAGTCATGATCCATAAACACCGAATCAGACGTGTCTTGATAGATGGAGGAGCCAGTTTAAACATTTGTACCTTAAAGCTAATACATGCCTTAGGAATATCAAAAAATTCCATTGATCCAAGAAGGAAAATAACTATCAAGGCATAGGATGATGAAGAAAGAGCTTCTAAAGGACTAATAATGCTACCTATCAGAGTGGGACCTATTGTGAAAAATACCTTTTGTCAAGTTCTAGATCATGATCTTTCCTATAACATACTTTTGGGTCATCCATGTATTCATGATATGCAGGTGGTACCATCAACGTACCATCAATACCTCAAGTTTTCATCTGATTGACAAGAAATAACTATACAAGCTAACTACAATAGTACCCAAACTTGTTCAAATCTCCAAGAAACTCAAGATGCCTTTGCGTCGCACAATAGGGAGGCTCTTAATGCCTCTTCTTCCAATCTACAAGGCCAATTGCAAGAATTGACAAAGAATCTTGATACCAAGCTACATTTAAAAGACAAAGGAGTAGGCGAATATTTTCTATCCCTTTCTAGCTTACCTCCTTCTCTGAGGTCATATGGTCAGCCAACCCTATCAAATCAAAAGATCACAACAGCTTCTACATCCCAAGCTTATGTGCCAATCACGAAGTTTGATGGAAAATTCATTAAAGCTAACACCACCAAGGAAGAAGCCAAAGATAGGGACATCCTAAGCTGGCTATACAAAGATGAAGATGAATCTGTCTTGCACATCAAGTTACCTACCGACCAATATGGCAAAGGGTATACCATCATGCAAAGAATGGGCTATAAAGGAAATGGTCCTATAGGAAAAAGAAAAGAAGGAATAATTGAGCCAATTCAACCTATTTCAATACATCCAAAAGATAAAACAAGACTTGGATATGGTAAAAATACGGAAGAGTCACCTTCACATCAAGCACAACAAACTCATGAAGAAGAATCAATTTTAGATAAACCCCATGAAGATGCCACTCTAGAAAAAAATTATGGATCAATTTTCCAATTGCAGAATGGTTCAGACACTGATTCTAATGAATATGAATGGGACACCATCAATAGCGATGAATTTTGGGGAGACAAACAAGTTGATACCATACACAAATATGCACCCATTCTCATACAAGGAGAAAGCTCGGGAACACAATCACTTGGATTTGAACCATGATATGATGATGACTCAAGTGAGGATGATTCAAATTTTAATGAGATTGATAATCAACAGGAGAACACCACCATAGACCTTTTCCATCATGAAAATGACAACCATGTCATGAATTTGACAGCTCAAGACTTTATCCAACCTAATGATCCCATACCTTTAGTCTATCTGGAACTTATTGATTGGGACAATGATGCACCTATCCATATCCCTACATTTCATGATGATGACGATATTATAAATTTCCTTTGTTCATCTAATCAACAAAACAAGTGTTCCATCGAAGAATCTCATACTCAATATTTTGATAGGGAGGGTGTCAAGTCTCTTAGCTGCAAAATAAATGAAATAAAAGATGGATCTATCAGTGAAAACCAAAAAATGGCAGTGGTAGATCACAACAAGAGAAAAACAAAGAGAGAATCTGACGGTGAAAACCTTTTTGAGGTACTGAAGGATGAGAAACTTGATAATCTTCCTAAAAATTATCAAGAAAGATCTTTTTTTTTTATTGAACCAACAGAATCAACCAACATAGGTACAACAGAGCAGCCAAAAATCTTACAACTTGCAGCATCATTAATAGTAGAAGAAGTATTGAAATTCATAGAGTTCTTGAAGGAGAATCAAATCAACTTTGCTTGGTCATATGCTGATATGCTAGGGTTAGATCCTAATCTGATAATGCATCATCTATCTATAAACACAGGGGAAAAACCTGTGAAGAAAAAACTCAGGAAAATGCATCCACATGTTGCATTATTGGTTAAAGAAGAGTTAAAGAAGCTTTTAGATGTTGAATTCATTCGATCTATTGACTATGCAGAATGGATCTCCAATATCGTACCTGTTTCAAAGCCGGACAGAAGGATTAGAATTTTTACAGATTTCAGAGATTTGAACAAAGCATGTCCCAAAGATGACTTCCCTTTGCCACGCATAGATATGATTGTTGATTTAACTGCTAGCCATGCAATGTATTCATTAATGAATGGATTTTTAGGATATAACTAGATAAAGATTGCACTTGAGGATCAAGATAAAACAGTGTTCACGTGCCCTTGGGTTACCTATTGTTGGAATGTCATGCCATTTGGGCTTAAGAATGTAGGAGTGACTTATCAAAGAGAAATGACCACCATTTTCCATGACATGATGCACACCTTCATGGAAGACTATGTGGATGACTTATTGGCGAAATCCAACAAAAGAGAAGGACATCTAGAAATCTTGTTAAAGATCTTTATCAGAATGGAGAAGTTCAATGTTTGACTCAATCCAAAGAAATGTATCTTCGGCGTTAAATCTGGAAAACTCCTGGGATACAATTTTTCAGAAAAGGGCATAGAGGTTGATCCAGGAAAAGTACAAGCTATAATGGACATGCCACCACCATGAAATATCAGTCAGCTCTGATCACTACAAGGATGATTACAATCCATCAGGAGGTTTATAGCTCAACTGGCAGACAAAAGCTTACCATTTACACATCTATTGCATAAAAATGTCCCATTCAAATGGGAGGAAAAGTGTGAAGCAGCATTTAATCAGATCAAGCAATATCTCATGAATCCACCAATTCTAATTCCACCAGTTCCAAGAAACCCCCTCATACTCTATATTTCAGCAACAAAAGTATCTTTGGGAGCGTTACTAGCACAAGAGGATTCTACAGGAAAATAAAGGGCCATATACTATATCAGCAGAACTTTAACAAGTCATGAACTAAACTACACTTTCATTGAAAAAGTTTGCCTAGTAGTAGTGTTTACTTCTCAAAATTTGCGCCACTATATGTTGGCTCATACAGTTAAGCTGATAACCAAAATTGATCCACAAAATACCTCTTAAGAAAAGCTACATTAACAGGAAGACTTGCAAAATGGGTAATGATTTTAAGTGAGTTTGACATTCACTATGTAGATCGAAGAGCTATAAAAGGACAAGTCATAGCAGATCAGTTGGCTGAAGCACCTTTACAAGAAGAAAACCTAATGCACATTGAATTTCTTGATGCGGATGTCTTCACAACAACAATTAAGAAATCATGGAAATTGTACTTTGATGGATCTTACATGCAACATGGCTCAGGCGTAGGGATTCTTTTTGTCACACCTGAAGGACATATCATTCCAAAATTATATCGGTTGATGTTTCCCTGCACAAATAACATAGTTGAATATGAAGCATTGCTCACAGGAATGAAGATAGCATTGGACTGGCGGATTATAGAGTTGCAAGTCTATGGTGATTCACAACTTGTCATAAATCAAATCAATGATGATTATTAGACTAAAGATGATAAGCTGCTACCTTAAAAGAACATGGTGGACGATTTTAAAAAGTATTTTGTGGCAATCAAGTTTTCACAAATCCCAAGGATTGATAATAAAGCTGCAGATGCAATGGCTACAATTGCTTCCTTGTTACAATTATCAGAAAATCAAAAATGGTACGAATTCTTGGTGGAACAATTGTTTTCTTCCGCCTATGATAATCCTGACACCCAAGTCATATGCCATTTAACCGGTTTTGATTCACCTTTATATGGCAAGATTTATACCTATCTGAAAAATAATATCTTATCTCCAGACTTATCCCGAAACCAAAAAAGGAATTTCATATGCCAATCATCTCGTTATACCTCGATTGCCGATATCCTTTACCGACATGGTCTTGATGGTACACTCCTTCGATGTCTTGAACGTGACGAATCTAAACAAGCCTTACAAGAGGTTCATGGTGGTATTTGTGGAACTCATTCAAGTGGTTTAACCTTAGCCAAGAAACTTGTTAGAATGGGATATTATTGGCCTACCATGGAGAGAGAATCTTTTACTTTTGTCAAGAAGTGTTCTAAATTCTAGATCCATGGGAATCTTATTCATGCACCTGCACAGGAACTGTAGCCTTTCACTCCGACATGGCCTTTTTCTCAGTGGGGACTAGATCTTGTTGGAAAAATCCATCCTTCATCATCAAATGGGTATAAATTCATCATTACAGCTACATAATATTTTACAAAATGGATTGAAGTTGTTCCTTTGATGACCGTGACCGGTAAACAAATCTCTTCATTTATCTTGAATTACATCATCTGCCGATATGGAATTCCTAATTCAATCATCACTGATAATTGGAGGCCTTTTAAGAATCAGGATGTTGATGAACTTTGTCAAAGATTTCACATCCAACACAGGTTCTCTCCACCTTAGTATCCACAAGGAAATGGTCAAGCATAAGCTTCAAACAAAACAATCTTGAAGATCTTGAAGATGGTAAATGATGTCGGTTGTGATTGGCATGTCTAGTTAAATCCATCTTTGTGGGCATACAGAACTAGCATTCGCACACCAACAGGGGCTACCCCATATGCCTTGGTATATGGAGTAGAAGCGATCTTACCATTAGAGGTTGAAATACCTTCGCTTAGGGTCTCACTGAAAGGATTGATAAATGATGAAGATTACTGAGTATCTTGTCTGCAAGAGCTGGAATTGTTAGATGAAAGATGTCAACATGTAGCTGATCATTTGAAGGGTTATCAACAAGTTATGTCCCATCGCTACAATCACAGAGTTAAACCACAGACATTTCAAGTAGGTGATTTAGTCTTGAAAGAAAATCCACGCAATCAGCAAGATAGAGAAAAGAAAGGAAAATTTGAACCAAATTGGCTTGGTCCATTTATCATCATTACAACATATGGTTTTGGAGCATATCAGTTATCTATTTCAGAAGGGGACCTATTTGAAGAACCAATCAATAGCATTCATTTGAAGAAGTTCTATGTCTAAATCATAAAAATAAGAAAAATTCCTAAAAAAAAAAATTAAAAAAAAATTCACATGATCTAAAAAAGTGCAATAAAAACAAGTGGTGAAAACTTGGCAAACATGTGCTACTTGTGATCAAAATGGGCTCCTCTATCTATTAGCTTATGTCTTGCATTCGCTTTATGACATCATCTATCCATTTCTATCATTTGTACATATCTATCATATCCATATCATGTAACGGGAATCCTTGTGTTTCATCATGGCTTGATGAAATTTGTACATATCCATCATATTTAGGCTGTGTTTACACTGGGGGCAGAAACATAGACTAAACAAGAGAGGGGCAATGAGCTTTTAGAACATCACAAACAAACAAATGACAACTTGACAAAGCACAACATACATTGACACATCAAATCAACCACAACACCAAAACGATCACTCAATGCCAATGAAATCAAACAACATGGTCAAAAAAATGTTAATCAAAACACAAACATCAATTTTGATAACCAAGTTGGATGATCTTAATCTGAATAATGTTTGGAATACTTTAGGCAAAATTTGAATTGTTGGTTGATTTTATATCATATCTCTGGAGCAATTTGATGATGTACTAAACTAGAAAAGAAAGGAAAGAGTATTATTTTTCTTTGTCTGTTGTTTTAGAGGAAATCATTAGTACTATGCAAATTGGTCGTGAGACATGCTCTACTAAGAATCATTGATGACATTTCAGAATTTGCATGGGAAACAGGTTAACTCCTGTGTGTTTATGCAAGCAATACTCAGGTCATCTCGGTTCAATTATACCTAGATGCTTGTATTATCTTGCTATATCAAAATTCATGAAAGCAATACTCAAGTCATCACTGGTGCTAACATACCCTTTGATGCTTGTATTAACTTTCAACATTTCAATGCTCTATGATGACACAAAAAGCACAAATAAGCTCACAAAATGGAAATATTGTACAGATATCCTGCATGGTTAGTATAGATTACTTTCATTTTAGAATTTACATTTGGCATTTATAGACTTTCCCAAAAGCTGGCAAAGTATCAAAGTTTCATATCTTTTGAATAAACGACATAGTATATTTGACATTCACAAAAACATCATCACATATATTTTTCATACATATTTGCATCAGAAAATAATAAAGCGCACATCATAATCTTCACATCACTTTTGTTGCATTTTCATTTTCACAACATATCATTTTGTTTGTTTCCATACATCATACATCACATCATAAATCATATCATAAGCATCATGCATAGATAAAATAGATACCCATCACATAATAAAGGTACACATACTTATCGCACAAATAAATCATCGCTGCATATCATATTATCTCAAAAATGAATGTCAAAACATACAAAGATGTCAACTATGATGACATACTATGCATCATAAAAAATGGGACCATATCAGTATGTATACAAATGTCTCAATAGGGTATCAATAAGACATCATGCAAAATGCACTATGAAGTGCTATCCTTTGATGTTGCCAGTCTCAGCTCTGTCCCAAATGCCCCTGATCCACCTACCCCTAATTCATCATGAGGTCAATCTGCATGCCTCAATCACATCTCTATCCGCCTGTACAAGCTACGAAATCAACCTCCATGTCTTTGGGAATCACTCCCATAACTACAAGACACTCAATCTCTCCTATTGAATAGGAAGAATCATCAAGTCAAAGCAACATCAATATCAAATCATCAAGACAAATCAATCAAATCTGAAAATCAATTTATCAAAATCCTGTTTGTTTTTAACAACTTTAGAAGCAAACTTATCACCAAATTATTTGTTTTTCATCATCATGGAAAACAAATTTATCAAAATCCTGTTTGTTTTTAACAACTTTAGAAGCAAACTTATCAACAAACTATTTGTTTTTCATCATCATGAAAAGAAAATTTATCAAAATCCTGTTTGTTTTTAACAACTTTAGAAGCAAACTTATCAACAACCTATTTATTTTTCATCATCATGAAAAGAAAATTTATCAAAATCCTTTTTTTTTTAACAACCTTAGAAGCAAACTTATCAGACAATTATTTTTTTATCATTAACTTGAAAGCAAATTTATCAGCTACTATTTGTTTTCCAACAACCTTGGGAACAAATTTCTCAGACAAACATCATCAAAATTGGGGCATTTTATCACATTACATAATCATAGGGGAAATTTAAGTCATCAACTTTTCATCTTACATCTTTCCACGTAATTTTCTTCACATCATCAATTTCGAACGATGAATCGACATCTTAAAAATCATAAAAATAAAAAAAAATCCAAAAAAATCTAAAAATTCAAAAAAAAATCACAAAAATCAAAATTTTATCAATTCATCATCTGAGGAGGCATATACCTGTCAACATTCGGCAATCAGCATCTTGGGAAAATTTCAAAATTCTTTGAAACAATGCGTAAAACACATTACTTCAAAGAGGGGCAAAATATATACACCTAAAAATGGTCACATCACAATAGTCTGGTAATTAATTAAATATTTTTAATATTTAATTAAATCTTTAAATTCAATCTGCGTATAAATAAATCTAAATAATTTATTCATATTGTTCATTCTTTCATTTCGATTAAATAAATAAGTTTATTAAATCATTTTTCTTATCCATTTCCTAATTAATTAAATAAACATTATGATTTATTTATATTAATTATCATATAATCTTGGCTTGAATATTTTATTCAAATAAAGATTAAGTATTCTTCTCTTCTAAAAATCTTCTAAATTTCATTCACAATTAAATATTCCAAATATTTAATTAATTCTTTTAAAGTCTATTCGCAATTAAATATTCCAAATATTTAATTAAAACTTCTAATGTCTATTCACATAAAATATTTCAAAAAAAATTTAAATCCTCAAACCTACATAACACATAAAATTAAATAAATTTATTTATTTAATTTGGATTATCTACAACAACCATTAAATAACTTCAAAACAAAAAATTAATAAATTTCTCTGTTTCTGAGCAAAGTTGTTCCCGTGGATTGAAGACAAACCTCCATTCTTCTCTCCAACCTCCCAACATCTTCCATCTTCCTCTCAACCTTTCCATCTCTCACCATTCAAATTTACCAAACAACTTCACAGCCATTGATCTTTGCCAGTCAGGCTCTTGCCTGTAAAAATCTATAAAAGGGACTATCGAGTCTCTGAAAGAAAAAAAAGAGAAGCTTGCATATAGGAAAACTATAGTCAATCAGCCTTCTAGCATCCGTAGCCTCTAGAATCATAGCATAGTATAGCTTAGCATATTAGCAATTTATATCATGGCCTATCATCCTCATATCATAGCTTCAAAAGCATTCATAATCCACAGCCCCTGTGCATAATCTACAACCCCTATGCATATCCACAAACCAACATTTCACTCCACTAGCATATAGGATAGAGAAGTATTCTCTCTTTTTGCATACTCGTTCTGTAGGTTGTCATTCTAAGAATCTTTGCTTATACAATCTGAGAGCAGCAACTTCAAGAAAATCACTAGAGATAGAGGACAATGGAACAATTCTGAAGAAGCTCTGTTTGATTTCTTTGATTTCATTCTATTTAGCTTTCTTTAGTTTAATGTTGCATTGGTGTGTTTTTGTTATCTTATTTTGATACTAACATTTCCCACACACAGTATACAATATGTAATGTTTGATATATATATTGAAAGCACATAGTATCTAGCATAGTGCATTTTATAAGCACTACATATGTGTAATGGAAAGCACATATTATAATATTGTTGTTATACATATTAAAAGTGCAATAAATAAAGTGAAGCGCATGACATAACATCGTCTTATACATAATGTTGTGGCTAAAATATGCGCATAAAGCAAAGTAAGACTAAGTCAATAAAGACTTACAACCCACACATGGAAGTAGGAATATAGTTTATATGTTGCAAGGGAATGAATGAAGATTTTAACAATTGAAATAAGTCTTTGGAAGCGCTATTATATGGGGTGCCAAAACATGAATATGTGGCACCAAATGTGAAGAATTTGAAACAAATAAGAAGTCTAAAACCTATGGCTAAATCTAGAAAAGCAATATGATAACCATAAAAATTAATCAAAGCATAGATGGTAGAGATTTGAGAGGGTAGTTGACTTGCAAACTAAATAGGAGACCTATAGAATTTCATTGTTTTCTCTTGACCAAGTAAAAGAGTCATGTTGCCTCTAATAAAGAGGTTGAATCAACCATTGGAAGAATGAGGATATCATGTGTTGCAATATAAGACTTTTATCACCTGAGTCATTGCATGTGAGCATGAAGGTGGCAGAATTGTTAGCTTGTTTGTAGCCTTTGGAAGCTCAAATTTTAGTATATATAGAGGTTCTCTCTCTATCATTTGTTACACTTCTTATTCTAATTTCTCCTTTGTTACTCTATTGCATTTTCTATGCAAGTGAATTAGAGCTTGTGATTTGGTGACTTGCTTTGTAATTTTGCAATTGTGTTGTTGAAAGAATTGGTAAAGAGGCTAGAGTTTGGAGAAGTAGCATTCATAATGGTTAAGGCTAAGTTTGGAAAGTGGCATTATCAATTGGAACTTATTATCTAGGCATGTTGATTTCTATTCCTCCATTATCTATGTTTGAAAGTTCTTTTAATTGTAAATTCCTTTGTTTGGACAAAGATTTCTTTTTAGTATGCATGATATGCTTGTTCTTATGAATCTAGTTATTTCCTATTTTTGGAATAATCTTTGAATGCATGATATGCTTGTTAATTCCTAGTGTGGAATATTCTTGTGTGATTCTTGATTGAGTCTTGAATTATTGGAACCATCTTATTTGGGAGTATATAATTTATATTATGATGAAGCATGTGTGGCTTTAATGCTATTAGAACTAAGTTTATTAAGACTATGTGGATGTTGCATGAAAAGTGAAATATGGAATATGCTGCTATCTTGATTTGTTAAGCTTTTGATGATAGGTAAACATTTATGGATAAAGAGGTTAGTAATGCAATAGGAATGATGGTATGATAGAAATGCCACCATTGATAGGTTGTGTTGTCATGCAAACCATGTTAATAGTCTATACTTGATTGTTTACTCATATCTCCTTGAAGTAGGAAAATAGTCTTTTCCCTAGGGATACGATGTATTGATTATCATATAAATATTCAATAGTAGGGTTGAGAAAGGTATTTTTTTATTACACTATAAACATATGCTTGATTAGGAGTCTATTCCTATTCACCAAATTATAGAAGAGGACTCACATTCCAACAACCCAAAGCTATGTTGAGAAGATGACTTGTAGGTGCAAAAGAACAAACTCTTCTTAGGCTAATGTCCTTCAAATTATGTACAAACGTAGTGAACATTGTAAACATGTGAATATTTGAGGTATATTGAAAGACAGGTTTTATGATTTGTTTATGATCAATTGATTGTTACATCACTTTTGATTGAGACCCTAGGTTGGGAATAACCTATTTGGTTAGGTTGTTTAGTTGATTTTGAATGAAGAAAATAGGTTGAGATTAACCTATATGATCTGATTGGTCATTTGATTGTTGATTGTATTTTTTATTAAGTCATTTATTATTGTTTTCATACTTTTGAAACAGATTCATTTAATGTTATGAAGTTATGATTACCCAAGGTGGCTAATTAGGTTATTCCTAGGGTTAAATAATCCATGGGAAAGGGAGTAACCTAGCTAGACACTAGTATTTGTAAATGTATGGTTAATATGGTAATACCTAGGGTAGAGGAATTCATTGGTAAGGGTGTAGCCTAAATAAATAGTTTGTTATAGTCTTGGATATTCTTGGGGTTAGGGTAATCCATGGTTAAAGGAATTACCTTGTTGAACATTCTGTTATGTTATCACCTTAGAGTGAATGTATGTTATGTTTATGGTCAATACCAAAGAGCTTAAGGGTGGGTGGACAAATAAATCTCACTCGAAGTACTGGGTGCTGAATTATTTGGCTATGGGATATGGTGTTGTACACCATTGCATAAAATAATTTACTATAATATTGTAATTAAATAATTTTTTAGTTGTGATGCACCTAGGTGGTGTGGATAATCACACTACGTAATTATTTTGGGACCACTTAGAGATGTTGTATTGTAACATTGTATTATTATTTAATGTGTGGGGGACATGTGATAATAATTTAATATCGAGGAAATATTAAATAAAGTGAATTCTTAGTACCCAATATTAAATAAGGGGTTAGTGGTTTTGTATTCAATAAAGTGAATTCTTAGTACCCAATATTAAATAAGGGGTTAGTGGTTTTGTATTCACATGGTTTTGTGGTATGTGGTTTTACCTTACCAATAGTTGCATTTTGTGTGAGCTTGTGTCTATAAAAGCAAACACAAATGTAGTGGTTTAAGTTGGCTGTCATTATTGGGCCTTTCATAGGAGTGCATATTTTAAGCATGGCATTGGATGTGTGGATTCATTCCTGGACACATGAGGATGCATTGGATGACTTGATACTTGATAGGTATTCATTGTAACTCTTGTATTGATTTATTTCTAAATAATATGATGGAGTATGGATGCTTTTGGAGGCTAGGTTTTCCCCTCTTGAGGGCTTACCTAGGGTATATCTTGTGTTATCTTGTGGCTTGTCTATTTGATCTATGCATTGTGGTTACTTGTATGCATGCTTATGGGTTATGTAGGAAATGGATTAAGATCATGGTTAAATGCAATATTTCCTAACAAGTGGTATAAGAGCTTTCATGGTTGAAGAATTTTTGTTATAACCCTAGTTTGAGAGTTTTTACAAAGTTGACGTAATGGACATGCATGTAGGGTTTGAGGAATTACAAGATATGGAACACATATTGCAAATGTTTGTATACAGATTTGGGATTTTGGGTTGTCAAGATTTGTTGGTTTCATTGTCGATCTGAAGTTTTCCAATTTTGGGTGAAAGAAGGTTTCTTGGTTTGAGTTTTCATATGAGGGTTTTGTAGGGGAAGTTTCATAGATGGCCTCTTGAGACAAAATGGACCTAATGGTTGGATGCATGTTGGCCAAGAGATGAAGATTGATATAAAATTAGACCTATTTTTTTTAAATGAAAAAAATGCAAAAAAAATTTAGTCGTACAATCTTTTCGGCTGCCCAATTTCACCATGTGCAAAAATAAAAAATATTCGGCCTATTTTGAATGTCAGCATAAAAAATTATATATGTATGGAGGGTCTATAGGCCCCCCGCCCGATTTTCTTGTCACAGTACCGATAGGTATTGATAGTACCAATCGGTACTAGCAGTACTTGCTGGTACTCCCTCAGTCGGCAGGACTGCCATCATCGGTGGGGTTAAACCCCAGCATCAACTCCCCTATTTGACATAAATCACCTTAATTTTTTTAATAAAATTAAATTTATTTTTTAAATTCCACTAATAAAATTCAATATGCTAGATTTCAAACAATAATAAACCAAAATGTATATGGTGGCGGGTCTAGATGGGAGACATAAGGGTTTTTCGAAAATTTGATAATTAAACCAAGATTAATATTTCCATCAGGTCTGCATGAAAGTAGGGAGAAAAATTTTATTTTTGAAAATTAAATCATATTTAAACTGGATTTGAAATCCATCACTAGCTAGCCACCACCAAAGCACCACCCCAGCAGGTCTAATAGTACATTTTATAGCAGTTTTTTTTCAAACGCATGTAACTTTTGCCTAGTATGTATTTTTTTCAACTTCTTGTAGTCATCGGAAAGCTCTTTCCATATTATTCACTATAAAGTTGGTTTGGTTCCCTTATTTTTCCATTTTAACACGTGTTTTGGTAGCCTAGAAGTCAGATGTTCTTGTTTTCACTATTTTGAGCATAACCTTTACATATAGAGTCAAATTTTTGATTTCGAAGAGGAGTTAGAGAGAATTTGTAGTGTACTATACAATGGTTCATATTGTTAATCAGTTTGAGGAGCATGATGAGCTTGGTACTTGTTTGATCACTTGTAGGAGCTTGAGATTCAAGGTGTGATTGTGTGAGCATCTGCCAAACCTTGAGGGAGTACATATTTTTATATGTTATTTATGATGCTACATCTAATTATTAGATTGGTGCTTCCTGGTACAGGTTTACATGTGTTTCTCAGTGATGTACTTTGATGGTGACAAGTACACAGGTTGTCTTTAGTTATGAGGAAATGGTTGGATATGTTTTGAGACTTGGAGTCTCATATGGGTGATGGTTGAGTGCATGTACATCGATGGTTGTGCTTATGGTGTCATGGATATGTAGGTACATTTGATGCATTGGCACAACATGATCATGTATGTGGTTATTTGGTTGTGATATAGTTTTATGTTAGGAGATTGTTCTTATCTTCTTGATGCTTATTTGGTTCCTTGACTATGATTATTTATTTGTGGACATGGTGGGACAAATCAGATTTGTGGTTGAGTCTTGATGTCTTTAGGATTATCTTCTTTGAAATCTTGGTATATAGGTTACTAATGTGATGGTGAGTTTGCATGTTTCAGTGGTTTGGATCTATGAGTTATGTAACTTGTAGGTGTGTACAACCTATTGGCTTGTAGTGTGATAACTCAAATGTGTATTGTCTATATCCACCAGGTTTGATTCATTGTTGTTGCAAATTTATTAGTTGGCCTTGTCTATGGTCATTTGTGCATTGGTATGTTGTTCCGGGATTGAGAGGATGGATGATTTGAGTACTTGATTAGCCGGTTCATGGGACTTGTAGTATGTGCTTTGATCACTATGTCATGATATATTTTACATTCAAATTTGTGTCCCAAACCCTTTTGAAACTCTCTAGAATTGTTATGTGACCACAAACTAAATAAGATTGAGTTTATGCAGTCTCAAGATTCATTGGGTCACAAACTACCATAGCATCTTTGGCTTCCTTTAATGCACTCACCATTATTTCAATCTTTGGACCAATTAGTCCTTTGGGTTCACATCCTCTTCCTACAATCCTGTCATTTTCATTCTTCAAGATTCTTATTTTGTCAAGTTGAGATATTACTTGACCTTCTTGCTTGCCAACATCACCAGCTAATGGATCAAAAGCATCAAAAATGGTAGCCAATTGCTTTTCAAGATCCTTCACCCTCTTATCATTGTCTTTAGTAAATTTGGATAGAATCAAACATGACTTATAGGCCTTTCCACCTTCAGATAAAGAACCTTGAATATTCTCCATATAAGTGGCTAATAGAGTTTTATCCTTAGCAATCACTTCTTTCAACCAACTAAATATTTTTCCATCAAAATCCTTCTGCACTTTAACCATGGCTGATTTTTCAAGAGACTCGAAATGAGTACTTACAAAATTTATGAGCTTCTTTAGTTCACCAAAAGAGGAATCAGAGGGATCCTTAACATGAGTTGGCTTAATTTTCTCTAGAATTCCAGATGCAAGACTTAATAATTCACTATCCTCAATGTGAGACTTCATAATCTTCTCACTGGCCTTATCTTGTGCAAATGATATGACCTTCATTATCTAAATTGGGGACAAGGTGGATAAATTGATCGAGCCTTCAACCAATTCAAGATTAAATTCTTCCTGTTGTTCCACCAAATATTTCTTCACTGCCTTGGTAGTGTCTCTTGCTTCCACTGGGATTTCCTTAACCTAAACCTTTTCTTCTTTTTCAACTCTTGGTTCTTTAGTAACTGTTTCTTGATTATCTTTAGGAGCTTCAAATTCTTCACTTGCCATTTCCTTTTCTTCAACTAATACAACCTCAGGAACTTCAGTCTCCATAGGTACTTTTGTATTACCCACATTAGGAGGAATTTGATTATCCTTAGTATCTACATTCATCTCCTCATTTACTGGATCAGATACAACATCTTAAAAATTTGCTTCTTCAAGATTGATCTTGTTCTTTGATAGAAATGCTTCCAGGATTTTCTTGGTTTCATCAGCAACAACACCAGTTTCACTGATCATAAGCTTTTTCACCCTTATTTTTCTTTTGAATTCCTTATTGGATTTTTCCAAATTGTATTCATCTCCTCAATAGACATTTTCAAACATAATTCTGCAAGAATTCTCTTTCTCATATGCTCTTCTTCTATCCTATCATTTACTCTTCTTGACTCCAAAAAATCATACAGACTCTAACATAAACCAGACATAATTTCAACAAGAACTTTGTTGAAAATATTCAGATATTTTATTGTTGCCTCTTCAAGAATTCTTTGGATTGATTCATCAAACATTTCATACCATTTGCAGAGTGGCTTGAGATTTCCATCTTGACAACAACATTCTCAACTCCTTCAACTGTCATACCTGGTTTGTCAATATTTTCCTTCTTCTTTTCCTTTTCTTCCTCACTGGAAGATTTCCTCTTAGTTACCTTGATAGCCTGAGTTCCAGTAGCCTTCATTTCTTTCACAACTTCATCTGACTCAATCTCCTCATCTTCTAAGACAGCTTCACAGGTTCTTGTGCTCTTGTTCTTCTTCCTTCGATCAAAAGCATTGTCTTGAGTTTGCACTGGCTTGGTTGCAGGAACAGATAGGGATGAAGAAGTCCTTGTTGATCTAGTACAGGAGGAGGATCCTCCTGGACTAGCAGATTTGGTTCTTGCTAACTCTTTTCTTGCTTCAACTTCATCTCTCTTCCTTTTAGCTTCTCTTACTGCTTCTATAGATATTCTCATACTCTATGCAAAGATTTCCACTTCTTTCCTTACTCTTCTAACTATCTTTGGCTTCTGTAATTCCTCATAGACTTGCATGCTCTTTTCTGCATAAGTTCCAAACTTTTCTTCTGCTAGATCCAGAGGCATGCTCAACAAATGTTTTGCATACATCTTCAAGATGTTCTCCTCGACTTCATATCCCATAGGCATAATCCATATCATTCTGGGATCAACAGCTTCCATATGGCATTGACCAATATCTACCATGAAATAGATTGTAACTTTGTACTTCTCTACATTTGAGGTAGGAATTCTTTCTCTTGCATGCATCATATTCTAAATTTTTTTGAAGTACCCCTAGAGGGCAGTATTTTTGGTCTGTCAATCACCAATTCCAAATAATATATCTCTTATTTGAACAACTACAGGCTGATTACTTTTCCAATGAACTTTCCCAATAGTCAGAACCTCACTCATGAAATCAATGAACAAACACATCAACAAATTACCATATTTAAAAGATTTCTTCTTGTCTTTCTTAATCTTACCTAGATTCTCCAATAGCTGACTTCTAAGTAGCTCAAACAAGTCATAATCTACATTTTATTTTACCATCTGATAGGCTACATAAATGGTTGTACCAGATATTGAATTATCCCACATAGAGTGGTAGACCTTGTAGCTAATTACCATCAATGCAAATTTCAAATCCACTTCAACAATATCTTCGATTGGCATTGCCCTTCTATCAAATTGTGCACCTGTTGCATCAATAACCTTCTGATTCTTTATAGATTTCAAGATATTCAGTCCACAAGAGGAATTTAGACCTATGAAAATTCTTATAGCCTCTTTCATAATGTTAAAAGGTATATTCAACCACATGAACTTGGCATGAAATTTGGTTTAAAATATATCGGACCCATTCACTTTGCTCAAATATGGGAAATTTCACAAACTGTACATGTGAATTTCTTCTCTTCTAGTGTTTTGTATTCTCTCTGAATAGTGAAGTCCTCTCCAATTATATGGTTGTAATACAAATTCAGCATTTGTGAGCTCCCTAACTCTTCAATATTAGCATGTATATAAGAACTAATGTCTTCAGTATGCAAGACTTCATATGGTACAAACGGAAATGCACCTAGGGGCTCAGTCTCAATAGAATTGAAAGGATGCCACTTGAACTTTGGACGGGGTCTATGCTTGACTTCAACTACCAATGGAGTGGCCATTTGTAAAAATTCACAAATTCAAAGGTTTTTTTGATAAATACCCTTTTGTCGGATCAAAGTTTGATCGTTGAATCTTCTTCACACTTGAATCTCGCTGTAATTCAACAAATTTTGCCCTAGATCTCTCCAAACTTGTTTTCTCCAAAATGGAAAGTGAAAAATGAAAGATAAAAATGTTTTTTTCTCGTTCGTATAACTAACCCTTTTTGTCACAATAAATGCTTTTACCCTAATTCATTTGGTTACCCTGTTTCCATGCATTGAGATAGGTAATTCTTCAGTGGATCTCCAATACTGTAAAATACTTTCTCCAATTGGTTGAACAAAATCTAAAAGGCATCTATGCACTTACTAGACTTATCCACATTCTAGTGTTACTTACCAGTAGGGGGTTAAGATATTTTCTTGACAACAACTCCCCCTAGGCCAAAGGCCTAAAATTAATTCCAAGAGGAATTACTAGAAGTAGATTCTTGTGCTTGCACATTTCCTTCAACAGAGGGATCCTTCTTCACCCATTTCTTCCGTATTTCCCTCCTAATCACATCTGTAGTGACTTTACCTTTTCCCTTAACATCATACTACATGTTTTGTTTTACTGGACCTCTTCTACTCCAACAAGATCTAGAAGTGTGGCCAAATTTTTTGTAGTTGTAACACAAAATTTCTTTGTCTAGACCTACTATTCCGCTAAGTTTTCCTTGATCTTCATTGGTTAACAATATGCCCAAGTCTATTGCATGCATAACATCTGACATATCTATGAAATTTGTTCATCACATTTCTACATTCATTTGACTTATGACCAAACTTATTACAATTAAAGTACTGACTTGAGAATGATTGTCCACTTGGATTCATCCTGCTTCTACACTGAGAAGTCATATGACCAAATTTATTGCAAGAAAATAGTAACCATTGAATCTTTGAGCATTTGGTTGTCTTACCAGATTCCTTCTAGCTCCATTCATCCAATTTCCTTGCCTGAAACTCCCTTGTCCAAATTTCCTTTGTCCAAATTTGAAACTTTCTCCTTCTTCATAGCCAAGACCTCACTTGTTACCATCAGTCCTCTAACCTCTTATCAGTTCATCAAGCTTGGCAGAGCTTTCTTTGAATTTCTCCTTGCACTCATTCGTAGTAGTAAGCTCATTTTTGAGATCATCAAGTTGTTTTTCAAGCACTTCCTCATTGTTTTTGGATTGTTCCAATTTATTTTCTCCAATCAGTTACATTCTTCAGACTTTTCTTTCAAGGATTGAGCAAGCCTTTCTTCATTCTTCCTTCTATCTTCAATTTCCTTGGTCATTTTCATCATGATAGATTCAATCTCATGCTTCAGGAAAACATTTTCTCTAGAGAACTTTTCACATTCTTTAGTTTTCTCCTTCAAGGCATGACTTAGCTATTCATCTTCCATGCTTCTATTCTTCTACTTAAGCTGATCACATAATTCCTTTATTTTATCCCTTCATTCATTGATTTTGTCTTTCAATGGTTGAATGAATTTCTCTGCATTCTAAAGATTTTCCTATAGTTCCTAGTTCTCAGATTTTGACTGGTCAAGATCATCTAGGGCTACCAAAAGTTGTTCTTGAAGACTGCTTGTATCCATTGAAAACACTTTCCAAGATCTCCACAAGCTGTTAGACTTCTTTTGAGGAACTAGCTCGGATACCAATTGTTGGACACAAGCAACACTGAGAGGGGGGGTGAATTAGTGTTTTGCAAAAATTAACTTTATTGTTTTGATCTTTAACACACTTAAAAAATTCAACCAAGATAAATATGCAAGAACAAAAATCTAACAACCACAACACCATAACACAAGGATTTTTATGTGGAAACCCTGTGAGGGAAAAAACCACGGTGGATGTCCAATCCACAATATGATTTGAGTGTACTCAAAAGAAAGATTACAATGTGGGAATGCACTTGCATTCAAGTGCACTACTTAGAGCTCACTACTCAAAATAGAAATGCATACCGCCTTACAAAAAATTGGATTAAATCCAAGAGAATGAATTAAAAGAGTACTGCAAATGCTTGATTACAGTTCTGGTTAGGCTCAATAATCGATATTCTATCCTTCTGACTAATTCCTCACTTTTGCTCTGTTCTACTCTAACTCGTATCACAAAATATTTAATACACAAGTGAAACTATGCATAATCGCTCAATCACCCTTCTGATATTCGCAACACACATTTAAACACCTTATTCACACACTAAAATCATGTAATTGACCATTTACATATAATCACAACTAAGAATTTAATCGCAACCTGTCAACTTCAATAAAACTTAAGAATATTTACAACTATCGGCTCAAATCATGAATAATATTCAATGTGCATCCACAACGGTCATCCACAACTTAGCTCAGACCCAAAACAAGATGCTCGAACACAAAAAAAATTGAGTAAACACTTCTTGAATATCCACAACACTTTATATCATCTAGGTCAGCCATAAAACACTGATGAACAAAAAGATATCCAACTGGATCTCCAGACTTGCACACAACTTGATATGAGGCACTGGGATTTTTGAACAATACAAGACATACATTGATTAACCTCCCATAAGATCCACAACTCAAAATAACAACAGAAATTATGTATGAGAATAGAAGAACACAAAACTAATGGATGCTCTATTCTTCCTAGACTGTCCTCAATCTGTCTTACAGTAGGAGCAAATGATAACATGCGGATCCAATCACCAACTAGGGTTTCCATCAATGAAAACACTAGAAAAAATTTGTAGTGTCTCTTGCCAACAATCTCCCCCTTTGGCATTGATGGCAACACTTAGTGAAAAATGACTAAGTGTCAAATTAGTACCAACATGAATTACATTACCACTTCAAAAATTCAAAAATAATCTTCAATCTCAGCTCAGAAATGCAACTCCACCTAAGATGAATATACATTTTTTATTGTACAACTCTCCCCTTTTGACATCAGTGGAAAAACTGGGGAAACATAATTTCAAAAATATATAGGCATGATCTTGTTACTTACACAAATTTGAAAATATCTACAAAATCTCTCTTCAACATGCTCAAATTTGTGCCCCAAACCCTTTTGAAACTCTCCAAAATTGTTATGTGACCACAAACTAAATAAGATTGAGTTTCTACAATCTCAAGATTCATTGGGTCACAAACTACCATAGCATCTTTGGATTCCTTTAATGCACTCACCATTATTTCAATCTTTGGACCAATTAGTCCTCTGAGTTCACATGCTATTCCTACAATCCTATCATTTTCATGCTTCAAGCTCCTTATTTTTTCAAGTAGAGATATTACTTGACCTTCTTGCTTGCCAACATCACTCCCTATCGTATCAAAAGCATCATAAATGGTAGCCAATTATTTTTCAAGATCCTTCACCCTCTTATCATTTTCTTTAGTAAATTTGGACATAATTAAGTTACATGACTTATAGGCCTTTCCACCTTCAGATAGAGAGCCTTGAATATTCTCCATACAAGTGGCTAACAAATTTTTATCCTTAGCAATCACTTCTTTCAACAACTAAATAATTTTCCATCAAACTCCTTCTGCACTTTAACCATGGCTGATTTTTCAAGAGACTCGAAATGAGTACTTATATAATTTAAGAGCTTCTTCAGTTCACAAAAAGAGGAACTAGACGGATCCTTAACATGAGTTGGCATAATTTTCTCTAGAATTCTAGATGCAAGACTTAATAATTCACTGTCCTCAATGTGAGACTTCAAAATCTTTTCACTGGCCTTATCTTGTGCAAATGATGTGACCTTCATTATCTGAATTGGGGACAAGGTGGATAAATTGATTGGGCCTTCAACCAATTCAGGATCAAATTCTCCTTTTTGTTCCACTAGATATTTCTTCACTACCTCGACAACGCCTCTTGCTTCCACTGGGATTTCCTTAACTTGAACCTTTTCTTCTTTTTCAAAATTTGGTTCTTCAGTAACTGTTTCTTGATTGTCTTTATGAGCTTCAACTTCTTCACTTGGCATTTCCTTTTCTTCAACTAATACAACCTTAGGAACTTCAGTCTCCATAGATACTTCTATATTACCCACATTAGGAGCAATCTGATTATCCTTAGTATCTACATTCATCTCCTCATTTACTGGATCACATACAACATCTTCAACATTTTCTTCTTCAACATTGATCTTGTTCTTTAACAAAAATGCTTCCAGGATTTTCTTGGTTTCATCAACAACAACACTAGTTTCACCAATCATAAGCTTGTTCACCCTTATTTTTCTTTTGAATTCCTTCTTCTTTTTTTCTAGGAGTGAATTCATCTCCTCAATAGACATTTTTGAACATAAGTCTGCAAGAATTCTCTTTCTCATATGCTCTTCTTCTGTCCTAGCATTTACTTTTCTCAACTCCAAAACATCATATACAATCTTAGGTAAACTAGACATAATTTCAACAAGAACTTTGTTGAAAATATTCAGATGTTTTATTGTTGCCTCTTCAAGAATTCTTTGACCTAGTGATTCATCAAACATTTCATACCATTTGTAGAGGGGCTTGACATATTCATCTTTGACAATAGCATTGTCAACTTCTTCAACTGTCATACCTGGTTTGTCAATTTTTTCCTTCTTCTTTGCCTTTGCTTCCTCACCAGAAGATTTCTTCTTGATTACTTTGGTAGCCTAAGTGTTGGTAGCCTTCATTTCTTTCACAACTTCATCTGACTCAGTGTCCTCATCTTCTGAGACAAATTCATAGGTTCTTGTTCTCTTGTTCTTCATCCTCTTACATGAAGCCTTGTCTTGAGTTTGCATTGGCTTGGCTGTTGGAGTGGATAGGGATGGAGAAGTCCTTGTTGATCCAGTACGGGCAAAGGATCCTGCCAAACTAGCAGATTTAGTTCTTGTTGACTCTTTTCCAACTTCAGCTTCATTTCTCTTCCTTCTTTCTTCTCTTACTACTTCTGTAGATATTCACATACTTTCTACAAAGACTTCCACTTCTTCCCTTACTCTTTTGACCATCTTTGGCTTTTGTAATTGCTCAGGGACTTGGATTCTCTTTTCTACATAAGTTCCAAACCTTTCTTCTACCAGAACTAGAGGCATGCTCAACAAATTTTCTACGCACATCTTCAAGATGTTCTCCTCGACTTCATATCCCATAGGAATAATCCATATCATTCTGGGATTAGTGGCTTCCATATGGCATTGATCAATATCTACCATGAAACAGACTGTATCTTTGTACTTCTCTACAATTGAGGTATGAATTATTTCTCTTGCATGCATCATATTCTGAAAAATTTTAAGTACCCCTAGAGGGTAGTATTTTTGGTCTATCAATCACCAATTCCAAACAATATATCTCTTATTTGAATAGCTATAGTTTGATTACTTTTCCAATGAACTTTCCCAACACCTGAAACCTTACTCATGAAATAAAAGAATAGAAACAACAAAAAAATACCATTTTTAAAAGAGTTCTTGTTTTTCTTAATCTTACCCAAATTCTCCATTAGTTGACTTCTAAGCAATTCACACAAGTCATAATCTGCATTTTCTTGTACCATCTGATAGGTTGCATAAATGGTTGTACCAGATACTGAATTATCCCAGCTAGAGTGGTAGACCTTGTAGCCAATGACCATTGATGCAAATTTCACATCCACTTCAACAATATCTTCGATTGTCATTGCTCTTCTATCCAATTGTGCACCCGATGCATTAGTAACCTTTTGATTCTTTACAAATTTCAAGATAGGCAATCCACCAGAGGAATTTAGACCTGTGATAGCACTTATAGCCTCAAATATGGGAAATTTCACAAACTGTGTGAACTTCTTCTCTTCTAGGGTTTTGTATTCTAGCTTAATAGTGAAGTCCTATCCAATTATATAGTTGGAATACAAATTCAGCATTTGTGAGCTCCCTAACTCTTCAATATTAGAATGTATATAAGCCCTAATGTCTTTAGCATGCAAGACTCTGTACGGTACAGACAAAAAAACACCTAGGGGCTCGATCTCAACAGACTTGAAAGGATGCCACTTGAAATTTGGATGGGGTCTATCCTTGAATTCAACTACCAATGGAGTCGCCATTTTTTACAAATTCATAGGTTTTTTCGATAAATACCTTTTCATTGGATCAAAGTTTGATTGTTGAATCTTCTTCACACTTGAATCTTGTCGTAATTCAACAAAGTTCGCCCTGGAGCTCTCCAAACTTCTTTTCTCCAAAGTGCAAAGTGACAAATGAAAGATAAAAATGACTTTTTATCATTCACACAACTAACCCTTTTTTTTGCAATAAATTCTTTTACCATAATTCATTTGGTTACGGGTATGTGCAGGATCATGATGGGCCAAAAAGTTATGATATGATGGGTATGTGTAGGGTATGTGGCTGACGACTTTTTTTTAATGGAAAAAGGTTTTTAAAGGAGATTCTCAACTTTCCACCAATATAAATTATGCTTTACTTTGAATTAAATTAATAATTATTATTCATTTTCTATTTGAATTACGACTAAAGTCCTGATTCATAGGTTGATTGAAAAACATCTATATCTTTCAAATGGTATCACATTTTTTGAATCCAAAACATGTGTCACATTCTATAGGATTAAAAAAAAGAATTTCATGAAGTTTTGACCAAGTTAAGGTGGTCAGACATGCGAGTTTTTATATTCTTTAAAAGTTGTAATAAAAAATTCATAATTAATTATTTAGTTGGAAAAAAATTACAAAAAATATACATCGTGCATAGGAACATGATTCCTCTACTTTTATCTAAAATCTTATAAAAAAATATTATCATTTTATTGTGGTTAGGGTGGTTAGATAGACACCTACTTATTTTTTCCTTGAAATTTAAGTACTACTGCATTGAAATTTTAAATTTTCACCAAATAGATTTAAAAGAAAAAAACTACTTCTTTAGAAACTACATTCCATTTGCTATAGATTCTATTCTTACATATTTTTGAAATAATATAGATAACTTATTCAAATTTTTACGTCATGTTGCCTAACTCTGATTTTTCTTAATTTTTTGCCACTTAAGGGCCTATTTTTTCCATGATGATCCTACACATACCCTTACCCTGTTTACATGCACTGAGATAGGTAATTCTTCTATGGATCTCCAATACTGTAAAATACTTTCTCCAGTTGGTTGAACAACATATGAAAGGCATCTATGCACTTACTAGACTTATCCACATTTCGGTGTCAGTTACCGGCAGAGGGTTAAGAGATTTTCTTGACAGCTCCCCCTAGGCCAACGACCTAAAATTAATTCCTGGAGGAATTACCAAAAGTAGATTCTGGTGCTGACACATTTCCTTCAATAGATGGATCCTTCTTCACCCATTTCTTCTACATTTTCCTCCTAATGACATCTGTAGTGACTTAACCTTTTCCCTTAACATCCTGCTACATGTTTTATTTTACCAAACCTCTTATGCTCCAATAGAATCTAGCAGTGTGGCCAAATTTGCTGCAGTTGTAACACACAACATTTCTCTATCTATACCTACTGTTCCACTGAGTTTTCCTTGATCTACATTGGCTAGGAATATGCCCAAGTCTATTGCATGCATAACATCTAACATCTCTATGAAAGTTGTTCATCACATTTATGCATTCATTTGACTTATGACCAAACTTATTACAATTAAAGCACTAACTTGAGAATGATGGTCCACTTGGATTCATCTTGCTTCTACACTGAGAAGCCATATGACCTAATTTTTTGCAAGAAAAATAGTAGCCATTGAATCTTTGAGCATTTGTTTGTCTTACCAGATTCCTTCTAGCTCCATTCATCTGATTTCCTTGCCTAAATCTCCCTTGTCCAAATTTCCTTTTTCCAAATCCATAACTTTCTCCTTCTTCATAGCCAAGACCTTGCTTGTCACCATCAGTCATCTAACCTTTGATTAGTTCATCAAGCTTGGCTAAGCTTGCTTTGAATTTCTCCTTGTACTCATTTGCAGCAATAAGTTCATTTTTGAGATCATCAAGTTGTTTTTCAAGCACTTCCTCATTTTTTTTGGATTGTTCCAATTCATTTTGTCCAATCGGCTTTATTCTTTAGATTTTTCTTTCAAGGAATGAGCAATATTTTCTTCATTCTTCCTTCTATCTTCAATTTCCTTGGTCATTTTCATCATGATATATTCCATCTCATGCTTCAAAACAACATTTTCTCTAGAGAACTTTTCACATTCTTTTATTTTCTCCTTCAAGGCATGACTCAGCTATTCATCTTCCATGCTTCTATTCTTCTTCTTATGTTGATCACATAATTCCTTTCTTTTCTTCCTTGATTCATTGATTTTGTCTTTCAATGACTTAATTAATTTCTCTGCATTCTCAATATTTTCTTGCAGTTCCTGATTCTAAGATTTTGACTAGTCAAGATCATCTAGGGCCACAAAAATTTGTTCTTGAAGATTGCCTGTATCCATTAAAAACATTTTCCAAGAGCACCCCAAGCTATTATACTTCCTTTGAGGAACTAGCTCTAATACCAATTGTTGGAAAGAAGCAACACTAAGAGGGGGGTGAATCAGTGTTATGCAAAAATTAACTTTATTATTCTGTTCTTTAACCCACTTAAAACATTCAACCAAGAGAAATATGCAAGAACAAAAAGCTAACAACCAAAACACCATAACACAAGGATTTTACGTGGAAACCCTGTTAGGGGAAAAACCACGGTGAATGGCCAATCCAAAATATGATTTGAGTATACTCAAAAGAGATATTACAATGTGGGAATGCACTTGCATTCAGGTGCACTACCTAGAGCTCACTGCTCAAAATAGAAAGGAACACTACCTTACAAAAATTTGGATTAGATCCAAGAGAATGAACTGAAAGAGTAGCATCTACAAATGCTTGATTACAGTTCCGGTTAGGCTCAGTAGTCAATCTTCTATCCTTCTAACTAATTCTGCACTTTTGCTTTGTTATACTCTAACTTGCATCAAAAAAAATTTAATGCACAAGTGAAACTATGCATAATCGCTCAATCACCCTTCTGATATTCATGACACACATTGACACAGCTTATTCACACACCAAAATGATATCATTGATTTTTTATATATATTCGCAACTAATAATTTAATCGCAACTTGTCGGCTTCAATAAATCTTAAGAATATTTACAACTGCCAGTTCAAATCATGAATAATATTCAATGCACATCCACAACGATCATCTAAAACTTAGCCCAAACCCAAAACAAGATGCTCAAACACAAAATTTTTTGAGTAAACACTTCTCGAATATTCGCGACACTTTATATCATCTGGGTCAGCCACAAAACACTGCTGAACAAAAAGATATCCAATCGGATCTCTAGACTGGCACACAACTTGATACGAGGCATTGAGATTTTCGGACAACACAAGACATACATTGATTAAACTCCCATAAGATCCAAAACTCAAAATAAGGACATAAAATATGTATGAGAATCAAAGAATACAAAACTATCAGATGCTTTGTTCTTCCTAGACTGTCCTCAATCTTTCTACTGGTAGGAGAAAATGATGATGTGCGGGTCTAATCAATGACTAGGGTTGCCATCAATGACAACACCATAAAAAATTTGGAATGTCTCTTTCCAATAGATTCTAGATTAGAATTTGGCATGGTAAATGTGTTCTCTTGATACCAGGATGTTTGCATTGGTGCATGTGATCTCTTTAGAGGAGATGGTTAGATCGTGTTGTCATGATAGGTTTATGATTCTACAGTTGGAGCTTTGACATTGATCATGGTAGTTCTCTTTGTATTGAGTACATTGATCATTTTCTTGATTAATTCATGATGGTGCTATGTTGTATTTATAGTTTGGCATGCATGATTGGCTACAGCTGCCTATGGATACTTAGAGATGTAGGTTATGGTTGGAGTTCTCTTGTGATTGTTACTTTTTGGAGGTTTCAATAGGAAGACTGAAGAGCTTTCACCTAGGTATGGACATGATGGAATGATGGAATGATAGAGGAGATTTTTCTTGGAGTGATTCATGTGACTTGGTTATCTTGGATGAGCATTCTCATTCCCCACTCTTGGTCTACTAAAAAAATTATCATTTGAGAGGTATTTTCCCATTATATCTTTAAGATGTGTTATGGTTTGTGCTTTGATTCTCATGGGATTGAGTTGATTCATGTTGATTGATTGTGGAGACTCATTTTGGGATTGTTTATCATGAGTTTATGTTCTTAATTTTTCATAGATATGGATCTTGAGCTATGGATAGATAGCTTTGGAGGATTCATTTGGAGGGATGTTATGGCATGGTTATCTCCTTATGCATTTGAGTTTATGATATCATTCTTTGGTGAGGATTGTTAGGAGATGGTTTATGGGCTGATTTATAGATTTGGGGATGGTTACTTTGAGTTTGATCTTCTTGATTAGAGAGGCTTATATCCATGTTGGTATTGTTACATTAATTCATATGTTGTACTTGGTCTATGAGATTGAGTGTTATGAATGTTGTTGAGGCTTTCAATTTGGGGTTGTTAGGAGATCATACTTGAAACACCATTACACTTTTGAGGTGTTGGTATACGGACATGTTATGGTTTACAAGTCTTCTCTCTTCATGGTTCTTTCCTAGATATTCATATTCATATGATTTGGGGAGGATGGTGGCAACATGTTGTGAGAGATTATGCAACTCTTTGGTTTGCCTATGTGGATCATTGTTATTGTTCTTGGTACTTCATGCTTTGATTTACTTATCACACCTTGATATATTGTTGATTGGTAGAATTTACATTCTTTGAGATTACCTATGCAGTGGGAGTTCTTGGATATGTATGTTTTTCATTGGCAGGTTTGATACAGGGAGCTTGATTGTAGTCTATGGGTTGCATATGTTCTTGGCATGAGTTTACTAATATATTGATACCTTGGAGGTATGCATGGTTGGATGTATTAGCATGTGTTGTGGATGTTATTTCTGATCATGTGGGTTTTTTCAGTTGACATCATCTTAGTTGGAGCCTTTGTTATCAATTGGATTTGACGCTTGTGTTCTTGGATTGGTGCATCTTCACTTTTGCATGTTCCTTTTCTTCCATAGGTGACATGTTGGAGGATGAGAGGAGTTCTTGATTGAGATGGTGGTCACTTTGTTCTTCTTGCAGGTACCTTAATGGAGCATGATAACATTGTGGAGGTTCATATGGTTTCATGTATGGCTATGATGATGTATTCCATATATTGATCCCTTATGCAATGTATACAATAAGTGGGAGAATGTTGGGATATGGTGTTGTACACCATTGTATAAAATGATTTATTATAATATTGTAATTAAATACTTATTTAGTTGTGATGCACCTAGGTGGTGAGGATAATCGTACTAGGTAATTATTTGGGGACCACTTGATGTTGTATTGTAACATTGTATTATTATTTAATGTGTGGGGGACATGTGATAATAATTTAATATTGGAGAAATATTAAATAACTTGGGAAGTTTTAGTACCCAATATTAAATAAGGGGTTAGTGGTTTTCTATTCACATGGTTTTTTGGTACACAGTTTTACCTTACCACTAGTTGTATTTTGTGTGAGCTTGTGTCTATAAAAGGAAACACATGTGTAGTGGTTTAGGTTGGCTGAGTGGGTAGGCTATCATTATTGATTCTATTTGAGGAGTGAAAATGTGAAGCATGGCATTGGATGTGTGGATTCATGCTTGGAAACATGAGGATGGATTGGAGGGCTTGATGCTTCATAGGTATTTATTGTAACTCTCGTATTGCTTTATTGCTAAATAATATGGAGTATGGATGCTTTTGTAGGCTGGATTTTTCCTTTGAATTGATTTCCTAGGGTGTATCTTGTGTTATCTTGTGGCTTGTATATTTGATCTATGCATTGCAGTTACTTGTATGCATGTTTATCTCTCATGGGTTATGTAGGAAATGGATTAGGATCATGGGTTAAATGCAATATTTCCTAACAAGTGTAAGTAGACACTATTTACATGTTAGTTTAATGTGATCCATGATTGCATTCTAGGCAGGGAAATTAATGTATGGTAGCTCTAGATATGTAGGACACAACACTATGCTCATGAAGGCCAGTATTATGAGGTTATCAAACCAATCTCTTTGTAGAAGGGTAGGGCCATCTTACAACTTAGGTAGATGTGTGAGGGACCACTGTAAGTCTCTGGTTGGTGGAAATACACTTGAGTGATGCTCTCCCTCATACAGTTGGCAAATGAGATTTGAGGATGTACATGCTAGTATTGGGGATAATTAGAATGTATGCACTAGTAATAGGGACATCTAGAATGTAAGAACCAATGCTAGGGACATCAAGGATGTATGCCCAAGTAGGGATATTTAGACCATTTGTATATCTAATTCATTATGTTCATGATTCAAGCTATGTATGCAAACATGAATCTCTATTCTAATTGAGAAATTGTAAATTGGAAAAATGTTATCATTATATGGGAGTATGTTATAGATAACCATTACTTGAAAATTATGTAATGCACTTTATGAAAATGAAATGGGAATTTTAAATGGGTTTAATTTTGAATACACATTTTTTATTATTGAAATGCAGTGGGAGTTTGGAATGGGTTATTTCCAAATGTGCATATTATTATTGAATTATAAAAGAAAAAATTTATTTGCTATATTTTGCAAGCATATGTTATTTACATGTGGGTAGAAACATGGTAAATTCTTTGGGTTAAACACCGAGTATGTTACTGTTGACGTTTCTGATGGCACAGTAACATGCAAACAGAATATTACTATTTTGTTTCTCTTGAAAGAGAAAGACAACACATGGATATCTTAGCTCCCAAGGTCTTTGTAGTTGGTTCTCAACTGTGCTGATGTTGCTCAGTGGTCAATGTAATAGTAATGTTCAAGGGGCCTACTGGTGTTCAGCTTCTGGATTGTTCTGAGATCAAACATAAAGTTAAACCTACTCTAACTAGGGTTTTTAAAGAAACAGAAAAAGATAGATCAGAGCTTTGGAATAGAAAAGAATGATAATTCATCCAACTTAACTAGACTTGTTACCTTTCAAGGAATTCCTAACTAAAACTACAAAACAAAATTAACTTGTGACTAACACATAGTTTCATTCATTCACAGTGCTGATTTCAACAGCAGATTGCAAGTCATCATTCAAACAAAACATAAAATCAAATTTCATTCCTTGAAAGCTTCTCAAATCAAATGATTAAATTAAGACAAACACCATTCTAGAACACAACATGAAGTAGATTTTAATCTGGTTGCTTCTACTATTAGTGAAACAGATAAGCAACATTTACAAAGCTAGCACAATCACCGGTGTACAGAAAATCCATGACTCCAGATTGTTTCCATCTATACTAAGGGAACTTCAAAGATGCATTACTGGGTATGTTGAATCTAACTCCTAACTAAGAAGATAAAAGAAGCTCCTATTACAAAGAATCAGGATGCAGCTCTGCCTCCTCTATTTCTATATGTTTTCTAAAACTTCTAACCCTATAACCCCTTTCTTTACAAAGAGGAAAGAATGCCATATATACAGATTATCCCAAAAGAATGTGCTAGCCCTCAATTTTAGGGTTTTACAAAATATCTGCTAGTTGTAGGAGGGTTGGTGCCCAGATCTTTTAGATAAAGTTGATTTTGGAATAAATCCATACCCCTGCTGTCCATGTTGGTGAAGGCTTTTGTCCTCAGGATAAGCCTTCAGATCTTTTGTAATTGTAGCTTTAATTCCATGCCTCAGTGTCCATCCTCGAACTCCTTTGAAGGGCTACCTTGAATGCTCTAAAGCCTTGTCATTAATGCGGATCCATCTCTGCCAGCAGACACCAAAGTTGTCCCTGAAACTCATGGCTTCTTCCTTCTTCCTACTCTAAACCCTTCTGCACATTGACCGTTCTTGAGAGACAACATCCAACTTCCAATTCAAATTCAAACACCATCGTTCCCAAGCTAAACCATTAGCTCATCCATAAAGTAGACCACAAAACCCATCGGCAAGATAGCATTTGCTCAACAAGACTTCTCAGCGAGCCTTTTCTTCTTTGGCAAGCACACCCATGTCGGGGAGACCTCACCCCGAACTCACACCCTGTCACTGAGACATCTCTGTTTCGTTGAGACCTTTCGTCGAACCCCTTCATTCTCCCTGAGATCACTCTATATCGAAAAGTCCCTATTGGGTCAGCAGGACCTTTCGTCGAAACCACAACTCTTTCGACGACACCATGGTGAGTCGGTAAGACATTTTTTTGAGCCCTAAATCTCTCGGCGGACTCATCTCACTTTGGTATGATTCCATCCTATCGGTAAGACTCTCTGTGGTGGGGGAGACCTTATAATGATAATACCTCCTTTCATCGATACCTCACCCCATCAGTGAGACCTTTCAGTGAATGCAAACCTCTCTCCCCAATGTCATTTCGTTTCACTGAGACTCTGATGGATTGGTGAGAACTTACGCCGATATTTTCTCATGTCGGCGAGAGTTCTTTCCTTCACTGAGAAATTACACCGAAGTACCCTCTTTCACCGAGAGCTCATTTTACTTTGGGGAGACCTTGCTTGGTCGGCAAGACATCATAGCGACCCCAAATCCTTTGTCGATGTTACCCCTATGTGCAATTGGTCAATGAGACATCTGAAAACCACAAATGATTAAACTATCTAGCCGACTATGACACTTCAAAATGAATAGAACTACTGCTTGTCAGCAAGATATCTGGAAGGTTTTCCCGACTCTCTTCATTGAGGAATTTCATGCCAAATGTGATTAAGGTATTCCTTCCAACTGAGCTCCTTGAGAAATATCATCATGTGCACATTTTAATCCTACACTCATCAAAGGAAACCATAGCAAAGATTAGATGAAAAAAGGTTAATTAATCAAAATCACCATTAAAATGAATCCTAGATAAGCAAGGTGTCATTAAATCTCCAAATAAAATGATCATACCAGAATTCAGATTTCAGGTCCATCCACGGAATCCTAGCCAGGAAGGAATTTCGAAGAATTCTGAGCCAGGAAGATTCCAATGGAATAAACATGAAAACACCCATTAGAAACTTAATCTGATCATTATCAATATAAAACAACATGTGAGATCTCAAAATAGCATAAATTAAACATAAAGTGGATCATCATTTGTTAACTAGTCCTACTACTCCATATTTCTTCACATTCCAATCAGATTCTGGGGAAATCCATGTGGGATGGATTTCCACGAAGGAGGAGACATTCCTACAAATCTGGAAAAAATAGGGAACAACAGATTTCAGGAAAATCCAGAGGAGAAAGAAATCTACGAAGACGGTGAATCTCTGGAAACCCAAGAATTTTGGGAAAATCCAAATGAGAGAAAAAAAATGGGAAAATCCAGCCCACACAGAATTCTACGAAGACCAAAAATCCGTGAACCCATCGCTTAGCTGGAGTTCGAGCGAGATCTGGGAAAATCCAGATGAGAACGAAAATCTCAGGCCCAGGAGAAAACTCGACTTCCAACTGAGGCAGAACCAAATTTAGATAAAATAGAATATAGACCCAGGAAGAAAACGAAAGGGAAAATTTCAAAGACCAAAGGTCAAAGAAAACAAACAAAGGCAATAAAGAGAAAAAGAGAAGGGGGACCCATTTTGTTCCAGAATAAAATGGGGTGGTTATGTAGGGCATAACAAATGGCGACCCAGCTGGGAAAATGGTTTAACCATTTTCAAGAAACTGAAGGGTTCGACTACTTAGAACTCTTGGTTTATGAACATCTCAACTCCAGTTGGATCAGTTTTAACAACCAAGGCTGAGATAGAATCTAAAATGAAAATCAACAATAGCTATCCCTAAATCTATGTGTGTGCTTGATTGTGCATCACTCTTTTATAAAGTTTTCTCTATCTTTTGAACAACAGTGTGAAAGATTTGAGCTACATGAGTTGATTCCCTTTAGCTGTCGTGCAATGAGGTCCTGGGCATTGCTCTGCTTCCAGTCAGGCATCCATAGCCCCAACAGAGATACCTCTAGTTCTCTCACAGCATTGCTCTATTGCCAGCTAGGCGTCCATAGCCCCGGTAGAGATACTGGAATCACCCATTCATATTGAGTCCCTTTTTCTCTTTAGATAATTCTTTTCTTTTTTTTTCTTTTTTCTTTTCTACTTTCTCTTGGAGTTTCAAATATTTCATTTAATTCTTTTTCAATATGTCAGATGTTTAACATTTGATCCGGGTTGAAAACTACCATGGACCTCATAACAGCACTTGAGAAATCGGATTGTTCACTCAAATAAGACAACACTATTAGCCTAGGACAAATATAGCATTACAAGAGGAGATGATCTTGATGATTTGTAACAGATTCAAAGGGAGCGAATGAAGGTCATTTATTTTGCACCTTGTTTTCAAGACTTTCCACAACTCTTATTGATAATGGGCATAAAGCAAAAGTTTAGGACAAAATCACCCAATCAGCAACCCTAAAAATATCTAAACCACTTCTCTCCTAATAACCAAAGTACACTTCAGATAACAACCCACTATTTAAAGGTGGAAAGAAACAGAGGAAACCCCAAAGAACAAAACAAAATAGAAACAAAAGAACAAAGGAAATGAAAGGGCAGAAAAAAAGAACAAATAAACAACAACAGAATATTTACAAACAGAAAAACAAACTATTTACAAACAGAAAACAAGAGGACATGGGAAAAAGAAAATAGGAAACAAAAAGAAAACTAACCAAACCAATAACCAACACTAACCTATCCTAATCCTAAACTAACTCCAAAGCTAAGCTTTACAAACACAAAACTGTAAAAATTTGTACATTGACTTGACTGATTTTTCATTATGTGCAGCAATCTTAACTTACTAGGAACAGTTCTAAACCTAGCAAATTTATCTTTATACTCAGAAATATGAAGTTTATAGGCAATAAGTTTGTTCTGAGGGTATAAAGCTTGAAATATTATCAGCTGTGGGTTCTCAATTTTGTCATGATTTACCCACAAATAGGTTTTACTATCCCCAATGCCATAATCAAACTGAAAAACATTGAAACATGGAGGATAATGAAAGGACACCACCTGATTTGTCTTGGAGCTGGGATATTAACTAACTAGCAACTCTGTATTCATCTCGGGTATAGAGTCAAAAAAAAATCGGATTTCTTGAGATGAAGTCTCACTTTCAACATTCCCTTGAAACATGTCACCCCCAAGGGTTTGAGAATCTGCGTCCAGCTTATCACCATTGATGTCAAGGATACTGGCACATGGTGAACAAGGATTTTCTTCAAACTCATTTGAATGCACAGAGTCAGAGCCAGGAAAATACTTTCTCAATTCATATTCCTGCACATCATCAACAAGAACATGCCAATCAACATCAAATTTATTAGTATTAGGATCAAACTTGTTTGTGGATGCTAAGCAAGAACTTTCTTCAACCAACATATTTGAGTAAACAGAATTAAAATCAAGAAAATACAACCTGGTCTCATTATCTTCATCATGTTGAAGAGATTCAACTTCTGAGATAACCTCTGCTTTATCCAAATGTACCCCATCATGAGTTTCTTCAGGGAACACTTGGCTGATCTACACATCTACTCGAACTTCTTCCCTTAAGATTTCATTTTAGAATTTAAGTCCTTGTCTTTGACCACAAGGTTCATTAGCAATCTCATCTTGAAGTGTGTTATTTGTTTCAACCCGTTCACTACTTAAATCAGTAGAGTCATCTTCTTGCGTTAACACACCAAAGTGTGTTTCTTCCTCATTCACCATGAAAGAATCTATGAATGCATCGATGAATCCATTCTCCGCTTCTATCAATCCCTCACTAGGTGGAGGAATTTCATTAGTTTTTGAATCCATCTTAATGCAAGGATCAAGGTCATCAAAAGATAGGGAAGAATTAAACCTCTTCACACAGTTACTCTCATCATTTTGGATGGACTGATTATCATTTTCATGTGTGCTAGTTGTTTCATTCTCCTCATTGAGGGGATATGTACTACAAGGATCCTCCATAATTATTCCTTCACTAGTGATTAGTTGCTTTAAATACAACTCCAACCTTCCTAGGAAGACATGGCAATCCATCTGAGAGTGATGATTAGTTCGATGTATCCTACATCCACTTGGCCCAACAAGTTCTGATAGTTTCAGATCTCCCAGCTCTTCTAATTTCTCCCTTATTCAATTTTACATACCAGGGATATCAATCCAACATGAGCCATGTTCCTTCACTGATTCCTCATCACCCTAATTCTCATCTTGATCAGATGAGTTGTTCAAATCGTTGGAAGGTATTGTTGATTTCTCATAACAGCAATCCCATATTAATACCTCATCTCCTTCAATTCCATTGTTAGTACTAACATTCTCAACAAAGCTAGACTCCATCTTAAGATTTGCATTATGCTCTAAATTTACATCCATTTCATACCTTTTACCAAACAAGTCATCAAAATTATATACTTGCTCATCAAATGTTTCATCCACAACTTCATTGTGATGTAATGGACTATGCTTTGGAATATGACTAAAAAGAGATGATATGGTCATAACTTCATTGACAAGTGGAGTACTTAACTCTATGATTGGATTTTGTAGAGATAAGTCCTCCCAGTGGTCTTGTGTGTGATTGACCTGATGTGGGGTGTTGGAAAATGTGGTGCTTGGAACCTTAGGAAGGTCATAGCTACCTAGTGAGACTGATTGCACCTAGGTAGGGATGGTGGGTGAAGTGGCATAAGGCTGCAGATGATGGCAGTTTGCAAGCACAAGAGGATTATAACCCTGAGTTTGGTTATCTGAATTTCTAGTGTCACCTCCAAATTGTGCCAATAAGAGAGCTTTGTTCAATGCATCATGCAAGGATGTAGCCTCACCACAACGGCTTACTTTGGTTGCAAATGAGGGGTTTAAACCCTAATAATAATGTTCTATCAGTACATGATCATCAACAACCAACTCTAAAGATTGAACCCTTTGATACATAAACAAAAAATATGTGGCTAAATTGATAAATGAGTTCTAATGGTATCCTTTTTGTAGTTGCAAATTCATGCAATGGGTGTAGTGCATGTGCATGAGGATCAAACTGATCTAAAATAAGATTTCTAATTCTATCCATGAATAAATAGATTCTGGTGGCAGATTATCATACCATTGCCTTGTTTTACCTTGAAGTGTTTTGACAAACAATTGACAGATGACATCCTCATGCTGAACCTAGAGAAAAGAAAATACACGCCTACAAATTTCAACATGTTCAGAAGCATTTTTCCCATTGTTAGGGAAAAATAAAGGAAGCCTATCATAAAGGTGACCAGGGATTTGATGGGACAATCCTGGTGTATACAAAGGGCTACCCATTGGAGTTGGGTTTTCAAAGATCTGACCCACTCCAACTCACAACAATCCAAAATTTATCAAGGGGTGCTCCTAGTGCCAGTCTCTGTTGACGTGTTCGATGGCACAACAACATGCAAAAAAAATATTACTATTATGTTTCTCCTGAAAGAGAAAGACAACACATGGATATCTTAGCTCCCAAGGTCTTTGTAGTTGGTTCTCAACTGTGCTGATGTTGCTCAGTGGTCAATGTAATAGTAATGTTCAAGGGGCCTATTGGTGTTGAGCTTTTGGATTGTTCTAAGATCAAACATAAAGTTAAACCTACTCTAACCATGGTTTTTAAAGAAATAGAAAAAGATAGATCAGAGCTTTGGAATAGAAAATAATGATAATTCATCCAACTTAGCCAGACTTGTTACCTTTCAAGGAATTCCTAACTAAAACTGCAGAACAAAATTAACTTGTGACTAACACACTATTTCATTCATTCATAGTGCTGATTTCAACAACAGATTGCAAGTCATCATTCAAACAAAACATAAAATCAAATTTCATTCCTTGAAAGCTTCTCAAATCAAATGATTAACTTAAGACAAACACCATTCTAGAACACAACATGAAGTAGATTTTAATCTGGTTGCTTCTACTATTAGTGAAACAGATAAGCAACATTTACAATGTTGGCACAATCACTAGTGTACAGAAAATCCATGACTCCAGATTGTTTCCATCTATACTAAGGGAACTTCAAAGATGCATTACTGGGTATGTTGAATCTAACTCCTAACTAAAAAGACAATAGAAGCTCCTATCACAAAGAATCGGGATGTAGCTCTGTCTCCTCTATTTCTCTATGTATTCTAAAACTTCTAACCCTATAACCCCTTTCTTTACAAAGAGGCAAGAATGCCATATATACAGATTGTCCCAAAAGAATGTGATGGCCCCTGATTTTAGGGTTTTGCAAAATATCTACTGGTTGCAAGAGCATCAATGCCCAGATCTTTTAGATAAAGTTGATTCCACAATAAATGCGTACCCCTGTTGTCCATGTTGGTGAAGGCTTTTGTGCTCAGGAGAAGCCTTCAGATCTTTTGTAACTGCAACATTAATTCCATGCCTTCGTGTCCATCCTCGAACTCCTTTGAAGGGATGCCTTAAATGCTCTAAAGCATTGTCATTAATGTGGATCCATCTCTGCCAACAGACACCAAAGTTGTCCCTGAGACTCACGACTTCTTCCTTCTTCCTGCTCTAAACCCTTTTGCACGTTGACCGTTCTTGAGAGACAACATCTGACTTTTGGTTTAGATTCAAACACCATCGTTCCCAGGCTGAACCATCGGCTCATCCACATAGTAGACCATAAAACCCATCGACAAGAAAGCATTCACTCGGCAAGCTTCTCAACGAGCCTTTTCTTCTTTGGCGAGCACACCCATGTCGGGGAGAATTTTTCATGTTGGAAAGACCTCACCCTAAACTCATGCCATGTCGCTGAGACATCTCTGTTTCACTGAGACCTTTCATCGAACCCCTTCATTCTCCCTGAGATCATTCTGTATCGGCAAGTCCCTATCGGGTCGGTAGGACCTTTCGTCAAAACCACAATTCTTTCGGTGACACCATAGCAAGTTGGTGAGACATTTTGTCGAGCCCTAAATCTCTCGGCAAGCTCATCTCACTTCGGTGGGATTCCATCCTATCAGCAAGATTCTACGTGGTTGGGGAGACCTTATAACGATAATACCTCCTTTCACTGAGACCTCACCCCATCGATGAGACCTTTTAGTGAATGCAAACCTCTCTCCCCGATGCCATTTCATTTCACTAAGACTCTGATGGATCGGTGAGACCTTATGCCGATATTTTCTCATGTCAGTGAGAGTTCTTTCCTTCACCGAGACATTACACCAAAGTCCCCTCTTTCGCCGAGAGCTCATTTTACTTCGGGGAGACCCTGCTTGGTCGGCGAGACATCATAGTGACCCCAAATCCTTTGTCGATGTTACCCCTATGTGCAATTGGTCGGCGAGAAATCTAAAAACCACAGATGATTAAACTGTTTGGCCAACTGGGAAACTTCAAAATGAATAGAACTACTGCTTGTCAACAAGATATCTGGAAGGTTTTGTCGACTCTCTTCATTGATGAATTTCATGCCAAATGTGATTAAGGTATGCCTTACAACTGAGCTCCTTGAGAAATATCATCATGTGCATCCTACACTCATCAAAGGAAACCATAGCAAAGATCAGATGAATAGAGGTTAATTAATCAAAATCAAAATTAAAATGAATCCTGGATAAATAAGGTGTCATTAAATCTCCAAATAAAATGATCATATCAAAATTCGGGTTTCAGGTCCATCCGCGAAATCCTAGCCAGGAAGGAATTTTGGAGAATTCTGAGCCAGGTGGATTCCAGTGGAATAAACATGAAAACACCCATTAGAAACTTAATCAGATCATTATCAATAAAAAAAAACATGTGAGATCTCAAAATAGCATAAATTAAACATAAAGTGGATCATCATTTGTTAACTAGTCCTACTACTCCATATTTCTTCACATTCCAATCTGGGGAAATCCACGCAGGATGGATTTCCACGAAGGAGGAGACATTCCTGCAACTCCAAAAAAAATAGGGAACAACGGATTTCAAGAAAATCCAGAGGAGAAAGAAATCCGCGAAGACGGTGAATCTCTGGAAACCTGAGAATTTTGGGAAAATCCAGAGGAGAGAAAAAAAAGGGAAAATCCGACCCACACGGAATATTGCGAAGACCAAAAATCCCCAAACCCAGTACTTAGTCAAAGTTAGCGAGATTCAGGAAAATCCGGATGAGAAGGAAAATCCTAGACCTAGGAGAAAATTTGAATTCCAACTGAGGCATAACCAAATTTAGATAAAACAGAATATAGACCCAGGAAGAAAACGAAAGGGAAAACTTCCAAGACCAAAGGTCAAAGCAAACAAACAAAGGCAATAAAGAGCAAAAGAGAAGGGGACCCATTTTGTTCCAGAATAAAATTGGGTGGTTATGCAGGGCATAACAATTACATAATAACTTCTTCATTTGTCCTTAATTGTTGAAAACCCCATCCTAGATATTCTCAAACTATTGTTACAGACCCTGTGTCAAACTAAACTACATCCATCCTTACCACTCTTTATGCCTCAAAACTGCAAATATATTAAAAATCATTGGGGTGTAGGATTAGGTTTCCCTTTAAGATAGAATTTGGCATGTGTCATTTTTATATGAAATCCTTCATTTCCTTCATTCACATTTATATTCAACACTTTTATTGCTTTAATTCAAACCTAAGATTGTAATTGACTACTTGTAGTTTGTCCCATTCTCATGAATATCTTTGATACTACCATTGTCAATGTATATTTTACTAGACATATTTTTTCATTGTTCACATTATCTCAATGCACAATCAAGGAAGATAAGATTATCATGCAATAAAATGACAGTGAAGGATCAATTCCTGAGATAGATAAAGAATTTGACAATCAAGTCAAATCTTTAAAGGGGTAGATTTCTCATCAAATGAAAATCACAATATAGTCCTTTCCTTAGGTTATATGATTGCCCATGTTGATTGTTGATGTTTTAGTCTAAAACACCTTCAAAACAAAAGAACTATCCTTCATGAATGCTAGGGTCAGTGAAATTTGTCTTCACACAACCCTTAGATCACTGCCCCCTTTTCATTTATTTGTAATAGATGTCAAACTCATACTTTTTCACTTACATTCACAATATTCATCACAAACTATTACATCCTTCCCAACTAAGCAACCAACACCACTATCTTCATCATCATGCTTCTTCTTGGCACAAGTCTTGATTTTCATGAGCATTTTCACCCTTCACTACCTTGTAGACATGTCTTTTGACCTCTGAGAGTACCCTTTAATCATATGGAAATATTCTACCATGGATTCAATAGTGGATTATTTTGACATATCAGTAGCATTCTTACCACCTTTTCTCTTTATGAGATTACTTAACATGGTATTTATGAGGTCACGTTTTCCTTAAATCGTTCTCTCAAATAGTTCAAGTGCCTTCTTGACATAACTATTATGCCTCTACTTACTATCACCTTAAACTATAAAGAAAGATTTAATTAATCATGACAATATATGTTCACCATAGCTCCTTGGGCTTATATCATAACAAGGAATTCATACCTGGTTAATCATCTTATATGGTTTCCATGGAACAATTAAGAGAATTGTACAAAACCACATTATTTCTTAGGTTTACATTCAAGGAAACAAAATACATGGTACACTATATAGGTTTGCAATCAAAACATGCATAGATCACTATCCTTTTGTGCCGTATGAATTGTTGTTTCTACCCTTTAAAGGTGGAGATTGACTTCAAGGACTGTTATTCATATCATTATGACTATTGCAAAAATCCACTATTCCATCTTCCTCATGGACTACCCTTTAGAATAAAGATGGCTTGAGGTAAAAAAAATAAACAGTCCTTTGAACCTCTTTCCATATGTACTTTCTATCATCAAATTGTCTACGACTTCATCATGAAGCAGCTTGATGGTCATGAACTCTTTATTCACCTTACCTATCACTTATTTCACATGGATTTTTGCAAGCCTGTCATCATCGTTACCCTCCTTTGAACTCACTTTGATTCCTTTTCAAATAACACTATCATATCATCATCAACTCTAATATATAAATCAACATCCCATTTTGATATTGTTGTTGCAAAATATATTTGTCTTGGAAAATAGCTCATGATAACACTCAACATGGTTCAACCATACGCGTAAGTTGACAACTTGAAACCTTATGAGGAATCAAATTTCTCGATTCCATGTCTCAAGCCAATCAATCCTTCCTAAATCAAATATGATATCTACACTCATATTTCATACTCCTCGGCTATTGATACAATGAGACATATATTACAGAATACCAAGATTTGTGTTGCAATGCAATACTCCACCAACTTCTTGTTTAGATTCATTATGCATTAGAAAGTTCAATCTAGCCTTGTATTTTAGCCTTGATCTATTTTTTTTAGTAAGGTAAATCCACTCTACATTTTCTTTGATAGGTGTAAAACCTCTTCATGAGTAAGTAACTTTTACCAAAGCATACCATTTATTGAAGTTTCCATGGTATCCCTCTTTCTCACTTACATAGCCACATGCTCCTAATTGCTTTGATTTGCTATCTAGGTAATGAGTTCTAATTTGATGATATTTTTAGTTGAATAATTTCTTCTTGAATTTTGGCATCATTACCTTGCAGATGCTTTCCTTGCACGAAAAACTTTTTTACTTCTATGGGTCAGTTCAAGGAACCAAATTCTTTAAATTTGGTTGGGTCAAGATTAAGCTACCACCATTTCTCTAACGTATTTCCATGGATATCCTTGATAGCCTTACATAGTCTAAAAACCACAACCCTTTTAACAATATCTTCTCTTGGTTGTATCCTCTTATGAAACTGTATTTCATTCCACCCATTAACACTATACTCTCACTATAATTTTATGGACTATCCTTGTTTTATTTGTTTCTTAGATACAATTTTTTAGCCAAGATTTTGATGGAAAAATATTCCCTTGAGACTAAATTGAGTTGTTTTACATCCTTTCTTTGTTCAGGTCCAATTGATTTGACTTACAAATTTGTGTGCCCCCTAGACTACCATGCACATGTGTCTCATCAAAGAGAGATCTACTAAAGGTCAAGTGAGAATATTTAGTTTTAGGTTCAGATGTCAAGAATGGAGGAAAATGGGACTTTGGATATAGTTACTTGATGTTTTTCACTAAACAACATGCACATTTAATCTGGGTAATGAAGGCATAGATATTTCAAAGCTATCATGCCTTGTCATGGAACTTAAATTTTCTTGCACATCTGAATACACTCCATAGAACTATCACCCTTGGTGGTTTCATTAATTCTCTGGGTTCTAATAGCCTATCTATCATTTATTTTTCCATAACAACCCAAGACTTTCTACAATTGGAAACCCTACTAATCTATCATCCTTCCTTCTCACTGACCAGAAGTCAAAACTCAACAAAAGAAAGGCAATGCACATAACATTCAACATCAAGGACTTAGGGAGCCTTTATGCTTGGTAGTGACATCACCTATTGAAAAGGGTTTTATTATCTCATCCAATGTGACTGAAGGAACATGCTTAATATTGCTTGACCTTTTCAACTCTCTTTTGCTTCATTATTTTCCCTACTCTTTTTTCATGTATGAAAATGGCCTCTCTATTATCTATGTTTTCATGAACCCACATATCAAGTTTTAACAGATCATAAACATTTATATCTATGATAGCCTCTAAAAATATCTAACAAGAGCTTAAATGACTTAAAAGGTGTTAAAAGATTAACAATTTACTTCCTTTTAAAATGGAAACACATATACTTGGTAGGATATAAAATGTATACCATGTAACAACTGAGTAGCATAGAACATGGAAATGTGTGGATAAGGAATGAAGATCTCCTGAAATTCCTCTAACCCACCTCTATTTTCCACTACAATGTGCCCTAAAGGCTCTCCTCATGCCTCAATGGAAGACTTTCTCAATGGCAATGAACAAAACCATAACAATTTCCTTGTAACATGGGTGTGCTCTGAAGTCTTCAAAAAAACCAATCTTAATAATTTCCCTCCTATTTCTCAATTTTAGTTTTGGAATAGAAAATAAACTTGTGTCCTTTTTCCCATTTTTTTTTACTTTATAATTTCCATATTATATTTTCTCATTCTCCCCTTTTGGCTACATTTAATTTTATGGAAACCTTTTCCCATTTTTTTATATTCTTTGACATGAAAAATGTCAACATCTTTGGTGACCTCTCAGGGATGTTTGCTTGCTAAACATGATGACTAGTTGTCTTATACCATCCATTGGGCATAGAGAAACATGAAGGAACTTGAAAAAATAGTAAAAATCATACCTTTGAACAAACCTTGTATACTGTTGTAGCACACTCAAAATAGTGCTTGAAACCTTTGAGCTAACCAAAACCACCTAAGAAGACTCAAAATTATGACTAAAACCAATTGACCAATTGTGAAAAAACACCTATAGGAATGATAAAAAACCTAAAGCTTATATGAAATTAAAACACTTATTGACTCAAAGAATGTAGGCTAATACATAAAAAAATATTGATCATACCTCAAAAACAATGTTTGAGGTAAATCCCATTGACTAGGATTGGCACTTCTTCTCCATCCATCTTGGATAGTTGAAAAGCATTATGTTGTTTGCAACTTGTGATTATGAATGGGCCACTCCACATGACATCAAACTTAGTATGTTTCCTAGGTCTGCTCTTTAATTCATCTCACTCGAGGACAAGTTCACTTTCCTTGAAGTGTCTAGGTGTTGCTCCCTTATCAAAGGTCTTCTTCATTTGTGTTTGGTGCCTATATAGTTGTTGCATTGCTTTCCTCCTATTTTCTTCCAGCTCTATAAACTCAACAAGCCTTACTTCCATAGGTCCTTCTTCCAACATTTCAAGCTCTTTTATAAGGCTTGACATTGGTAACTCAACTGAAATAGGCAACTTTGCTATAATGTCTTAAGAATTGAATAATTACTTTTTTATTACTATTTATTATTTTGAGTGATATTTTTCATAACCCATAACTTTCATTACAAATAAAAAATCTCCATGATTTATTAGAAATAGATCATTAGCTCTTAATATCTAGTGCATGTATATTTTTAGTATTTTTATTAATTTTTTAAATTATTACTTTAAGAAAAATTAAATCTCCATTATTTCATGATGTATTTCTCTTGGAATATTTAAAAAAATTAAATGTATCATTTTTATTGAAACAGGGACATTTATGTGGAGTGTAGTCCATTATTTGAGATTTTTATAAAAATATTATATTTCCTTGAGTCTTGAATAAAGGTCATTTTTTATAATCAACCTAAATTCATTATAAAAAATAAATTAAATATAATATAAAATAAATCTAATACTAAGGGATACTTAATTACAAAATAGAATTCCTAGATGACTTCATTTGATCCACCAAAAGGTGAAGAAAATTTGATTTTTTGTCAACATTTTGATAGGTGTAGAGGAGACACCATTGAGTGTTTAATTTAATCCTTGGGGGGTTCTATCCAAGGGGTTTGATCTAACCTCCTTCAATCAAACCCATTTATATGGAACCCCTTAAGGCTTAAATCATGAATTTAAAAATAAATATGATTTTAGGAAACAATTAGGATGCCCCATAAGTGGGCCTCACCACTATGGGATAAACATTGTGCTTAACTAAATTATAATTTCCTATATGACTATTTTGACTCATGTATGTTTAGGTATATTCTATGACTAGCACTTATATTTCTATTGTTCCTTGCAAGATTATGTGTTCCTCTATTGCATGCTCAAGATATTCCTATGCTTTTCATATTCCATGTTTAAGATATCTACATGCCATGCAAGTATTATACTTATCTCTATTATGCTCCAAATGCATATACATATTTTTGATATAACTTAAATTACATTTTTATTATGTTATTATAACTATACGATTTTCATTTCTATATATCTATACATGCCTTATGATTCTTATCATGGCTATATATCATATGATTACATGTTCTGATACTTATCATGAGTGTATCTTTTACATCTAGTTTTTGCTTATAATATTCTTATCTAGAATTTGTTTCACCATTATCTTGTTATTTTTATTCATTGGGGAACATTTTTTTCCCTCATCACATGTGCTTTGATGATCATATATTACCTATTTTCATACATGTTTATTGCATGAGATGATATATTTTATAAATTTTACATGTTTTTATCAATGATCATAGCTCCTTTGTATGAAACCAATTAGAGGGGGCATATATGCTACTAATATGTTTTTTAGCTACAATTTGTATTGAATAGATTGTACATTCCCATATTGGAGGGATCTATATCAATATTTTTGTATTGTCAAAATATTTTATGTAGTTATAATCCTACCATTTTCCCACTTTCTTAGAGCCCTACCCTTTTTCTTAGACATAATCTCTTACCTTTCTCATTTCTATTCTTACTATTTTGAAAGATAGTTCTCTAGTGTATTATAGTTAGTTCTTTTTTTGATTAATTTTATAGGTTTTTGTGGAGGACTTATTGTAAGGAGACTATAAGAATCATTTTCTATATCTACATCCTTTGAGTGTTTAACATATTTACTTTCCAAGTTGATTTATTTTAATTTAACATACATTCTCATAGTATTTTGCATGCACATAAAATTGGAGCCAACATATAATGGTGATAATTTCATAACCATACTCTTCTCCCTTATATTTTGGGCCCACTTTAACTAGATTATCCTATTTGTAATAACAAGTCTACAAGTGACATAGTCTTAAGATTAAAATCAGCTCACCAAATTAGCCCAACTTGTCCCCATCATTACATATTCCTAGGAATTTGTTCCAACCTCAAGATCTCTCATATACCACCTTGGTTCAAATTTATGTGTTCAAAATTAACAGGGTCTCCTATACATGTGTGTATCCAAACCTCGAACTTTAAAATCCAAAATATAAAGTAAACTTTGTTTTCCCTTTCATAATAGTTTTTGTGATCTAACCTAGTGCATATTTGTGTGGATTGGTGTGCTATATCGCATTTAAGGATATTCTATATCCATTTGAGATCATAAAAGAATGAATTCAATAAATCTTGGAAGTGAGGAAATCAAGTACATCACATAGCATTTTAATTGCATTGTTAGTTGACATAAGATCATACTAGACCTATTATGTGCCTGCATATTGTCTTTGATATTTTTTTGTTGTCATTAAATATATTTTTCTAAAGGCTTGAAAAAAGGAGAACACATGCTTGTATAGCAAGCTCTCAAATAATATCTATATCACCATCACTCCACTTTGATCATAAGTACAATAAGCTTAGAAATATCTATATTAATTAGTCATAAATTTTCTATTAGTTCAATTATGTTGGTCATGTTCATTTTTTTCCTACCAAGTTCACCTCAATAGGTGTATATTTTCGTTTCATAGGCCTATATTTGAACTAGACTAACATCAACCATTTTAGAAATCATAAGACATTTATCTAAAACCCTTTTTTTTTTAAATATCAACAAATCAATTCATAATATCTTCAATAATGTATTTTCCATGTATTTTTTACTAAATATTTGTATCCATTTGAAATGATGAAGGAATGGATGCAAGAAATCCTAGAAGTGAGGAAATCAAGTATTTAAAGAGATATTGTATAGAATTTTAATAATTTCCAGCTAACATCAACATCCTAGGGATATTGTGTGGTTTCCTATTATCTTTGGTATTTGTTCATTGTCATTAAATCTATTTGTTTATATGCTTGAGTAAAGGAGAACACGTTCTTATCTAGAAAAATCTCAAATATTTTCATCTAATTTTAACTTAATTTATTCGTATTCATTTAAAACATTGAAGGAATGGATGTAAGAAATCCTAGAAGTGAGGAAATCAAGTATTTAAAAAGATTATTTGAATTACATTTCCAACTAGCATCATCATCCTAGGCATATTGTGTGCTTTCCTATTGTCTTTGGTATTTTTACTATCATTAAATCTATTTTCTTAAAGGCTTGAGTAAAGGAGAACACATGCTTATCTAGAGAATTCCCAAATATTTCCATCTATTTTTAACTTAATATTTGTATCCATTTGAAATCATGAAGGAATGGATGTAAGAAATCCTAGAAGTGAGAAAATAAAGTATTTAAATATATATTTTATAAGTATTTGAATGACATTGTCGGCTAGCATGATCATCCTAGGCATATTGTGTGCTTGCTTATTTTCTTTGGTATTTGTTCATTGTCATTGAATCCATTTGCTTAAAATCTTGAGAAAAAGAGAATGCATGCTTATCTAGCAAATTCTCAAATATTTCAATCAATTTTTTAACTTAATATTTGCATCCATTTGAAATCATGAAGGAATAGATGTAAGAAATCCTAGAAGTGAGGAAATCAAGTATTTAAAGATATATTGTATTGTATTTGAATGAAATTATTGTCTAGCATTATCATCCTATGCATATTGTGTGCTTTCCTATTATATTTGATATTTTTTCATTGTCATTAAATCTATTTGCCTAAAGGCTTGAGTAAAGGAGAACACATCCTTATCTAGAAAATTCTAGAATAATGTCCCTCACCACCACTCCACCTCAAACACAAGCACAAAAAGTTTAGATATATCCATGTTAATTAGTCATAAATTCACTTTTATCAATCATCTTCATTTTTTCTTCCAAGTTCACTTCTACAAGTGAATATTTGATGTCTCAACCATGTCCTAGGCCTCAATGGTACCAAAATAATGGATAATAATCAAACATAGCAAGATAACTCGATATTTGGGTATTCCTTTTGGTTTGCGAGTGAGTCTCTCTTTCTGATATGTGGATTTGGTTCTTAGATAAAATCAAGAGTAAGATGTTCAATTTTGGTAATAAATTTTTATCCTTAGCTAGAAATATTTGCTAATAAGATTCTCATTGCTTCCCATGTGTACTAATCTTGTTGGATGCCATCCAAACAAGGTTATGAAGATCTCAATAGAATAATTCACAAGTTTTTGTGGTCCAAATGGGATGGTAATGGTGGATTTATTGCTTCTTCATGGTCTCTATGCATTTGGCCAAAACGTAAAGGAAGCCTAGGGCTTATTGACCCCCAAACCTAAGGGACTTGCCTTGCTAATAAGTGGATTATTAGAGCTACTAGTGGAGATGAATGATGAAAATTTTTAGTTTTCCAATGAATCATGGAAGATTCTTTTAAGAAAAAATGACAAGATGTACATTGGCTTGATAAATGCTTTTGTCTCCATTCTTTAAAATTAGAGCTTCTTTCCCTCTCCAGACTATTTGGAAAGCATGGAAAAGGGTTAGTAAATTTCTAAATTGGAATGATTCTTCCTTGCACATGGGGTTTAGTTTTGCTTCTATGTCTATTTGGTGGAAAAAACTAATTTCTTATAATGACTAGACATTGGCAATAAGTTTCCCGAAACAAGCTCACTACTTGTTTAAGAAGGGAGTTAGACAATTTAAAGATCTTTGGGATTTTGATATTTTTGATTGGGTCCCATGGAATAGAAATAAGGAGCACCATGGGTTGAGTAATAATTACAAAGAATTCATCATTTTTATTATATATCTTGCTTTGGTGGATTTGACTATGAAGTTATGTACTTCAAGGGATTTTTATTTCTTTAGAGACTGGAAATGGCTATCTTGTAGTCATTTTAATAATTTTCCTTTGAAGAATATTTATTTGTAGTTTCTTCCAAGTTGGAATCTTTCTCATCATTTGAATCACAAGAGGAAATGCAGGCTTAGCTCTAAATTTTGGTCTAAATTAAGTGCTCAAATATGACATTCCAAAGCTAATTTTGATTCACGTGTTGGTTTGGAAAATATTACACTGCAAGCTACCTGTGGGGGATAGATTGAAGTGTATTATGGTCCAACCATTGAACTACCCTTTTTATAAGGGCGTTGAAAGCTTGAAACACATATTTTGGGATTGTTTACATGTTATAAGATAATGGTTTGTAATTTTTAGAGATTTTTCAATTATTTTTAATCACCAATTAAATTGAAAAAGAAGCCATTTTTGGCTTTGGTATGCAAAGGATGTGATTGTTGATTCTATTCAACATGTTTTAAAAAATATATGGAAAAATAGATGTGCTGCAATATTTTCTAATAAGTATTATCAGGTATCTAATATTTTAAGGCTTTACTCTGACATTTTTCTTCAAGTGGTTGTTCTTTTTTTGTAGATACAAGTTTTATGTAACAAGAATGAGAAGGCTAAACAACAACTACAACAGATTAAAGATCAAATCATGAAGTTTCAGTTGGTTAATAAAGTTGATCATTGTAAAAATGTAATACAACTCTTGTGATTAGGGGTGAAGCCACAATAGTGGTTTACAATTCAAGTGAGGAAGGAAAACTCACAAAAAATGACCCCATGGCAAAAAACTTGATTTTAGGGGTTTGTACAAACCTATTGGTTTGAGTGAACCCATAAGGGGTTTGCTCAAACTAGGGTTCAAGTGAACCCTTTTAATACTTTCCTACCCAAAAACCAAAGAAAATACCTTATGGAAGGGTGCTTCACTCGAACCCCTAGGGGTTTGTTTGAACCCCCCTTACCCCTCATCGCCCCCTGAGACCAAAAAAAAATATAAATTTTTATGCTTCGGAGCTTGGGTTGAGGATGAAAATGGAGGAGTCTTCACAAACCCAGCTAGAATTATGTAGTCCTTGGAATGATCTATCCAACGAATGTAGTTTTAATATGTTTTGGTTTTATTATGTATTTGTTTTTTTAATTTTATTAAACATAGGTTTTTCAGCGAAAATGAAGGTCTCTATTCTGCACATGTGGAAAAATTTGAAAAATATGAGTGCACCAGATATTGAAGTTCTTGATCCAACAAAAAAAAATTGAATTTTGATATCTACAAAAAGGTTACACGTTATATGGTCGCACTATGCCTGAATTGTAACTAGTTAGACTTCCAAACTTGATTAAAGAAAAAATATTCAATAAAAAACTATCTAACCAAGTGGAAACACTAGATATCGGAGTTACAAATCTAAATTTGAAAGAATTATAATTTTATCCTTCATGGAAAAAATGTTATACGCTATACAGTGTGAGTCACTTTTTAAAAATGTTGTTTTATGAAAAAAACTAGTTTTCGTGGGAGATGGAAAAAGAAGTGCAATTTGATTCAAAAAAAATTGAAAAAAATATTTTTAGAATCTATAGACAAAATGTGACGAGACGCTAGTTTGCATCATCTTCAAATTCCTCACGGTTTAGCTGCTATAGGTGCTCGAATGTGAATATTTAGTTAAAAATAATAATTTTAGTGTCTAGTTTGGCCAAAAATTGTAAACCAGTATTGTGGAATCACCCTTGGGTCTATAATTTTTTGTATAGCTCATGTAATATGTATTTTATGGATAATATGTTGTACAAGATATATTATTCAGCTCTTGTAATTGCGATCTGTGTTGAACAACTCTTGTAATTGTATAGTTTGGCAGGTTTTTTTGGACGGCTACATTTTCTAGATACTTCTAATAGCTCTAGTATTGAAAATCCTTTCGCTTTGTTCAATATTATATATATAGGTTTCGTAGGCCTAAATCTACTCTAAAATAAAATATGATCATTTTACAAAATCATTTATTTAAACTCTTTTTAAAAAATATCAACAAATCAATGTTTAATATATTTTTCCATCTAATTTTTTAACTAAATTACATTTAATTTGTATAAATTTTGTGATTTTAATTCAAAATTTATTATTCTAATACAAAATGCTATCCTAAATTACTATTTTTATCACTGTGATTTGAGACAAGACAACCAAACCAAACTAAGATAGCATAAATATTTTATCATGGATCTTAGAACAACATCGACAAATCCAATTTTTGTGGTGATAAAATATTGAATTCTCTTAAATTTATCCTAAAGATTCGGCATGAATCATGATTTTTTCTTGTCAATTAGTGCTTGTAATAAAAAATGGCATCTGACCTATTTTAGGCTGCATTGGCACCACTCTTTATGAATTGACAACATTACATTATTATCAAGTTAGAAGCAAAAAGATGTAGATCAACTTCAATGTGTCCATTGAATTGATTTGGTGGTAAACTAACATATATATATTTATTTATTGAAAGCCCTAGAAACTTTACCCGTATTATAGCACTATTATCATTCTCCTTTGAAGGATCAAACCTAGGAGATCATTTCTTGAAGAACAAGCTATTTTAACCCAATGACTAGGGTCCACCAAGAAAGGTACTTCCAATGACCAATGTCATAGTGTAAACTAAATAGACTAGATTCATACAAATTTAAACCCTATTTTATCCCCTAAGCATTAATCCCAATAAGATATTCAATATCAACAAAATGAAGAAGCCATTAAACTAACATGCTAAAAACATGAAAGCTTGAAAAAAATCTATTATATGACCTCAAATCTTATCCTATTGGGGGAGTGGTGTCACATTGATGCGGAATGATGACCCTTTCCCAATCTATTGGATAGAATGAGCTTGTTTCAATCAATTTTATTGAAGAAAACTGATGAAACTAATCATCGATGAACAAAACATGATAAAAACTAGTTTAACATGATGAATGCTAAGATGCTTGATGTAAGTGTATGAAAACCTATGCTAAATATGTACAGGATTCAAAGATGCAAGCCCTAGATTCCAAAATATGCCAAATGGATGCAAACTAAGTTACCATGGAAGCCATTAATGGATGCTTAAGGTAAATGTGCATGAAAATTAATCTAAAATGCTATTAAACATGAAACATGGATGTAAATGAGTGTGATTTTCAACATCATAAGTTTTCTATGAAAAGATGGATCCATTTATATCCAAATAGTGATGTATTTATAGGACAGCAAATGAAAAATCAAGGGCTCAAATCGATTTGGTAAATCAATGGTCAATACTAAATGAAGGGTGAGCACATACATCAAAGTTTCTCATCAATAGATGAGAATCAATGTTCACATGGATCAAGAAGAGATCAAGGGTTGAGAATTATTCAAACAAACACACTTTGTAACAACTTTGAAATTTCGTTACAAAGTTTGTTTGAAATAAATCATTCGAATTTTGGATCCCAATAGGAGAATATCCCTTTGAAATATTCCCTATGCAACTGAATGGAGGGAAATTAGCAATTTAGGTAATTAACACTAAATTTGAATGTGCAAGATGGAGAATAAACTGATATTCATTAACTTATTGATTTTAATGAAAAGTGGAATGTAATATGATATTTAATTAAATAGTTTAAAGCTATTTAATTAAATAGTTTAAAGCTATTTAATTAAATAGTTTAAATTTATTTAATTAAATAAGAGAACTTAGGGCTTAGATTAAATAATTTTTACTATTTAAATAAACAAGATGAAATTTTAGCGTGGGAGGGGGTGAATTAACCCAATTGGGTCAATTAGATTAATAGCTGAAAATGAGGCATTTGATTAATTAAGTAGGTTAATTTAATCAATCAAGTGAAAAGATGGATTTAAGGATGAAATTATGTTAATATATCATATCTAAGTGTGTAGTGGGTATGTGCAAGATCATCATGGGAAAAATAGGCCATTAAGTCGTAAAATTTTTTAGAAAATTTAGAGTTAGGAAACTTGATGTAAAAATTTGAATAATTTATCTATATTATTTCAAAAATATGTAAGAATAGAATTTGTAGAAAATTGAATTTAGTTTCTAAACTACTAGGTTTATTTAAAAAAAAGAAAAATCTATTTGGTGAAAATTTGAAATTTCAATGCAGTAGTACTTAAATTTTAGGAAAAAATTAACTAGGTGTCTGTCTGACCACCGTAACCATAATAAAATAATAATAATTTTTAATAATATTTTAGCTATAAGTAGAGGACTCATTTCCGGATGTGATGCATATTTTTTTGTAATTTTTTTCCAATTAAATAATTAATTATGAATTTTTTATTACAACTTTTGAAAAATATAAAAACTCGTACGTCTAACCACCTTAACTTGGTCAAAACTTCATGAAATTATTATATTTTTAATCCTATAGTATGTGAAGCATATAATGTGATGCATGTTTCGGATTCAAAAAATGTGATACCGAGGTATGTGCAAGATCATCATGGAAAAAACAAACCCTTAAATGGCAAAAAAATCAAAAAAATCAGAGTTAGGCAACTTAAAGTAAAAATTTGAATAAGTTATTTATATGATTTAAAAAATATGTAAGAATAGAATCTGTAGCAAATTGAATGTAGTTTCTAAACTACTAAGTTTGTTTAAAAAAAGGAAATCTATTTGGTGAAAAATTGAAATTTCAATGTAGTAGGACTTAAATTTCAGGGAAAAAATAAGAAGTATGTGTCTGTCTGACCACCCTAACCAAAATAAAATGGTAATATTTTTTAATAAGATTTTAGATATAAGTAGAGGACTCATGTCCCGATGTGATGCATATTTTTTTGTAATTTTTTTCCAAGTAAATAATTAATTATGATTTTTTATTACAACTTTTAAAAATAAAAAACTCATATGTCGACCACCTTAACTTGGTCAAAACTTCATGAAATTCAATTTTTCTTTTTTAATCCTATATTATGTGAAGCATAGAATGTGACACATGCTTTGGATTCAAAAAATGTGATACCGTTTGAAAGCTATAGATATTTTTCAATCAATCTATCAATCAAGACTTTAGTCGTAATTTGAATAGAAAATGAATAATAATTACTTATTAAATTCAAAGTAAAGCATAATTTATATTGGTTGAAAGTTGAGAATCTCCATTAAAAAACCTTTTCATTTCATCAATTTTGGGTTAAAAAAAAGTCATCAGCCACATACCCATCATATTGCCACTTTTTGGCCCATCATGATCCTACACTTACCCACCGTTTTAAAGCTATAGATTTTTTTAATTAGCCTACAATCAAGAATTTAGTCATAATTCAAATAGAAAATGAATAATAATTATTTATTAAATTCAAAGTAAAGCATAAGTTATATTGGGGGAAAGTTGAGAATCTCCTTTAAAAACCTTTTTCGTTTCATTAATTTTGGGGAAAAAAAGTCGTTAGCCACATACCCATCATATCACCACTTTTTGGCCCATCATGATCCTGCACATAGCCTAGTATCATTCAGGACATTTTTAAGTGTTTACATTTTACCCCTCTTTGAAGCAAGGTACTTGTTACATTGGTTCAAAGACTGACACTTTTTGGATTAAAATTGCTGCTTGAATCAAAAAATAAAAAAAATCTTGATGTTTGGATGGCCCATTGTTGCTCTAGCAGAAGGAATAAGCTAATTCCCTACCCCCTCCAAAGATCAGGTGGAAATTTTGAATTTCGGGTTGATTTCTTGATAAAGGTAAAACACTAATTCAAGGGTCACAAAAGGCTCTAGGGTACAGAAACAAGCTCAAAAATGCAAAAAACAGTGCAAAATAAGCTTGATTAGGTAGGAATTGGTGAAACTAGTGAAGAACCCTAGCTGCACTCTCAAATTGGGGCAGAAAACCCTAATTTTTAGGCACAAATATGTGATGAAGGGTCACTTTCAATTCATTTGTGCATTCACACTTTAGAGAATTGCTACATTTTGGGCTTTGACCTCCTGAGGAAATGGTGCAACGTGTTCTTCTAGTTCACCTTTTTGAGTGAGTGCGAGAGTACCAATGCTAAGCAGACATAGGACCATGGGTATGTGACTCAAAACCTTTCTTGATTTTGATATTTCGGTGCATTTATTAGGGTTTCAAAACTAGGCTGATTAGGGTTTTGTTGTATTGTGATGTGCCAAAGTCTCATCGATGTCACTATTGATTTTTTTAGCGATGCACCATGTCTTTTTAGTTTGGAGATGCAAATTTCTAGGGCATAACGCTTAGAGAATTGCAACACATTATTTTTTGGTCTAGTGATGCACTCAAGCAGTAGGCAACACAGTTTGCAAATAGTGACGCCTGAAAATATTTAGAAATAGCGACATGTCAAAATGACGATACACATTTGAGTATGGAAATGCACCTACAAAATGAATACATAAATGCACTCTAGAAATAGCGACACTATTGATGTTTCAGAGTCAAACACTCAAATTTTAAACGATTCCCAGTTTTTAGGTAAATTGGTACTATGTGTGTGATGTATGTAGGAGGATATTCAACCCCTGATGTCTCGAGAGCATCGATCAGATCTTTTGACAACACGAGACTTTGATGATGTGGAGGTGGAGTGGTCGGGAGCTCTTGGATTAGGGTTCATCACCTTCATGCCTAAGGCTCGCACCCATCTAGTGATGGTTACAACACTAATCAAGAGATGGCATAGTGAGACATCCTCATTCCATTTTCCCACCAATGAGGCCACAGTCATGCTCGAGGATGTGTGGTGGATCCTTCAGCTTCCCATTCATGGGGAGAGTGCTATTTACAATAGACATGTCGAGAGGGATCCATGTTTTTCAATTTTGTGCACTAATTAGATCATTCTAGTGAGTTCACACATAGATTTGGATCTATATAGTGTGGATAGGTACCCACCTTTAGATTGTTTGTGGTTACGCTCATTGCCGGTGTGATTGCCCCAAATTGACAGGGCAGAGGCTTCAGTCTAGATTAGGGGGTAGCATGGCACGGTATGATTCAGAGGGGAATTATGTATGCATGGGGTTCAATCACACTAGCCTCATTATATCATGATATGCATTAGGAAGTCTACTGCTAGGGTAGGAGCATTGAGGCCAATGTTACACTTCTCCATATATGGGCTTATGAGTATATGGTCATGTTGAGACTGCTTATTATTTTGGTAGACATACATCAGGATGATCCCATTGTTTTCCGATATAGAGTTCCCATGACATTGCAATATACCAGGCCTACAAGGATTTCATATTGGTGGTGGGTCATAGATGATATGAGTGTATTCAAGTGAAGGCCATGGTTATAGGTTTCTACATGGTATGATGACCAATAACAACTATTTTTTGCTAGTCAGACCTACTACATCTAGAGGCGGGAGCACACGATGGTTGAGCGATACCTTTCTAACCACGTTGCTCGGTAGTTTGGGGAGACACAGGATGTTCCTCCACAGGATTACATAACTATTTTCATGAGATCCTAGAGAGAGGTTGAGTGGGGACACCAGATTGATCCTGTAATGGTGATCAATGAGTTCAGGCAACTGGTTCCTCAGCCCTAGGCTTATAATCAGGGATTTATAGATTGAGGGACTACTGTAGGATATGATGCATGGTGGAGACCACCTACTCACTTGATAGACCTAACAGGCAGATAACCTAGTGGGAGACGTAGGGGTCACAGATGAGGTCAGGGCAAAGGCTGAGATGGAGGTTAACAATAGCCCAAGCAGCAGCCAGACCAACAAAGGTTACAGGTCCAAGGAAGGTAGGGTAGGTAGGGTAGGATCAAGGTCACCAGAACTTGGGAAAATAGTAGCATGAGAAGCCACAATAGCCATAGGGGCTAGATCCTAGAGTTGGGAAAATATAGGCTCTTAAAATAGAGAAAGAAAAAACTACGCCAACAGATACAAGTGATGATGATGGAGAAATATAGAGAGGTTCAATTGTGACAACAATTGGCCTAAGAGATTGGGTGACACCAGCAACTTGAGGTCATCGCGGTTGCCTCACAGGGACAGTTTGTATATGCTCAATTGTACAGGGAGGCAATTACAAAGGTTGCATATTACATGATGCACTACCACATAGATGTCCCTCGAGAGATGAGGCAACCTGACTATTCATAGAGGAGAGGTGTCACCCCAAGGGCATATGATGGGTAGTCGTTAGTCAAAAAACACAAGGAGGGACAGAGTAGCGAGTAGCCTAAGCATATCTTGTAGACACCTTTTTGATGTATCCCCTATAGATACACATTCATAGGCTCATTTTCTATAGCCTCTTGTCTATTGCACATTTGATGATATTTATACACACTGATTCAGATATTGTACCATGACAACCATTTTTTGATATATATATGAGATGATATGTATTTTTGATGCGACGCCTTTTATTTCATGATTTATGGATGTATGAATGCATATGATGTGATGTGATGCACTTCTTTTATTTATGTTTATGTGATATTTATGTTTATAGATGTATGGATGCATATCATGTTCACACCTTGACATACGAAAACCTCACTAGAATGTAGTTTAGAAGTCTAGAATATTTCAGACCAAAGCATACACAATAGTCAACAATTTATCGTAAACAACCTCCCCACACACAACTAAACAAGTATGTGCCAAGATTATTTTACAAGAATATCCTCAAGCACAACAAACGAAAGATAATGATCAATTCCCCATTCCTTTCTCTCTAAATCATTGAAACATCATCGAGAGGTCCTCAGAATAGGTCAACAAAATAAATCATAAGAAAAGATAAAAAACAAATAGTCAATATTGTCTATATCTCTTGCCAACTTAACATAGCTAAGGTGATTTATGATATTGATGACCATTGTCAAACGGATGCATCCTAAGACATATTTATCAGATGTTTTGACTAAGACTAGGTGTGTGATAGGTCATTGATATAAATGCCATTGACTCATTTTCCTATGATCTAGACTTTATATTTTGACTTCTAGGTTCCCACTTTACGACTTGTGATCCTCATTTTTTACTTGTTTTACCAAAGTTTGAAGATGACAAATGATTTATTATGGATGAATGTTTATTGTGGGTGAAAGCGAAATGGGATGGATGATTTTGGACTTTTTGGAATATTTTAATGTTTTTGGTGTTTTGAAAATGTTTTGAGGCTGTTTTTGATCTTTTCGAAAGTTTATGTGATTTATTTTGTTTTTTCAATTATTTGAGGTTGTTTTAGGGATTTTCAAGATTTCCAATATTTTGGGGTTTTTTGAGATTTGACCAAGAACCTAAACTAAAAGACTATCCTAGGGGCCTCGGGGACTAATCAAAGATGATCCTTTCCTACGGTATACACGTAGAGACCATGTAGTTCGACTTGACTTATTATTGATGAGATATGAACAGTTGATGGACTGCCAGTTTATTATTATTGACTACTAACCTAAAGTGTCTCGAGGGAACATCAATGATGGCCTTGCCTACGTTTAAGCTTAGAGATAATGTATTTTGACATGTTTCTATTTTTGGATTTTAGCTATACATGATTTTGACGTTTTTGTATTTTTGGACTTTTGTAAGTGTTTTTGGGTTTTAGATGTACAAGATTTTGATGTTTTTGAATTTTGATGAGGTTTTATGAATGTTTTTGGGATTTTCAATGCGATATTTCCAATAACCTTAGGATATACAAGAACCTAATATGATCCAGAATGAATTGCCCCTAGTATGATGCAATAGACTACCTTGATATAGGCAAGACAAAATGACCTTAGGAATATGCCAAGTAGTACTAAAGGGAATATGATACTTCACAATATCAAGCTATGATACAGATGTGGATGGGTGATGGAATAAATAGGATAAATGATGTAGTGGATGAATGTGATGCAAAGAATGATAAGCTAAAGAGCCAAAGATAGACTCAGGTGCTTATTTACACAAGGTGCCTATTTTCTAGGCTTTCACCAAGGTACTTTCCCAAAGTGCCTTCGAAGTGGTTTTCACTAGAGGATGTTTTTTTTTCTTTACTATTTTCAATCCTTTTTCTTATTTCTTTAGGATTTTTACCATTTTTTGATTATTATTATTTTTTTTAGATTTACACCCTTCAACCCTAGGCATAAATTTTTTTAAGATGAAAATTGTTGATTGTTTCCCGCAAGGGTTCGATAGGCCCAAAGGGTAGGATTTAACTACATATTCTAGTCATGGCTCGCTTCATTGACTATTTTCTTTACGATCTTCAAAATGGTATTGTTTGTAGCCTTCGCTTGACCGTTGCCTTGGGGGTAATAAGGGGTGGAGAATTGATGTTGCATGTTGAATTTTTGACATAGATCTCTCACATCCTGATTCTTGAAGGGTGTTCTATTTTCAAAGATAAGGGCTTGTGGAACACCATAATGATATATAAGATAATTCAGGATAAACTTGGCAATTTACTTCCCTATTATGTAGGTCATAGGAATGGCTTCCACCCACTTGGTAAAGTACTCAGTGGTTGTGATGATGAATTTATGGTCATTAGATGAGGTGGGAGTAATTTTTTCAATGAGGTCAAGCCCCCGTTGTGAGAAAGTCCAAGGTGTGACCATTGGTTGTAACTCCTTAGTTGGATCATGAATAAGATCTCCATTTTGTTGACAATGGACACACTTCTGCATGCATTGATGGGATTATCTTTCCATGGTTGGCCAATAATACCCTTTCCTCAAAATTTTCTTAGCTAAAGTCATACCACTAAAATGGGACCACATATGCCATCATGTTCTTTTGTTAAGGTGGTCAAGGCTTCCTCTTGGTTGAGACATCATAGTAATGTCCCCTTGATGCTTCTGTGGTACACGGTATCACCTAGGATTATGAATCAGGATATTGTTTTAACAAAAGTCTTCTTAAGGTTGGAGGTGATATCAGATGGGAGGGTACCTCTATTAAGATAGGTGAATATATTGTGATACCACGGGGAACCAGGACCAATGATTACACACGCAAAATTCAGATTCAAGGATTTTGAAAGCCAGTACGAGAAGTTGTTCTACCAAGAATTCACATTAAATGAAATTGTGTGGCATGCCTAACAATGATCCAATTGTCACCATGGAATTTGTTGCTAGATATTGTTCACACAAGGTATTTTCTCAAAGTTCATGTCTATGATAATTTCCTTAAGACTTTCTACCATCTTCTTGTAAGGAGTATTTTAACATCCATAGTTTCATAGTCATCGTTAACTTGGTTGACAATCATCTATGAGTCTCCATAGACCTTTAACTTTGGTATCTACCATTGGACTATTATCCTTAACCCTGTTATTAGAGCTTCATACTCAACAATATTATTAGTACATGGAAATGATAGCTGGTATGACTTTGGGATACAATCACCTTGATGGGTGATAAAGAGGATACCTACTCTTGATACATGTTGGGTATAGGATCCATCGAAGTACATTTTCCATTAATCCACTACATGAGGGAGATACACTAACTCATCAAGAAATTTAGATATCAAAGGATTCTTTGCATAGATAGGTGCTTCTTCCATTTGGTCCACAATCCTTTGATTTCCTTGCACTCTATGTACTCTATGTCAAATTTAGTCAAGATCATTACCCATTTGGCCATTCGCTTGGTGAGAGTTGCTTTAGATAACATATATTTGAATGGGTCAATCTTAGCGATAAGCTTGATTTGGTGTGACAACATCTAATGTCTAAAATTTTGTGAAGAAAAAACCACTACTAAGCATGCCTTCTCAATGGATGAGTAATTCATTTCATAGCCTACCAAAGTCTTGTTGATGTAATAAATGGCTCTTTCGTTTCCCATTTCATCATGTTGGGCTAGGAGAAAACCTAGAGCTACTGATGTTGTTGAGATATATAGGATTAATGGCTTGTTTGGTATCAATGACATGAGCATTGGAGGCATTAATAGGTAGTCCTTGATTTGCTAGAAGGCTTTATCACACTTCTCATCCCACTTATAAGTTATTCATGTATGGAGAAGATGTGAGAAATGGTGGATCTTGTCTCATAATTGTGTTATGAATCTCCTAGTGGATTGCAATCTTCCTTGTAACCCTCTCATTTGTTTAGTGTTTGTGGGGGTTCCATGTCATATATTACTTTCACCTTTGCTAGATCTATCTCAATCCCTCTTTGTGACACAATGTAGCCAAGAATATTTCTTGAGGTAACCTTGAAGACACTTTTTCAGGTTCAACCATACTTTATACTCTTCGAGCCTGTTGAAGATAGGTCCCAATACCTCTATGTGATCACTCCTTTTATTTGACTTGGCCAAAATATCATCCACATAGTCTTTGACTATTTTCTGGATCATATCATGAAAGATGAGGGTCATTTCTCTTTGATAGGTCACTCCTATGTTCTTCAGCCCAAACGATATCATGTTCCAACAATATGTTCCCAATGGACAAGTGAATGAAATTTTGTGTTGATCCTCCTTGGTGATCATGATTTGATTATAGCCTAAAAATTTGTCCATGAATGATAGAATTTCATGTCCATATATTAAATTAATGATGATGTCGATGTTAGGAAGAGGGAACTCATCCTTTGGACATACTTTCTTCAAGTCTTTGAAATACATGCATATTCTAATGCCCCCAGTGGGTTTAGAGAGTGGTACTAGGTTGGAAACCCACTTAGGATAGTCAATCAGTCAGATAAATTTGATGTCAAGAAGCTTTTGTAACTCAAGTTTCACTAAGAGTTCTTTTTTAGGGTGCATCTTTTCTAATTTCTGCTTAACTGGTTCGGCCTCAGGATAAACTGCTAAGTAATGCACAACCACTTCAGGATCAATCCCTGGCACATCCATGTATGAACAAGCAAAGTTTTTCCTTCTCTATTCCAGGAATTCTACGAGGTTTTTCTATTCTTCATCTAACAAAGATTTAGCATAAAAGGTTATCTTTGGTGCCTCGTTGTTCCTACATTCACTAGGGTGGCCTTTTCTGCTAGCACTGTTCATTTTTCTGGATGCATTGCACTAAGGGGGAGATTGAATCCTTCATCCTTGGGCACCTTAGAGAGGTTTTCACCCTTGAATGTGTCCTTTCCTTTTACTATTTTTCGATTAGAAAGTGCAAAAATGTGGTTTTCACTCAAATATTTGCAAGTTATTTCCATGTCGTCAATTTTGTTACTAAAAGATTCAATCATCTCCCCATAGTATGCCTGTGTGTTTAGCTCTATATAAAATCATGTTATGTGATCCCCATATGGTATTTTTTCATGGAGTCCCATGAATTCTAAGATTACTTCCTTTTTTTTAAACAGATCTAGAATTGGTGATCCACATTAGTCCCAATCGATGAGTTGGGGGTATACTAGGCTTATTGTAGTGGTTTGGTTGTTTGGGGTGAAATATGTTATGGATATCATAAAGAGAGAGCTATTCTCAAATAGTTCAACAACCTCAAGAGAGAATTCATCTAGGGTAGTGTCACAAGATGTGGGTAACCAAGAGGAAGCCTCAACCCTTTTATCAGAAGTACCTTTTTCCAATAAGGGTAACCTTACCAGTAGTACATCCTAGGTGAATATTAGTTGAATGTCTTTCAGGAATGATGGGTTCTAGCAATCTGTTTTCATTTTGACCCAATTTCTCATTCTTGTTGTACACCCATCCCTTCATTAGCTACAAGCCTTTACTGTCATCTTCCATGGGAAGAGTTGGCATGGGTTGGTCATCATGATAGAGTATATTATAGACATCTCCCTCATTGAAATCTTCTTTGTTCAAATCCTCCCACTTGGTGAAGGCAGTAGATGCAACCTTTAATGTTTTGGCCACTTTGTTGATAGCTGTGGGTTTCCCATGATATTTGGGAGAAAGAGGTAGGTCTCCCAACACAAAAGTGTCCTTTAGTTTATAATCTCCACAACCATCATCCTTGATCACTACTTTGATGTCGATAATGTTCTGCATAATGGGTGTTTTTTTTTCTGAGGTAGATGTAAGGGATGATGGGTCAACAAATGGGGAGGACGATGTAGGCCCTTCATCATTTTTAGGGATTTGGGGTATTTTGTAAAAAATGGCCTCAAGGTTCTTGTAGTAGTAAAAAGGCTTAGGATCTCCAAGGATGGTAACTTCTTTTTCCTCAAAAGGAAAATTTACACATTGGTGATAGGTTGAAGCTATAGCTTTTATGGCATGAATCCATGGTCAACCAAGAAAGATGTTGTAGGGGAGATCAAGGTCTAACACTTGGCATGTGGTCTTAGCAATGATGGGTCCCATTGGATGGTTAGCATGATGATGCCTCATGATACTCATTCTTGATCATCATATGCCCTGATGATTGTACTATTTGTTTTCTTAATAGCATCCTCTTAATAACCCAAGTTCTTGACCAATTGAAGGGTGCAAATGTTAAAACTAGAACCTCCATCTACTAAGACTCTTTTAACCTTGTTCTTATGAACAATGACCTCAAGGTGTAAAACATAGTTATGAGATGGTTATGATGGTAGGTCTTGTTCCAAAAAGATGAGAAGATGAGGGATAGTGATATGCCCTACCATAGCTTGAAACTGCTTTGTATCAATACCCTAAGGGATGGATGATGCAGATAAAGATTTCTCTAAGATATCCCTATGTGCAGAGGATAGCCTCAATAGTTCTAGAATAGAGATTTTTGTAGGGGTTTTCTTGAGATGATCTAGGAGACTATATTTTCTAGGGTTTGATGTTGGAAATGTAGGTTATGCCATAGGTTGAGATGAAGCTCCTTGGATGGTGACCTTGTCACATTGTGTGGTGACTCCACATTCCACATTAGTTACTTCGATGGTAACAACTATGATGATATTTTCACAAGAGGCGACTACATTGGAATATACATGTTGAATGTTATTGTATGTCTTCCCTTTAACAGTGGAATTCCCTCTGTTTTGATCTGGCATAGGGTTCTTGTATATCTTGAGCCCTTGGTTACTGACTGGTACTTCAACAAATATGTCTCCATTCTTGATAAGATATTACATAAAATTCTTTAGTTTCATGCAGTTTGATGTTTTGTGTCCTTTGATTTTTTGAAAGCCACAAAGATCCTTTTCGTTGTACCTGGGTGGTTTATCCTTTGGTTCTTGGTAGTTTTTGAAATTGGGTAGCATTATCAAGTTTGACTCTACCAATTTCTTCATGATAGTCTCAATAGGTTCCACCAACTGTGTGTATTTGTGTTTTGGGTAGTTATTCCTATTGGTGGTTTGTCTTTGTTGAGTTTTGGTGGTATTGAACTAATTATTCTATGGTGGTGATGGTGCTTTCCATACAGTTTGTGTAATGTTTGGTTGGTTCTATTGTTTTTCCTAGGAGCACTTATGACCACTTTAGCATCCACCACACCATCATTCGTCATGTTTTTGTTCTTAGCCCAGACACGAGGCTTGTCATTTGAACTGGTTGATGGGAGGTTGTCTTTGTATGTTTGGGTATTTCCCTATGAGATTAGGGCTCTCTAGATGTTAAGGGCCCTAGGGACAATCTCATCATAAGTGGTGCTACATTGCATCTTTAAGTGGAAGGATATATCTAGATCAACATTTTCTATAATAATCCCCACTTGTTCATTGGGAATGGGCAACTTGCTCTTATTGGATCTTTGTCTCCATCTTTGCAAGAAATTAGTGAAGGATTCTCCTCTTTTTTTCTTGAGAGTGTACAAATATTCTAATCTCACATTCATGTCAAGATTGAAGGAGAAGTGATCTATGAATTTATTGTTGATTTCTTGGAAGGTTTTGATATCAGGAGGCAACTATGAAAACCAAGTAATGGTTGGGCCTGTCAAGCTTTGTGGAAAGAGGAACATCAAATAGGAATCATTGTAGGAAACCTCCACACACATGACATTGAATTCCTTGACGTGATCTACAAGATTTCCTCTCCCTTTGTATTTAACAAATTTAGGGACCTCAAAACTAGGAGGGAAAGGTACCATTGCGATGTTTTAATTGAAAGGATATGGACATAAGTTTTGTTGTGTATGGGACTTATTTTTCTTTCCCATTTGAATAACTTGCATTTTTTGCATAAGCACCTTGAGTTGTGATGCTACATCATCTTACGAGTTTTCCGGAGTAAAATATGTTGCATATTGTGGGATGGGAGATGGATTATATGTGGGATTTTGATATGATAAGGTGTTGTATGGTGTGTATGGCGGTGTAGGATATTGTGAAGATGATGGTGGTGGAGGTGTATATGCTCCTAACGTGTTTGTATTGACAAGGTTTTGTTGAGGGTTATAGTATAAACCTTGTTGTTGTTGGGCATACTATTGGGCTAGGAAGGCTTTTTGTTGGTCTTGTTATTGTTGTTAGGCCACTAGGGTTGCCTGTTGCACTTTTTGTTGTTGTTGTGCAGCTAAGGATACTTGTGCTTCTTTTTTTGTTGGGAATATTATTGTTGTTGCACCACTAAGGCTTGTTCTTGTTGTTGTGTAGCTAAGGCTCCTTGTTGGGCTTACTATTGTTGTTGTGCAACTAAAGATGCTTGTTGGGATTGTTGTTGTTGTTGTGCGGCTAAGGCTTCTTGTCGAGCTTTTTTTTGTTGTAGGGCTTATTCATAAGCATGTTGTGCTTGTTTCAAAGCTAGAGCATGTGCTTGCAATGTAGGATTATTTGGTTGTTGGGACATTTGCGATGGGATTTGGGTGTTTATGGTTTGAGTGGGTTGTGGGTTGATGATGAGAGGTTAGTTGTTGCCTAGGTTTAACATTCCTTGTAAAATGGTGGATTGAGATGGAGGAATGTAAGTTTGACGTCCCATTTGATTTTTTATGATGTGGGGGAACAAGGGTAAAAATGATGATGGTGCCATTTGGTATTGCAATAGTAATGGAACATTCAAACCTTGAAATTGATTAAAAGGGTTCCCTTGATCAATGGGTAGGGGCTCCCTTGTTGTATTTGAGGTGGGACCAAGGTATTACCTTGGTTGATGGGGTTTGTGACCAAGGTATTGTTTTTATTTGGGTTGGAAATGGATGGGATGGATGTGTTTTGTGAAACCAATGGGATGAATGAACTAATGGGGTGGTTGGATGAAGATGTCCCTTATTATGTTAAGGGTTGATTTTATGTAAGGGTGTTGGCATGCCCTTATTGGTCTATTTGAGACACTTGGTCCACACTACCTTGCATGGGATTGGGCACACTTGTGGTACTTATGGAGATGGAAAAAAATGGTTTCCCTTGAAATTTCAAGGTTATCGTGGAGTCTTGGAGTGTAAGTGGTTTATATGGATGTAGGGGGTGCTTAGAAATGGTAGGAGCACCAAATGTAGGTGTCCAAGTGGTGTTTTGGGGAGGATTGGTATTTAGAGTACCCATAATTGTGTTTCTTTCCAAAGGAAGAGTGTGACCAAAGCCTTTAGCAAGACTAGTTGCAAGAATAGGAGTGATTTAACCCTCAACCCTATACCCTTAAAGCCTAATCCCTCAAACCTTAAACCATCAACCCTTAATCCTTAATCCCTTAAACCCTCAACCCTTAAACCCTAATCCCTTAAACCCTCAACCCTAATCACTCAACCTCAAACCCTAATCCCTATCCCTAAACCCTCAAACCTTAAACCCTAATCCCTATCTCTAAACCCTCAACCCTAATCCCTAAACCCTCAATCCTCACCCCTCTATCTTATACATTAAACCCTCAACCCTAATCCCTCAACCCTATAATGTAAAACCATAATATTTTAAACCTCAACCCTTAAACCCTAATCCCTTAAACCCTCAACCCTTAAAACCTAAATGGGCTTAACCCTTAAACTCTAAAACCTTATACCCTATTCCTTTAACCCTTAACCCTAAACCATTGACCTTATACCTTAAACCCTTAATCCATCAACCATCAACCCTTAAACTCGTAAACCCTATATCCTCCCTCAACCTTAATCCCTCAACCCTATACCTTAAACCATTAATCCTTCAACCCTCAACCCTTAAACCCTCAATCCTATACCCTTAAATCCTAATCCCTCAAAACTTAAACCCTCAACACTAATCCCTCAATCCTATACCTTAAACCATTAATCCATCAACCCTTAACCATAATCCCTCAACCCTATACCTTAAACCATTAATCCATTAACTCTAAACCCTTAAACCCTTAATCACTCAACCCTCAGCCCTTAAACCCTCTACCCTATACATTATACCCTCAACCATAATCCATCAACCCTTTACTCTTAAATCCTAATCCCTCAACCCTTAAACCCTTAACCCTTAATTCCTAATCCCTTAAACCCTCTACCCTATACATTAAACACCTAACCCTAATCCCTTGACCCTATGTACCTTAAACCCTTAATCCATCAACACTCAACCCTCAACCCTCAAACCTTAAACCCTCTACCATATACATTATACCCTCAACCCTAAACCCTCAACCCTATACCCTTAAAGCCTAATCCCTCAAACCTTAAACCCTCAACCCTTAAACCCTAATCCATTAATCCCTCAACTCTTAAACCCTCAACCCTCAAACCTCACCCCTCCATCTTATACATTAAACCCTCAACCCTATACCGTAAACCCATAATCTCTTAACCCTCAACCCTTAAAACCTAAAACCTTAACCCTTAAAACCTAAACCCTTAAACCCTTAACCCTCAACCCTAAACCCTACAACCTCAACCCTCATCCCTATACCCTATACCATCACCCTTATGTACCCTAAACCCAAAACTCGTACATACATACATACATACATACAATCATACATGCATACATGCATATAGGCATGTATACATACATACAAGCATAAATTCACACATACATAGGTACATACATCTAGGCGTATAAACATACATACATACAAGCATGCATACATACATACATACATACATACATATACATGTAAGCACACAAACATACATACATATGTTAAAATATATATACAAACATACATATGTATCAAACATAAATTTAACAAACTTGCACAAAAATTATTTCACGTCAGACATAAACACACTTGTGTTATGCCTCACTTTGGGAAAGACAAAGCAAAAATAAGCAAAACATGTCAAAACTATGAAATAATGTGAGATTGCATTATAACATGCTTCTGTTATGTCTTGCTTTGGGAATCCCCAAGCCTTAGGCTTGGATTTGATTTGGATTTCCAACCCAAAGGCTTGGAGTACCTTCCCAACCTCCAAAGACATGTTTTTTCATATTCTACAAAATTTGACATAATCTCGTTTGTGGCAATCATTAGGTTTGCACATGTTTCAAGGTTGAGTAAATAAAACATCTCGGTAATGTTAGGCTCTCTCTTAGCTATTTAATAATGTAATTTTTTTCACATTTTGACTATGTTAAGGCTTTCATATTTAATTTCTTTTGTTTGTGTGTTTTTTTTTGTCAAAAACCAATGTTTGATATTTTTAACTATTTTCTAACCATTCATTGAAATTTCAAATAAATTATTTTTTTATAAACTAGACTCCATTCTACACATATTTTTAAAAAATGATTTTTAATTAGTTTTCAAAAATTATAGGAGTGCCACAACCAAATTTCTATTTTTTCAGGATGTGTCCACTTTGAAAATTACTAAAAAATCATATATTCATTAAAAAATTATTATAAAATCAGGCATAAACTACATGATGTTAGCTAATTTCTCATTGAAGAAATTTTGAAAATGCCCAAAAAAATTTAACCTTTTGAGGGAGCCACAACAAACATTATGCTATGTTTTTTGACAAAAACAACACCAATTTATATGGCTCCCTTTTTTGAACCCCTTAATCTCTACCATTTTTGAAAAAAATAGTAGTTTAGAAAGTAGACTTAGAGCACTATGATCCTTATTTTTGTTGCATCAAATTTTTTTGAGTGTAACCATCCTCAATTTCTCATCCAAGGTTAGTATTTCCTGATTTCAGAAAGAAAAAAAGTGGTCACTTAAGACCCCCTTTAGGCCTCCCATCTTCTGCACTTACCCTATGCAAATAATCTAATGGGAGATATGTCTAAGGGGGAGTTGTTATATATTTGCATTCATGATTATTTTTATTATAATTGGTTCAGAGTAGTTCAATTAATTGGTACAGGATTGGTTTAGTTGGTACATAGCATAAATTGGAGCATGAATCGGTACAGAGCATTCTGAGAATTTGGTCAAGTGTCATCAATGATAAAGGGGGAGATTGTTGGCATAATGTTTTCATTGATTTCAAAAGGTGTCATTGATGTCAAAGGGAAAATCAGTGGAAGCTTGGATGTCATTGAATATTAGCGGATCAATGTCTAGAAGAATTGGCAAAGATTGATGGAGAGGATAGCATGTTTTACAATTATTGCAATGTTGCTCAAAAGTTGCAAAGTTGTCATGAAATGTTGTCATGTTTTTATAGAGGTTACTTCTAGAGGTTAGAGGATAAAACTAAGGCCTGATTCAATATGGGTTTTCTGAGAGATTTCCATTGATGTGATTTGTAGATCTTGAAGACAAAAATGGTGCTGAATTTTTTTTTATGTTTACTCTCAAATAGAATTAGGGTTTTACAGTTAAACCCTAAATGTTGTAGTCATGTAGATGAACATATTTTATCTTATGATATTGACTATATACAAGCGATTGCAAATTTCTTAATTCATAACTTAAGTGCTCTGTGTCATCAAGGTGACTGACCCCTTTACCTAGCACTTTCGGTTGTTGGCATTTTTGGTGGTTCTCAAAACCTTGTTAGTCTTCACCTCCATGGTGGTGTCGGTATTCATGGTGATTCTCAGAATCTTGATGGTCCCTACCATTGGCCAGAGTGTTGGAATTTGATGTTAGTTTCAAAACCTTTGTCAGCCTTTGAAGTAGTTATCAAAACCTGTGTCCTTCCTATCGATGGCTATGTGGAAGTTTGTGAGTACATTGCCATATTCCTTCACATTCTAGTTTATGTACTATAGCAACCATGTTTATTTGTGATGTGTGATATGCCCTCCAAAGAAGATCAATGATCTGGATCTATGTTTTAATATCCAACAGCTATCACTTCACTACTTCACATTACTCTTGTGAAGCAAAAGGATGGTGTGCAATCAATGATATGTGATAAGATCTTTAGAAGATCAACGGTGGAGGTTCAAGAATGGTGATCGGATGGCTATTTGTATTTGTTCTTCACATCGTTATGTGTATCTACTTCGACAACATAATTGACATATGCGATCAATGATTGAGATCAAATGAAGAAAGATCCAATAGTCATTGTGTCATTGCTTCACATCACTATTGTGAAGCAAGTTGAAGGTAGTCAATTTTTTATGTGTGATGAAAGTGGATGGTGATGTCAACAATAATAGATAGCAAAATGATATTGTGTCACTCATGTTATTCATAACATGGTTTTGAATAACACTGTGCCAAGCTAAAATGTGATACACTAAAGGGTTAATATGAAGACATGGTGGGTTTGCTATTCAATTCGTGATGGAGTGATAAGTTGGACGTACATTCAAAAAGATAGGTGGAAATGTTTCATTGCATTGCAAGGATCCTTCACATTGCAGAAGTGATTCTAAGAGCCCAAAGCATTAGTGTGATAGTTATATAGGATGCAATAGAGATCAGTGGTTCACATTTAAAGAAGATTGATCGAACAATGATTGCAAGTCATCTTCAAATTGTATAAATTGAGGTTGATGCCCTAAGTCAAGTTGTGATAGGTAAAGTGGGCGTGATGGAAATCTAATGGTTGTGTTTAAATATGGAAAGGATAAATGATGATTGATAGATCATGGCATGAAGATCAGAGATCGATGGACAAAATTTAAGATCTTGAATGGCTATGATAGTATGAACGAGGGTTCGGTTTGGTAGCCAACACAGTGTATAAATTCAATTGGTTTACCTATTCTAGTGACAATTTGATTGGTGATATGATTTGCAAGGTGACGTAACAATAGCGTGAGATGACCAAATAACAAATACCTAGATTAGTCACACAAGATACAACATTTAATGTGTATTCTATCTATGGTTTCCAAATTGCTAAAATTAGCAAATGGAAAAGAATCTAGATGGTGGTGCATTGCTCAAGTCTGGTATGATTATTAAAGAATTTAAGAGAGAATAAGATAATCAAAATTTTATTTTTGTGTTCGAGCAACAAAGTGAATGTGTTAGTGAAGGAGTGGGCAAAGAATGCAGATACGGTGATAGATTGAAACCCAAACAAAAGAGAGATAATCATCAAGGGTTTTCATTCAAGGTGTAGGACAGAGAGAGGTGCAGGGTAGAGAATTGAGTTGTAGAGATTGCAACAAAGATTTGAACAGTTGCAAATAGAGTTACAACATTGAGTTGTATTCAATAGAATAAATTATAATAGTTTTTTTGTAAATATGATTGATGGGTGCCATTAGCTAACTGGGTAGGTGCTCAGTGTAGGGACTTGGTGCTTCCTTGGAGTGGGTTCTCCTAAAACCAGGGGATTGGTGTCTCCTTAGGGTTGGTGCCCTTAAACTTTGTAATCAAAAGATTTTCATTGTGAGGCTGGATTAGGATAGTAGATCCTAGTAGCTATTCTCACTGTGGTTTTTTCCATCTTGGGTTTTCCACATACATCTTGTGTTATGTGCAATTTTTATGTCAATATTTATCTCTCTGCATGTTTAGTTTTAATCTACACTAAAAGAGCTAAAAGAAGCTAATCTGCTTTAAGTGTCAAAGGGATAAATTTTAATTGTTCTACTGATTCACCCCCCTCTCAGTAGATTGTTGTATTCCAACATACTTATCATAGTTGGTCTAGTCATGTAAAGCTAAGCAATGAAGAAATTGATAAAATGGTTCTTTTCCCAAAATTTTGTGTAGGTTATAGATCTTATTCATAAAAAAATTCCAACCATAAAATAACTAGTTCACTTGGACCAATTATAGATTGGGTTTTGATAGGAAACTTAGTAGGCTTTATAGGTTTTATATCTCTCTTGATCTACAATTAGTTCAATATTTTAATGTGTGTTGCATAAAAGCGGATTACTACTTGCCTCTCAAATCATTTTCATATTCTCTACATGTTTTTTAAAAGAATTTCATAAAGTGGATTATAAGTTGTCTTTCAAGCTTAATACTTCACACTTGAAAATTCCTTCTTATGTTACTTCATTGTTTGGCATTTGGAAGTCTATTCCCAAACTGAAAGAAAGAGAATCTTATAGGGAATGGTGATAGGATACTATTTCTTAATGTGTTATTTTCTTAAGATCCTTTAGAAAAAGACTAGCATGGTAGCAAAAACATAAAGATATATCTATCAAAGGTAAACTTGAACTCAATGGAAGTATGCTTAACTCAAACCCCAATAATATTTATATCCAACCATCTATAACTGCTATTGAAACATGACTGTGAAATCTTGATATGTCTAAAGGGAAAGAGGCCAAAATTAGGGCTAGATTACATTAGAAAAAGGAATGAAATAGGGACACCAAATATTTCTTCAATTACTTAGACCTGTGACATTTGTGAAATCATTGGTTCCTATGGATCTTCTTGTAAAACTTTGTGCTCCTCTTCAATGAAACTTCTTCAAGGATTGGCTATGGATTGAGAAATATCCTTTTTTCTATATTCCTTTGAAGAAGATTTGTTTAAAACTCCTCCCAAATATGGAATTAAACCCAATACTTCACATCAAATGGTGTTGCAGATTTCAAGAAATGAAATGGAAGAACCTAAGTGCTCAAATCTAGAGGTCTAAAGTGGAAGCAAATACTCAAATTCTAACACAAAAAATCTTGCACCATAGATTACTAGTGGAGGATAAATTGAAATATTTAAATATTCAGCCAACCAAGTATCCTCTTTGCCAATATATTGAAATCTTAAAACATTTTTTTGGGGTTCTGTTTGGGAAAAGAAAAAATGGAATGCTATATTTGTACTTTTCCTTACTATTTTTTAGCATGTGTTGCAGTGGAAAGAGGTAGTTCTGGGCATTGGGTTGCATAAGAATGTGGTTGTTGATTCCATGAGACAGTATCTTGCTTCATATTGGAAGAGTAGATGTGTAGCTATGTTTTCTAATCATATTACTCAACATAAAGTAGAAATGCTATAGTTTTACTTTGACATGTCATGCTACAACTTGTTTCTTTGTGTTTTTTGTTGAAAGATGATACTAATTACACAAGCTTTTGGAAAAGATCAAATAAAATTTTTTTCTTCATAAAGGGGACATCCAATGTTCTAGACAACTTTAAAGTTTATTTAAATTTTGAGTATAATTTATGTTTCAACTATTGTTTTGTTAAGTATGTTGTTGATTTAACTCATTAGTTAATTTCAATTTGGGATACTTGTGTTATTCAATACTAGAACATTTTTTGTTAATCTCTTGTTCAGATGAAGTAAATTAATTCCAAGCATAGTCCTTGGTTGTTATCTGTTGTGTTGTATTTTATTGACGATCCTTAAGGACGTGTTGTTTCCCTTCCCTTCGGAGTTTCCTTTTGGGCTTCTTATTCTTTTCTTTGTAATTCAACTTTGTTCAATAAAAAAGAAAATAACATATAATGAATAGTTTCTTATTTTATTGAGGATGACAAAATATTAGAATACAAACATAATGTATTTTTGAAATTAAATTTATATTAAAAGGTTGTATTTCAATTGGTGGGGGTTAACTTTGACATGTGAAATATTTTGATGAACTCCCTATATGTGGTTGCTTGGACAAAAGATGACTTCTAACTTAGATGCATGTTTACTCATATTGTTGCAATCTCTTATATAATGACAATGATGTTAACATCTATATATAATTTGATTATTGTTATGACAAATAAAATAAAAAATCTTTTATATCTCACTTTTTTCAACCAGCTCTGATTCCAAACTAATACTTCTTACCATATAAAAGTAATGAAATCGCACTCAGCGTGAATCACTATACCTGCCGGCCTAGATAACTCACTAGTCTTCCATTAAGGAAGACTTCAAGTGACATTTTCTTCTTATCCATGGTTTGTTTTCCTCTTCGTACGAAGTCTAGCGAACTATCTGCATTAGCTACGGGGAAGGCGATATGTACCATCCCAAAGCGGTTTCCCCATGGTGATTGAATGCCAGGTTTCAGCATATCTTTTATATCCTGCAAAAATTCACAATAAAATTATGATATTTTGTACTGACAAAAAATATATGCAGCTCTATATTTCACCATAGATGTTAAAAGTAATATCATGCTTAAAAAACCTTTGTACACATTTCTATTCTGGAAAGGTAGAGAGATTGTGTAATGTGAAAATTCTATTGCAGTTACTGATTATTAATCTCCTATCTAATACATAGATTATTTGACTCTGAAAATTAATTCTCAGCAAATATCGAAAAATAACACAACTGCAACTTCACCAATAAAAACTCACAAGAATAGAGAAGAAAACATTCACAATAATGAACACAATATTTTTGGACAAATTGTCCGTGGAAAAACCCCGAAGGGAAAACCACTACTGCAGATGAGGAATTATATTAAACTTCAGCAAATTAAGGAATACAAAAACTGCTTGCCTCTTCTTGGCAGAGCTCGCAATAATCTTCTCCGGAAATTCTTCCCTCAATTTCTCCTGCTGAAATTCCACAACTGCTATCCCCAACGCTATCATGCGCCCTTGCTAACACTGCAAGACTATTTTGCTCTCACTGCAATTCTACTTACTATCACCAAGTCTACTTGTTGTTGTGTTCTCCAATTGCCCATTGATCCCCTTTTATACTTTTCTCATTGGAAAACCAATGGCCATGATTTAATCTCAATCAATGGCTAAGATTAAATAGACTCTAAAAACCCTAACTAACTGGATTCTAGAAGTCTCTAGGAGAATCAATTTATTTAATTACATAATTATCTAGACAACTCAGCCCTTTTCTGGAGGTTTCTAGAAAATAATTAAATAATTAAATAACACTTCTAGACAATGGAGACACCTGTCCAAGCTACATAAATTAACATGTAATACATTCAATCTCGATATTGCTCTTGTGTTTACGGCTACAATCCCTGTTACTCTTTGTTTCTCCATTTCCTTGCTTGCTTCTGCCATTTCTCATGTAAAAATAGATAATTACTCATCATTCATTATTAAGATATTCTATTATAAATTATAATGAGTCAAAATTATGGTTGAAATCAAGGAGTCTTTGTTCTGTTGAATGAAGTTGAATGGTTTTGAATGAATCTATTAGAGACCAAGTCTTATTTAGTACAAGACTCTAACATCATAATAGATGAGATCAGAATCGTACCCTGAGCAACTTTAACGAAATGAATACCTTTTGATCCTTGACTCTCAGTCAAAAAAAATTAGCTTATAATTCGTGCTCCCCATATTGAATAGTATAAACAGACCTTTATTTGATATAAAACCCTTAAAAAAATCACAGTTGAAATTATAAATATTCATTGTCTGCACTCGCACCTTGAGAAAGAGTTATTTGTAGGTATCGTTGAAAACCACAGAATATTATACCCATTACCACATCATTTACCGTCTGCAAAAGTACTTTACCAAAATAAGCTAGATATAATGAATAAGTTAGAAATAATAAATATTCAACGTAGACATATAAAATGAGAGAGATGAAAAATTTAGGCCTCCGATATAAGTCTTTATTCTTTTGACATCTTCCATGAGGAAGGTGGTAGAGGACAAGACTTTGGGTAGCATCTCAACACCAGGAGGTCCTCGAATGGGCAGCTTGCTATCATCTATCCATATAACTCTTAGGAGGCTGCTAATGAAATCAGAAACAGTGTACCACATTACAAGCACAAGCACAAATAGCCTCTGAAATATGTAGTACATAAATTCAGTGGAAACCCATGAATCATATGGGATAGCTTTGTGAGATGGAGATTTAAGTGAAGGAAAGGTAACAGGGAAATTGGGATTGTCTGCTCTGGTGACACAACAAAGTAGCAAGGACATGAGAGAAGTACCATCCCCTAAGGAGTGGTGCATGTTTATAATCAAAGTGGCTTTCGCCTTGCTTGTATTGTAGTTTAGAAAGTGGAACGCCCACAAAGGCCTGCACTTGGATAAAGGGGTTAGATGTATATTACCAATATAATCATTCACAATTTCATCATATTCATTTTGATCTTGAAGAAATTCTGGAACAAAAACATGATCGTCCACATTCACTTCAGTTTTCATCCAATGCAGCTCTCCATGTCTATCTTAGATCTACAATTAAACAAAAACATGAATGTTTTATTAAATAAAATACAATAATTTAATTTTCCTCAAAAATTTTAACTATTTTATCTGGTTTGCAAAAACCCAATCTTAATTTATTTAGAGATTTATCATATTTAAGCCATATCCAGAAGTTACAAAACATAACATCAAAACTATTCATAATTAATAAAGTCTGGGCAGATAAAAAACATCACTGAATTTTCAATACATTTCATAGAAATGTTATGTAACAGAACAAAAACGGGGGTGCCGTGGCAAAAGAACATTCCTTATGGCTTCCTTCGTGCTACAGACATCGATGGGTTCTTCCAGCTCAACTATCGCCTGAATGCATGGTGAAAACAACGAAGTACAGAGCGTCTGACAATCCCTCCAGTCAGACGCTCTGTACTTCGTTGTTTTCACCATGCATTCAGGCGATAGTTGAGCTGGCAGACTGAGTTCCATGAGACAAAACCCTCTAACCCCAAGTCGGTCAAATTCCAAGCTTATGAAGGTCAGAACAAACGTAGCGTAGAGATATATAGTCTCCGCTGTTGGTCTCTCTCATCTGCATTAAATTTTACTGCTGAAAGTTGCAGCTACAACGGCCGGGCTTAAACGTCACACACTAAGCGCCCACAGCGCTTAGGTGGCAGTGATGTGGGCCACTCTTAACTCGCATCTTTTGTTTCCGTTTTGCATTCCTCGTTCTGTTTCGGTTCCGTTCACGCCTGTTAATTTTATTTACGGTTCCATCGGGATAAGCATATTTTAAAGATTTTATTTACGGCTTCCACCGTCCATGAATTATTTTCATCACGATGAGCATATTTTTTAAGTTTTATTGAAAAATGAATTAGGGCATTTGATTGAAAACTAATTATTTTCATCGCCAGAGGTGTCATATTGTCAACAAATAACCGTAGTTTATACCTATGGAAGCTATATATATATATATATATATATATATATCAACAATAATTTTTTAATATTTTTGAATTATTTTTGAACGGGGAGGACTAGAACTCGTGACCAGCCTCCTACAACAAGAAAGACTTAGCCAACCAAGCTAGGGCCACCGCCCATATTTTTGAATTATTTTAAATATTATTTTATTATTGTTTTAAAATTTTAAAAATATTTGTTATTTAAGAAATGATCTTTATATTTATGTATTTTTTTATTCAAAATAATTTACTTTAATCAAAATTTAAATTTTGTGTTTATTTTTTAAAATAAGTTTTATGAAATAGAAAATAAAATATTATTGATTTTTTAATCAATTATTGATTAGTTCTTACTATTCTTAAATTTTATTTAATTTATCATTTTTTATTTTCTAAATATTATAAATAGTGATATATATAATTTTTTACTTACTATTTTTTAATAAATATGATACTGCATTCTTATAAAAAGACAATTTAATTATATATTTTTAAAATACTATTTTGAAGTGATATTATACAATCTTTTAGGAACAATGAAAAACTATACTAATAATTCTTTATATTAGTTTAGGTAAATTAAATAAATATTTTAATTAAGTATAATTAATTTAGATAATAGAGAACTAGGATTGTTAGCTAAAATAAATGTGCATAAGAACTAGTGGTGTTTATAAAACCTTTGAGTTTTTTAATCATAAGGATTAATTTCTCATAATTCAAATCCCCAATAGGTCATATTTCATCTATAAGTGAAAGTATAAAGGACAATAGGAAAAATATTCATTATTTCTCAAATAATGTGCTTTAATGTAAATGTTGCTAGATAATTTTCATCCTTTAAAATGTAAGACATAATATTGCTCAATAAATATGCCCTAAGATATCTTAATGATCTCCAACATGATTTTTGAGTGAGTGAATGAGAGTTCTTAATAAAAAACAACCAATTCTAGGAATAAACATAAAATTCTCCTAAGATAGCTCACAATAAGTAGTGTAAAGGTTTACAAAGACCTAAAAAAAAAATTTAGAGATTATATTTGTGACCACATAAGTGACCTAGGTTGATTCTATATTTGTTTATTTAATCCAAGGTGATGAGCAATAAATTTAAGGATTGTCAAGAAGTTTTAGGATCAATTATGGAAAGGACTCAGATATGAGATATTATGAACTAATTTTGCAAATAAATACTAATTATAAGATAATAATTACATTTACAACACTCTAATTATCACCATATTACAATATAATATTAAGACAAAAATATTACTTATTAAATAATAAATTTAGAGGTTAGATATTCAACACTATAAAAGATATAGAGAGAGAAAAATATTCTTTAATATAGAAAAACATTCTCTATCATAAAAATTCTTAAATATCATCGTAATGATTAATGAATTTTGAATATAAAATTATTGTTTTCCTTACCTAAAAGACCATCATTATAATTCATAATGCATTCTAAATAGTCCACTCATAAAAGTTTATATAATTTTTAACTTTAATAAGTATATCGCATTTTTTGAAAATAAATTGTATTAACTAAATCAAAGTGCACCACCAAAAATGCCTCTCTTACTTATAAGAATTATTCTTTAAGGTACTATATAAATTCTTAGACTAGTTTTTTTCTTAACAATGTCATTTGCCTCACATTTTGACCATCATTATGAATCATCATGTAGTCTAAATAACTTTAATGTATTATTTTATTAAAAACTTTTCAGAATTTTTATATTAAGTAAATGTAAGTGGAACATAAAATTATGTTCTTTATATAACTTTCTCTATAAAGAATGAACATAGGAGAATATATAGTGTAAGTTATATATCATATGTGTCTAATAGTATTTTGCATTTGAAATTATCTCAAACTCCTAATTAACTATAAAATGAAGCTTTTATTTTTGAAAATATGTTCAATGTTTTGAAGGAATAGGTACAAATTTTGGACATTTGAATTTCAATATATGGAAGTGCTTATTTGTCTATTGTATTTTTTTTTAAAATTATGTTTATCATAAAAATTGGATGGATTTTAAAGTTGAAAATTTTGAAAATGATATTTTTGAAGCACATATTTAGCTATGAAAATGTGTCTTAAATTGTATAAAATTTGTAGATACATGTAACTAGTCTAAATTTATATTTTTCAAAGATAATTTTTTTTTCAAGGAAAAGGTTTGTGTTATATTTGGTCTGGTTATGTAAGTTTGCATTATAAATTATATTAATAAAGAACAAATGTTTTAATTTTTAGTTTGATAAAAAAAACAATAATTATTTTCTACAATTAATTTGAACTAATTAGTTTATACAATGGATTTAAGATAGCTTTTGTGATATATTGTAATCTCTTGATAAATTTATTATGGTGGTTATAACAACTTTAATAAATTATTTACAATTCTATTAATTGTATTGTTGACAATTTTATACATACACTCTTAAAGAATATATAACAAAAATATTAATTTAATTATAATTATGTTGAGTAACATTCTTAATTTACTTGAACTAGGTCAATTTTCTGGTTGCAAATCTAATCTCTAAAATTTAAAATAATTAATATCAAAATTTTACCTTTGTCAACCTTTACACTACTTATTTTCAACTAACCTAAGACAACTTTATGTTTATTTAGGCATTTAGTTGTTTTCACTAAGATCTCTCATTAACTCATTCAAAAATGATAGAGATCATTAATATATCTTAGGAAATTTTTATTTAGCACATATGATTTCTTATATTTTGGAGAATGAAAAAGATCTAGCAACATTTACATGTATCATTTTAGGAATAATGAATATTTTTTCATATTTTTCTTGATTCTTTCACTTAGAAATGAAAACTAGTTTATTGGGGGTTGGAATGGGGAGAAATTAACCCTTATGATTCAAAAATTCAAAGGTTTTTATAAATACCAATTGTTCTTATGTGCATTTAGATAGCAAAAGTTGAGAGAAAATGAATTCCAATCTACTGTATATTCTTCTAGATTAGATATGAATCTTCATACACAAAAATCATGGAATTTTAAGCTAAGTACCATATTTAATTTATTTTAATATTTATATTTGATTTAATATTTATTTTAGTTAACAATCTCAACTCTATTATCTAAATTAATTAATACTTAATTAAAATATTTATTTAATTAACCTAAGTAAATATAAAGAATTAATAGTATATTTTTTGTTGTTCCTAAAAGATTGTATAATATCATTTCAAAATAGTATTTTAAAATTATATAATTGAGTTGTCTTTTCATAAGAATGCGATATCATATTTATTGAAAAATGGTGAGTAAAAAATTATATCTATCACTATTTATAATATTTAGAAAATGAAAAATGATAATTAAATTAAATAACATGAAAGAATAGTTAGAACTAATCAATAATTGATTAAAAAATCCACAATATTTTATTTTCTATTTCATGAAACTTGTTTTAAAAAAGAAACACAAAATTTAAATTTTGATTAAAGTAAATTATTTCAAATTAAAAAATACATAAATATAAATATTAAGATCATTTCTTAAATAAAAAAATATTTTCTAAAATTTTAAAATAATAATATTAAATATTATATATAAAATAATATTAAAAATAATTCAAAAATCATTGATATATATTGCTTCCAGATTTTACATTTTTATTTTTTATTTCATAAAACTAACTTTTAAAAAAAAAAAAATTGAATAAAAAAATAATATAAAAAACACTTCTTAGATAACAAATATTTTTTTAAATTTTCAAATAAAAAGAAAATACAAAAATAATTATATATAAAACAATATTAAAACAATAAAAAAAATTAAATTACAATTATTAATTATATAAACTAATACTAATTTTTTTGACAATATGAATCTTCTTTTTAATATACTCACAATCAAATGTTGTTCTTGATACCTAATTCATTTTTCAATCAAACTTTAAAAAAATATGCTCATAGCGATGAAAATAAATCGTTAAGGTGAAACCGTAAAATTAAATTCCTTTTAAAGAGTAAGTGTGAACGGAACAGAAACAAAACGGAGGAAACGGAAACAACACGAAAAATATGCGAGTTAAGTGGGGCCCACATGACTGTCACCTAAGCGCTGTCAGCGCTTAGTGTGTGATGTTTAAGCCCAGCCCAATACAATTAGCAATGAAAGTTTCACTTTATGATGTCATTTGATTATCTTTTAGGCATTGTAGGGACCCATGTGAAGATAAACTACCTACATTACGCATGGTAAAACGCCGCGTGGAGATCTTTTCGAAATACTTAGAATCCATCATAATTGTGAAGGCCAAAACAAAGTTAGCTATAGATTAATAGCCTGCACCGATCATCTGTTCCATCTGCTTTAAATATTAGCACTGAAACTTGCTGGTACCAGATCTAAAATTAGCTTACTTCCTTTATATCGAGTAATAATGGACACCCAATTTCTGTCGGTTACAGCTATGAAATGTCTCGTTGTGCTCTATATAATTCGACATGCATGTGCTAGGGGAGAAGACCCAATAGCCACCAGGGCTAACTTCGCACAACCGTAGAATTCAAACCGTATGTTGAATCGGAAAAAAAATTTATGGGTTTTTTTCGCACATGAGTTAAGTGCTTATAACTAAGGTTTCAGCTTCTGGACAATTCGATTAAGTGCGGGAGCATTGGATATGCGTGCGGAGGTAAAAAAAAGTCACCTTTTAGAGGGCTATTCCAGTAGCCGCTCGCTATAATTTCAATCAATTATAGCTGTTTTAGCACTTAAAATCCACTTAAATCAGTCACTTTAGCACTTAATGAGCGGCTATTGGTGTTTTTGTAATTAGTTATTCAATAATATAAAGTTTTTTAATGGATCAAAGTCAAAAAAAAAATTTGGGGGGTTAAGTGAACATGGAGGTGGCGGTTATTCAATGGCGGGCAGCTACTGGGTCTTCTCCCCTATGTACTTTTTTTATTGAATAAAGTTGAAAGAAAGATTTCAAATAAATAAATAGGGGAGATGTCCTTGAGTTATCGCAGGCCATTCAATTACCACTCATTCTATGCTCACTTAATCTTTAAAAAACAAAAAAAAAATTGATCCACTAAAAAATTTTATTTTATCAAATAAAAAATTGCAAAAACACCAATGGTTGTTTATAACACAATGTGTAACCGACCAGTGTAGGTAGTCAACTACACATAAATTTGTATTTATAATACAAATCTAGTTGCACACAAAAAAGGTCATTTACAATTTATTTAAAACTTTTATTGTTCCAAATACCCACACTTGCAAAAGGTGCCACCCTCAATACATATTATATTAATAAATACTCATGCACACTTAATGGGGGGAAAGCTAACTCCTAGACAAAAAGCACCTATGTATGTAACATGATATTGTACCCCCCATCCCCCATCCCACGCGCTGGACAAAACGACGTCGACAGAAAAGGTGGTTGGACGGACAAATCGCACTGACAGAAAGACTTCACGGTCAAACGTTAACTCTGTCCAGTCGTTGCCTATCCCGTCGCCAAGAAAACGTGTCAACACTGGTGGGTTTTCAAAATCATATTTTGGAATGGACAAAAACCTAAAAAAAGTGCCACTTGAAACCATTATTTGCAAATATCAAAAAGCCCAGACGAGGTCCCATTTTTGCCGCCATTTTCCACAACGACGTTTTGCAGGTTGTTGGAGAGCAACGGGAAGGAGTTGCAGGCATTTGAAGCTAGTAGGTATGTATATCTGCTTGAAATATATGCCATTTTTCCATTCTACCTAAGAACTCTGAAGAAACGAACGACTATTCATTGTGGGGTTATCGTTTATGTGTTTTCCTATTAAGGGTTTTTTAGTTTTCGTTTTCTCCCGTCTATTGGTTTTGAAATTTTGCACTTGCCGAATGAAATAGCTAACAACCCATTGTCGAAATATGAGTGAAATAACTGAATAAAATTTATAGGAACCAGAAACCATGCGGAATATATTATGAGGTTGGAAAATGCAATGTTGGTTCTACAATGAAATGATATATTTTGAAAACCACATAAGGCCCATAACGTCGCCACTATTCGCATTCACATTTTGAATGTTGCAGGGTTTTTCATTGCGAAAAGGGATTTTTATTTGAATTGCAAGGCTGTTAATGTTTTTTTGTGTTGAGGGTTAAATTTATTTTTGGTTTCCTCCCATATGTTGGTTTTTGAATTTTTCCATTGTCAAATCAAATAAATGACAACCCATTGTGGAAATATGAGTGAAATTACTGAATAACATTTATAGAAACCAGAAACCATGCAGAATATATTATGAGGTTGGAAAATGCAATGTCGGTTCTGCAATGAAATGATATATTTTGAAAACCACATAAGGCCCATAACGTCGCCACTATTCGCATTCACATTTTGAATGTTGCAGGGTTTTTCATTGGGAAAAGGGATTTTTATTTGAATTGCAAGGTTGTTAATGTTTTTTTGTGTTGAGGGTTAAATTTATTTTTGGTTTCCTCCCATATGTTGGTTTTCGAATTTTTCCATTGTCAAATCAAATAAATGACAACCCATTGTGGAAATATGAGTGAAATTACTGAATAACGTTTATAGAAACTAGAAACCATGTAGAATATATTACGAGATTGGAAAACGCAACATGGGTTCTGCAATGAAATGATATATTTTGAAAACCACATAAAACCTAGAATGTCTCCATTGTTCACATTCTTATTCGGAATGGACAAAAATCCCAAAACATGGCATTTGAAATCATAGTTTGCAAATAGCAAAAGCCTAGACGAGATCCCATTTTTGCCACCATTTTATACGCTATCATTTTGGAAAACACACTGTCTCCTAAAACTCTTACAGTTCTAAAACCCTTTAGAAGTAACATCCCAATTGGTTACTCACCCCTAACCTCAATTTGGTATGTTTTGTGATTGTTTGGAGAACCTTTTGTGATTTAGATAGTAAGAATGTAATGAAATTGGAAAATAGTAGGTATTATGAAACCTGCAAGGCACAGTGTTATAGATTGTTTGCAGTGTTGGAAAACACACTATCCCATGTCAGTTAACTCCTACCTACCTTTCCTGGATGTTTGGTCCCATCTATTGTTATAGTCCACTTTGGTACAGTCCAAATGCCATTTCACTTTCTTCATCTGATTGGAGCAAAACACCCCAACGAAAAAGAAGGTCAGATGGACAAATTGCATCGATGGAAAGACTTGATGGTCAGACATTAACTCTGACCTGTTGTGGCCTATCCCATTGCTAGGAATACATGTCAGCATCGATAGGTTTCCAAAATCATATTTTGGAATGGACAAAAACCCAAAAAAATGTGGCATTCAAAACCATTATTTGCAAATAGAAAAATGAGGTGCCAATAATGTAATGAAATTGGAAAATAGTAGGTATTATGAAACCTGCAAGGCACATTGTTGTTATAGATTGTTTGCAGTGTTGGAAAACACACTGTCCCATTTCAGTTAGTTTGATATGAAGAGTTTTATTTCGTTATGCTCCAAGAATGTAATAAAGTCCACTTTCAAATTTTTCAACTCTTTGTTACAATCCAAATGTCATTTCGCTTTGTTTATTTGATTGGAACAAATAAATTGCATGCATTATTTGTAGAGTTGGAAAACACACAGTCTCTTCTCAATTACAAAGGGTTTTACAACACTATATAGGTTACTTGTTTCTTAACACCTTATATGGAGATAGTGTGTTTAGAAACACTGCAAATAATGTAAGCATTTATTTGGTCGAATCAAATGAGGAAACTAAAATGCCATTTTGATCTCATGTTACATACATAGATGTTTTTTGTCTACGAGTTAGCTTTCTCCTGATTGGAAAAAATAAATTGCTTGCATTATTTGCATAGCTGGAAAACGCACTGTCTCGTCTCAGTTGCAGAGGGTCTTACAACACTATATGGGTTACTTGTTTGTTAACACCTTATATGGAGATAGTGTATTTTCCAACACTGCAAATAATGTGAGCATTTATTTGGTCAAATCAGATGAGGAAAGTGAAATGCCATTTTGATCACATGTTACATACATAGGTGTTTTTTTGTCTAAAGCCAAAAAGCTAGAAAAAATGCACCTAACATTGTCATTTTCCACATTTTTCATTTTCCAGTTTGGTGGGTGGGGAGGGACGCATGGGTGAGGAAAATGGAGTTGCAAGTGGTTGAACCACTACAAACCCCTCGAATGCATTCCTCGCAACAGTGCATCGCCATTTTCCACATTTTGATTTTGTAGTTTGTTGGTTGGGGAGGGACACGTAACTGAGGATGGAGACAGTGTGTTTTACAACACTGCAAATAATGTGAGCATTTATTTGGTTTAATTAGATGATGAAAGTGAAATGTCATTTTGATCTCATGTTACATACGTAGGTGTTTTTTTATTAACGAGTTAGCTTTCTCCTGATTGGAACAAATAAATTGCTCACATTATTTGCACAGTTGGAAAACACACTGTCTCCTCTCAGTTGCAAAGGATTTTACAGCGCTATATGGGTTGCTTGTTTCTTAACACCTTATATGGAGATAGTGTGTTTTCCAACACTACAAATAATGTGAGCATTTATTTGGTCGAATCATATGAGGAAAGTGAAATGTCATTTTGATCTCATGTTACATAAGTAGGTGCTTTTTTTCTACGAGTTATATTTCTCATGATTGGAACAAACAAATTTCTTGCATTATTTACATAGTTGGAAAACACAGTCTCCTCTCAGTTGCAGAGGATTTTACAAAACTATATGGGTTGCTTGTTTCTTAACACCTTATATGGAGACAGTGTGTTTTTCAACACTGCAAATAATGTGAGCATTTATTTGGTCGAATTAGATGAGGAAAGTGAAATGCCATTTTCATCTCATGTTACATACATAGGTGTTTTTTGTCTAAAGTCAAAAAGCTAGACAAAACACACTTAACATCGACATTTTCCACATTTTTCATTTTCCAGTTTGATGGGTGGGGAGGGACGCATAGGCGAGGAAAATGGAGTTGCAGGTGGTCGAACCACTACAAACCCCTCAAAAGCATTCCTTGTCATGGTGCATCACCATTTTCCACATTTTGATTTTGTAGTTTGCTAGCTGGGGAGGGACATATGGCCGAGGATGGAGACAGTATGTTTTCCAACACTGCAAATAATGTGAGCATTTATTTAGTCAAATCATATGAGGAAAGTGAAATGCCATTTTTATCTCATGTTACATATATTGGTGCTTTTTGTCTTCAATTTAGCTTTCTCCTGATTGGAATAAATAAATTGCTCACATTATTTGCATAGTTGGAAAACACAATGTCTCGTCTTAGTTGCAGAGGGTTTTACAACACTATATGAGTTGCTTGTTTCTTAACACCTTATATGGAGACAGTGTGTTTTCCAACATTGCAAATAATGTGAGAATTTATTTGGTTGAAATAGATGAGGAAAGTGAAATGCCATTTTGATCTCATGTTACATACATAGGTGCTTTTTTTTTGTGAGTTAGCTTTCTCCTAATTGGAACAAATAAATTGCTCACATTATTTGCATAGTTGGAAAACACACAGTCTCCTCTTAGTTGTAGAGGGTTTTATAACACTATATGGGTTGCTTGTTTCTTAACACCTTATATGGAGACTATGTGTTTTCCAACATTGCAAATAATGTGAACATTTTATTTGGTTGAATTAGATGAGGAAAGTGAAATGCCATTTTGACTGTATCAATTAGAAGAGAAAAAATAAATAGAAATAAAATGCTCACATTGTTTGCAGTGCTGGAAAACACAATGTCTCGTCTCAGTTATTCCCTCATGAAAAGTGTTGGTTTTGTATGCTCCAAAATGTAGTGAAGTCCACCTTGATCTTTTAGAATAATTCTATTGTGACATAAATATGTAATTTCCCTTTTTTCATCTGATTGGAACAAATAAAATGCTCCCATCATTTGCAATGTTGGAAAAACACATTGTCCCATGTTAGTTAGTTCGTTATGAAAAGTTTTGTTTCATTATGCTCAAAGAATGTAATGAAGACCACTTTGAAGCTTTTGAATAACTCTTTGCTACAGTCCAAATATCATTTCACTTTCTTCATCTGATTGGAACAAAATAAAATACTCGCATTATTTGTAGTGTTGAAAAACACACTGTTTCCTCTTAGTTATTCCCTCATGAAAAGTTTTTGTTTCGTACGCTCAAAAAATGTAATGAATTCCACCTTCATATTTTAGAACAACTCTTTGGTGATGTAAATATGGCATTTCCCTTTTTTCATCTAATTGGAACAAATAAAATGCTTGCATTACTTATATGGAGTGTTGGAAAACACACTATTGCATGCCAGTTAGTTCGTTATAAAAAGATTTGTTCAAGTATTTTGGAGATAAAAAATAAATAAATTCTATTTAGAAAACTCACTGTCCTATGTCAAAATTATTATTTAGAAAACTCACTATCTCATGTCAGTTAGTTTTGTCTGAGCATTTTATTTGTTGGCAACATATATATATATAGTATGCATAGTTGGAAAACACAGTGTCCCATGTCAGTTACTTTAGTGCAAGCATATTTTTTGTTCTAAATTATTTTCTGCATTTATTTTTAAAATCATATGAGGAAATTGAAATCCAACTTTTAGTGTAAGAGTTTCTTTAACTTGTGAAGGTCAATGGAATTCACTACCTTCTTATTGTCTACAAAACTAAAGGTTTTCATTACACTCATGTTGTCTACACGTAATTTTGTGAAACTAATAACTTGTAATTTTCCTGGGACACAAAGCACCCAAGTTTTCTTGTCCATAAAATATTTTTCAAGAACTTCCCTAATATTATTATCCTTTTTAGAGAGAGTAAAAAATCAATTTCAATAATCTTCCTCTTCAAACGCAACTTTTAATGCACTTCCAATCAATGTTGACCACAGTTTGGCTAACTCCTATTTTATCTCATTGAATCGAAATTAGAAAAGCAGAGTTATCCAAGGTGTGTTAATAATTGAGTGGAGTTCATTAAAAGTTGCTTAAAGAGAAGGAATATTCTAATTCCTATGTAATATTTTTGAAAAGGACAATAAGTTAGGGAAGTTCAAGAATTTTTTTTGATGAACAAGACAATTTCATGCAATGTGTCGTAGGAAAATTATAAGTTATTAGTCTGGAAAGTGACACTTATGAAGCTTTAAAACTAATAAATAAAATAGTTATTACAGTTCATAGTGGAAAATATATGGTGTTGTAGAAGTTATTCATGATAGAATGTACTTGTTCAACTCCATCCATAGTAGCATCTCTGAATTTCTTTGTGTGCACAAATTGTTGTGCAATACAAAAATTCTTCAATTTTTCCACTTGTGCATTGCCATTTTCCCTTTTCTTATACTATGCATGCACCTTCCTCAACTTCTCAAGAGCATGGAGGATCTTTTTTGTCAGTACATTATGTATCTCACTCAACCGCTCTGCTTCTTTTAAAGTGTTTTTAGAGAAGATTTGTTTTTCATTCCATGTATTCTTGTACTTGTTGCCTCTAGTTTTGCGTTGCCATTTTCCCATTTCACATATAGTGTGCATGCTCATTCGTCAACTTCTAGAGAGGAGGAACAATCTCTTCATTCAATACATTATCTATCTTATTCACTTTGGTTTTCTTATTTTCAAGTGTTTTTAGAGAAGATTCCATTTCGATTACATACTATGTACTACCTATTGGTTGAGTTCTGCATTGCCATTTTCTGATTGCACATATTGCACATACACCTTCCTCAACTTCTGAATAGTAGGGAGTATCTCTTCACTCAATGCATTATCTTTTATCTATCTCATTCAATGTGGTTTGCATAAATTTCAAAGGTGATCTTCATTACATTCTTATTGTGTACTAAACAAATATTTTTCATTACGTTCATACAGTCTATATATAACTTCATGTTGGAAAACACTGGGCGTGTAATCAAATTGAGGTGAGAGGTCACAAACCAATTGGGTTGTTATCGCGTTAATCAAAAAAGGTTTTGATTACATTCTTACTATTTTCTGAAATTCTAGGTTAGAAAATGCTACGTTTTATAAAACCTGTAACCCACATATTATTCTAAAACCCTTTACAAGTAGCAACCCAATTGCTTAGTCACCCCTCGCCTCAATTTGGTATGTTTTTTGTGTTCCCCACCTATAGCTCCTCCCCGTGCTTACGCAAGCCACGGGGCCTAGTTTTATTGGCCGATAGGAGGTGGGAAAACCAACTAGATGGTGTCATTATCTCCTTCCTACGATATTTCTAATGTTTGCTCCCATATGTTGATTTCGTTGATTTTATCCCCTATTTGGTGGGCCCCACACTACGACATCTTGTCATGTTATGTATGTTTCTATGTATGGTTTCATGTGTTTTTGTATGTACATAGGTGTGTTTTGTGCAGAGATTAGCTGCATCCCATTGCATTCATACTATGTACTAAACAAAACTTTTTCATTACATTCTTACTGTCTATATATAATTACATGTTGGAAAACATTCAGTGTGTAATGAAATCGAGTTGAGGGGTGATAGACCAATTGGGTTGTTACTGTGTTGATCACAAATTTTTTTGAATACATTCTTACTATTTTCTAAAATTCCAGGTTTGTAACCCACATACTATTCTAAAACCTTTTACAAGTAGCAACCCAATTGCTTACTCACTATCACCTCAATTTGGTAAGTTTAGTGGTTTGGACCCCGCATGCAACTCCTCATTGTGCTCTTCACCCTCTAGGTTTGAGCATGGAGATTGAAGCACAGAGTGTTATCCAACGTGTAATTCTTTTGTACAAATTATCATATTTAACCAATGCAAGATTTACTTGTTATTTTTTGGTCAATCTAGGTGATCACCAAGGTTTTCATTGACTTCTTAATGTTTATTATTGAATAGTCGATGCACACTATGCTTTGCAACCAATGTGTCTTGCAGTAATCTATATTTTTTATTTATTTGTACAAGTAATGAAATAAACAAAATTTTGATAGTGGTGTGTGGTATCTTTCTTATGTGTCTTGTCTGCCTTTATCGATTATGCAAGTGATGGCCTCTTTCATATGCTAGGAGAGATGAGTTTGAGATATATCTAAATGAACATTCAGTGCTTCACAATTCTAGCATAATGGAAAAATGGTAGATATAATTGTTGATATATATTACTAGTGTTAGCAATAGGTTAAATTAGAAATTAAATTCCCATCATACAGAGTAGTATGTTTGTTTATTGACTGTACAAGCTAGCATGTTGCAGCCAGTACAACATATAATCCAATATTGGTGAAGTTTGGAATGAAGTGAATTCTTTGTAGCACCAAATTTCTTTAATTTTCCAATTTAATCTATCGCTAACACTTGTCTTTCTTCCAAGTGGTTGATATAGGCAAGGAAACAAAATTGAACAAAACAAGGGCACGTGGATTGAGAACGACACTTTAGGAGACGTGAAGCTTCTACAAGTTAAATACAGGTGTTTCTAGCTTCCATAGCTTGAATCACAAGTGTACTGGATAGTTAAATTTCCAAAATTTATTTTCCATTTAGAAGTTCTAATTTATATATGGATGGGATGCTTATTATGGGGAATGCAAACAATTTGCATTTAATTTAAATAAAATAAATGTTACATTATTGTGTGTGTATTATATCCCAAAATTTTATGTGAATCATGTTTCCTCATTGAAGAGTGAGTGTTGCACAGGAAATGTTTAAAGCATCAGTGAAGGGTGATACTGCATCCTTTTAATTATCCTTCTCATAATTGATTTGTGTTAATTTTAGGTTGATTTTTGCAACACTACATCAGTATCATTTATCTCCCAAAATAGAACGGGAACCTTTGAATCCTTGGTAATTAGATCAAATATATTTTGAAAAGAACATAATATTTATGATTTTGCATTAGAGTCATTCTTCTTTTAAATCATGTACCTTTATTTAGTTGTGAATCTTTTTTGCATAGTTGGGTTTCATAAGGTTGTGAATAAGGAACATGGTTATTGTAATTATTTTTTTACTCAATATAATATACCATACAAACTGCAAAGGTGAGGCCACAATAACACAAAAATGGCCATTAGGCTTCTCAAATTTTGTAACGGAATTGCTCTTATGTAACACAATGCAAAAGTTCTAAAAACACAATGTGTTTTGCAATGTAGAAGCCTCTTTACAAATATGAGTTTTCCCTGTTACCACTTTGGAGGTTTAGAAACATAATGTGTTGTCAATTATGTAGATGCTTATGCCGAAAAGACACACCTATGTACATACAAAAAACACATAAAACCATAAATAAAAGCATACATAACAACATACATGGAAACAAAAAGTGAAGAAACTAGAAGACGAGACCAAACATCCGGGAAATGGTAGGTAAGAGTCAATGAAATCGTCAGGTCATTTTTTCCACCTCTTGTCAATCGATAATCATAGGTTCCTTAGCTTTCCTATGAAGATTCGCTTTCATCTACTTTTTTCTAGCGTAGGAAAATTGGAGGTGGACTGACGTGTGTGTTTTTGGTTTGGAGAAATAAGGGTGAAAATACAATGAGTTTCCAATATGCACATTGAAAGTTGAAGGTTGGAGTGCACATGGAGGAGTTGGAGGAGAAAACTGACCAAATTGAGGTAATAGGTACTATCCAATAGTGTTACAGAGGGTTTTACAACACTATTTGGGTTGCTTGTTTCTTAACACCTAGGGTTTTCCAACATGAATTGTTGCAAAACAGAATGAAGTGTGTACTATGAAGCACACTATGTATTGATGGTTAATAGAGTCCCCCTTAAATGAAAGATGTACTATTTGATAAAATAGAACACCATCTATACATTTGTATATCTACATTTCAAGACAAAGGTTGGGTATAAGTAAAGGAAGGCTTCAAAACACATTGTGTTTTCCAACATGCACTACACAAAATTCACCACTTTCAACGAGTTTATTCATTATTGCCAATAACAGCAAGAAATTTGTGTTCTTGCTATTTTTAATGCAAACCTACATATATGGGTTTAAAAACCAGAAGGGATTGGGTATGTTGTGATGTGGAGGTTGAAAAATGTAGTGTGTGATGAAGCATGCAATTTGTTGTATACTTGAAACTTAAACACAACAATGGAAGGTGTGATTTTGAAGACATTCATACTGTTTTGTAACATTACATGTTGCAAAAATGTACATGTTAAGAAGGAAGCAACTCATTGTGAGACAACCCCTTACATTTAAACAAGGAGATTCAAACAACTGAAAACCCACATTGCGTTTTCCAAAATACAACTATTTTGTGCACTTTTTATTTCAATCATCCAAAATTTAAACACAATGGAAGGTGTGATTTTGAAGACATTCATACTATTTTGGAAAACTCCATGTTGCAATGCCCTATGTGTTAAGAAGCAAGCAACCCACTGTCAGGAAACCCTTTACATTTAAACAAGGAGATTCAAATAACTAAAAAACCACCATTGTGTTTTCCAAATTACAATTATTTTGTGCACTTTTATTTTCAGTCATGCAAAATTTAAATGCAATTTTTGCCCAAATTAAAAGTCCTTATAAATTTTGAAAGGGATTTTCAATACATTCAGGTTGTCTATATTACAAAATCTTTTCAATACATTCTTTCTGTTTAGTAAGAATGCATGTTGGAAAAACCTAGGTGTTAAGAAACAAGCAATGCATATAGTGTTGTAAAACCTTGTACAAGTGAGAAGAGACAGTGTGTTTTCCAACATTGCAAATGATGTGAGCATTTTATTTGTTCCAATCAGATAAAGAAAGCTAAATGACATTTGGATTGTAGTAAAGATTTGTACAAAAAATGAAAGTGGACTTCATTACATTCATGGAGTAACGAAATAAAACTCTTCATAATGAAGTAACTAAAATGGGACAGTGTGTTTTCCAATACTGCAAAAAATCTATAACACTGTGCCTTGTAGGTTTCATAATACCTATTGTTTTCCAATTTCATTACATTCTTGGCATCTCATTTTTCTATTTGCAAATAATGGTTTTGAATGCCATGTTTTTTAGGGTTTTGTCCATTCTGAAATATGATTTTGAAAACTCGTCCAGTGTTGACATGTTTTCCCAATGATGGGATAGGGCATGATAGGTCAGAGTTAATGTTTGACCGTCAATTCTTTCCATCAGTGTGATTTTTCCATCCGACCTTCTTTTCTGTTGAGTTTTTTTGTTCCAATCAGATGAAGAAAGTGAAATGATATTTCAACTATAGCAAAGTGAAATTTGAAAGTGAACTTCATTACATTCTTGGAGCATACTACAACAAAACTCTTATATATTTTGTGAATGGTTTCTAATTTCTCTAAATGTTATTCAGTTATTTCACTCATATTTCCACAATGGGTTGTCAATTATTTCATTCAAAAATTGCAAAATTTCAAAACCAACAGATGGGAGGAAAAAAAAATTTAAAAACCCTCAACACAAAAACATGTAAACAGCTTTGCATTTCAAATGAAAACCCCTTTTCCCAAAGAAAACCCTTTGTTTTCATGTCAATGAGAACCCATCTTCTTAACCAATAGCCATTCATTTCTTCACAGTTCCTAGGAAGAATGGGAAAATGACATGTATATTGATGGTGGATAAACATACCTGCTAACTAGCTAGTTGCCCGTGCCTATTGAATGTGTTTTTGTATGAAGGGTGGCCTCACTGCTTTGGCCTCTGAATGCCTACAACTCCTTCCCAATGCTCTCTAGCAACCTACAAAATTTCATTGTGGAAAATGGTGGAAAAAATGGGACCTCATCTGGGCTTTTTGGTATTTGCAAATAATGGTTTTGAATGCCACGTTTTGGGATATTTTCCATTCTAAAATATGATTTTTAAATCATGATGACTATTATGATGCATGTGACATGCATTTTTTTAGGGAGAATAGCCTTGTCCCAATTGAAGAAGGTGATGTCCTTGCAACATGGCTTACACATGATAACATATTTCCCTTCTTTTGGGATAAGACATGTCTGATTATTATTACTAGTTCATTTATGCATTCGATTGTGTAAGAAATTTTGCATCAATGTTTCGGATCAAACTTTGTTATCCATCATCAAGATGAAGAAGAGAGAATAAGGGGTGACCCTCATGCTCTCTTCTTCATCTTGATGATGGATCATAGAGTGTGATCTGAAACGTTGATGCAAAAATTCTTATAGAATCGAATCCAAAATAAACTAGCAATAATCAATATGGATTGTTGAAAATTGATATCATTTACGTTTGATTATGTTATCATGTCAAATACATATTTTTTTTAGGGATAATAGATTGATTTTACTATATTTTGTAGGGAGATTAGCTTCTACCCTACAATTGAACGTCACTATTATCCCTAGAAGAATGCATGTTAGAGCCATCATAGTATACAAAAATGCATTAAAACATACAAAAATACATACACCACATGATGGGATAGCATATTACAGAAAATAATTGGAGATTGGAAAACATTGTGTTGTGAGTTCTTTAATTCTACATGTTGAAAGCTAAAGGTTTGAGAGAATGGGGCAGATTTGTAGGTGCGGGATATATAAAAGCATCCAAATTCAACTGAGGGGTGAGTAACGAATTAGGATGTTACTTGTGAAGGGTTTGTAATGGTATTTGGTTTATAGGTTTAATAACACCCAATGTTGTTTTCCAACCTTCAATTACACATTTTTGGCCTTGCCATTGTATGAAAAGGTCAACCTGTCAATGCCCAATACAAGTGTTAGATAATACCTCTATAAAGACATGATAACTGGGCATCTTTGGAGAGCTACATTACAATTTTCACAAAACAAGCTCTTCTCTCCAGCACACATCACCACCTCTTCCATAATCTCATCCACTTAGATCCATGATGTTGAAAGTTGTCATCGATTTATAATGGAGAGAAGTGCATGTATTGGAAATGAGAAAGGTATGCTTGAAAGTTTCCTTGTTGTCATGAAATCTTATCGGGCTAGTGGGTGAGGGTGATTGTTGGAAGCTTGGCACTTCCACCCCTCAGTGAGTGTTGCTCGTGTGATTCATGATATGGTTTAACTACCTACCATACATCTTATCTGACACTTGTATCAGGCATTGAGAGGTCGACATTTTCATGCAATAGCAAGGTCAACACACATAGAAAATATGAATGTAATGAAAAAAATTTGGTTACATACACAATAAGAACCCAATTGGTTGGTCACACCTCACATGAATTTGGATAGTTTTATGTATCCTCCAACTGCAATTATATTGAGAGTATGAATGTCTTAGAATCCTTTTAATTTGTACACACTAATAATGTAATGAAGTTCACCTTCAAAACATATAATAACTCTTAGTTACAATATAAATTGTATTTGAATTTCTTTGTACAGTTGAAACAAATAAATGCACAAAATAATGTCATATTGGAAAACACAACGTGGGTTGTCATTTGTTTCATTTTGCATATTTAAATCTAAACACTTGAGAGGACAAGGAGGACTTGCAGGTGTGGGATATATTCGGTTGCAGGACTTGCAGGTTTCTTAAAACGCCCCGTGTTTTCCAATTTCATTACAATATTGCTATCTAGAAAGCTAAATGTTCTGAAGAAAATCACAAAACATACCAAATTGAGGTGAGGGATGAGTAACCAATAGGTTTGTTACTTGTAAAGGGTTTTAGAACAGTTTGTGGGTTGCAAGATTTATAACACCCTGTGTTTTCCAACCTAAAATTTTGCATAACAGTTTGAATGTCTTGAAAATATTTTCTTATAATTTACATAGTATGAATGTAATAAAAGGCACCTCCAAAAATTACAACTGTTAGTTATGATATAAATTGCAATTCAGTATCTTCATGTGATTGAAAAAAATAAATGCACAAAATAATTGTATGTTGGAAAATATACTAGGTTACTTATATAACATTTTGCTAATAGTAGGAATGCATTGAAAACCTTTTTTTATTTAGATAGAAAGAATGTAATGAAAGGAACCTTCAAAATTTATCACAAGTCTTAGGTAGAGTAAAATATGCATTTCAAATTCTTCTTATGATTGAAAAAACATATGCTTGCTTAGTGCAAATGCTGCAATAAATTTTGGAACTTTAACTATCCATAACACTCACAACTATTTTATAGTTTACAACAAACCAAGGATGCATGTTGTAAAAGGTAAAGTGCTTCATACAATGAAGAATTTTGTTGAGATGAAAAACACACCTAAAAGGTTGTGTAGTGGTGCATCTTCTTTGGGGTGGTCACGTTCCACAAACGTGCAAGTAAGATCCAATAATTACAAGATGCAATCAAATGTATAAAATTAATCTCTCATAAGTGGTTACAATGTTGACTGGAAAATGGGAATGTTTTAATCAGGAGGCAGTAACCGCAATACAAAGGAAGTCCCCTTATTTTAGGAAAATGATGAACCCTGAGGTAGTGACGTATTTGGTAATTGATTGTGAACTTCCAATTTCCCTTTACTTCCAATGTGTCAATAAAAATGCTTTACAATTTTAGTTAGAAAATGTCATGTCTATTACAAATATACTAATTTTGATAGTATATCATTCCTTCGATTCAGGATGATAATCAGGGAGACCACCACGCTCTTTCCATAGTCCACAACAATGAGGAAGAGCATGCAAAGGGAGGCCCTAAGGATGGAGAGGAACCCAATGAAGAAAAGGGTAATGTGGTGGACGGGAAGGAAAATATAATAACTCAATTATTGCATCATTTGGATATGTGTATATGTTGTGCATTCAAATTATTTTAATATCAAATATATTAAGCAATTTTCTTTTCTAGAAATGTGTTGTGCAAGTTGAAACTGAATATAGAAGAGAAGTGGAGAATGCTAGATATGTATATTACTGTATTGTAGAAGAATGTACGAGAAAATATCATGATTGGATATTATTCAACATGCATAGGATTCAGCATCACCACCTTCCTATTCTTGTGGCACCAAAGCATGGCCCAACTATGTTGGAGGGGGAATCAAAATTCCCCCTCCTCCCCTTAATAAATTGAAAGAGTACCTTCAAAAGAAGGTGGAAGATATGGAGTACAAAATGAATCTATGGCAGAATCTCTAGCAGAATCGTGTTATTAAAAGTGTGTCAAAATTATGGGAAACATAGCTTCCTTCAACTTCCCCAAGAAGGAAAGGACAAGGTGAAGATGCAAATGGCATTATAGAACAGTGAGGAGGAGTAGACAAGGAAAAAAATATTAAAATTGCAGGAGAGAAAGAGAAAGGAAGGAATGGTAATATCGAATTGAACTACTCAATATGAATTTTGGTTGGTTCATATTTTCTGTTATGATGCTTACAAGGTTCACTTAACTTTAACTTACATGACATCATAGGGTGATGGTCGAGAAGCGGTTCCTGCCACCCAACAGAGTAGTGTTCATTTGGTAGAGGAATTTGTGCCCACAAAAGGCAAAGATGATGGTGTTCCTCCCAACCTAATGTCTAACATTCAGAAGAAAGATCGTACATGGTTAAAAGTTTCAAGGCACCCTCTGAAGAAGAAATGAGAACAAACAGTGATCTCAAAATATTCTATTTAATGTTTTTTTTGATTATTTGAATTAATTGGTTCCATGCATCTGAGTTTGATGTGATGTTTCAATTCCTCCTATTACACAAGGATGAACAACAAAGTGTTTTCCTTGGGCAGGTTATTGTTGTATTGGAAGATGAAGCAGTGCCCACAGAAGCACAAGATGATGTTGTTCCTCCCAAACCCTTGTTTAACATTAAGAAGAACAAGCGTGTATGGTCTAAAATTTCCTCACGCCCTCACAAGAAGAAATGAGAACAAATGGTGATTTCAAAAATCTTCTATTTGATGTTTTTTTTAATTATTTCAATGAATTTTTTACATACATTTGAATTTGATGTGACATTTCAATTCCTGCTATTATAGGAAAATAATGAACAATAGAGTCTTGCCCTCGAATAGGATACTCTTGATTTGGAAGATGATGTGGAGGCCATGGAAGAACAAGATGATGTTGTTCCTCTCAACTTGTTGTATAACATTGAGAAGATGATGAAGAAGGAGTGTATACGATTTAAATTTTCCTTACACCCACACAAGAAGAAACGAAAAGAAACTATGATTTTGAAATCTTCTATTTAATGTTCATTTTGATTATTTCAATGAATTGGTTGCATGCATCTGAATTTGATGTGATGTTTTAATTCTTGCTATTATAGAGAAATGATGAAAAATGGAGTCCTGCCCTCGAAACAAGATACTCTTGATCTCGAAGACGAAGTGGAGGCCATGGAAGAACAAGATGATGTTGTTCCTTCCAACCCACCGTCTAACATTGAGAAGAAGGAGTGTATATGGTTGAAAGTTTCCTCACACTCTCACAAGAACAAATGAGAAGAAATGATGATTTTCAAATATTCTATTTAATGTTTCTTTTCATTATTTCAATGAATTGGTTGCATGCCTCTAAATTTCATGTGACATTTCAATTGCTACTATTACAGGGAAATGATGAACAATGAAGTGTTTCCCTTGAATAGGGTACTATTGATTTGGAATATGATGCAATGCCCATGGAATAACCCAACTTGCCTTCTAACATTGATAAGAAGAAGAAGAAGCAAGAGCGTACATGGTCAAAATTTTCAAGGTTCCTTGACATGGAGAAACTAGAAGAAATGGTGAATTCCAATTCTTCTATTTAATGGTTTTTTTTATCATTTCAATGAATTGGTTGCATGCAACATATTTTGAAGTGGAATTTGAATTCCTGCTATTACAGGGCAAGGATGAACAATGGAGTGTTGGCCTTAACCTAATTTTCCATGTGGTTGTAATTGAAATGGGAGAGGCTAATAGAGATGGACATGTGGATGGGGAGAGCACTGGCTTGCAAGTGAGGTAGGGAAATAAAGATGGACATGGGGATGGGGAGAGCACTGGCCTGCAAGTGGGATAGGGTAATAGAGATGGACATGGGGATGAGGAGATCACTGGCTTTCAAGTGGGATAGGGTAATAGAGATGGACATTGGGACAGGGAGAGAACTAGCCTACAAGTGGGATAGGGTAACAGAGATGGACATCAGGATGGGGAGAACACTGGCCTGCAAGTGGAATAGGGTAACAGAGATGGATATGGGGATGAGGAGAGTGTTGGCTTGCAAGTGGAAGAGGGTAATAAAGATGGACATGGGGACAAGGAGAACACTAGCCTGAAAGGGGGAGATGGAAATAAAGATGGACATGGGGATGGGGAGAGCACTAGATTGCAAGTGGGAGAGGGTAATTATGATGGACATGGGGATGGGGAGAGCACTAGCTTGCAAGTGGGAGAGGGTAAATATGGAAATGGGGATGAGGAGAGTGTTGGCCTGCAAGGGGGAGATGGCAATAAAGATGGACATGGGGACCAAGAGAGTAGCGGTGTGCCAACTATACCGGTAATAGACCCAACACACTTCCATGCTTATGTTCGTATTTCTTTATGATTCCTTTAAGATTCCATTAATTATGATTCATGTGCATCCCAAGGCATAATTTGATCTAATAATCGACTAGAACAATCTAGAAACCATATTTTCTTATCTCCCAACCTTCTAGCTAACAGAATGGCCCCTATGGGACCCATTCACCCTCGATGGTGAATGAGTCCCATTTGAGCCATTTTTGGGGTTCAAGTGGAAAATTTTGGATTTTAAGTTTTATTTTCCTTCATGCCAGCCTTAGGGATCCAATTAATAGGAAAATAAGGTAGATTTCCTATAAATATAAGTCTCTAAACCCTAATTTACAACTATTAACTCATTCATCATTTTTCTTCCACTTCAAGTAAAGCAACCTAGGGTTTCATCACTCCAAGTCATTCAATATCACTTTTCAGACATTCAAGAAAAAAATATTCATCTTTTTTTGAAGAAAATAAAGATCAAATCATCATGGCAAGGTATTAAATCCATTGTATCATGCTTCATTACATTCTTTCTTCATTTGGTTTAATTACCTAAAGAGGGGTTTGACCAAGGCAAACCCCTGTTCCCTAACAATCAATATTTTCTCCTTCTCTCCTTGTGTGTTTGCATATTTAGGCATCTTGAAGGCTTGGAAATCATTGAAGATCAAGTTGTAAAGTTTTTTAATACATCTCCTTGTTGGATAAGGAAAAATATCAACAAAAAGTCACTTTCAGACCCAAAAATCAGACTTTCAGAGGCAGACACCTGTTAGGAACCGAAGTGTAGACCAAAGATTTCAGTTTCCACTATTGGATTTTTAGAAATTAAAAAGTGGAATGATTCACCATTGATGGTGAATGAGTCCCACTTCTAGGCCTGAACAGGGTTTTCTACAGTTTTGGATACCCATTTGTCTGAAACGGGCTTAAGAACAATTTCCCAGATCTGGGACTAGTTCGCCTAGAATGGCGAATGAGTCCCAATAGGAAAAATTTCTAGCATCAGTAGCATTTTAGAAGTCATTCCCAATCTCCATCAAGTTCTTAGGTGCACACCTTTAGTTTCATTCATTTTTATTACAATTTGCATTCATTTTCTAGGTGTTTTTGCATATCACAATGTGTTTTCCAGCATCTTGCATTTCATTAGTTTTGCATCAATAATCAATAACTTTTATCAGTTTATTTCACTTAGGATATTACATTTCGACACATTTCATCCATATTTGCATTAATCTTGAGTGTAGACATTTCCCATTTTGGCCCATCTCTCTTGTTTTAGGTGAAAAACCCTAGGTGTTAGAAAGCATTAGGGTGCCAAAATCTTTGTCTCCATTTTGGTGAACCTTCTTTTCAAATACTTTATTTTATGATTTGGAGTCCTTCATCATCCTAGATTTAGCTTGCATGCATTAAATTTTGCATTATTTTTATTAATTCTAGGGTTTTAAAACTTACATTAGTGAAAAGCTCATTTAGCTTGAATTTTTGCATATAATTTCATTAAGAATAACATAAATTCTATGTCTCCATCTTAGGTCTACATCATATAACATCAAAATCATCAAAATCAATTGAAATTTTCTAAAATATTTGCAGAAAACCCTTAATGGGACTCATTTTCCATTTTGGGCGAATCAGTCCCAGTCCAAATTTTTAACTATCTGTTATAGCATCAGAAACCTCATTTTTTTTATTCCTAAGCCTCCTAGGACTATATATTATAAGTTTGGAAAGTTTTAGGAACATTTTTTTTATGCACCTAGCTCAAAAACATCATTTTAGACCACTCATTCTTCAAATCACTTCACTCACAAACATCATTAGATCTGAAAATGCTTATATTTCTGAAATTTTACATCACATGGCTAAAATTACTTTTCACTTTTTCTTACACAATGTTTCTATTCATAAAAAATTGCATAAGTTTGGTAAAAGTGCTTTTCATTCTTGCATATACACTGTTTACATTCTTAAAATTTTGCATACATTGGATAAAAATGTTTTGCATCCTTTCATATACATTGTTTATATTGTTAAAACATTACATGACATGGTTACAAGTGCTTTTCATTTATGTTCAAACAATGTTAGTATCATACATCTTTATACATGTTAAGAAAATTTTTCTATCCCTCTCTATGAGAGTGTTTTAATGAAAGAGACTACAACCTCAAACATTCCTAATGATCATATTTTTTCTTCTCCTAATATCTATCCTATTGGAAAAGAAGATATTATGGTGTTAAAAGAACCAATTCATGAGATTTTTGAGAATTCTAGTTGTTTCTCTCCTTTTACCTCTCTTCAAGTGGACAAGACATTCATAACCAACATAACATAACCATGGATAATCATGACACTAACATTTGTCCTTCTCCTAGTATCTCTCCTAGTTGTGATGAAGATACTTTGTTAGAAAACATAATCCATGACAATCTTACTTGTCCCCCTTCACCTAGGAAAACACTTATCGAGCAAAAAAATTCAACCATTGATCATTCCCCTGCTTGTGACGAAGTCCTTTTACAAGAACCAACCTTTGAATGTCAAGAACATTCAGCTTGTAGTTCTCTTAAAAATTATCCTCCTAGGGCGAATATCATGGTGTTAGAAAATGGAAACAATAATGATGTGACTTCCTTACAACAAAAGGTGATTATCGATTCCCCTTTATTAGAGATACATCAAACCAAGACCGTTGAGGTTATGAATATGCAAGCATCCATTCATTCCCCCTTGATTAATGGACCTCATCCATACCTCGTGGGACATCCTAAGAACCCTCTAATCCTTTATCCCCCTTCACACAAACAACAAATTCAAAACCAACCTAAACTCATTCTCTACCCACTATCACATAAACCTCCACCTCCACCAAAACCTAAGTTTACCCTTTACCCACCTCAGAATAATGTGTCACAACAACTGAGTCATAATACCATTTCTCATACATATAACACTCAAAAAAATCTATCACCACCCCAACCAACCCCAACCTCCTTACCTTTTCCTAATTCTATACTACCTAGTGCCCCTCGATTAAGGGAGTATGATCTTGTTGAAATTTTTTAAGAGAACTTCCACAAAGATCTCCCTTTAGGACCTTCTTTAGACTTCACCTACCTATCACACTATGCTTCAAATGGCCTTACCAAAAGTTCCTATCCCCTCTAATGTGCAATCAAATGACATAATATCTATAATTCAAGGATTGAATGTTGACAATGTTTTCAACCAAAGTGAATTCCCCACTTTGGTTGTGCAAAAAAAAAATGAAGCTTTCCAACTAATATCTCAATACACTACGATAGGGATAAAGCAAACCCTTTTTGATGATGGCTTCGTTCTTAATGTGTGTAGTCTAAAACTCTTAGATAGGCTTCATGTGGATACATCAAAAAATTCAACCTGATTCTCTATCTATTAAAGGCTTTGAAAATGTAGCAAAACAATCGCTTGGTGTGTTTAATTTTCCTATTATAATTGGAGTGGCCACATTGGATACAAAAATTCATGTTATGCCTCATGAACTTTCATATAATCTCCTCCTAGGTAGACCATGGATTCATGAAATGAATGCATTGTCTTCCACTCTTCATCGTAAAATGAAATACATCTACAACAACACAATACACATCCTTGACATTGAGATCGATCCCAATAGTCATGCACACATTGAGAAAAACAATGTGCATCATTTAAACACATTAACACCAACTATGCAAGTGGAACCCGTCCAACAAAAAGACAAACAACAACATATTGAACAAATCACAAAGCTATTAGACGATGATTGGGGATTTCACACCAACATTCATGGGAGAGTACAAGATCATAAACAAAGATTCAAATAGAGGAAACAAAAAATTATATGACCCTTCGAAAGCATCTACCTCAACCACTTTAGACCAAAACATAACAAATTACACAACAACCTTTGATGAACACAACAACGACCAACAATCTATTCCAAAAGCAATGCAAAAGCTTTATGGAAAAGGTTATGAACTTATGAAACAACTTGGATATAGTGAAAAAGGATGTGGTGCTCATGAACAAGGTATCTACAACCCTATAGATCCTATCACACAACAAACAACTCATGGTCTTGGTTATTGTCCTTTGATAGAGATCACCAAGCCTTCACTCAACATCAACACTCTCACACAACATTTTGCTAAGACAACTTTAACTATAAAGCATCCTGAACTCATCGACACCAATGGTCTTGAAAATCATCCTTTACAAACCATGACACAAACAATAAACTCTTCGCTTAATGTCAATGTCATCTCACAAAACACTAATGAATTGAATGTGTTAGATATTTTACACCCTCCTATAAAGGAGAGAACAAAATCTCACAATCTCAACAGTCTTGTGTAGGTATGACATCTTGTACATCTAAGCAAGAAGTTTCCTTGTCACAAACTACAGGACCACCTCCTCCCATTGATCAAGAGGGTATCTTGTCAAGACTTCTCTAAGATCACTTGATCACCCTTCCTCTAGGAACTCACAATAAATTCTATTAAAAGATTTTATTTTGTGCCTATCATAGAGTTCATGGTCATTCCACTAGTGAATGTAAGGCTTTGAGTAGTAAAATCCAAAATTTCCAAGAGTTTGGTATTCTTCCTTTTGTGGGGGCACCTTTAATTCCTCTACTTGATAAATATTTTCACTCTATAATGCATTTCATTAATCATTTTGACTCACCTTTGTCCTGCACTAAGTGGGGGAAAAGGGTTAGGCAACCTTGTGCTCATCTATCACCCGTTGTTGCCTCTTTCAAATTGCCATTAACCTTTCATGAACATATAAGAGCAAGATTGAGATGTGGATGACATGTGCCTTAAGTTGTCTCACATGTGACATACTACCCTTTTCACGACGTAGTTTATTGGAAACATATGAATTGGCATAGGGCTTTTTGAATAAGCTCTCATTTCTTCTTCTACTTTAAATCAATTGCTCACAGTCACAGTGTTCGCAACTGATTTAAAGTGGGGGCATACATCACCACTCACATTTCATTGCGTAATTTATTTCTTCTTATCATGCGTCCTCTTCTTGGTGGAGTCATTGGGCTTGATTCCCTCCAAGAGCATGATACTTCTTTGACACATCCTCTCTTGGAAATATTAAGCACAATGTTCCCTAAGATGAGACCTTACACAAACTAAGAAAAATCCCTTTGAGCACACCTTACACTATGTTCGCATTTACAAAAAAATTTATATGGCCACCTTGCATAATACAACTTGCATGCATGTGGTGCCATCATGTTCGTCTATGAGTGTCAAGCATATGGAGTTTTGCTTACCTCATAGACCTCAAAAATCATTTTCATTTGTGGCACCTTATTAAAGTTATCAAGAGGTATAACTTTGGTATGGTTGAGCGGAAAAGCCCATTCTGAGGCATGAATTTTCCCCATAGCCACCTTGTGGATTTCTCACCCCGTGGACAACCAGAAGTTTTGTGGCCCCAGAGTGAGTTGGGCCTTCTCACCTAGTGGACAGCCATGAGTTTCATCACCCCAAAGTGAGTACACATTTCTTTTTCTGAAACAAACAGCCTAGACCTAATCCACAACGAGCTCAAAAAAATGGTTGAAGCTTGATCCACTTTTTTGCTTTTCTCTTCCTTCTAGTTCTTGCCATTGCATGATCATGTATCTTATTTTTCTGCAAACCATTCACCCTTATGCATGTCCTTTTGTACTCATGTTGGCTTGACTTAAGATCTTGGATCCTGGGGGCTTGCACAACCTCCTTTGATCTTTGTCATCCTTTTTCATCTGCATTGATACGATAGGTGAATGTCTACTTTAGTGTGAGTTTGAAGCAAGTTCATCCTCTCAGGGTAAAAGCAAGAAGTTGGGTACACAAAGAGGGGAAATTTTGGGAAAAACAAAAAGTTTTGCAGGAAACGGGTACGCGTTATAGAACGAGTACCCGAGCCTAAATCCGAACGTGTACACGTTTAGCTTCGAGTACGCGAACCTAAAATGTGTACATGTTATGAAACGCATATGCGTTTAGAACGAGTACGTGTTTCATGAAAGTATTTTTTTTTAATAAGCGACTATATTTCATTTTTCCTCACCATTTTAGTCTACTCCAGAGAAGAACAGAGGAGATCGCATATGCGTTTCAAAGGCCTTGATTGAAGAAAATTTTGACTGCCACCTCCTCCCATCGACCTCCAGGTTGGTTGAATTCTTCCTTTTTTTTTTCTTTATATCTTTTTTTTTGTTTTGTAATTAGTTTTCAGTTTTTCTTTGTTTAGTGTGTTTTAGTTCAATTTTTTATAGTTTTTAATTGCATTTAAAACCAAAATGTCAAAAAAACAAAAAAAAAAAATTGTAAATTGAAAACCATAAAAACTAAACCTAAATTGGACACATTTAACTTAGAAATCAAAACCCTTGAAACCCTGGGTTACAAAATTTACATAGGTCCCTAAAAACTAATTTACACAGGTTAATCCTTGAACCTAAACTCTAAAACATAAACCTAAAACCCTATTTACCCTAATTTACGTAAACCTAAAACAGGCTATTTACCCTAAAACATAAACCTAAAACCCCAAATTAGGGCTTCTCAAGGAGGTTTAGTTTACATTTTATATTTGACATTACCTTCTTTGTATGATTTTTACTCACTCATGGTTCTTAGTTTATTTAGGGTGGAAGTGATGAAAAGTTCAATATTAGGGGTTTGTGATATAATAGAAGAGGTAAAATAAGGATGTGTAGTAAGATTTGATGACATAACATGTAGGAAGGGATCACAAATTATAGTACATAGGTTAGGTACACTTTGGTATGTCATTGGTGATCCACACAACTACCAATGAAATTCATAATTGACTAATAAAGGAGGTACAAGCAATTGATGCATAGATCTATATATTAACCAACAAATTGATTTAATTATAATATGTTCACATAATATAAATTCGATAGCTAATTTTATCTCAGAAAACTTCATGATTGTATAATTTAACTTGAGAAAGTGTACCAGTGAAGTAAAATAATGTGCCTCATGTGAAACTATGTGCTTGATTTAATAAGTTCATATATCATGATGCTAGTTGATATGAGCATGTAATCACTCTATATCAATGTTGTTAGCTTATATAGTGTATGATGTATTCTCTTAAAAAAACATAGAAATGCAAGTCATACTTGTTAATCTAGACTATGTGCAATATGGATAGAGCTAGACACATAAATGTTATTAAATCAAATAAATATTAAAATGTGAAGCATGAATGATTTCTACCCATTTCTCTTATTTGGATGAGATCCTTTGTGAATTATGTAAGGATGCATTATGATCATATTTAAGCCTTAATTTATAGGATGTTATTCATAAGATCTATAGGTTGTGTGTAATCTAATTCCTATTTTAACTCTCATGTGTAGTGGCATTGTTCTAGATTAGGAAAACTAAATGTTGTACTTTCTCTAAACTAGTGTATCAAAGCTAACTTGTAGCATGAAAATTTCAATTTGGAAAATTCAAATTACTTTTTTGAGAAACTTGATAGATGATTCATAAATGCAAGTCAATTCTATAACCAAAGGTTTATTTTCTAAGATTATTTATTTATTGAAATGATCAATTGATTCATCACTTAGTGGGAGTTAGGTTCTTTTTTTGAAAACCCATGCATGTCTAGAATTTATATAAATATTCAAAGGAAGATTCTATGCCATAGAAAAGTTTCAAAAAATATATGATTAGAAAAAAAATTGGGTCTAAATCACTTTAGATCTCCTCTTCCTTTTTAAATCATCCAAGAGTGCTTAGAGGTCCAAATAGGTTCAAAATCCATCATAACTCAACAACTTACTTATAATTGAAATCTAAAATTCCTAATTGTTGATATATTGAAGCTATTCCTAGAATGTCACATATTTTATTCAAAGCACTAAGTTTAGGTGGTAGGGTTTCTCATTTACTTGTAAAAAATTATTCATGTGTCTTCTATATGTTTTCATGTCATCAAATCTCTAAATCTAAACCCTAAACCCTATTTTAGCATTCATTTTTTTGTAGGACCTTAAAATGAAATTTGGTTACCTTAGGCAACACCACAAAATTTTATTTCCTTAAGCCATGGAACATTTTGTCCTATTCCACCTTACTAGACATAGATCCCCTTAAGCCATCCTATCACCCTAAATCATAAATTGATGTCTTAAGAGGTCCTAATATGACATTTCTTAAGGGGATCAAAGAAGTTCTCAAAATTTGGTGAATAGAGCTCAAGCTCATCTTTGTTTATTTTGTACATTTCAATTAGGTCACTAGCATATATCTATGTGTCCCTTTGAATGTATTCTAGTAATTTTCCATTCCTATCTTTAGTATTCTTTGAAAACAATGAATGAGATTATAAATTTTAATGTTAGTGTTAAACTTATAATTTCTTCTTAACTACTTTGTCCCACTATAGAGATCTTGTGTCTCTTAATATGAAATTAAAAAATTTAGATAAATCAATTTATGTCCTCAGATTTAATTAAATTTTGTCATACTTGATTAATACATCTATTCATTTTGTTGTAGGACCTTAAAATGAAATTTGGTTGCCTTAGGCAACTCCACCAAATTGTATTCCCTTAAGCCATGGACCATTTGGTCCTAGGAACTTACTACACATAGATCCCCTTAAGCCATCCTATACCCTAAATCGTAAATTGATGTCTTAAGGGGATCAATTTGGTGAATAGAGCTTGGTCACCCATATTTTTTTATATTTTGTACATTGCAATTAGGTCACTAGCATATATCTATGTGTCCCTTTCAATGTCTTCTATTAATTTTTCATTCTTATCTTTAGTATTATTTGAAAATAATGAATGAGATTAAATAAATTTTAATAAAACCCCATAATTTCATTTCTACCCTTCATATTAACAACCCCACACTGGACTCAATTTAATGTGTGTACATGCTATGAATTTTTAATGTTATGTATTTTATAATGTTATAAATTGAATGGTCTTGAAATGAAATATATTTTGAATTTGTGCATGTTCAATGTGATTTTTAAATAACTTTCAAATTGTGTGCATTATTTAATTAGTTTGTTGATATATATTTTTTAATTGTTTAACATACAGTTGCCATATCATTGCTCACATGGATCTGATGTTTAATTTAGAGATTTTATGCCCAATCAAGAAATTCCTATAGATCCCATACATCCCAATCCACCACATGAACAAAACCCTAGCACACCTCCACATTCTCCACCGCCTAACCCCCCACCCCTCCTATAGTTGATGAAGATCAATTAAGAGATAATATATGAGCAAACCTCATTGTCATTCAAGGAAATATAGATCTCATAAAAAATGAGCCTAGAGTCCCTCCCCATCTCGCACAGTTTGCATCTACGATGCAAACTATTGTCGATTTTGTTCGATCTATTGATGTGGACCTAGTTAGGTTCCATCAATGGAGAGAAGAGATGAGATAATTCTATGTAGATGGATTGTCATATAAAGAAATCAATGACCTAAAAATTACCAAACAAGCTATGTACCAATATTTTATTAACCCCCAAACAAACCAGCCCATTCCACCCATGAAAAAATGAATTTCAATTTTATGGTGAAGGCACCTGCAGATAGCTGTGCATTTTTGGGACAGACGGTGGATGGTGTTTGATAGTCCACCACATGGCAATAGTGAGGTGCCCTTATACTTTTTGAGAAAGTTATGGGCTGAGTTTGAGTTGGGTAAAAAACCCAACTATTTTGACATGAGTTCATTTCAGGGAGTTGGGTGTGACATGACCCAACATAGACTAGGAGCATGTGTCAATCCTCAGCGACATGCTCCAATTGCTCCTATTCTTCCTCTTCCTTCTCCTAGTATTCCCGCTGCATTTCAACAACAGACCATGTTATCGATATTAGGAGAATTGAGTTCACTTTTAGGACATCTCACTCAACAGACTACACACACAGTCACTGAAGTGGCCAATAGAGAGCATGGAGGCTCGGGCTATAGGGATACTCATACATCGACTTCAGGCAATGCACATGCATCTGGGACAGGGTCATACCTGAATTTACTATATTCAGAGGATCATCCTACACAGGTATGTTCATCTTTTGAACTTAAATATAATTCAATTTTGAAATGTGAAAATTTCATGTAAATAATAACATCAAATTATATATATAATATAATATTAATTCAATAAGTGTTTGGTGTAGATGCATGACCACGTGATGCCTAAAACTCAATATGATCATCGTGTGTATATGTCGAGTGTTGTAGATCTAGGCTCACCTTTTGGATAGGTACTTGAACCAATATAAATTAAATAATTTGTGTGGATATATATCTAATTTAATTTGAATTTGCACACATGTGTGAATTGATATATTATATCTAGATGCAGGGAGGTCATACGATACCTAGTACTGACCAACCACAAGTTACAGTGGTGAGTGCTCCTGAGACATTATCAGCTCAGGTGCATGCTTTCAAAATTTTATTAAGTTTAAATTAAATACACATCATAGATCTAATTTAAATTTTTCATTTACATACACATGTGTCAATGATCTATACGAATTGTTGTACATCTATATACAGGAATTTCATGAGATACCCATGGCAGGCCACGCACCTAAGACATCATTGGCATTTATGCATGGGCAATCTCAGGTGCGTGATCATGAGGTCATATCATTCAAAGTTGTAAACTTTACTTTAAATCTCCTATACAATTTTTACAAATCTTTTAAATATATATATATATATATATATATATATATATATATATATTCGAGGTTTTCACATATTGTTTGCTTTATATGAATATGCAGGATATAGTAGATCAAACATTTGCATCTTCTCAAGTGACAATTATCCTACCCATTGAAGAAAATGTGCCAATTATAGATTCACATGATCATATGGTAATTTATGCATACTAGAAATCATTTTTACTATATTTACTAGATATTTAATTAAATTTATTTTTATCTAAAAGTTTATATTTTCAAGTTTAAATATGTTTAATTATATCAAAATTTCTAGATAAATTTAAATCTGATTTCAAGTTTCTTGTACTCTTTTACAGCATGATGCGGGTACATCTAGTCAACATGGAACAAAGAGGAGACTTGATGTGACCGATCATCCTGAAAGTTAGATGGTTTTATATTTTTTGGACTATAGATCTCTAGTTTTATTTAAATATATGTGTTGGACTTGACATATAAATTTTATGGACTATCTATCTCTAGTTTTACTTTGAACATGTTATTATCATATTTGTGTTTATTTATATCAATTGACTTTAATATGATGATTATATATGCAGTCAATTATGTGTTATGTTCATTTTCATGATTATATGCACTCATACATTTCTATATTTATATTTTATCTAATTTTCAAGTATTACATGCACTATATAAATTCTTATCTAGAATCAAATTTAATATATATATATATATATAATTTATCACATGGTTAGGTGACAAATTAAAACATTCCTTAAATAGTTTAGATCATATTCATAATAAATTAAGGCAGGTAATTTTAACTATTTTCCAATTAGATAGCAAATATTTGAATCAATAAACAAAAAACCTATCTCCTTGTATGTATAAAATGTATAATCTATAAAATTGAATAATTATATAAAATGTGGTAAATACAAGACATGAAATGTATAATCTATAAAATTGGAACAAGATATTTAAAAAGTGACATCAAACAAACATATATAATGTATATCAAGATGTTTATTACAACTATATAATATGATGAAACATATATGTGCATGTAGATACAATTAAAACTTATCAACTTTTAGGTGAAGACCAAAAATTGATATTTACATAGTCTCTTGATAAAATAATTTTTCAATTCAACAATCACTTCATAGACCGACTTGATGAGAACCTACAAAAATAATTAATGTAAGTAACTACAATTTTTATGAGTCATTTAAGAAAAAAATTCATGTGAGAAAAGAACAGTATATAGTAAATTCCATACAAATTCAAAAGATGTTTGCCATAGGATGGATTAAGGGGACCTAAGAGGATATATAGCTTAAGGGGGGTCTTAAGAGAATTCCTTAAGGGGAGTTAAGAGGATGGTTTAAGAGGATGCATCTCATGAACCCTAGGATATATTTTAACAAGTCCTAAGAGGATGGCTTAAGGGGAATTATGAGACTCCTGTAAGAGGATGGCTTAAGGGGATGTAAGAGGGTGGATTAAGGGGAGTTGATAGAATGGAATATTAAAGGGATGTAAGATAGTGGATTAATGAGATGCATGTCATGAACCTTACGATATGGATTAACAGGCCCTAAGAAGATGGCTTAAGGGGAATTATGAGAGTGACTTAAGGAATGCAAGATTATGGATTATGGGGATGTAAGAGGATATTACTTAAGGGTCCTTTAAGAGGATGGCTTAAGGGGATGCAAGAGGGTGGATTAAGGGGAATCGATAGAATGACTTGAAGGGATGCAAGAGGGTGGATTAAGGGGAATTATGAGAGTCCTTTAAGAGGATGACTTAAGGGGATGTAAGAGGGTGGATTAAGGGGAGTTGATAAAATGACTTAAAGGGATGTAAGAGAGTGGATTAAGGGGATGCAAGAGGGTGGATTAAGGGGGTGTAAGAGGGTGGATTAAGGGGAGTTGATAGAATGGATTAAAGGGATGTAAAATAGTGGATTAATGGGATGCATGTCATGAACCTTACGATATGGATTAACAGGCCCTAAGAGGATGGCTTAAGGGGAATTATGAGAGTGACTTAATGAATGCAAGATTATGGATTACGGGGATGTAAGAGGATATGACTTAAGGGTCCTTTAAGAGGATGGATTAAGGGGATGCAAGAGGGTGGATTAAGGGGAGTTGAGATAATGAATTTATAGTATCAATTAAATGTATCTAGAACTATATATAGTTACCTATCTCTAGATTTGAATTCCATTGTAATATATGTGCATCTCCTCTCTTTTTTGTAAAGCATCTAATTTTGGGAGACCTGAAACAAAAAAATGATATACAACTTTAATTAGGAAATTATTAAATACAAATATATATATATATATCAATTAACTATATAAACAACTAGATATACTTACCAATATTTATTTACTCTGTTGTACCATCTACATCCTCTCTCTTTTTTAGTGCATCTATGATTGTCTCATGATCATCCATTGAAAGTGTCCATAAAAATTTATTCACAGGCCTCCCTTGATATCTAACTAGTTTTATATTGGTTGCCAAAATCAAATGTGAATAATGTATAATTTTCTTGTGTCTTTCATAATCTTCAAATGCAGGCAAGCCATTCTTTCTCATCAAATATTTTTGAAGCCAGGTGCCAACAACAACCACTGAACCAGTTGGATACTCAAAGTTTTCATCATCCACTCTAGGATGTGCCAACTTATGTTTTCTCTCAACACATCTAGCCAACCAGTAATCTATCTCCTCTTCATTCCCCTCAGGTGCAACAATAGAATACACATGTCCTGCAAAAATAAATACAAAATTCAATAAAGAGTGACTCATATTTAATTCACATATAAACATGCATACATACAAAATTCAACTCAATAAATAATGTACCTTCTTGTACAAGATCCGAAACATGATCATAATCATATGATGCAAACACTTGATTATCTTCAATTATCGTTCCATGTTGAACATGTGTCGATGTAGGTGTTAAGGCTCTTTGTTGCCATTGTTCGACCATTTCGTATTTTCACATGCCTCCCAATCACTTGCAATACAAAATTGACAAAAGCATGCCAACTCCCTTGTCCATATTGTCCATGTGTTTGCATTCGAACTCTTAAACGAATTCCATTTTTCAAATCCATTAATTGTTTCACAATCTTGTCGAGAAAAAAATATCATTTTCTTCAACTAACCAAAAGAAGCATTGAATTATTGAGCTCTCACTTGTTCTTGTAGATAATTTAGTATTGCACCAATCTACAATTGCACGTGCATCTCTAAATTTTGCAGCATCCTCAAATTTTAGTTCCTCTCTAGCAAGAGCTCTTTTCACACATGTACCTACCCCATCGTGTTCTCCCTTACCATGACCAACTTCAAAAAAACTGCATATGTGTTGGATATTATTTTCCTTATGAACTCTACATAACCAGTAAAAAATTCTAGCATTTTTGAATTGACCCGTGCAATTATCTGACCATATGAGATGTTTTAGAATTTGAATTTCTCTCTTTTAAATTTTTATAAAATATATCAAAACAATAAATTGTACAAACTCATATGAATGTAATCGATTATCACTTACATAAAAATGGTACTCTCTCAAAAAAAATCTATTATCTTTTGTACTATCTTCTGCATGTCTATAAACAATGTGAACAAATATAGCTACTTGCACTGAATTATAATACTGTGATTGAATTTCTTCTTTTGGAGCAAAAGTATAATTTTTAGCAAAATCAACAACTAACAATATAGTTCCAATTGGGAATGTATTTTTAGATAAACGAAATTTATTATCAAGCCAATGAGCATTATGAGAGTGTTGAACATATTTAGGTACAGACTCATCTTTAAATTCATTAATAAAAGCATGCACACTAACTTTTTCCACAATTAGCTCAACACATTTTCCATTTTTTCCATCTTTTAAAGAATCCTCCACATTTTTAAATTTTTTTACATCCACTAATTGTTGTCCTGATTCATCTAAACTACTTTCATGCGTACATTCTCCTAATAATGAAAAGTTACCACATCTATCACATTCTCCAGAAATGCATGCTTTTAAAAAAAATGAGTTTCCATTTAAAGAGGGATCACAAAACAAACCTACTATAGAATCTTTGATTTTTTCATATGGCATATTAATACCACAAATGTCTTGCATAAGTTGGTTAGCATGCAAAGTGCATCGTATATATCAAAACATATCATAATAATAACGAAATTGTACATGAGTCTTACAACAACAAGATATTTTTTGCTTATTAATTCTAACATACCAAGGTTTACACTTTTTGAATGATCTTTGACTTATGTTAATATTCAATGGTAAGATTGAAGCATCTAATTTTTTTTTATATAATTCAGTTTGAGTCATATCTAAGAGATGCTTTGGATGAGGTTCACGAATTTTGGAACCCACCCTTAATTTTAAGACATCTCTAATGCTAGGTGATACTCTTGTATTATCATGCCAAAATTTATCGATTAATGATTTAATTTCATTAGTTAATTTCATGTCTGATCTTGGGAGTCTACCACTAAAACTCCAACATTGATTAATAGGATCGTTTTCAATACTTTCTCTTCTTTTAGCAGCTCTTATCAAAGTTCTAGGATTTACTTTTACACATTTACTAATCTTACTTAACATTCTTTTATTTGAAGTTGTTTTATCAACTAGAGCAGTTGTTATTGCATGACGAGTCGCATTCTTATCTTTCGATTGACTTTTCTTACCAATAACATCAATAGCATTAGCAACACTAGATATGACTTGTTCTACTGAATCATCTTTCTTTTTTGATTTTACAAAAACACCTAATTTTTTCATCAGTTTTCTCATTTTCAACATTCTCATCAATTGCACCATGAGTTGACATTGGAATCCTAATTTATTTATATAAAAAAATATTTTATATATTTTATTTCCATAATTTCTAATTTTTCTCGAAGAAACTTTACCACGAAGGTTATCTAGCACATCTATTTCAATTGTAAAAAAAAAACATTTCCACCTTCATCCATAGAACGAGTTTCATTTTCATTCACACAAGGGGTTTCATTTTCATTTTCAAATGTAAAAGGGATGTCATTCTCATTTTCATCAATCTGAGGGATTTCATTCTCATTCTCATCAATATTAGGGATTTCATTCTCATTTGCATTCTCGTACGATATAATTTCATCATTTTTTTGTTTCTGCATTGTTTCAACCCTAATATTATTGATCTCATCAATGGTGTATCCAACTTCATCTAAACAAACAATATCAATATTATCAAAACTTGGGTTTGAACACATACCTGGATAGATTGTTTGAATAAGCCCATTTTCCATATCATTGGGAGGTGGATTTGAAGACATACCTGAAGTTGTTTGCATATCATTAAAAGTTGAAGTTGAAGGCATAGTTGGGTTTGTCTCCATAATTACATTTTCTTCCATATTCACCATCTCCACATTTGCATCATCTACATTCATTTCATCATTCATGGCTTCTCTTGAACATTCTTGGAACTAGATGCTTCCAAATCTTTCATTTGACTAATCATTTCTCTCATTTCCCTTTGTCTTTTTGCCTCCTTATCTTTTTTTGCTTGAATTTCTTCGAGTGTCATTAACTTTCTACATCTTTTTTTTTTCTTTTCTTATCACCCATGGTTACCAAACCCTTTTTGATGACAAAAAAAATAATTCAAAAAACCTATTTTCAAATTACCAACTCCTTCAAATATTCAAATTAAACTATGTACTATGAAGATCATTTTTTCTATAAACTCTGAAGTACAAAAACATCATGAGTACATCCAAAAATTCTCTTTTTCAAAATCATCTTCTAAAAAGTTCTTGTACTTGATTCCACTTCAAAAAATTCAACCTGCACTTTGTCTCTTCCAACAATTTGAATAGAATATGCCCTACACAAGACAAATTGGCAATAAAAAATATAGAAAATGACACTTTCGAACCATACTGCAAAAAAAGAATGTTGTAGGAAAATTGTGTTTTACCAGTATTTTTTAAATTAGGGGAAAATGGCTATATTAGAAACATGTACGCGTTATGTTTTAGGAATGCATACACATTTCATAACGCATACGCATTACCTTTACCCAACGGGTAAATAGATAACGCATATGAGTTATGAAATGCATACACATTTTATTTAAATAACACGTACGCTTTATTTAAAAGTTGAATTCCCACACCACATCCAGCCCTGGTTTTAGGCTTGGGAAAGACTTTCCAATTCGAGGCTTAGCCTTTGACCTGCAACTAAAAAAACTAAGACAGATTGAAGAAGAATGTCCAACTTTGACAACATGGTTGATGGACTTCTTTTCTAAATCAATCTATAAAATTAAAACCCATTAGAGAATATAATGTATAATTTCCAAATATATAATTTTTATTAATATTGGATTATGTTTACTATTTTTTAATTAATTTCTAAGCAAACTAGTCCTTAAACTTGAAATATCAGACTTTTTTTGTTTTTAATAACTTGTTTTTTGTTAAGTTTTTTGTAAAAAAAATTATATGGGATCAAACTTCAGACAATTCTCTACACAATGAAAAAAAGAGTCAAAAAATATTTATTTTAGGTCCAATTATGCTGTCTGTACACGTTGATTTTTAAAAATAGCAATTAAGGCCAATATAAATTTAATAAAAAAAATAACATTCAACCAAAAATTACAAAAAAAAATCCAGACCAAACTTCATGTTGTTAGCTCTCTTTTCCCAAAAGGAATTAGAAAAATACTTTTATTTGGGTCAAAAAGTGTTGTTTGTACGCGTGCTTGGTATTGTAAAAAAAAGGGACTTTTAAAAAGTGGTTTTTATAGATCCCTATTAAAATTTAATTTCTATAATCTGGGCATTTGAATAATTTACATATTTGGAAACTAGATTCAAAATGCTAAATTTCATAATACTGACTTTTTTTAATATTCATTGTGTAAGTGCCTCAAATTTTCAGTCCAAGTGTGACAAATTCTGAAAAACAGCAAAAACACTTCCACTTTTTGAGCTTTTTGTGTACCCAACTTCTTGCATCAGCCCCTCACTAAAGTAGGGGCTAACTATGGACACGAAAAAAGTAACCCTTTTTCCTTGCTTGATATGGGAATAATTGATGATAAAGTGGACTTAATGAGGACTTGATTTGGTGTTGTGAGGTGTTTTTCACATCCACACTAGGTCTTGGACCCTTTCAAACTGAATAAAATGCATTTATTAATGTCTTGTAAAGGTGTTGTAAAGTGTTGTAAAAGGATTTCATGCCTCTCTAGACTTAATGAACCCACCTTTCCCTAATTCAACATTATAAAACATATTTAATTGCATCTTCAAATTAATCTAGAAGGCTTTTGAATTAAACTTAACTTTAATCTAGTTGGTTGATTCCACAAAAAGATATAAAAGTCATGGAAAATCCTAACCTAGGAATGGGACATTCCAGCAGGTGACTAACATCTTCTTATGGTCGTTCATTTACATTGTCAAACCAGAGAACATATACCTGAAATGGAGCGGCACTGTATGTGCACTAAGAACCAGTTTCAGTCACAATTTACCAGAAATAAATGCTTGGAAGGAATTCAACTTATGTTGCAAGAATGTAATGTAAAATCTTCTTAACTTAAGCATAACTTAATCAAAGTAGAAATCATGACAACTATTATTAAGAAACAAACTATGAACTGGCCTTATGTTGCAGGAACAAACATAGAGATGGATTCTCAATTTTGCAGGAACAATATAAGACTGAGTTTGCGCTGAAACCTTCAAGAATGAAATCTAACTTATAATCAACAGGAGATAAATAACTAACTATAGATACTCACTAAGTGGGCCCCCTTAGCAAGCATCAACCAGTTTATGCCAAAATTGAACTCAAAACTTCATCAGCTTTTATTCATAAACTTGGAATCATATACATTGATTGTTCTGCTTGTAAGAAAACTAACACAAAACATCGTTTCTTATTATAATACTAACTTTTACACACTTTGTTTCCCACTCACGTAGGAGGAACACTTATTTATATTAGAAAAGCAACTAACTACCTAACTCTAACAGAGAAAGACGTGGACATAAATGCATCCTGAAACTAAGGAACAGACTTCTCATAAATGAAGGCATATATGTTCAACATGATTCAAAGAGAATTTAATATCCCACTCTTCCTAGATTAATGATCATTTAGATTTCCTCCCAATGACCCGGTCAGAGAGTCTTTGCTGGAACAACTTCCTCGATGTCGTGCTGGAAATGGACTCTACTGCGGGGTGGAGATCTATTGCGCTTTGACTCGTTAATGCTTCCTTCAACAACCTGTGATGCACATGGCAACAGAAGAAAAAGAAAGAATGTGTGGCAAATAACATGATACGCATTTATTAATCACATATTAAATCTATTTCATTATCCAAAAACCACATGCATTATATCAGTCATTTGGGAGGTCAAACAAGGCAATTAATACAAACACATAGAGATGTTAAGTTGTAGGAATATAGGAATGTGTTGCTACAGGATACTACTCGATTTTAGATAAAAAGCCTTTAATCAAAGAGTTAAAACAATCATCAGCAATAAGAGTAAGGGTATTAAAAATACATCATAATATTCAAATTATGAGCATATTTCGAGCTCATCATTTGCCCCCTACTTATCCTAATGATGGTCCTCCAGTATTAAGCTTTCTAGTTGTTTCTCTGAAATCAGTAGGAGTAGTATGGCCCTGTAATGAAGTTCTGAATTTATAGTAGAAACCATTGAAACTTTTCCATCTCTCATACCTGTGGGTTTCTACATCCTCATTAACATCTGTAGCCCACTAAGGGTAAAGTGGTCACATCAAAACTGGAGGTCAAAATGTTAATGGTAACCATAACTCAAACCTTCTCTGGAGACCAAGCTACATATACTTCTCTATCCTTCTGATGGTTTCCTTAAAGTTTAGAGGGCTATGAGGCTGAGATTTCCTCAAACCAATAGTCAATTTTTCCCATCTTGTTTCAATTTTGGAAGATGAAAGCTTCCAAAGTAGATATGTTTGGTCTTTGAACTCATCATACACCTGCTTCCTGATATCAAATATTTTCATTCTTTTTGTCTAATCATTGAATCCATACAAAACAGTAAGCCAAGTTCTCAAAATTGTATGGGGAGTTGAGCTTTCAATTCATAGTGGAATAGATTCATTCCTTTCAGCCTCTTCATAAGCCTCTAATTGTCTTCCATAGTTAGTTTCATTGGCCACCCAAGACATGAGTGACCTTGGATGAATGTCACCAATGTAGAGAAGCAGATTCCACTCTATTTTAGAGGGAATTAGCAAACCATGCAAATAAAACTCACATAAAGAAATTTTTAGCCAACTGGGTGCTACTTGATATGCATCATAAAATTCCTTAGCTGTGTGAATGATAGAGTCTAAATTTCTTGAGATTCTCATCAATTGGAACCAAATAAATTTCTCTTTAAGGCACATAGCATATACCCTAGGTGGTGGTCTACATTCCATAATTTTACCAGTTATATTCACCATTTCATCTATTTTCTCTTTTATTTCTTGAATTTCCTATTTTTGTCTTTCAATTTCCCTTTTCAATTTCTTCTTTTCTTCTTCCCAAAGACTTTGTTGAATTTCAGTTCTAGCTAAATAGCAGAAACTCAAAATTTGAAATGTAATAATCCTCCATGTAGTCCTAAGATATTTGAAATATTCAATCAACAATGTCCTTTTATAAACAACCAATGCTCGACAAGTTTCAGGGGGTAATGGGGTTTCATTGGACACTTTAGATTGTTCAAGTTGTTCTTCCTCTTGCTATAGGATGGACTCCTGTTGCTACTCAAGAGGAGATTGTGTTTCTTCTGAAACTTTCCTAATTGCTTCAACTAAGTCATCAAGACTTGGCATCCCCTTTTCATTACCACTACCATGTTGTGCTTCCTCAACTTCCACTATCTCAGTTTGCACTTCCCCAGGAATAATAGATGGACTTTGTGGAACATTCTCAGATACATTTTGAGAAACATCATGACTAAATTCTTTAGAATCCTCAGGAATTACTATAATTTTAGGTTGAACGAAGGTTGAGGTAACTTTGCATTGTTTCCTTGATGAAACTCTTTTTGGCAATGTTTCTAAAGTAACAGCTACAGGGGACACTTTCGTGGCTTTCCTCTTTCTAACCTACCTAGAGGATTCAGATTCGGCAAGAGAAGATGATAGTGAAACTGCAGTGGAAATAGGCATTGTTGCAGGAGAAACTACTATAGGGGAAGATGATATAGGAAAGAGTGGAGTAGAACATTTTCGCTTTTGAACATGAGGGTTAGATTCTAGGGTTTGTTTTTCCCTAGATGATTCTCCTACCTTCGTTTCCCCTTTTTCTTTTCTACCAGCAGACCTGGTTTGTACTTGGGTAGAGGGATCTGGTGTGGAGGCTGTAGGACTAAGTGTTGCAGGAACAGATGACTCTTGCTCTGCTTCCCTACTTGTAGATTCTACTATCTTTTTCTTGTGTTGTGCAGGGAGTGCTCTAGGAGGCTCTGGAGGTTGTAGACCCTTCTGGGCAACAAATTATTTCCAAGAAAGGGGTGATACATCCCTTAGGGAAAGCTCGATCAAAAATTTAATGAGGGCATGATGGGCGATAGAGTTGTCCCTACCCCTCTGGGTTTCATAGGCACAATGTTTCAAAAGTTTTAACAAAAAATTTGGAACATTGATAGCTAAACCATGCCTCATATGACTCAATAGTTTAAAATGATAGGAATACAAATAGGAAAAATGTCCCTCACAACTCAAGTACCTGATTATGAAGGTGGCATATTCCGAGTATGGAGGAGGCAGTGACACCCGTTTGCATCTTTATTTGGAAACCTCCAAGGGTCCATCTGTTGGTATTATGAATTATGCCCTACTTCTTTCTGCCCTGCTTCTTTCTACCCTGCTGTCACTTTTCTTTACTTTTTCAAGAATGACACAAGGGATAATTGCATGAAATGATTGTTAAAAATTACTCAAATCAAATAGTTAATTGTTGTTTAGGATGAAAGCACACAGTCATACTTGGTAAGTATAAGAAAATAAAAATGTCTTAATAGTTGTGACAATGGCATAAGAAAAAGTTGAAATGGATTATCCCCACCCCCTATTAAAAATTTGGCATGTTTCCACACATATGCGAAAGGATAGGCAAAGAACAGGGAATGACGATTGATATGTACATAGCAATTAATGAATAAATGAAATAAATAAATGATGTGGCAATAAAAGATATCGTGTACCTTGTAATAGGTGCTCGTACATCCTGGGAAAGAGCATAGCTTAGCATGAAATGATGACTAGAATTGAAACCATAAATGAGGGTGATACAACAGGATGGATGACATGGATGGGTGACGTGGAAGAAGAGGAAATGAATGGTGGTGATGGATGAAAAACGGGGAAAGTGGCTTCCTTAAAAAGGAAAATTTTATTATGGGCATGCAACATAGAATTTTAAAGAGATGTTGTAGGAGAAAGGCTGAAGCCTTTTGCTGTAGGAAGATCAGTGGCCGCATCTGAAATAAACTGCTTCATAAATTCTTCTTTGGACGTTGGCTTATGATACAACCTAAGACGGTGTCCATTAACCAGTAGCTTGAATCGGATAGGATCTATTGTAGCTAACTGAACTGAACCATTATCAAACACATTTTCTATTTCATAAGGACCAAGCTATCTTGTGGTGAGTTTACCTTGATTTTCCTTGTACCTGGAGTCATAAAGCAATGCCCAATCACTAGTAGAGAATTGCTTAGTTCTGATATGGTGGTCGTGCCATTTTTTTCTTTGTTGTTGGATAGCTTCAGTATGCTATAGGGTAGCTTTCCTTATCTCATCCAATGCATTCAGCTATAGGAGGCATTCCTTTTGGGATTTTGAAATATCAATGTTAAGCTGGACAGGAGTCCTTAAGGTCTTATGCTCAAACTCTATTGGCAACATAGCAATTTTTCCATAGAGTAACTCAAAAGGAGTGAACCCTGTAGTTGTTTTCCATGTTGTCCTATAGGCCTAGACTACTTCAGGAAGGTGACTGCTCCAATCCTTCGTGTGTAATTGTACTATCTTAGTAAGGATTGCCTCAATTTCTCTGTTGGTAACCTCTGCCTGACCATTGGCTTGAGAGTGATAGGGGCTAGACTTTTTGTGCCTGATCTTGTAATCATTCATCAATGCAGTGATTAAGTTTGATGTAAACTGAGCTCCTTGATCAGTAACAAATTCCCTTGGGACTCCAAACCAAGTAAAAATCTATTCATATAGGAAATCAGCAACTTTATTATCACGAGCATGTGTCATTGCTTTCACTTCCACCCACTTGGTTACATAATCAATGCAAACCAAAATGTATGATTTTCCATTGGATGGAGGATCAATAGGCCCAAAAAAATCCATTCCTCACTTGTCAAAGGGACTAACTACCACTTGAGGATATAGGGGAATTTCATCAGACCTTGTTGGTCTCCCCATGCGTTGACATCTGTCACATTTTCTGGTGTAAGTTGCAACATCTTTGTGTAGTGTGGGCCAATAGTATCCTATAGCAAGCACTTTCATAAATGTTCTCTTGGCTGCAAAGTGCCCACCATATGGCTCATCATGATAGGCATGCAAAATGTCATAGGTCTCATCTTCCCTAACACACCTTCTCATGACTTGGTTAGATCCTGTGTAAAATAAATAGTCTGCAATCTATGAAAAGTTAAAACTTTTCTCTACCAACAATTTCCTTTCCTTTGGTGAGAAGTGGGTTGGGATCTTGTTGGCTGCTAAATAATTTGCAATATCTACATGCCATGGAATTTGAGCAGCAATAGAAAACAAATGTTCATTGGGAAAGCTATCATCAATTACCTCAAGGGTGGTAGGTGTAGTTGTATGAAGTCTTGACAAGAAATTAGCCACCACATTAGCCCGGCCTGGCTTATCAATAACTATGATATCAAATTCCTGCAACAATAGGAGTCATCTTGCTAATCTGCCAGATATGGAAGGCTTATTCATGAGGTACCTTATTGTTGCATGATCTGTATGGACAAATATTTGGTAACCAGTGACATAATGTCAAAACTTGTTCAGGGCATACACAACTACTAGCAATTCTTTCTCTGTGACAGTATAGTTTAATTCAGGTCCTTGAAGGTTTTTTCTAATGAAATATATGGCATGCTCTATGGAATTCTCTTTTTGTCCTAAAACTACCCCTATGGCATAATCAGAAGCATCTGTGTGTATATGAAAGGGAAGACTCCACTTTGGTCCTTGAAGAATAGGTGCCTGAGTAAGTAAGTTCTTAAGCTGCAGGAAAGATTTGTCACAGGCCTCAGTCTAGTTAAATTCAGAATCCTTAGTCAATAAGGCATATAATGGACTGGCTATTTTGCTGAAATCTTTGATAAATCTTCTATAATATCCAGCATGTCCTAGGAAACTTCTAACATCCTTTTGTTTCATACGTGTTTGCAAAGTTAGAATGACTTCTATTTTTATAGAATCAACTTGAATTCCTGCTTGAGAGATATGATGGCCTAAAACAATTCCCTCTTGCATCATCATAAAGCATTTCTCACTATTCAAAGACAAATTTTGCTCCTTACATCTTTTCAACACTTTCTCCAAATTTGCTAATGCTTCTTCATAAGTAACTCCATAAGTGGTGAAGTCATCCATGTAGATCTCCATAGAATCATGAGAAATGTCAGCAAAAATATTGATCACTACCCTTTGAAATGTTGCAGGTGCATTACACAGGCCAAAAGGTAAGACAAAGTAGGCAAAAGTGCCCCATGGACTGGTAAAAGTTGTTTTGTCTTGATCTTCAGGGGCAATTCTAATTTGATTATACCCACTATATCCATCCAAAAAGGAGAAATATTTTATACCAGACAATGAGTTTAGCACTTGGTCAACAAATGGCAGTGGAAGTGATTCCTTTTAGTTGTTGTGTTCAGCTCCCTGTAGTCTACACAAACTCTCCATTTTCCACCTTTTTTAGGAACAATCACCAATGGAGATACCCATTGACTGTCTGAAATAGGGTAGATAAAACCAACATCAAGCAATTTTTGGAGCTCTTTTTTAACTATTTCCTTGAGTGTTGGGTTTATCCTTCTTTGAGGTAGCCTACCGGGTGAATAGTCTTCCTTAATGTAGATCCTATGAGTATAGAGTTGAGGATCTATTCCCTTCATATCCCCATAGTCCCATGCAAAAGCTCTGTGTTGATCTTGCAGCATTGTGACTAGGGCAGTTTGTTGAGATTGAGGCAGCTTATTATTGATGTTCAAACAACAGCCTAGAGACACTTCTACTTGCTTGGTAAGATCATTCATTGAGGTTGTTGATAAAGGTGGTGTCTATATTTTATGTGGAAGAAAATTGTGATAAACTACAAGAAATTTAGGTGGCAGGCTCTCAAGATTCAGTTGCTACAGGAAACACTACTGAACACAGCTATCTCGAACAGATGGGCTACTCATATCAGATTTGGACTACAAAATGTGTAAAAGCAGGCTATCCTCACTCTAAAATTGGGAAAATGGATTAGTTTGCAGCATCATTAACTGAGCCAATGAATTGACTTCTTCAGTTTCCTCTCCTAAATCTGGCCAAATTGGTTGAGACAAGTTTGGCTGAGGCTGGGAAGGTGGGTATAAAGTCAATTTCTTTCTTGACTGACCATCAAAAATTGTCATGTCTCCTGAACGACATCCCATAAAAGCATCAACTGTGGCTAACCATGGTCTACCTAGGATGATAGGATATCCTCCCAAAGTTGCCTTAGTGGACAATATGGTGAAATCTGCTAGGTATTCCCAAGACTCAAGGCTGACAATGACATCTTCTACCACTCCATCAGGTGTTACTGTGGAACTATCAGCAAGCTACAGGACGGTAGGTGTAGATCGAATGGTTAGTGTAGACATGTAAAATGTACTAATTGACATTGTGCATCTGATCCTGACTGACTAACATCGTTTCTTCTAGAATCATCCCTTGGTCTAGCCATTTAATCAAATCTCCTTATCTGATTAAATTCATCAACTTTCATCCCTTAATTAAATAAATCATTTTTTCTAATTAAGTCACTCTCTTTTGTTAATTAAATCAATTCATCTAATCTAATTATCCCTATTTAATTAAATAATCAATTTATTTGATTAAATCTCTAAAGTCTATCCATTAAATTAAATAAATTAAAACTTTTTTCTGATTTAATCTAACACCATCTCTTTTAATTAAATAAATTGAAATCCTTATTTCATTAGCCTCTTATCATATTCCCCTCTTATTTGATTTAAATAAATCCATAAATTTGAGTCAAATAGGTCACATCATCTAACCCCTCTCATTAAATTAATTGACCCTTAATTAATTTAATCCCATCTCATGTCCCATCCTCTAGATAATGCAAGTTGCATATGAAAATAGATTTAATTCATTTATTAAATCTCTATTTTCCTCACAAGGCATCTTTTGGAATATTCTCTCAATTTGAATTCAAAAATTCCAAGTCAACATTTACATCCAACAAGGCAATAAATTCATCTTACATGTCCTTTTCCTTGAGCCAAGTGGTATTTATTGCATTTTCCCTTCCCTCTTACATGTCATTTCAACAAATTTGAAATTCAAAATTATGCATTTATTGGCACAAACCCCAAATCTTGCACATCCTTCACCCACTCATAGATTGACAAGTGGCATCATATTATTGGATGAATGTTAGTCCCACATTGCTCAAATTTGGGCATTCATCCATCTTGGAATTCTATAAATAAAATTCTCATATCCTCATTTGATCATCCACAATCCATGCAAAGTTACCATGCTCAAATATTTCTCAAATTTCATCTATTTTCATTGAGTTCTTAGCTAGGTTTTTGCAGATTTTGGCTTGGAGCTCTCATCCCTCATCAACAAAGTGGATCAATCTCTTCAACATTCGAAGCTTTCATCTTAGGAATTGGGAAATGGCCAATTTTCACATCAAATTGGCACCAATTCCCCCATGGGATCATGAGTTTGCACATCTAATTAGGATTTAATCTTTGTTTCATCATTTCATTTGTGTTCTTTAATATTTTCTTCCTAGTTTGAATGTTGTAAATCGATTTCATGGGGAATCCTTGTTTTGGCTTGTAATTCCTTGTTTAACTTGTTTATTTATGTTTTTTTGCATGTACCAAGGTTGGAGTTTGCACATTTGGTGGTAGAAGGAGGGTTGCATCTCACTTTCAATCAGTTTTTTCAAAATTTCTGCATTTTTTCTTCACACAAAATATTCCAACGCTGGGAGCTAAACGTTGTTGTTTTGGCACCGCTGACTCTTCAGCATCGCTATATGGCACTGCTTAAAATCAAAATTGTGACATTAGACCCATCCTGCCAAAATATTTGAATTTCAAACTCTACCGCTGGAGTCGCCGACCTACAGAAATTTTCAAAAAATATTAAACTCTGACGTTGGACGAAAACTGTGACGCAGGGCGAAAAGAGCGATGCAGTTGAGCTCTCTATCCTGACACAGAACGACGCTGACTGGTAAGCAGTGCTCTGAGGGCACCGCTAGGAAATCAAACTATGACGCAGTTACGAGTTACGACGCTGGAAGACATTAAAAAGAGAAACTTTAATTTTAGCACGTGCTTTTGGTTGATGATTAATTTATCCTCTATTTTCTGCTTTTTTATTTCTGTGTTTTTCCAAAATCTGACTGTTTTTCTTCCTTGTAGGTTGGAAATCGAAATCAAAAGAAGGAGAAGCATGGGAAGGATGTTTGTCAAATCAAAGTGTTTTTAAACACTATAGTGTTCACTTAACACTTTTTCACAAAATTGTTATCTTTTTCTTTCTTAGGACACTAATTTTCATTTGGGTTTAAAAAGAATTTTTCCATTCCTTGCAAAGGCTAAAACAAACTTTAAGATCACAACTTACTAGATTTTGTTTATTGGATTAGCAATTGAACAAAGTGTCTCTCATTTGTCATTTGGTGCTTAAAATGAACTCACATTTTGCTTTGGGGATTTAAAAAGAACAAGTGTAACTTTGTTTTTTGTGAAAGCTTACTTAAACTAAAGCCATTGAAAAAGGACGTATGCGCTTCTCTCGCACTTTAAAGCGATCTTGAGAATCAAAAGGCCTTTTTCATGACTTTAGGGTGTGACAAAGCAATCACCGCCACACTTCGATTTGGGTTTAAAATTGAACATCTTGTGTGAGTGTGAGTGGGGGCATTGTTGTATATATTCTCTTTTCTTGTTGCCAACAAGGATTGATCGAGTTATGAATATTGTTCTTCATTCGCTTTGTTTATCCTAGAGGGCCTGCCTTGGGGGAAAAGTACTCACCCAAGGGAACGACTCAACTGGTAACACTTTAAAGCCAAGAGTATTTCAAACCGTGATATAAATGTGGATATTGGAAGAAACGCCAATATCACACAGTTGATTCCAACAAGATGGATCAGAAAGGGGACTCTTGTCATATGGGTCAATCTCCACGAATGGAAAGTCCTTACTAAAACCCATGTGCTAGAATTTTCTAAAATCCTTTAATCTATTTGTTGGTGCAAGAACAGTCATTCTGAAGCCGCCCCACACTTTTACGGTCTTCTAGTAGAAATAGAAAACATGCCATGGGAGTTTCATGGGTGTTGATGCTTGGCTGTCCCGATTGACGTTAATGAGCCATGGAGGGGAGCCAGTGCGGTCAAGCATCTAACCATTCACTAGAGATAAGTGTAGCTGGACTTGTCCAAGTGGGAATCCAACAAATATTTTCTTACACATCCATAGGATTGTACTTATTCTTGGGTTACAAAATGCATTGCTTGATCGAAAACATCTCAAAAACAAACAATTAACATCATCCAAATTTCAAACCCTTTTGGAGACAAATACCATTGACTCAATCTATATGTTATTGCTTTCCCTTGGGATTCACGTCCTTAGAGGTTTCTAAACATTGGATTATATCTCGATTTGTCTCCTTAGGTAAACAATAGGAAAACCCTTGCCTTAAATTCGTCGAATTTCCACATAACATATCTTGTGGAGTTTGAAGAAATTAAGACATTGGACACCTTAGTTTGAAAACTAATCAAAGAAAGTGTTTTTGGTAAAATAAAGCCATTAAGCAAAGCTAAGAAAAATGAACTTTCATATGTGTTGAAGACTCACAATCCCAAAGCAAAAATCATTAGTAGGAAATCCAAAAATGAATGTTCAAATGAAATCATTTCTTGGTCACAAAGGTCTATAGGAAGGATTTGTATGCTCTTCAATGCCTAGGTCTAGGAAAATAAAGTGTCTTTGTTAGGTTTCTCTTGGGGTCAAAATCAAATCAAAATCTTTTCATCCACCCTTCAAAACATCAAACATCATCTCACCATCACCTTTTGGAAAATCTTGAAATCATCCCTTAATGCTAGGCCTTTTGGAAAAATCAAACATCATCAAATCTTTGAGTCTAAATCCTTGAAAACATTATCAAAATCACCTTTTGTCTAGGTATGTGTAGATGCATCCTTTTGCATATGCTTAGTCAAAGTCATCAAAATCATCTTGTTTAGCTTAGTATACATAGATGCATCCTTCTTTGTATGCTTAGCTAAATTATCACCTTATTTGAATAGGTGTGGGTAGATGCATCCTTCTCCCCACACATACTCAAATCATCATCTCTTGAACAAAGCTATCCCTTAGATCATCATCCAACATCTTAGGTTCTTTTTGTTCAAAATCAAAACAATCAAAACCAATCAAAATCAAGGACAAACTCAAAATCAAAATAAATAAAAATAAAAATCCAAAACATATCTAAAAGTCCGAAAAGCCTAGCATCTCTCATCAAGATTGATCAAAAGACCATAACATCCACATCATTCATCCCTTGCATCATCATCATACCATTTGTCGATCCTCAAGATATCCTAAAATTTTTCACTTTGGGGCATAAAATAAAGACCAATCCAAAGAAATCAAGAGATTCATCTCCCATTCTTAAAAATTGATCCTTGTTTTATGGTTCAAACCAGATCTCAATACAAGAAGAGCATGGAAGCCAACAAAGAAACACCCGCTTCAAGTAATCTTAGCCAAACAAACATTGAGATAAATCTCACTGAGTCAAGCAATCCATTGCCCATCTCATCATCCCAAAATCCGCAAGAGGAAAACCAAGTAGAAGATCTTACCCTTGGGATGTCTCACAAAGAAATAATTGAAATGCTCCAAAATCCAAACAACCATAGAATCATCAACATCATGATGAGGCTCATCCCTTCGTTATACATGCTTGAACTAGCAAAACAAGCAGCCAAACTACCTTCGTATTTTGATGTGAGTACCATAGTGGAGACATCATTTCCTCCAATCTCATCCACCATCCCCATCTCATCTACACCCCCATTCCAAAACATCACGCAAAAAGTTCTACAAATCACAACATCTTTTGCTCCAACCCAACCCAACGTTAACAAGGGAAATGCATTCCTTAATGCTCTTCAAGCACACCCCCTTGTTAATAATCAAAACTTGGATGCAAACACCACCTTGGAACAAAATATATCTGAAAACCCATTGCATATGAATGTTCCTCTCACCCTCAATCATGATCCTTCATCATCATACTTTCGTGCAATGCCCCAAACTCCCCTTCTCACAAATTCACAAGGGGAGGGAGATATGTTTGGACCAAGGGGCATCTTTGAGACCACAACATTTTCCCAACAACTCACACCCCTTACATTTCCACAACTTTTTCTTCTTCCATCATCATTCTCACCACTCCTTGGTTTAGGGCTTCCCCCTCTACCAAATATTAATCAAATCACTATCCCAAATATCAATCAAAGCATCATTCCAAACACTCAAAATTTGTCGGTGATATCGTAACAACAGATGAAAAATGCAAAAGAAATTGCAACATCATCAAACACCCCCTTAACATCACAAAGCATGGTCTCTCAAGCACCAATCACATCAACAGCACCATCTATCATGCAAAACACCAACACCAACTTCAAAAACACCATTCCAAATCCACCACCACCCCCACCACCACCAACTTCCACCATATCAATCCAATATGATGTAGCATTGCAATCTGCTTTCCAAAGAGGATACTAACAAGTTCAGAAACAAAAAGTTGAACAATTAGATGCTCAGCAAGCTGCTTAAGCTGCACAAGCCGCCCAAGCAGCACAAGTCGCCTTACAAGCACAACTAGCCCAAGTGTTATTGCAACAACAACAACAAGCCGCCCAAGCCATGCAGGCATTGCAAGCATTACAAGCACAAAAGGTTGCTCAAGCGCAAACCTTATTACAACAAGTAGCCCAAGCACAAGCAACGCAAGCTTAGTATCAAGCACAACAAGCCCAATATCAAGCACAACTTCTTGCACAAAGACAAGTAGCGCAATTGCAAGCATATCAACAAGTGATAAAGTAATATCAAGAGCAGCAAGAAGTAACAGAATTGGCAGCCCAACAACAAGCGTTGTTGGAACAATAGTATACATAATAGCAAGCATTGTTGGAATAGCAACAAGCACAAAACAAGCCCAAATCTTAGCATAGCAACAACAAGATCAACAACAAGCGTTGTTCATACAAAAGCAAGTAGAAGCCTACCTCGCTCGACAAAACATACAGATACCATCAAACAACACACCAACCAACCCACCCATCCAAACCATGATTGAAACACCCCAAAACACTTTCATCCCACCCTCTGATTTGCAAAATGATGTCATGACACAAATCAGGTTTCTCTCGCAACAAGTGCTTGATTTCCAATTAGGACTAACAATGAAGACACCAAGCAACTTGTGTCCTTATCCATTCGATAGGAGCCTAGTAATGAAACCATTCACCAAGGGATTTGAGATCCCCAAATTTGATAAATATCGAGAGATGGGAAACCCTGAAGATCACATCAGGGAATTCCAGGTTCATTGCATGGAAGTTGCATATGACGATACTTATCTGATGTGACTATTTCCTAGGAGCTTGGCAAGCCACACTATAGAATGGTTCTCTCACTTACCTTCAGGCATTAGAACATTCCAAGAAATTAATGATGCATTCATTTAAAATTATGCATGCAACATTGCAATGGATGTTAGTCTTGAAGAACTCTCAACTCTAAAACAAGGAAAGGGTGAATCTTTCGCTTCATTCCTTCAACGATGGTGATCCAAGGATAATCGGAGCAAGTGGAACATGCTAGAAGAACAACAGGTTTGCACCATCATAGCTAACCTTGAAGGCCGCTTGGCATTTCATCTCAAGGTTCAGGGCATCACCACATACGATCAGTTGATCCCCAAGGTGCTTAGCATCGAAATAGCCCTTGTGACTCAACCCATGGAATTAACACCATATCACAAACAACAAAACAACCACCCACCATCCAATTACAATGATAAAACTCGAACCTAGGCAAGGAACAAAAATGTTACTAATGATGGTGTCATTGATGCCAAGGTGGTCATTAGTACCCCACGCCAACATACACCTGCACCACAAATCCAAACACAACACCAAAACACTCATCACACAACATACCAGCCATCAATAATCTCAATGACCAAACAAGACCACCTTAATGCAAAAGTTATCCCAAACGAAAATACACCACTTTGGGGGAACTACTTGAGGACATAATGAAAAAATTGATCGACGAAAAACTCATCAAGCCTCCTACATTTGAAAATTACCAAGAACCCGATGTCAAACCTCCTTGGTATAACGAGAATCAACTCTGTGAATTCCATAAAATCAAAGGCCACACCACAAACAGTTGCATGAGGCTCAAAAACATCATCCATGATCTCATCAATAAGAAAATCATAAACGTGGAACAACCTAAGAGAAATCAAGATCTTAAGATATATATGAATCCAATGTCGAATCATGGTAACAGAGGGAATAAAAATGACAAAGGGAAGGGAAATGTAAATCATGTGTATGAATCAGTTGTTGCCTCCCTAAATGAAGACTACATGGTCATCACCATCAAGGGCGCCCATGTCGAAGATTGTGGAGTCACCACAAGAGGCAGCAAAGTAACCATCGCAGGATCATCCCAGCCAAATAGAATCCCTACATCTAGATCTGTTCCTAATGGCTACAATGTCCTAGATCAACTTAAGAGAATGCCAGTGAAAATCTCCATCATGGAGTTGCTAAAAATATCATCCGCCCATAGGAAAATCCTTGAAGAAGCGTTGGCCTCATCCACTGTTCCTGCAGACCTTGATGTAGAGCAATTCCAAGCTATGGTCAGAAATATCATTACGCCTAATCTTCTTACATTTTCTGACCAAGATTTCCCCACCCAACCATCTCACAACCGTGCACTTCACTTGAAATCCATCGTAAATAAGAGCAAAGTCAAAAGGGTCTTGGTGGATGGAGGTGCAAGTTTGAATATCTATTCTCTTAGCCTCATCAAGCAGTTGAAAATATTAGAAGATTCCATTGACAAAGGAAAGGGCATCACAATAAGAGCATATGATGACCAAGAAAGAGTGTCTCAAGGCACGATTAAACTCCCTATTCAAGTAGGGACAACTCTCATGGAAACCACTTGTCAGGTCTTGGACCTTGACTTGCCGTATAATATCCTCCTAGGACGTCCATGGATCTATGCGATGAAAGCAGTAGCATCAACCTTCCACCAATGTGTGAAATTTACACATAATGGACAAGAAATCACCATCCATGGAGATCATGAACCTTTCTCATATTGCAAAAATCTTGAAGCAAAATATTACAAAATCCCCCAAGTACCAAAAAATGATGAGGGCCCATCCACACCATACATCGACCCCACCACTCTCGCATCCACTTCTGTGAAAGAGAAACCCACCACTCCCACCATTCCCACCATCTCCAACATCAAGCTCATCATCCAAGATGATGGTTATGGAAGTTACAAGCTCCCTAACAATGTTTTTTTGGTAGGAGAGTTACCACAATCTCCAAGATCATGGGGATGTCCACAAGAAAACCAAGCTTCCACATCACAAACGTCTCCTGAAGACTATCCCAAATTCGCAAGCTGGTGAGACCTTGGACAGGAGGTTATTGAGGTAGATCTATCACATATTCTATATCAAGAAGAAAGATTGACACCTAAATTACCAATGGATGAGAGAAGCAAGGGCCTACAAATGATGCTCACAATGGGCTACGACAGAAACCAAAGACTGGGACAAAATGACAATGGGCTCATAATACCTACCATGCCAGAGATGCTACCAATAACAAATCTTGGCCTTGGATGTACCCCTCTGAGTATAACCATACGTGGCCAAAGTCCTCTAGTTAGAGTGGTTAACAATCCTCCTCAGCCAACCATAGCAGAATTACACCTACCTGTATCTACAGGACGTGTCACAGATAACTTTACATTTGATATAACCAATGTCTGTAGTAGTAGCGATGATGAGGATACCATGACCAATCTACCTAGGCTATTTGACGATATCACTCTTTGCATGATTAGTACCCTATCCTTTGAAACAGACCATCAAAATCATGAGATCTGTTTAGTATATCCCCAACTCATTGCCTATGACCAACGAGGACCATTGGTTCTTGATACATTTGAAAACGATGAGGCACTCTCAGAATTCATGGGATTGTGGGATAACATTCCAGATGGGGATCATAAAGCAGGGTTTATAATAGAGTTGGACACACATGCCTATTATGGGCAAATGATTGAATCCTTCAGTCGCAAAAGTAAGAAACTAAGAATCATATCCAAGTCCTTGAGTCAAAACCACACTGTGGCACTCTCTGAAAAGAAAAAAGTAAAAAGAAATGACATATCCAATGGTGAAAACCTCTCTAAGGCACCCAAGGATGAAGGATTTAATATTCCTTTAAGAGCTATTCATCGAGAAAAGTCAGCAGTCTTGGACAAAAAATGCAATCATGTCAACCTAGGAATAGAGGAGACCCCACATATTACATTCTATGTGGAATCACTATTATCAGAAGAGCAAGAACTCTTAGCAGCATTTCTAAGCGAAAGGAAAATAAACTTCACATGGAGTTATGTTGACATGCTAGGGCTTGATCTAGAGACTATGGTTCAACACTTAGCAGTGTATCTAGAAGCAAAACCGGTCAAACAAAAGCTTCAAAAAATGCATCCTCAGATCACTCTGTTAGTCAAAATGGAGCTCAAAAAGCTATTGGATGCAGGATTCATACAACCAATAGATTATCCAGAGTGGGTATCAAACTTGGTACCTATTTCAAAACCTGATGGAGCCATTAGAATCTGCACAGACTTCTGAGATTTGAACAAGGCATGTCCAAAAGATGATTTCCCACTTCCCATCATCGACATGATAGTAGACATGACAGTAGGACATGACATGCTATCACTAATGGATAGATTTTCAGGATACAATCAAATCATGATAGCAAAATAGGATCAACATAAGACAGATTTCACTTGTCCATGGGGGACTTATTGCTAGAACATGATGCCATTCGGCCTAAAGAACAAAGGAGCAACATATCAACAAGCCATGACATTGATATTCCATGACATGATCCATAAAATAGTCAAAGACTATGTTGACGACATCCTAGCTAAGTCAAGAAAAATAAAAGATCACATAGCGACCCTAAGTGCTATCTTTGATAGACTCGAGGAATATAAGGTTAGACTAAATCCCAAGAAGTGTGTCTTTGGTGTACAGTCAGGTAAACTCCTAGGATATATAGTATCAATGAGGGGCATTGAGGTGGATCCAGCAAAGGTGAAAGTAATCCTTGAGATGGAAGCACCAAAGACATTAAAACAATTGAGAGGCTTCCAAGGTAGACTTCAATCCATCAAAAGATTCATAGCACAACTGGCAGACAAGCATAACCCATATTCTCACCTACTCAACAAGGGAGTAGCGTACAAATGGGATACCAAGTGTGAAGAGGCATTTAACAAAATCAAGGATTATCTACTAACACCGCCAGTCTTAATGCCACCCATCCCAAAGAAGCCATTGATCTTATATGTGTCAGCAGCAGCAGCAGCCCTTGAGGCTCTCTTAGCCCAGCATGATGAAAACGGAACTGAGAGGGCTATCTACTATATCAATAGAACAATGGTTGGGCATGAACTAAACTACTCATTCATTGAGAAAGCATGCCTCACAGTAGTGTTTGCATCCCAAAAATTTAGACATTACATGTTGGCACACAAGATAAAGCTCATCGCAAAAATTGATCCTCTCAAGTATCTACTATCAAAGGCAATGCTCACAAGAAGAATGGAAAAATGGGTAATGACATTATCAGAGTATGACATCGATTATGTGGAGCGAAAAGCAATCAAGGGACAAGTTATTGCAGATCAACTGGCAGAGGCACCTATTTATTCTGAGAATCCTCTCGTCTCAAAATTTCTAGATGAATCCATTTTTAACCTCAACGTAGCTAACCACTAGAAACTATACTTTGATGGCTCATACACACAGCACGGATCAAGAGCTGGTGTCTTCTTCATCACCCCACAAGGGGATTGCATACCAAGGTCATATAAACTGGCATTTCCTTGCACCAACAACATCACAGAAAACAAGGATTTGACTATATGTCTCAGAATAGCAGTGCAATGGAACATCATGGCTCTCAAAGTGTACGAAGACTCTCAGTTGATCATAAATCAAGTAAACAATGCATATCAGACCAAGGATGACAAGCTCACTCCATACAAGAAATTGGTGGAGACTCTCAAAGAATCTTTTATAGAAATAACATTTGAGCAGATTCCTAGAACAAACAACAGAGCAGTAGATGCCATGGCAACAATTGGGTCCCTACTAGACATCCCCAACAATGTTCTAAAATATGAATTTCTGATAGAGTAGCTTCTCATCCCTGCATTTGAGGTACCATAATTAGAATTTGTGTGCAAAATCATTGGTCCCAATGATCTTTGGTATCACGACATCTATACATACCTTTGAATAGGAGTCATACCCGTTGACCTACCATCAAACCTAAAATGAACCTTTGTTAAAAAGGCATCTAGATTCGTCATCCTAGGAGATACTCTATACCGTAGGAGCATAGAAGGAACCCTACTATGTTGCCTAAATGTTGAGGAGGCATTAACCGCTCTAACTGAAGTTCATAACGGTATCTGTGGTTCACACTCAAGTGGAATGACCATAGCCAAGAAACTACTGAGGATGGGGTATTATTGGCCCACAATGGAACGAGAAGCACATGATCATGCTAGAAGGTGTCTAGAATGTCAGTAGCATGGGGACCTCATCCATGCTCTAGCTCAAGAGCTTCATCCTATCGTCACACCGTGGCCCTTTTCATAGTGGGGACTCGATCTCATTGGGAAAATCACACCGACCTCATCTAATGGCCACAAATTCATCATAACTGCCACATAGTACTTTAGTAAGTGGGTAGAAGCCACACCTATGATGTACATAACTGGGAAGCAGATTTCTAAGTTCATCTTGAACTATCTCATTTGTCGGCACGGTGTCCCACAAGCCATTATCTCAGATAATGGGATACCATTCAAAAATCAAGAAGCCTGTGACTTATGCAAGAAATTCAAAATCCAACATCGCTTCTCCACCCTGTACTATCCCCTAGGCAATGGCCAAACATAAGCTACAAACAAAACCATCCTGAAAATCCTCAAGAAAATAATCAATGACATAAGTCGTGACTGGCACCTACAACTCAATCCTGCCCTCTGGGCCTATCAAACCAACATCCACACACCCACTGGTGCCACCCCCTTCTCCTTGGTCTATGGATCAGAAGTCGTACTCCCCATTGAGATTGAGCTCCCATTCCTTAGAATATCACTGCAAAACCTCATCACTGATGAAGAATACCAGGTATCAGGACTAAATGAGCTAGAGCTACTGGATGAGCGATGCATAGAGGCTTTGAATCATTTGCAATTCTATCAGAATAGACTCAAAAGGAGCTACAATAAGAAAATCAGAAACAGGATGTTCCAAGTCAGAGAACTATTCTTAAAAGAAAATCAGAAAAATGTCCCAAACCCAAGCAGCAAAGGCAAGTTCAAACCTAATTGGTTAGGACCTTTTGTCATCACAACAAGTTATAAGTCAGGGCATATCAGTTATCAACACCGAAGGGGAACCTCTCAGAGGAGCCCATGAATAGCTCCCATCTCAAAAAGTTTTATGCCTAATTCTTTCAAGGTATAGAACCAAAAAAAAAAATCAAAAAATGTCCTTAAAAAATGGTTACCTTGGTGAAAACCTGGCAAACAGGCGTCTTGGTAACAACAAAAAAATCCAAAAAAATTAGAAAAAAGGATTGAAAATAGTAAAGAGAAAAATCATCCTCTAGTGAAAACCACTTCGGTGGCACTTTGGGCAAGTACCTTGGTGAAAACCTAGCAAATAGGTGCCTTACGTAAATAAGCACCTCCCATCCACCAGGACCCTTACGACTTGTTCTGCATCATCCCTCCATTTCGCTTCCATCATCCATCGCATTCAGGTCTCCATCCATCACTCATCCATTCGCATCTACACCATAGCTTGGTCATGTTTTCATATCATGATCCCTCCTAGTACTACTCGGCCCATCCTCAAGGTCAGATTGTTCTGCCTTTATTGGAGTAGTCTCTTGCATCACGCTGGGGAAATGTTTCTCTCTAGATCGGATTCGTGTATATTCTTAAAGTCCTAAATATCAAAAAATCCAAAAACATCAAAACATCAGAAAATCCAAAAGCATTCAAAATAATTCAAAAAGTTAGTCAAAAAGTCAAAAAATAGAGTCGTCTTGTCAAACTACGTCATCTCTGAGCTTGAATGTAGGCAAGGTTGATCTTTGATCATCCCCCGAGACATTTAGGTCAGTCCTTTAGGAGTCCGTCATAATAAGCTGACGTCTCATCATGTATATCTTCATCTGTAAATCAGTCAAGTCATCAGTCAAACTACGTGGTCTCTGCGTATATAATGTAGGAAAGGCTAATCTATTGATCAGCCCTCGAGACCCCTAGGATAGGTCCTTAGGTTAGTCTCTTCGTCAAAATCTCTAAAAATCCCAAAAACATTGGAAAATCAAAAATAAAAACATTGTAAAATCTCAAAAACACCAAAAATAGCCTCAAAACATTGCAAAACATCAAAAACATCCAAATATTTGAAAAAATCCATCCACCTCATCTCGCTTACACCTGCAATAAACACCATCCATAATAAATTGATCGTCATCCTCAACCTTTGGTGAAACAGTTAGAAACAAGTCTAGCAAGTTAAAAGTAAAACTTAAAACATCAAGTCTCAAGTCTAAGTTAGTACGTAAACAAATTGGTCAACTCTTCACATCGATAGTCCATCATCCAATCAGTCCCATATCAATCATCTAATAACATCATGTCCTAGGATGAATCCTTCCTACAATGGACATTATTTATTAGAAGGAACACTTTGGATAAACGAAATGGTGTGCCGCCATCCACTAACATGTCCTAGAATGAATCCTTCCTGCAATGGGCATTATCTTTTGGCAATAGTTTCAGTTCTTATCCTTGAAAACACATTCTCCTTTGGTTAGTGGTATTGAAGAGCATCAAGTTGTTTGTTTACTTGGTTTTTATCTTTTGACTTATTTTATTTGTGCTCATTCCAAGGACGTCTCGATGATATCCCAAAACAGAGGATTTAGAGAAATAGGAATGGGGCAACGATCATTAATTTTTGTCTACTATGCTTGTCGGACATTCTTGTAATATAACCTCGACGAATACTTACTTTGTTAGGTATGTATGGAAGAGGTCTAGGGCAACTTGTTGACTATTGCATGGAAAGGTTTACCTTTCTGTGTTTTAGTCCAAGGTGTCTAAAACTTCTGAAGTGCATCCTAGCAAGGTTTCTGTATGTTAGGTGTGAACAAGAATACTTCTATCTGCTTGTTAAGTCAAAGTCCATCACACTAGCTACAATTCCATCCTAGTTCCCTATACCTTGATGCATCATATCTACATGTGTAATCAAACATAAGAAAATTTGGCCCTTTGAAAATCCCAATTCCTCGGCAAGTAATCATCATCATCATCATTTTCATTTGCATCATCTTGTGTCTTGTTGTTCAATGACTTCTTTTCTTACTAACTGCACTAACAAGGTACTATGATAGTTGATCATCATCACCATCATCGTCATCGATCCTGCATCCACAACTCATTAGCATATTGCATAAACATATCATATAGGAAACATACGCATTGCATTTTAATCATCATATAAATAGGTTATCATAAACATTCTTCATAGATAGGTACATCTAGGACATGGCATTTCACCCATTACATTGCATCTCATGACATTATATCAATCATCGCATAACATTCATTTGCATTTCATATTACCATCTATCATATAAATCATCGCATAGCATCTACGGAAGCATTTCATAATCATTTTTGCATAATCATAAACAATAAATATATAAGGATTTAATTCATTAGGCATACATACTTGCATAGCATCATAACATTATATCATCACATTACGTTTATATTACATCACGCATCATCATACCACTTTGCATTAACATACCATTGCATCACATACATTACATCACCATTTAAGATGTTTAGGATAATAATATTTGTTATTCTAATCATCGTAAATAAACCATCTTATTTGCATCATATCACAACCATCGCATTACATCATCCACATCATCTCATAAATAACATCATAAATTATTCATTCCACATAAGCATAAATAATTCATTACATACAAGCATACATCCATCCATAATCATCTCATATATCAACATAATTCACATAACATTTCATGTATATACCATCCATATCACATATCACATTACCATTTGCATCTTCATAAAGACAGCATCATTGCATATCACATTTGCATATCATAGGTTAACATAATATAGATCTGTTAGTCATAATCATAACGCTTGCATCATCAGAAATAAATACATCCATAAGGACATCATTGCAAAGCATATAGAAATAAACCATCCATGCATAAAAGAGAACATGGTACATCACATCAAAATCATCATCGACTCATATATATCATCAATAATGTCACTATCATAGTACAAAGAATAAATCGGATCACTATACATATATGTCAATCGGTACAAAAGGCCCATCGGGCTATCAAAAATGAGCCCAGAAGGAACAAAAAGTATCATATCATCTCAATTAGGCTCAGTCCCTATGAATGTTGCCCTCGCCTCTGTCACCATGATCCTCTGCTGGTTTGTGGTTGTCCCACTCTGAGTACTCTGGGACCCACTCTACTCTAGGTACGGCCTCGTGATAGGATCGCCGATAATACTCTGACTCTCAGATAGCATCCTTGTAGGATCGAACTGACACTATACCATGGGAGGAGGAGGCTGTCATGCTCTCTATCTGCTATTTGCGACCTAGCTCAGTGGTTGCCTATAGCTCTACAACTTGTCTCTACTACACAGCCTGATCCCTCTCGGCCCTGAGCTGCTCTCTCTCAACCCTCGCCTAATCTCTCTCTATTGTCACCACCTGAACCTGAGCCTGCAACTGCGCAATCAAAGTGTCCTATGCATCTGCCTATCCTGCTCGATGTGCCCATGGCTGCACGTGAGGCTGATCCTCACCCTCAACTAGTGGTGGTGGAACTAGTAGCTCCTGCTGTTGATCCTACATCGGTACATCCCCATGACCTGGTAGGACTAGGGGCAAAAATGGTGGATCCTGTCGAATCTCAAACCTCTGTCCTCGTCCTCATCCTCGTCCTCCCCTTCTACCCCTGACTTTGTGCAGATCTGGGTCCTCACCTGGAATAGTCAGTTGAAGTGGCAGTCGGAACCAGCCCCTGTAAGCTTGAGTGGTGCTTGGATCTACCAAACCCTGATCATAAGCCCACGGTTGGGCTACCAAGTGCCTGAAGCTCTCCATTGCCTCTGAGGCAGCAATGTACTACCCCCATGACACCTATGTCATGCTGCGAGCAAAGATGACTACATAGGCGTCATCAGGCCGATCCTGTGGCTCTCCGAACTAACATTGTACACACCCGGGTAGGTACCTCTCGATCATGGTATGCTCCTGCCCCTGCATGTATCAGTCCTAGCCACAATAAAATAACTGATCGGCATCATCAGCCCATCCAAGCCAACCAAGGTATGGTCACCAGGTGAAAACTAGCATCTCATCTAAGACCTGCCTCTAGTAGGGGATCACGTGCTCACTAGTGTGTGTAAAAGACACATCGCCTCTATATCATGCCATGAGGGCATTGTCTGCCCCCATCGGAATCAGAACGACATGTGGATGTAGCACAAAAACATGCTCCCATGCCTAGACATGAAGTAAGGTCACCCCAACCCCAACGCTCTGCCTTCCATGTAGACGTACTCATGGAGGTCCCTGTAAAGTGAAGCTAAAAGAACAAGCCCCCATGCAAAACGAACCGACCTGTCTCGGACCATCCCCTTCCAGCAATACCCCTAGCCAGGACTGAAGTATCGCCCTCATCTGTCTAGGGCAACAGGACTCAAAATGATAGCCACAACTACCCAGTGGTAGGGAGGTGATATGACCCTATATCGCTCCAGCTCTATCTGTCCCTCATAGAAGATGGTGTCCCATGTGGCGAGGGCTCTGCAACAGGACTCATGCCCCTCATCCATATCAAGGATCACCCATCGGCCATGGATCGGCAATCGTAAAATCTGCCAAATGTCCTCTAGAGTGACAGTAGCCTCGCCAGTGGAGAGATGAAATGAGGATGTCTCATTGTGCCACCTCTCGGCCAGTGCGGACAACATCCCTAGGTGGGTGCGCACAAGCGCCATGTACGCAATGTGCCACAACCCCGCAACTTTGAGTCGGTCCTGTCCCTATCGCTCAAGTCTCGCAAGACGCTAGCCAAATCTCATGACCTGTGCTCCCGAGAGTAGAGCTCCCTCGGCCCGTCTTACATCAAGGAAAATCACTGTGTTAAAAATCTTGAAAATTTTCTGATCAGGTGCTCTAGAAACTTCCCCAACGGCACAGTTTGTAATGGCATCACAATTTGATTTTACTCAAACTCCGATGCTAGAGCCCAAAAAGAGCTATATGGCACTACCGCGGCGCACTTTCATTCCCAGTGTCGTATTTTTCATGAAATAGGCGACGCTGTGTCACAGTTTATCAAACTAGCCTGCCAAACTCGAGCCTAGCATCAGAGTTTTTAAACTCTGAACTGCAACGCTGTAGCACAAAACAGCACCGCAAGACACAGTTTGAATGTTGACAGCGCTATATAGTGCTGCTACAGGTGAGCTGCCCCTTTAAGGCATTAATTAAAGCATTAAATGAAAAGATGAACCTTCGGTAAGGGTCACATACCGGTGCCCCAATGCCAAGTGGCCACTAGTATGTCCAAACTCGATCAGTGATGTGTAGGGGAAGTTGTCGTTGTGCCATATTGCCAGAGAGTCAAAGCTCAAATCTTAGGGTTGCTAGTGGAGGTGTGTGAAAATGACTTGAAAGTGACCCCTCGGGCCCCTTTTAAGCCTAAAAATTAGGGTTTTTTCACCCTGTTTGGCTATCCTGTTAGGGTTTTGGAACCCCGAACTACTTTCTGTCTAGTTGAGGCTTTTTTTTCATCATTTTATTACATTTAGACACATCTTTAGCCTCCCAGAGCCTTTTCAGATCTGTCGGGTACTTTGTCATCTTTTTTCACGAGATCACCCAAAAATTTAAAATTTTCGTTCGATCTCGAGGGGGCATTATATTGGCACATTCTCTTTCGCCAGGCAGTAGTGGGGCAAGTTTTTAAATATAAAAAAAATTTGGCTTTGATCGAGATCGTTTATTCTTTGAACCAATGCAACGAGTGCATCGCTTCAAAGAGGGGCAAAATGTAGACACGTAAAATGTACCAATTAACATTGTGCATTTGATCCTAACTAACTAACATCGTTTCTTCCAGAATCATCCCTCAGTCTAACCATTTAATCAAATCTCCTTATCTGATTAAATTCATCAACTTTCATCCCTTAATTAAATAAATCATTTTGTCTAATTAAGTCGCTCTCTTTTGTTAATTAAATCAATTCATCTGATCTAATTATCCCTATTTAATTAAATAATCAATTTATTTGATTAAATCTCTAAATTTTATCCATTAAATTAAATAAATTAAAACCTTATTTGATTTAATCTAACACCATCTCTTTTAATTAAATAAATCAAAATCCTAGGGCGGGGGCCCTAGCTCGGTTGGCTAAGTCTTTCCTGTTGCAGGAGGCTGGTCACAAGTTCTAGTCTCCCTCATCCCGTGGTACCAGAGGGCGTGTAGTGCTAGCGCCGCTGGTCACGTTAAAAAGTTTACCAGGCGCGCTGTAGTTTATAGGGGCCGTGCTATACAAACCCGATTTCTGCAGCCTAAAAAAATAAATAAATAAATCAATCAAAATCTTTATTTAATTAGCCTCTTATCATATTCCCCTCTTATTTGATTTAAATAAATCCATAAATTTGAGACAAATAGGTCACATCATCTAACCCCTCTCATTAAATTAATTGACCCTTAATTAATTTAATCCCATCTCATGTCCCATCCTCTAGATAATGCAAGTTGCACATGAAAATAGATTTAATTCATTTATTAAATCTCTATTTTCCTCACAAGGCATCTTTTGGAATATTCTCTCAATTTGAATTCAAAAATTCCAAGTCAACATGTACATCCAACAAGGCAATAAATTCATCCTACATGTCCTTTTCCTTGAGCCAAGTGGCATTTATTGCATTTTCCCTTCCCTCTTACATGTCATTTCAACAAATTTGAAATTCAAAATTATGCATTTATTGGCACAAACCCCAAATCTTGCACATCCTTCACCCACTCATAGATTGACAAGTGGAATCATATCATTGGATGAATTTTAGTACCACATTGCTCAAATTTGGGCATTCATCCATCTTGGCATTCTATAAATAAAATGCTCATATCCTCATTTGATCATTCACAATCCATGCAAAGTTACCATGCTCAAATATTTCTCAAATTTCATCTATTTTCATTGAGTTCTTAGCTAGTTTTTTGCAGATTTTGGCTTGGAGCTCTCATCCCTCATCAACAAAGTGGATCAATCTCTTCAACATTCGAAGCTTTCATCTTAGGAATTGGGAAAGGGCCAATTTTCACATCAAATTGGCACCAATTCCCCCATGGGATCATGAGTTTGCACATCTAATTAGGATTTAATCTTTGTTTCATCATTTCATTTGTGTTTTTTAATATTTTCTTCCTAGTTTGAATGTTGTAAATGGATTTCATGGGGAATCCTTGTTTTGGATTATAATTCCTTGTTTAACTTGTTTATTCATGTTGTTTTGTAGGTACCAAGATTGGGGTTTGCACAGTTAGGATATTCAAATACTCCATAGTATGCTTGGTCATTACATTAATGACTGCACCAAGGTCAATCAAAATATTCTTTCTTATCTGGCCATTAATATTTATACCACAGGACTCCCAAGGTTAATATATTTTGGAATGACTACCTTCCCTAATATAATATCTGCCAATTGTCCCAGAACATGGATAGTTTAGGGATCCTTTTTCTTTCTTCCTAGTTTCTTTAAACAGGCCTCCTTAATGGATTTTCCATAAATTGGAACATCTTTAATGGCTTGAAAAAGTGGAATTTGAATGTTTACATTCTTCAACTGATCCAAAATATCAAAGGTAGGCTCTTCCATAGACTTGGATGTAGTAATTTGCAATCTTTGAGGAAAAGGTGGTTTGGCCTAATGCTGCAGGACAGGCTCCTTAGAGACAGTATCTAATATAGGTATATGTTCTGTAGGTTTAGTAGGTTGTTCAAAGGTAGAGTCTAGAATCTCTATAATTACAGGCAGCTATGGAGCAGGGAGAGTGGTTATAGACCTGAGATGGATATCATTAATATTTAGGGCATAAGCTGGATACTGATTGGCTTCTGCAAAATACATAGGATGTTGTTGTTGCTGTTGCTTATTATTAGGATTTGGCAATGGTTGAGTAGGCATAGGCATTTGTTTTGGAGGGCTAGTATTTGTTGCAGGTGTTGCAGGAGGTGGCATGAGGACTGGAGGTTGTGGTTGTTGAATCTGTAGGGATCCAGGGGATTGGTTCTGCCATTGCTGAGAACCTCTCCATTGAGGATTCTGCTGCCAATTACCTTGGGGTGGAGTCCATTATCCTTGTTGTTGTTGCTAACCTCCTTGAGGAGATTTCCATTGAGGACTCTCATAGTTAGGCCAGTGTGCTTGATAAGTATTCCAAGGTGGTGATGGGCCATATGTAGGTTGCCATTAGTTATTGTAATTAGAATAAGGATTACCAAAAGTCAAAGGTTATTGAGACATACCTTATCTTTGAGCCCATGGTCACCTTTGTGCAATGAAGAATACTTGGTCATTAGCACCCTCCACTATCTTAAAATCAGTACATAATTACTTAGCCTCCAGGTTAGCCACCATATTACATCTGCAGTCATGTTTCTTCTATCTGTAATGTGGATAGAACTCAACCAAGATTGCTTCAGCTTCCTCATGTTTCTTTCGAGCTTGCATAGTATCCAACTGTGTAGTCATGTTGTTTATGATATCTTACTTGAAATTAGACAGCAAATGTGTGATCTCCATCTATGAAACTCCATTAGTAGAAGACTTTCCCACTGTAGCTTGATGACCTCTACCCTTCTTAACAATTGCTCGAGAGTAGTTGCGACATATGTTCTTGATATCATCCCAAGGCACTTGGGTTATATCTCCTCCTCCCATCAAATCCAACACATCTATATAGGTGTCACTGATTCCCCTTAGAAAAAGTAGTTTTTGAGATTCTTCATTGAGAGTATGGTCTGAATTCTTTTTCAGGGAAAACAAGAATCTTGAGATATAGTCTTTCAGGCTTTCATCCTCCTTTTGTTGAATTATGAATATATCATCACCCTTACTACCACTCTTACAATATTCCTTGTATTTCTCAAGAAATTTTGTTTGCATAGCTGCCCAACTATCAACGGTATCCCTTCCCAAACTCATAAACTATCTAAGAGCTCCCTCCTTCAAAGTAGCAGGAAACAACTTCAGCCTGTGAGCATCTGAAGTGTAATCATAGCTGTGACAAAGGATGTCAAACTCAAACAATAAAGTGTCTAGGTCCTCTGTAACTAGTCCATAGAACTTGGGAAGTAAAGAAGAAGTAATATTTTTAAGGTTATCGTTATCTTGCTGAGCAATGATGGGGAATTCAAAAGCAGGAGGTTGATTAGGTGGATTACGTGCCATATTTGCTTGATGGAGTATCAAAGCAAATGGATTTTCTTGAGGTTCTTCGTCAACTAGGGCAAATGGCAATTCAGCAAATAGGTTTTCAGCAAATGGATTGATATCTTGGTCTCCTCCTTCCTCAAATAGATTATATGTTGGTTTAGAATTGTTATCAATGAATGGAAGGTTAGGGAGGAATCTTCCCAGAGCGTCTCTTCTTCTAAGCATGCAATAGAATTAATCATAAATTGAAGGAATTTGAAAATTCTTGAATAAACACACTAAACTACTGCTAATAATTACTATGACAGGTTCTTAGCTTGACACCATCCTCGGCAACGGCGCCAAAAAATGGTCGATTCTACAAAAGGATATAAAAGTCATGGAAAATCCTAACCTGGGAATTGGACATTCCAGCAGGTGACTAACATCTTCTTATGGTCATTCATTTACATTGTCAAACCAGGGAACATATACTTGAAATGGAGTGGCACTGTATGTGCACTAAGAACCAGTTTTAGTCACAATTTACTAGAAATAAATGCTTGGAAGGAATTCTACTTATGCTGCAGGAATGTAATGTAAAGTCTTCTTAACTTAAGCATAACTTAATCAAAGCAAAAATCATGACAACTATTATTAAGAAATAAACTATGAACTAGCCTTATGCTGCAGGAACAATATAAAATTGAGTTTGTGTTGAAACCTTCAAGAATGAAATCTAACTTATAATCAACATGAGATAAATAACTAACTACAGATACTCACTAAGTGGGCCCCCTTAGCAAGCATCAACCAGTTTATGCCAGAATTGAACTCAAAACTTCATCAGCTTTTATTCATAAACTTGGAATCATGTACATTGATTGTTCTGCTTGTAAGAAAACTAACACAAAACACCGTTTCTTATTATAATACTAACTTTTACACACTTTGTTGCCCACTCACACAGGAGGAACACTTATTTATATTAGAAAAGCAACTAACTACCTAACTCTAAAAGAGAAAGACGTGGACATAAATGCATCCTGAAACCGAGGAATAGACTTCTCATAAATGAAGGCATATCTATTCAACACGATTGAGAGAGAATTTAATAATCCACTCTTCCTAGATTAATGATCATTTAGATTTCCTCCCAATGACCCGGTTAGAGAGTCTTTGCTGGAACAACTTCCTTGATGTCATGCTAGAAATGGACTTTACTGCAGGGCCTAGATTTGTTGTGCTTTAACTCGTTCATGCTTCCTTCAACAACCTGTGATGCACATGGCGACAAAAGCGAAAGAAAGCATGCATGGAAAATAACACGATACACATTCATTAATCACATATTAAATCCATTTCATTATCCAAAAACCACATGCATTATATTAGTCATTCGGGAGGTCAAACAGGGCAATTAATATAAACACATAGAGATGTTAAGCTGCAAGAATATAGGAATGTGTTGCTACAGGATACTAGCAGATTTTAGATAAAAAGCCTTTAATCAAAGAGTTAAAACAACCATCAACAATAAGAGTAAGGGTATTAAAAATACATCATAATATTCAAATTATGAGCATATTTCGAGCTCATCACTAGTGTTGTAATGTGTCTTACACATTCACATTGGATGTTGTGCCTTTCTAGGTTATGTGGACCCCATCTTGGTGTTGTAAACTATATTTAATCACACTTTCACATTGAATTTTTTGTCCCAATCCCTAATTGACCTTTACACCATCATTATTGGGTCCATATTGCCCCATATTGTGTATCTCGGGACATAATTTGATTAAATAACTGACTAGAACAATATTGAAACCCGATTTTCTTATCTCCTGACCTTCTAGCTAATAGAATGGCCCCTATGGGACCCATTCACCCTTGGTGGTTAATCATTCCCATCAAGGTGGGACCAATTTTTCCTTGATGGCGAATGAGTCCCATTTGAGCCATTTTCAGCGTTTAAGCAGGAAATTTTGGATTTTAAGTTTTATTTTCCTTCATGTCGGCTAGTAGGGATCCAATTAGCGGGAAAATAAGGTGGATTGCCTATAAATATAAGTCTCTAAACCATAATTTAAATATCTTAACTCATTTCCATAACTCATTCATCATTTGTCTTCCACTTCAAGTCAAGAAAGTTAGGGTTTCATCACTCCAAGTCATTCAAGATCACTTTTCATACATTCAAGGGTAGAATCTTCATCTTCTGTTGTAGAAAATCAAGATTAAATCATCATGGAAAGGTATTAAAGCTCAAGTGTTTCATGCTTCATTACATTCTTTCTTCATTTGGTTTAATTACCTAAAATGGGATTTAACTAAGGCAAACCCCCATGCCTTAACAATCAATATTTTCTCCTTCTCTCCTTGTTTGTTTGTAGATTTAGGCATCTTGAAAGCTTGGAAATCATTGAAGATCAAGTTGGAAATTTGTTGAAGACATCTCCTTGTTGGATAAGGAAAAATATCAACAAAAAGTAACTTGCAAACCCAGAAATGAGACTTTCGGAGGTAGACGTGCCTATCAAGAACCAAAGTGTTGACCAAAGAATTTAGTTTCCACTTTTAGAGTTTCAAAAATTCAAAAGTAGATTGACTCGCCATTGATGGTGAATGAGTCCCACTGCCAGGTCTGAATAAGGTTTTCTATAGTTTTGGATACCCATTTTTCCAGAACACACTTCGAAATAGTTTCTCAGATATGGGACTAATTCACCTAGAATGGTGAATGAGTCCTAATAGACCAAATTTTCAGCATCAACAGTGTCGGTGCCCAAATCAATAGATGCAATGAGTCCTAAAGAATAGCCACTTTCTCATATTCAAACTCAAAGGTGGATTTGGCCAACAAATAAGATTCAGTCAAAGAGACTAAAATCTTCTACACTTTTGGCTCTGTTCAACCAAGGAAAGTAATCCCAATAGTATATTTATATATACTTGTGTGCCAAAGTATCAAACACACTGTAAACAGATGTTACTCCAATTTTTTGAAAGACACAATACCTTAAAGGTTTGGATAACCTTCATGGTAGTGTCTAATTCAAACATGAGAGATGTAATAAAATGAGCTTAACACACAAACAAACTAAGATTGATAGGTAAATTGATAAATATTTGTAATCAATTGTTGAATTAACCACCAGAATGAAACAAGAATAACACACTTAGATCAGTGCTTCATCCATTGGAATGGAGTCAACCTCAATACCTGTGCAACCTAATAACAATTTAATACACAACATCATCTAAGCTTTGAACATATTGTATTACAGTATTTAAACATAACATCTCAACCACAACTTCTTATCAGAATCCTAGCACTCAACCTAACATAAACCAGTAGCTTCACTCAAGCATTTACATACATTCATTGAATGGATAAGCAAGAATAAAACTAAACATCCATTGGAATACAATGGAGACAAATAAAATTACTCTTGATTATGTTATTCATAGTTTATCAAACGATCAGTACACAGGAGAGAAAATGATTCAGAATCTTCACTATTCAATATTATTATGCCAGTATTGCTATCAAAATTACATACATATTGACAAAAACTCAAAACCTACGAGTTAACTTTGAAATGTTTAATATTACAATGTTCACTGTGAACAATTCCATAACAGCTAACTCTTACAATGAATCACAAAACTACACTTAAGGAGAAAGAAAACCCTAAATGCTCATTAGAAGAAGACACGTGGCACATTTAGGTTCGTTGATGAATAATTGCCCACTGCCTAAAGAGAAAGCCCTAATCTGTACTTTGATTCACGCATCATGCACTTGCTGCTCTTCAATAAAAAAATATTCCTTCCCTAAATAATTGTAATTCCTCTTTATTCTCCTATTGAAAAAATATTCTTTGTTTGCAAAATATTTTATCTCCTCTTTCAATTTGCACCCTTCTGCGTGAAAATTAGTTCTCTCCATAAAAAGCTCTTCTCCAGAAAATACATTCACATAGTGAATATATTATTGACTTTACAAATTTACTTCCCATGCCCATTTACTTTTTACATATTACATCTTTTAAAAAATTTGCCCAGTTATTAACTTTACTTCATCAGGCTTTAAAAAATGTTTCACCTATACCTTCATAATTTTCATGGGAAAAATATTTTATCTTGTGCCATTTTATTTCACTTTCTAGTTTAAAATTTTAAATTTTAAAATGATGGCTTTTAAAACATCATACTCGACAAACATTTTTTTAAAAGCTAAAGAAAACTTTAAAAACTTACCGGGCCCACCAAGTCATTGCTCCAATGCACATTTTCCCGCTATTGTTTGGTGACAACAACACAATTCCATTCAAGCTTATGGGAAACCACTCTTTCTAGCCAAATAAAAAAAATCTAAACATTAAAAATGTTTCTTGTAATTATTTCCCCTCCAATGACCGCTCTCCTGAGGGCTCATGTTGATGCTATCTTAACCTCTCTGGGATAACATGCTGGGGTGAAAATTCATCCATGTCGCCATTTCTCTATTTTTTGTTGTTAGTCAACACCTCTATTTGCCCTAGTTCATCTACTCTACAAGTTCCTCCATTAAGCAACCCTGCGTACACTTACTTTGTGCAATTTCGTTGATATCTCTTTTGCTTTAAACTGCAGAATGCCTCCATCTCTTTGCACAAAAAACTCAATAGAGAATCCCTTGCACCTCATTCATTCAATACTTAAGTTGAAAATTCAAGGCTTGATGTGCATCCTTGTATTGAGGAAATTTTATCAAATGTTAACACATATATAAAACTTACTCTTTATATCATGCTAGCCGCACACTATCTTCTCAATCTTGTGGCATTTTCTTTGAATTCTTCCTTCATTTCAAAAGATGTGAAACAATTCCACTTTTCATGTGAAATATCCACACAAAATGATTGCATCTAATTTAATTTGTGTATCTTTGAATGTTTCTATGTTACCATATACATAAAATCATTTGATGATTTTTGCATCACTCATCAACACTAAAACACACAAGCACATAATTTGGAAACCCTAAAATAGTAGCTCTATAAAAAGTTCACTTTTCCAGCATCATCATGGCTCCTTGGTGTAGTGGCTATCATGCTCACAACATTCAACATTTTTTTATTTTGATTCCAACACTTCATAAACATTTCATTGAGCCCTTTAAATTGGTGATGGCGTCCCTTTCTATCAACACATTACCTCAGACAATTTGATACATTTTCAATGATTTCTTGAGTTAAAATGAATGCACTTCTTCTGACAACAGCATTTGATTCATTTCATGTTCATTTAAAATTGCTTATTTAGCTTCGAGTCAAGCCAATCCTTTGTTTTGTAGTTCCCTGTTGCTAAGCACTCATAAAACAGTTGATGAGTCTTTAACTGCATTCAATTAGAACGCTGGTTGCTACTCATCCTTTTGTATGCCATAGGAGGTCTTTGCAATTCTTGTCATCTTAATGCAGTGATTGAGCCCTCTTAAGGTGCGTTGTCAACCCTTCATCTTCAAGTTCAATGTCATCCTCTCATAGCGAAGTTTTGAGCAGCATTTATTCTAAGTTCCATGTTGTGCTACATACATAAAGCCTTTCATGTACTCTTATCCTCTTTAAATGTGTCCCAAGAACCTCTTCTTTGAAAAAAATCTCTATTGACTTTTCATTTAATAAAGCTTGTTGAGTCTACTTTGAACTTGTTAATTTTGCTTGTAGCTTCCACATCCTCATTTACTCAATGCATCCCTTAACCTACTATGCATTCCCCATAAATTTAAAATTTGATTGGATCTCATTTTGAACCTGAGTCATGGTTTGCAAATTGAAGATATACATCCACATAAAGAGGAAACTATGAAAAAATTAGCCTATATAATTGATTTACTCTTTCATTATCATGTAGCTATTCAAACATATTAGCAAGATTTAAATAGTGTTGTGACTTTCATCCCATGGTAATTTAAATAAAACACCATCTTCATTTGTAAATGCATTCACTTGTCAATGTAACCCTATTTACAATTATTGCATCTCTGAGACAAAGTTGTCCCCTATTTAGTATCACCATTCATTTTATAGCACAATTATCATGAATATTAACATAAGATTGTCATGTGGCTGCCCCGTTACCTTCTAAAAGGTTTTCTTATGAAACTTCACTTGTGCTCATCTTTTAAACCTCATACTAGAATAAAAGATAAACCTTACTCTATATTCAAACATTTGAAGGTGGTTATGATTGTGCACCCCCCATATGTTGACCTCTTCAAATCAAATTATTTGAAGTGATTTCCACAATGCAACACTCAAAAATTCACAACTCTATAAAACATGTTGTGTTCCCAAGTGGGCTCAGCTAAAAAAAAATTGTTTTCAAACAAGTTTCACTTTGAATTGATCTAAGGATGCTTTTATATGCATCTAAAATGAAAAGATGAACTCGGAACTGCCTTTAAAACTTACTTTATGGCATATTTGAATAGTGAGTCAAGCAAGTCAAATGGGCTCTGGAATTGCCCTGGGAAACTAGTCAAATGACTTCGTCAAGTCATGAATATTTACAAGCATGTAGACATATAGCTAAGTATGTGTGCAAGAGAGCTTTCCTTGAATCATCATTCTTCAAAAGATATTGAGGGTCAAACTTGACCACCTTGAGAAGTTCTTAAAATGTAGGTGTAAAAACATAGCAGACTACATTTGCTTTTAGCCTGGTAAAAATAGAAAATCAGATCATGAGGCTTTGAAATTGGACTAGGGAGTACATTATTGTAGGGAGAATGGAGAGAAAAAATCATTTTGGCATGACAATCATCCAGTTGCAAAATATCAATTCAAACAAGAGGCCACTTCGTAGGACATAGAGTTTGCAAATAATAAAACAGTGCTAGAACCCTCCAGCTTCACTTTTCAAAACATTGTCAAAACTCATCATGGGAAGCTGAAAACTGACATGCATGTTCACTTATTTCACATGAGTATTTCCATTAGGGGGTTTGGCATAAAAATAATTAGGCACTAAAATATGACCCTCCAAAGTAGGTCAATTGGGAAAATTTTATAGGTGCACTTCTAAGTGCGTAGAGCCAATTTTTTCAATATGGACACTTCAAATTTGAAAATTTGAAGGTTCCAATAGTGGCTCTGACTAGGGATGTATGCCCCTTGTGGACATACCCAGAATTCAGATCCTTTGGAGAAGCATACCGGGTGCCTACTTCATTGGGTGACAAAGTCAAAAGGTTATCTCTGCCCCCCATTGCTCTGGTTTGACAAGTCAAACCATATATGATGCCCCAAGGCCACCAAAAGTTTTGGTCTCTTCTTACCTCTATCATAGACAAAGTTCTCATCACATTTCATTGAAACCAATCTGAAAATATCACTGCAATATGCCTAATTAAAAATGTTGGTATCTCCCAACAACCCATTATATACAACATTATCAACAAATTTACAATTACCAAGCATTTGAAAATTAGGCATATCCTTAAAATACTGATTATCATGTGGCAACAACCTATGATTTTTATCATGTAAATCATTTTCAAGAAAAAAATAACCTTCTTCAATGTTTTGCATATTGCCACACTTTATTAAAACTTCATCCAATTGAAAATAGCAACACTCATATTCTGCCATATGGTTGGTACCATCAGGCTCAATTTGATTGTTAGTTTGCATGTCAAAGGTGAAACAATCATGAGAACTAATCAAAATATTATGTACACCATGCAAACTATCTCCAAGTGTATGTAATGAGATACACTCATGCATTGGGACACACTGTAGTTGTGCCCCATCATGCTGGTGTAGAGAATCATCAAGAATATCTAACCTATCCTCAACATTGTTCACTTTGATATCCTTTGAACATAACATATGAACATCTTCAACATCTAAAGATTGTTCAAAAGTGAGCAATTCTGGTTCACAAAGATAATCTGATTTCTCTTTGAAAACAAACTCCACATCTACATGAAAAAACTCATAACTAGGCTCATCAAAGTCAGGAGATAGACACTTATCCAAATCTGCATTAATATTTTCAATACTTGGTTCATTGGATATGCAAACCTCATGGTTATCTGATGTTCCTAACTCATTAAAACTAGTTTTTGAACTTGCATCAGCCTTCACACTTTCATACTCATCATACAATGCATCATTAAAATAAAATAGTTGTTTGTTTTTATCCACATTACCATCATGCTAACCAACTATTTCACAACTGGAAGGAAGATCAGATACACATGCATCATATCTTGCATAGTAAAGATTGTCATCACTGTCAAAATCAATATGGGAAACACACAACAACTGAGGGTTGTTCACATGTGTATATTTCTAATATTCAGTGGTTAACAGATTTGAAATTTGTTCACTGTTTAACAAATCATTGTTATGATCCATTATTTCAACCACTTCCTCTTCTTGACTTCCACTAGAACTGCATGCATTACCAAGTTGTAAATCATGATATACTATGATATCACCATCATCAAAATCTGAAAACTCAATGGGCTGATCAAAAACTAGGTTTTCCCAATCATAGGAAATTGAATCACTAACAACCTTGTCAAAAGAATGGTCACAATCTGTCATAGAGGATAGGCTATCCATTTGTTCATTCTTGCTTACTTCTAGGCTGTCATGACAACAATCCACATATTTCTTCATTTTAGCATTGGACTGGGTATCATCATTGAGTTGGTCATTTACATCTTCTTGGGGATAGACACAAACATATTCATTATCATGAGCATCAATGGTAGACATTGCATCACTCTTAACTTGTTCCTTCTCAAGTATGCACTTGTCTATATTTAAAATTGAAGATATATGATCATTTGATTTCACACAGTTGCTAATTTGATCAGCATGTTTAGCCACAATTGATGACATCATATTTTGCACATATTGATTCCTCATTTTTTCCATATTATCCAAACATGTGTAAGCTAGTTGCATACTCAATATTCTAAAATCCTTTAACAGTGCACTAGATCCCTCAAAAGCTTCAAAATACATATGAATGCAATCTGAGGTACTAGGTCTGAAACTTTCAAGGATTAGTGAAAGAGCAACAACAAATCTATGACTAAAAGCAATGCTTGACTCTTCATCTTATTTTTTAATCTGCTTTAATCTTGTGACAAGGTCAGAAGGTTCTTTTGCAAATTATTTTCTATAAGCATCCATTAGTTTATCCTAATAAGAAAAGGACTTCTTAGGAAAACTTAAGTACTAGTCCATAGCTTTAGCTTCAAGAGATCTAACAAAACATTTCATCCACATATCCTGATCTCCAAATGAATTCTTCACCATGAAGCTAGAAAAACTTTTGACATTTGCATCTTCTTCACACATTGTATCCATTAAATCTAGGCATCTTCTTATAGGATCAGCCTGGCATACTTTTAACCTTATAATCAATCCATGACAAGTCTAATTGGCCATACAATGGATCAAAAGAGTTGAAAAAAGGTGCAACAATTTGGCTAGTAGATCTAGTATGATTATCTCTTAACTGTGATTGTATAGCCATCAGGTGCCTTTTGTTATCTTCAATTTCTTATCAAACATAGCCTTCTATTCACGGATAAACCTAGGATTTTTCACACTTGGGTTCCTGTACTTTGTGGTGTCAACTGTTCGAGGATTATCAGACTTTTGAAGCTTCTTGACAATATGCATTAAGGTTTCTAATGGAATGGTTATTTCCCTTTGGTAATCCATAGATGTATGCAAAGTTGGGTTTAACTAATTGTGCATAATCATAACCATGACAATATGAAGAATCACTAGGATAATTGCTAATATGGTGGTAACCTAGGATTGAAACATATGATAATGCAAGTGGATAGAAATCCCTAGGATATACAAATTCATTCTAACCATCCATACTAGAAAATTTGTGAATACTTAGACAAACACTTTAAATGGAACAACAATTGCATTCAATATGACAGGTTCAACAAATGAAAGTATGCATAGAACTATGTACCTTCACACCTCCAGCTGTTGCAACTTTGAATAGAGAAATTTTAGGTAATAACAAACAACAACCCTTCATGTGTATAAATTGTAGAGTAGAGTCGCCACCTCTTCAACAAGAGGAAAACCTTTGAAGCAAGGACATCTTCATCAATGAAAATAAATTCTCTAAGTTCTTCCAGCAGAGTCACTTCATAGTATTTTGAATTTGGGGCTTCTACAAATCAATTTGTAGATCTAGAACTTCAACTTATGAACCAGTCATTCATTCTTTTTTACTCTTTCCAAATGGATATTCTTCTGATGTCCCCAACAGAGTTTCCAATCTGTTGGTGCCCAAATCAATAGATGCAATGAGTCCTAGAGAATAACCACTTTCTCATATTCAGACTCAAAGGTGGATTTGGCCAATGAATAAGATTCAGTCAAAGAAACTGAAATCTTCTACACTTTTGGCTCTATTAAACTAGGGAGGGTAATCCCAATAGTATATTTATAGATACTTGTGTGCCAAAGTATCAAACACACTATAAACAGATGTTTCTCCTTCAATTGTTTGAAAGGCACGGTACCTTAAAGGTTTGGTTGACCTTCATGGCAGTTTCTGATTCAAACATGAGAGATATAATAAAATGAGCTTAGCACACAAACAAACTAAGATTGATAGGTAAATTGATTAATATTTGTAATCAGTTGTTGAATTAACCACCAGAATGAAACAAGAATAACACACTTAGATCAGTGCTTCATCCATTGGAATGGAGTCAACCTCAATACCTATGCAACCTGATAACAATTTAATAGACAACATATTCTAAGCTTTGAAGATATTGTACTAGAGTATTTCAACATAACATCTCAACCACAATTTATTAGAATCCTAGCACTCAGCCTAACATAAAACAATAGCTTCACTCAAGCATTTGCATACATTCATTGATGGATAAGCAAGAATAAAACTAAGCATCCATTGGAATTCAATGGAGACAAATAAAATTACTCTTGGTTATGTTATTCATAGTTTATCAAACCAATACATAGGAGAGAAAATGGTCCAGAATCTTCACCATTTAGTATTATTATGCTAGTATTACTATCAAAATTACATACATATTGATAAAAACTCAAAACCTAAGACTTAACTTTGAAATGTTCTATATTACAATGTTCACTGTGAGAAATTCCAGAACAACCAACTCTTACAATGAATCAAAAAATTGCACTTAAGGAGAAAGAAAACCCTAAATGCTCATCAGAAGAAGACACTTGGCACATTCAGCTTCGTTGATGAGTAATGGCCCACCGCCTGAAGAGAAAGCCCTAATGTGTACTATGATTCACGCTTCATACACCTGCTACTCTTCAACAAAAAAATATTCCTTCCCTGAAGAATCATCATTCCTCTTTATTCTCATATTGAAAAAATATTCTTTGTTTGCAAAAGATTTTATTTCCTCTTTCAGTTTTCACCCTGCTACATGAAAACTAGTTCTCTCTGCAAAAAGCTCTTCTCCAAAAAATACATTCACATAGTGAATATATTATTGACTTTACAAAATTATTTCATGTGCCCATTTACTTTTGCATATTAGGCAGGTGCATGAAGTTGGGTAGCAATTTTGTGGCCTCTTTTGAAAAAAAAAATTAAAACTCATAGCACGAGCGTGTTATAACGCACTCGCGTTATTTCACGTTAAAAACAAAGAAAAAAGTGAAATAATTTTCCTTGGAATGCCAACCCAAAGGCTTGGAGGGCATTCCCAATGAGGTCAGAGACATGTTTTTGCAAATTCTATAGTTTTTCACATAATCAGGTACGTGCTCACCATCAGGATTGCATCTGGTTCAATATCGACAAAATTGAACACATGGGTAATGTTAGGTTCTCTCTTAGCTATCCAACGATGTAATTTTTTTCACTTTCTGACAATGTTAAGCCTTTCATCCATAATTTTTTTTGTTTCTATGTCTCTTTTTGGCCAATAAGTAGTGTTTGGTGTTTTTGTTATAAATTAACCATTCATCAAAATTTCAAACAAATTCCATTTTTAGAAACTAGACTCCATTCTACAAATTTTTTTAAAAAAAAAGAAAAAAAATCAATTATTTTCCAAAATTTGTAGGGGGAGCACGGCCAAAATTTTGCTTTTCAAGAATTGCCCACTTAGAAAATTAGTAAAAAATCAAATATTCATTAAAAATTTATCAAAAAAATTGTGCATCAACTAGATACTCCTCAATTTCACGTCCAAGGTCAGTATTTCCTAATTTCAAAAAAAAGGTGGCCACTTAAGCCCCCTTTTTGGGAACCATCTTGGTGCACTTACCCTATTACATCTTTTAAAAATTTTGACCAGTTATTAACTTTACTTCATCAGGCTTTAAAAAATGTTTTACCCGTACCTTCATACTTTTCATGGGAAAAATATTTTATCTTGTGTCATTTGATTTCACTTTGTAGTTTAAAATTTTACATTTTAAATGAGGGATTTTAAAACATCATACTTGGCATACATTTTTTTAAAAGTTAAAGAAAACTTTAAAAATTTACCGAGCCCACCAAGTTATTGCTCCAATGCCTGTTCTCCCACTATTGTTTGGTGACAGCAACACGATTTCATTCGTGCTTACAGGCAACCATTCTTTCCAACCAAATTAAAAGATTTTAAACATTAAAAAATGTTGCTTGTTATTATTTCCCCTCCAATGACCACTCTCCCAAGGGCTCATGTTGACATTATCTTAACCTCTCTTGGGCTAACGAGTTGGGGTGAAAATTCATCCATGTTGCTCTTTCTCTATTTGTTGTTGGTCAACACCTCTATTCGCCCCAGTTCATCTACTCTACAAGTTCCTCCATTAAGCAACCCTACATACACTTACTTCATGCAATTTTGTTGGTGTCTCTTTTGCTTTAAAATGCAAAATGCCTCTATCTCTTTGCACAAAAAACTCAATAGAGAATCCCTCACACCTCATTCATTCAATGCTTAAGTTACAAATTCAAGGCTTGTTATGTATCCTTGTACTGAGGAAATCTTATCAAATATTAGTGCATATATAAAACTTACTCTTTATATCATGCTAGACATGCACTATCTTCTCAATCTTGTGGCATTTTCTTTGAATTCTTCCTTCATTTCAAAAGATGCGAAAAATTCCACTTTTCAAGTGAAATATCCACATAAAATGATTGCATCTAATTTACTTTGTGTATCTTTGAATGTTTCTATGTTACTAGATACATAAAAGCATTTGATGAGTTTTGCATTGCTCATCAACACTAAAACACACAAGCACATAATTTGGAAACCCTAAAATAGCATATATATAAAAAGTTCACTTTTCCAACATCATCATGACTCCTTGGCGTAGTGGATATCATGCTCGCAGCATTCAATTTTTTTTTATTTTGATTCCAACACTTCATAAACATTTCATCGAGCCCTTTCAACTGGTGATGGCGTCCCTTTCTATTAGCACATTACCTCAGACAATTTGATACATTTTCAATGCTTTTTTGAGTTAAAATGAATTCCCTTCTTCTGACAGCAGCATTTGATTCATTTCATGTTCATTTAAAATTGCTTCTTTAGCTTTGAGCCAAGCCAATCCTTTGTTTTGCAGTTCCCTACTGCCAAGCACTCCTAAAATAGTTAACGAATCTTTAACTGCATTCAATTAGCACATTGGTTGCTACTCATCCTCTTGTACACCACATGAGGTCTTTGCAATTATTGTGATCTTAATGTAGTGCTCGAGCCCTCTTAAGGTGTGTTGTCAAGCCTTCATCTTCAAGTGATGCCATCCTCTCATATTGAAGTTTTGAGCAGCCTTTGTTTTAAGTTCCATGCTGCATTGCATACATAAAGCATTTGATGTACTCTTATCCTCCTTAAATGCGTCTCAAGAACCTCCGCTTTGAAAAACATCTCCGTTGACTTGTCATATAATAAAGGTTGTTAAGCCTGCTTTGAACTTGTTAAATTTGCTTGTAGCTTCCACATCCACATTTACTCGATGTAGCCCTTAACGTACCATGTATTCCCCATCAATTTAAAATTTGATTGGATCTCATTTTGAAATTGAAGATATGCATCCACATAAAGAGGAAACTATGAAACAATTAGCCTATATAATTGATTTACTCTTTCATTATCATGTAGTTGTTCAAAAAAATTAGCAAGATTTAAATAGTGTTGTGACTTTCATCCCATGGTAATTTAAATAAAACACCATCTTCATTTGTAAATGCATTCACTTGTCAATGTAACCCTGTTTACAATTATTGCATCTCTAAGACAAAGTTGTCCACTGTTCATTATCAGCATTCGTTTGATAGCACAATTATCATGAATATTAACATAAGATTATCATGTGACTGCCCCGTTACCTTCTAAAAGGTTGTCTTATGAAACTTCACTTGTGCTCATCTTTTAAACCTCATACTAGAATAAAAGATAGACCTTACTCTATATTCAAACCTTTGAAGGTGGTTATGATTGTGCACCCCCCATATGTTGACCTCTTTAAATCAGTTTATTTGAAGTGATTGCCATAATGCAACACTCAGAAATTCACAGCTCTGCAAAGCATGCTAGGTCCCCAAGTGGGCTCGACTAAAAAAAAAATTGTTTTCAAACAAGTTTCACTTTGAATTGATCTAAGGCTACTTGCATATGCATTTGAAATGAAAAGATAAACTGGGTTGCCTTTAAAACCTACTTTCTGACATATTTGAATAGTGAGTCAAACAGGTCAAATGGGCTCTAGAATTTCCCTCGGAAACTAGTCAAATGACCTCATCACCTTGGAAACTAGTCAAATGACCTCATCAAGTCATGAAAATTTACAAAGCATGCAGACATTTGACCCAAGAATGGAGTGCAACAAACGGCTCAGCAAAACAAGATACGAGGTGAAATATATTCAGTGTCAAAGTAGCCTACTCATACTTTTTTGCAATTGTATAGGTGTTTAGAACTGATTAAAGCTCACCAAGTTGCTACTTTGAAAAATTATCAAATCATCTTTTAGGGAACTACCACTGAACACACTAGGTCATTTGGGTACACTGAGTATGTGTGCAAGAGAGCTTTCCATGAATCATCATTCTTCAAAAGATATTGAGGGTTAAACTTGACCACCTTGAAAAGTTTTGAAAATGCAGGTGTAAAAATAGAGCAAACTGCATTTGCTTTTGGTTTGGTAAAAATAGCAAATTAGATCATGAGGCCTTGAAATCAGACCAGGGAGTACATTATTATAGGGAAAATGGAAAGTAATAATCCTTTTGACATGATGATCATCTCGTTGCAAAATATCAATTCAAACAGGAGGCCACTTCGCAATACAAAGAGTTTGCAAACAACAAAATAGTGCCAGAAGCCTCCAGCTTCACTTTTCAAGACACTGTCAAAACTCATCATGGGAAGTTGAAAACTAACATGCATATTCACTTATGTCACATGAGTATTTCCATCAGGGGGTTTGGCATAAAAATCATTAGGCACTAAAATATGACCCTCCAAAGTAGGTTAGTTGGGAAAATTTTGCAAGTGCATTTCTAAGTGCGCAAAGGAAAAATTTTCAATATGGGCACTTCAAATTTGAAAATTTGAAGGTGCCAAGGAGAAAAATTTTAGAATTCATTCCCAGGATCCATTAAGTTCTTAGGTGCACACCTTCAATTTCATTCATTTTTGTTACAATTTGCATTCATTTTCTAGGTATTTTTGCATATCACAATGTGTTTTCTAGCATCTTGCATTTCATTAGTTTTGCATCAATAATCAATAAATTTTATCATTTTATTGCACTTAGGAAATTACATTTAGACACATTTCATCCATATTTGTATTAATCTTTAGTGTAGACATTGCCCATTTTGGCCCATCTCTCTCCTTTTAGGTGAAAAAACCTATAAGTGTTAGAGAGAATTAGGGTGCCAAAATATTTGTCTCCAGCAATTTAGTTAATTAAAACAAAATTTGAATGTGCAAGATGGAGAATAAAGTTATATTCATTAACTTATTGATTTTAATGAAAAGGGGAATGCAATATGACATTTAATTAAATAGTTTAAAGTTATTTAATTAAATAAGAGAACTTAGGGCTTAGATTAAATAATTTGTATTATTTAACTAAACAAGATGAAATGTTAGTGTGAGAGGGGGTGAATTAACCCAATTAGGTCAGTTAGATTAGAAAGTGAAAATGAGGTATTTGATTAATTAACTAGGTTAATTTAATCAATCAAGTGAAAAGAAGATGGGTTTAAGGAGGAAGTGATATTAATATATCATATTTAAGTGTACAGTATCATTCAAGATATTTTTAAGTGTCTACACTTCCCACGTCTTATTAGAAACAGAAAGAAAAAAAAGAGAATAGCTTGGCCATTATAGAGACATTCATTTGGATTGTTAGGAGTCATTTTATAGTTGTCCATGCTATAACAACATCAACATTTGGTCTAGGGCCTAGAAACTTTCCCATCAACAATATTCCCATCTTTGTAACTACCCTATTGATCACAACATTCAAAATAAAGAAAGTATTCAATAGTCTTCATGTTTTCATTCTTAAACATCAATTTATTTTTTGCATGTGTTTTTTTTTCCTAATTGTTTTCTTCATCTATTATTCCTTCCACCTTGTTTAATTGAATTTTTCGTTGATTCAATAAACCCTCACTTTCTTAACTTCTCTTTTAGAAAGGTTAGTTCATTACAATTTAATAAAGTTTTTTTAAATTTCAATAAATTTTAGAAATACAATACCTTTAAATATTATTAATTCTTGTCAATAGTAAAAACAATACATCCATTAAATGTAAATAATTCTAATATATTGATCCGAAATCCAAAATTAAATATTTTTAGGTCAAAGAATAAGTTATTAACATATTACAATTATTTTTTATATATTATAAATAACCTATTATAAACTGATCACAATAAATAATTTTTACCAAATTTAAAATTTTAAAATTATAAATTGGAAAATTTTGAAATTTATATTGCTTTCAATTTTATCTTTTTCTATTTATTAATCAAGAAATAAGGTTTTCTAATCTATTTCTATAGTTGAGAAAAATATAATTTGAAAATTTTCCCTATTTTGTAGAGTAATGATTGTTTAGGAATTAAAAATAGGTTGTGGAGAAAAAGAGGGGCACAAATTATTATTTTTATAATACAAATTTAAGACGGCTGCTTAAAAATAAGTACAAAAATCAAATATTCATGGGACCACCAGCTTCACAAATAACTCCTCAAAAAGTTGATCAATGGTTGCTTGCCAAAACAAGAGCTCTGAAAGAGCTGGAGTCCCTGCCTAAGGAAATTAATATGCTTATGCAAATTTGCAATTGATATAGTTCTATAATTTTATATATAGTTTTATAATTTTTTGTGTATATAACTATATGTTTTGTGTGTTGATAACTTTGATATCATTAAAAGGTGCATTATAAAAAGAGTTGCTCTCCCCTGACTACGGTAGAGCTATAAACTGCCTATAGTAGAGTTGTAAACTGCATTCATTCTCTATAATAGTGCATTGTGCATAGCATGTGTTGGGAAAACACATCACTTGTTTCTTGAATCTGTGCTTTTCTTGAATTTGTCCAATGCTGTAAACTACATGAGTTGCTCTCCCTTGACTATGGTAGAGCTATAAACTGCCTACAGTAGAGCTGTAAACTGCATTCATTCTCTGTAATAGTGCATTGTGCATAGCATGTGTTGGGAAAACCCATCACTTTCTTTCTTGAATTTGTGCTTTTCTTGAATTTGTCCAATGCTACATATTCAGTTCCCAATGCCCATATTGGAGCAACCAGTATATGAGCTTACAGTTTGTTGCAAGATTGTCCTCAGTTGCTCTAGGTCTACAATTGCACCTTGAATAGTCTTCAAAACAACCAAACAAGAGACAATAGGTAGCTTTTCTGATAAATTCTCTAGTTACAAGCATCTTTTTCTCCTATATCTAATTTTGCATTTCTATTAACAGGTGGCAGAACATAAACTATTAACAAGCAATTGTTTGACACACTGGAAAATTTGTTTTCCACTATGACTCCACATGGTACTTAGTGGTTATAGGAGGATTCAGGTGTGGTATAAATACAGTTAGCCATGCTTTTATGCTTCAAAGTTGCACTAGGCCAGTAATTGAACCAGCCAAATAATATATTGGAATTCAATTCTTCAACAGAAAGGTGAAATTAAATATTTCAAGAGCAAGAAATAAACAAACATGAAATCAAAAACACTTATTATTACTTTAAGCATCAACAGGATCTATTCAACGTCTCAAAATCCATGAAGAATAACACAATACTTTTACACTTCTCTTTAACTTTATAAGATACAGAAAAAAGATTAAAATATTATTGTTAGAACATCTAGTTAGAAGAACAGACACTTTCTGAGCTTCAGGACATGAATCTTGAGCTGAAGGAACAACAATTGTTAGTTAAGAAATGAAAGGAATTATAACAAGGGACATAAGAGATTCATAATTTTTAAGCCATGTTCCTCTTAAAACACTGACTGGGCACTTAACCAAGAAAAAAAAAAAAATTGGTTCAGAATTACTCCAGAACCAACTTTAGCAAACAAGATACCACATGGAAATGCCTTGAACATATATCTCCACAATTCTTTCTATCTTTTCTCAAGATATCTTAAAAACAAAATAGTATAGCAGATGCCCAATATATGCCCTTGAAAATAATGTGCAAGAGCAACCTACCTGTCATCAATACAGTTCGACAGTATATCAAAAAGATAAGCAGTTCTTGAACTGTTTGCTCTCAAGATTACTATCACTTAGGACACAATTGTCCACAACTCCTTGCCCCGAGCCACCCAGTGTCACCCTCCTTGGATGAGAGATGCCATTTTTACATATAAGCCATGAGAAATCAGCCTTCTTCTAAATTATTTTTCGGCATTTATATAGATGTTTATTTGTGTACATTCATGATTATGTATCTATATTCATGTGATGTTCCTCATCTCTTTGCACAGATGAGGCTTCAGGGATCTGAAACAGGTCATAAAGGGCATCTTTCTATAGCTACAGAGGTATATGCTAATTTTTTCAATTTGTTAAAATTTTCTTTGACTCAGAAAAATAGGAGTCAATGTAGAAAAATTTGAAATCTCAGCTATTTTAGCATGTAATAAATTGAATGTGCTCACAAGCCATGTTGCTTTTGCTCTACTCATTTATGATTTGAGAAATCAATTTCAAATTGTATAGTGTACAGCTGACTAGTCAATCATTAGTACGAAAATACTACAACAAATGGGCATTAAAAATGATTCTTATCTGATAATATTTTTCATGAAATATTTATCATGTTGAAGAATGAAAAAAACAATCTTCCCATTCAAAATTTAACAAACAAATCCTGAAAATGAAAAAATTGCCATAAATTTCATGGAATTCAGAATCATTAGAAGGACAATATGATTTCAAACAATGGTGATTAGTGAGGGAGAAACAAGAAATACTGATTATTTACAGTAAAAATCCAAAACATTAGCAAGAAAATGTCTACATTAAGTATTTACTATGCTAATAAATAAATGGAACCCTATTCCAATTCAACTTTCAACAACTATCGATCCTAGTGATGAAAAATACACCCAGAAATCTCATCAAAGTTAGGCTTCAAAATAAATTAAAAGAAATGTTGGGAGGGCAACATGATGTGAAATAAAGATTATTAAGAGGGAAGAAATTCAAAAATTAACACTGTATTTTTCGTCAAAAAATAAATATCATTTACAATAAATATCTTAATCTATAATTCTATTTAGCATGCTCAAATAATTAAAAAAAAACCGCTCCCAATTCAAATTAAGAGACGTCAATCTTAATTATGACAAATTTTGATGTCAATTTAAACAAACTTACACTTTAAAAGTAAAAATAAGTAAGCAGGACCAAACAATAAGAAATAAAGACTATTAGCAGGGGAGAAATTTAAAAATTATCACTGGCTTTTTAAAGCAAATTTTAAAACTTGCACAATATATAATTAGCCTATTTCTACAATAAGTATTTAATATTCTATTTACAGAAAAATAAGGGAAACCCTATTCTTATCTAATGTTTAACAAAAACTGGTCCTGGTGATGAAAAATATTGTTGTGAATTTCATCAATCAGATGCTTAACTAGCAGCTAAGAATTATAAGCTAGGCAAAATCATTTTTAATAAAACAATTACCAGAAAAGAATCTAAATACATCATTGAATATCAACAAGGAATGACGAGTATTTACAGTAAACAAACACAGGTTTTTTACCTTTAAGAATAATGATTATTTACAGTATATTTAACAGCATGCCAAAAAAAAATAGAGTTAACTAATTTTTACAATGAATATTTATTATACTGAAAAATAAGGGTAACCCTGTTCTTGCCCAAAGTTTAAAAACACAGTATTATTATTCCATGAAAAAGTCAATGATAATGCGATGAAAGAACATACAAGGTGTAAGGAAAATACGACAAAACTTTCTGCGTGCTTGCTACCTTTCCTGCGATTCGAACCCGCAACTGAGTTCGCCTCTTACAATTCCTCACATTGTTCAATTGTTGTGCATCTTGTGCAGCAGAAGAGGGTAAAAATATTGTGAATATGGAGCAGCAGTCGCTACTTTACAGCTTTGTTTCGAGGGGCACTAGCATTTTGGCTGACCACGCGGATTTCAAAGAAATGTGGCAGTTGGGGCAACAATATGAGCCAAAAAGACTCTATATCAGAGCCTAGCTTGCAGCGAAATCTCCATGGAGGTGGCACCCAGACGACAGCAAACTGCAGGAGGGAAGGAGTAAAAAGTTTAGGGTTTTGTTGAACTAATTGGGGATTTGTAGATATTAACCCATAAAATGCACAAAACAACAAACAATAGAATATAAAATGTAGAGATGCAAACACCTAGCAAGCCCATGCCTACGAAGAAGCTGTCCTTAGCCACGACCAGAAGCAAACATCTAGCATGCACAGAGCGTCGAGAGTTTAAAGTTCAGATGAACACAAACAAAGACTCCTATGTAATGCATTGTTCGATAATAAACAAACCACAACCAGCACGCGTAGCAATCCAGCGACTTTTCCTCAAAATGCGGTGGCATTCAATGTATTAACTGTATATTCAGTGATTTTGTACTCCCCAGCACGCCAGCACAGTCTCCATTTAATGCCAATTTGTCATCCTATTTTTCTAATTTCCTTAAACAAAAATGAATTATACAGCCGCTCTTACCAATGAAAAAAAAGATAAATGTTAATTTTTAAGTATAAAAAATAAGTCTTAAATTCAAACTATAGAAATACAAATAAAAATATTTAAATTACAAAATGTGATTGGCCAGCCTAGCATAGGAGATGCATTTTAATGCGGGAAAATGAACATGAAAACAATAGTCTCCCCCTTATGACAAGGACTAATAAGCTATACAATTGCATGGGACCTTACCCTAATGTTGGAATTCCATGGGAAAAGAAACAAATATACTATTAGATTAATTAGAATCTTTTCTTCAATAATAACAACCCTATTTTCTAGTTTGAAGATTTTGGCTTTTCCCTCTAAGCCTTGTGAGTTCTGTTGAACATGGCTGTTTATTGTGTTTTGAGTTGTTTGTATGGTTAATATTGTAGGTTTCCTGGACGTTGATTGATTTCCGTGTATGACCCGCTTTGTGCGTTTCATTGATCACGGCTGTTTGCTTGTGTTCTGAGTAATTTCCTTAGTGGGTTTCATTAAGCAGGAGTTTTCAGTGATTTCCACGGTTGATTGCCTTGTGGATGCATTTACTAATGAATTTTTGGGGATCGATATCTATTTTCCATGGATGTGACTGTTTCAATGGCGGATCCGTTGTTTTTCTCCCAGAATCGCTCGATGCAGAGCCCCTTTTGCTCGATTCTGTTTACCAAAACAATCAATGTAGTTTTTTGGCAGAAAAACAGAGGTCCTGCATCTATCCCCATTGTGGTGTGCCTTGGTTGAGTTAAATATGTGGTCTAATTCCTAATGTTGTGATCCGACATTTTGGGTTTGTTCATGGGCTGTTGCAAATCTGTGAAATAAGTGCCGTAGATCAGAACTTTGGGCATCAGATTAGAAGAGGCCTAAGTGTTGAAAGAGTGTCCTTAGATCTGAAAATGTCAGTGGATGCCGGAACACCACTTAACAGGCGTGCAGGGTTTTGGAATCGTGGATCAGACTTGTAATTCTTTTGTCTCTGCTTGTTTGTTTTTCTGAAGATTTCGGACTACGAATCTTGTGGTGGCCTGACCTGTTTGTTGTTTTCCCTGAGCACCAATCTTGATTTACTTTTGTGCAGAATGTTGCAGGGCAACTCTTTTTGCTTGGAGTTGTCTGATCAGAAGTGTCTGTCTCGGTTTTTCACATATATGAAACTCATGGTCCTCTGGCAATAGGATCTATCTATACATCCTCTGTTATCATTTAGGCCTATAATTGCACCCAGAAATCACAGTCGTTGATAAAAAAAGTTTTTCTGATTGTATGATGAAAAACCTATTTCTAGGTCTAGGGAGGATGGGTGGTGTCGCAGATTTAACGTTTATTCCGTCCAAGGACGTGTTTTTCTCTTGATCTCTTATTTGGTAGCTCTGTATGTTTAACAATTTCTTAAAGACTGAGGCCACAGGGATGGGTGATCTTTCGAGAATGTTGAGTACTTCATCTCCGTGAACATCATCTAGATGTAATGAGTGTTAAGTGGACCATTCATTATCATGAAAGATGGGTTCTTCTGAATCTACTCATGAAACATGGGTCAATGAATTTCACTCTAAAATTATATGACCGAACCCTAATAACAATATCTCAATTTAACACGTTTTCTTTCTCTTGATCTCTTATTGAATAACTCTTTCCTAAAATTTGTTAGGTTCAAGATCATCATTTTCTTTGATCCCTTCATTTTGTCAAGTGCGGCAGAGATGATCTATTCATCCATCTCATTTGCATATTTGATGTGTTGTTCTGAAATATTTAAAAAAAACCCAGAGGAATTGGTAAGCCCAGTCGCCTCGAGGCAGCCTTAAGAGGTGGCTCCAATTACAGGGCGCAGTTTTTAATAATCATTAGACTGTACACAAATGTATATAACAGGTAAATTGGATTTAGAATGTGCCATTATTATCATGTCTTTTAACTGCCCAACCGGTCTACTCTACACCTAAGAGCCTGAAATACAGGTTATTAAATCTACTCATAAATTTTTGAGATTTTTCTTGTATCAGATACTGGGGATCTATAAATTGACAGAGGACCATTGTAATGATTCATATACAATTTTAGTTTCTTGCACAGTATTGATCAGCTTACAACGAAGTCATTCTAAGTCATTCTAAACCCTTTAAAATCTGCTTTTCCCTAATAGCAAAAACTTACAACGAAGTCATTCTAAATCCTTAAATTATTAGTAAGAACTTGACACAATGTGACTTGTTAAGAGATCAGCTGAGTGGGAAAGCACAAATTTAAATTCAAAAGCAAAAGCATGTATTTTTTTTCAATCTAATTACGGTAAAGGGTATAGCCTAACTAGGGGGAAAGGACCTAGTAGTTGTGCACCCTAACTTCGCGCTTCTTTAAATCCTATGTGGAAATTTCAAATCACTCCAATTTTTTTACAGCAGCTTACTTGCCAATTCCCCTGCTTATAACTTTCGTTTCAGGACTACATCATCAAATATGATGCCACATCAGCATGCTTTTTGTCAAGGTGTCCAAAAAGGCCCCAAAAAAAAAGTACTATCAATACTTGTGCATTTACATCATGGGTAGTTGAGCGCTGATGTAACATCACATGATTGGTTGCTTTTTAGATCAAAGGAATACATTTTGTTTAAGCTAGGGTAGTCATGTCACAACTATTGGACATTATATAAACACCTACTATCACAACTATTGAAACATGCTCAACTATGGGTCCTCTCCCCTAAATGTACAAAAACTAAATTAATAAATGGCATTTAGATGCTATGTACTTTAGACTTGAAAAGGAAAATATATTTTTTAAGTAGGTAATTAAGTTAGTAAGATAATTTGTAATGGTGAAATTAACATACACATGATGATTCCTTGATGGAAAAGGGTATAGTATAACTAAACGTACAAAAATGAAATTAATAAATGACATTTAGATGCTATGTACTTTAGAGTTGAAAAGGAAAATATATTTTTTAAGTAATTAGGTTAGATAATTTGTTATAGAGAAATTAACACACACATGTTGATTCCTTGATGATAAATTTGTGAATGATAAATGTACCAAGAATAGTGAGGAACAAGATGTATAACATATCAAATATATATTTAATAGGTTTATGGTCACATCAAGAACAACCACCATACTCCCCTTGTGCAATAAATAAGCTATTAAAAAAAAGTGTTTTCTCACTCTCTCTATTAAACGAGAACAAATATAATAACTTAAGCCATGTGGTTAACATCACCCCAACCATGGGGACATATTGCATAAAAAAAAGAACAACACAATACAATCAATTCAAGCTTTGCCAATCATGAAAATAAAATTTCATGACAAATTAATTGGTACAAGCTTGATACTCTCTACACACATGAAGCTAAACTAAATGGTCCATACAACTCAATCTCAACCAAGGATAGAAAGCAATGAACAACAAAATAATCACTTCAAGCTTTTCAATCATGGTAGATAAGTTTTCATGACTAGCCAAGATGGTACAAACATGATACTTTCCACATGCATGAAGCTAAACTAGATAGCCTTATGCAAATCAATCTCAACCAATATATAAATGACTCAATTGGTTTGATGTATATGATTAGGAACAATTCTTTGGTATAATAGGTTATCTCAAACCTTTAATTCATGTTTTTTTTTTGTAGTTCCTACTTAACTATCATGTAAAGTTTGGTGTATCCTCTTCTAGCACCTATTGTATTAGTGTCAACATGATTAGATAGATGACACGCAAGAAATAAATGACAAAATTTGTTAGATAGTTGGCAAGTAAGAAATAATGACAACATAAGACCTCTATGCATTAGAGGCATGGATGTTAGATCTTGCATGAAGCACCCACTTGTGCCTCATTGAGCACGCGCTTTACAAGTTTGGACACTAGATAAGTGGTATGTGTAGACACTCAAATAGGCCTGACTGACATTATGCATCTAATTCTGATTAATTAACATCACTTCTACTATTAATCAAGTAATTAAATTTATTTGATTAATTCACTTTCTACTCATTAATGTTCGTCATGTTTAATTTAAATAAATCAATTTATTTAATTAAAACCCTAAATTACTCTCATTTGATTGAATAAATCAAATTATTTAAATCAAATGTCATAAATCCCCTAATCCCTTCAAATTGATTAATCCTAAATTAATTAACTCCTAATCATCAAATTCTCCATTTCTCTAGCTTTTAACTCCCTTAAAGTTAAATCAACCCATGGTCAACTAACTAGGTTGCACATGAAATTCATTTTTTTTAATTATCTAATTACCTTATTTATCCTCACAATGGCATATTCCTAGGAATATTCCTCCCAACCACCCTCTCATTCAATTTCCCTCCAAAAGCCTCTTACACACCCATAAATACCTCTTACAAAGGCATTTACTCCCTCTTACATGCCATCTTGTCTCTTACAAGGGCATTAATCTCTCTTACATCCTCACCCACATTCTCTTACACTCTCAACCATATGCATTCAATCCTCTTACACTCTCTTTGCACATTCCCCAAAATGTGTTCCACCTTCATCCTGTAGCCTTGTGACAAGTGTCACATTCCTATTGGCTCTCATTTTAATCTCATATTCACCTATTTCACTCATTCTTCAACCCTTTCACTCCTCTAAGTAGAAGCTTCTTCTACTTGAAATGGATCCACAACTTGAAGCATTGTTACTCTTTTAAGTTCATTGCTCAAGCACTTGCATTTTCATCACATTTTAGATTAGATTTCATACTCTCTTTGTATCAAAGTCATTTTCACATCAAGGGATCAAGAGCTAATCGAAAGGGGCTGGGAAAGGGCATTCTTTCCACATCAAAGGAGCACCACTCCCACTATGGGATAGAGTTTGAATATGCTTTTATATGCTTTCATTTAGTTTCTTTGGTTTCTTATTGTCTTGTTTGCATATTTAGCATGTTCAAGTATCTCATAGGAATGCTTTATTTCATTTGTTTAAATTGATTAATATGCTCATATTTGTCAATCTTTGATAAATGCAGGTTTAGCATTCACAATATGAATGAAGTTCACACATTGAAAATACATATTATGACTACATTTATTACTTCTCACAAAGAGACTTGATTGATTGAACAAGGTGTTTTCCATTTCCATGTGGAACACAACCTAAATCAACCAAACCAAAAAAAATAAAAATAATAACTAACATAGATATCTTAAATACATCTATCTAAAAGAGACCTATTAAAATTTTGATATTTAAGTATCTACTTAATAGCTAATTTATTTACTACAATATAAATTTTAACTTTGACTTAGAGCTATTTTATGAATTCAATTTATGTACTAAGAATAACCCTCTATAATAGATTATACTACTCTTCAAAATGCACAGGTATTACATGTACTAAAAATATATCTAAAATAGAAATTGTTTATTTTTAATATTTTGAAATAAAATAATTTATCAAATGTGAATAACTATTTCTTTGCAAAAAACAATTCACAAGCTTGGCAATGTTACATTCGCTATCTACTCTCTCTTGGTTATTTTTGTGTCAAAATGATTAGTACTACTCAAAAAGCTATCTATAATTAATAACACAACTTTTATAACAATGTACTATTATCTAATATTGCTTCATTGCTTTCGTACAAAAATGACTATCAATAATTTAAATTATCTACAATTAATGGTTTATAATTATTGCAATAGTGCACTACTTATATAATAACATATCCACTAACCTCCACTCTAAATGCAATTTCAATTATCAAATCATACGTACTCTACTAGATTCAATTTCTCTCTCTTGTTAAGCATAAGAGAGATTCTTCATGATCACTTGGCTACAATTAAACTCACAAGCCAAAGTAATTGGATAAATTGGATCAAGAAACAAGTTGTATTGCGGAAAGGTTAGAAACTTATATATGTAGATTGTAATGAGCCATTAGGGAGGTGTCATTTAAATGGAACATCATTTTATTTATAGAAAAATATAATTATTATATTACTTACATAAATATTTTTATACAAATTCAACTTTATTACTACAATGTTAGTTGAACAAGAACCTTACTATTTAACTTATTGTTTTAAACACACTACTTAACTTATCAAAGATTATATATTCTTGGTTATTGTGTGAAGAAAATGTTACCTTACGTTTAGCATGAGTTCCATTGATTAAATTCTACTTCATGCGTGTGGATATATAATTCAAACAAGCCAAGGATGGTATTATCCTTTGGCTTTGGAGGCATTCCATCAGTGCTTCACATAAGGACACTAAGGGGTGGATGTTGTTCCCCCAAGGCATCAATCATATTGAAACCACCTAGCTTTTAGGAGACTTCCACCTCCCAAGGTGTGCTGCTTTGGAGTTACATGCCACATGCGCTCATTTATCCTTTTCATGTTCCATGTGCATCACCAACATGAAATTTTTGCACATGTTATTTTTTTGTGTGTTATATGTGGTGACAACACATGTGCACACATGGCTCTTACCATTGTGAAGTTTTCTCATGTTAATTTTTTTTAATGGTTACATTTTGGGGTGTCATGCTCATGAAAGCTTGTGGGCATGATAGAGGGGGTGGAAAAATCTAGTAATTGTTGGTCTTGGCTATTAGGTTCTTTGTTAATAAACTCTATTTTTTTTCGTCAATGTTATCCTCAGAATTATTCTTTTCTAGGTTAAGTGGTATTGGCCTAAGTGGATGATCAATACTTTGTAGATCACCTCTAAAGAAACAATGATTTTTATGGTTTGGGTTCTCACTTTACCTTTAATTTGCTTATTTTTCATAATATAATTCTTGATGTAGGTATCAATCAACTTAGGGCAAGAGTGAACTACAAGGACCATTTACTTGGCTAAAGCAGTGGTCCATATTATGACTCTAAAAGATTCATCATCTCTAAGCTTGAACCTCTTGTAAGTACCCTCCATTAAAGATGTGATGGTTTTAATCAATTCTGGATCAAAGATTGTATCAACCACATCATAAGTAAAATCCCTAATTATGATAACCAAGGGGGATTGAGACTTTAGTCTTAAGATTTTCTACATAAGTAGAAGTTTTGAGTAGAAGTAGAAAAAGATTAAAGAATTTGAGATAAATCACTCTATTAAGAATTTGATGCTGATGATCTTCACACCTTCTATAGGACACCCTTCTTTTCGAACTTCACCTTCTCTTTTTTGACCTAAAAGTCTATTAGGACAATAGATTGCTGAACTCAGTTTCTCTTCAGTGGGTTGCTCTAAAACCTTGAAGGCTAAATGAAAACATGAGGAATTTGAAAAGTAAACTGCTTGTATAGGCAGTTCCCTTCATTTATTTCATCCATTGTATTAACTTTGCGAGCAGGGTTAGTGGGTTGCACCATCTTTTGAATTTGAAAATATTTTCCCTCCATAACCCAGCTGGTGACATGGGTCAATGGTCTGGATTTGATTACTGATAGCTCTCTTCTCTTTTCAACCATTGCTTGGGAGCATGGCATATGTCATGCCGACATCATAATGGGCATGTATTGTCTTTTAAAAGGTACTTATTCTCTGCGTTCTTCTGGTCCAATGGTTGCCCCTAGTTCAAGATGATAACCATTTCTGACAGTCTCCAAGCCTTTATAGGCTGTAGACTTAGAAATTTTGCTTTTGATATGATAGTGTGGATTTGTTGTCTTCTTTAGCTCTGCTAATGGCGAGTCTTCTCCAACTGACAGTTTAATTACCTTTTTGTAGTGCTTGGGGTGTTGACATGTGGCCGTCATGATGTCACAGGGAGCCCTCCATAGGGGCTGTCTTTATTTTGTTTATTTCTTTTGCATATCAGGATTTGACGACTTACATTCAATCTTGATGATCTGACTATTCTGGATGCTTTAGACTGACAGATACAATATGAAATCTCATGGATCGTTGATCTGGGGCCTTCTATTCTTTATCGATGGATTATATTATTTTTTCTCCCATATTAACCAATCATTGGAGCTATTGACTGACAGAAACAGCATGATCATGACACTGGGCATATTAAATGTTGGAGATTCTTTGTTGGTCATTGCATTAGCCTTTAGCCCTCAATATGATGGTGTGGATGCCCTTAGCACAAGATTCAATGACTGGCACTCCTCCAACCTGTAGATTAATTCCCTTTTCTGATCCATTAACGAATGACACTTGGCAAGATGGGCAAGGTGGGTTTCCTCCTGCCTTGTTCGCTCGTATAATACATATTGATAGAGGAAAAAACACACTAAAAACCCAATAATATATACACACTTTTACAAATTTTCATCAACATTTTTAAGAATGAAGTTTTAGATAAATCACATTGACATGGATTAGGAGGACACGATCATTTGGTTTAGAAAACTCATAAGCATTCTCTTGTTTCATGTGGTAATTACATATGGTCCACTCCATGTGGAGACAAACTTATTGTGTCTTCCCTCCTTGAATTTATTTTCATCCCACTTGAAAATTAACTCTCTTTCAACTTTGAAATCTTGAGCTACTTTCTTTTTATCAAACCATCTTTAACAATTTTTTTGATGTTTCTAAAACTTATTTTTTGTTTATTCTTTTTGTTTCTCCAAATCTCAATAGGTCGTCCATTCTAACTATCATTTTATCATTATTTTTCAACTCCATTTAGAGGGGAAATTCTATCGTAAAGATTTTTACAAATAATAATAGTTTTTTTTTTTTTAATTATAGATCAAGATGTGTGGTGAAGACTTTAGGGCTTTCTTTGGAATAACCTTTTTTTTTCTTAAGGCTTTCTTTAAGTGTTTTACATCCTCTCTACTGATCAACCCTTTCTTTTGGTCATTTTAATTATGTTTTTGTTAGTTGATTTAGCTAACCCATTTCCTTTGAGATAGTAGTTGAATGAAGTCATTAAATAGATGTCATATCTACATGCAAAATATATGAACTTTGTCCCAATAAATGTCTTATTATTGTCTATTATCATTATGTTTGGGACACCAAATCTTGTGACAATCCCCTCTAAGAAGTCTATGATCACATTCTCAAGAGCCTCTTTTAGTGGAATTACTTTTGCTCACCTAGTAAAGTAATAATTGGCTATTAAGATCCACTTATGTCTTGCATTGGTAGGAAGCTTAATCATGCCAATAAAGTCAATCCCCATTGGGAAAATAAATCATCTTTTATAATATGTTTCAATGGCAAGGGTGTATTTCTCTTTTTACCCATAAAGAATTGGCATTCTTCACATCTCCTTACACATATGCGTACATCAACGAACATACTAGGTCAATAATAGTTAGTTCTCATGAATTTGGTTACTATTGTTTGAGCTAAGTAATGTCCTCATGAGCATTGGTGAAATTCATGAAGAAGAATTGCCACTCTTTTAGTTTTTATGCATCTTAGTAAAACTTCATCATGGTTTCTTTTTTATAATATCCCATTTATTAACTTTTAGGGGATGTTATATGTGATCTAATTTTTTGGGGTAGTAGTCAAGCCAATTGGGTATTGGCCCATTTCGAAATATCTTATGTTTTCTAGAATCTAATGCTTCTTCTATTCAATTATTTTGACATCACTAGGTTAATTTATTAGATATGTTTCTTGAGAATTATAACATCCTTTACTAGACATTGTCATAAGATTTCTCATCTGATCAACTGAGTGGGATTAATATTAATGCCATACTCTAATACATCTTCTATTCAATTATTTTGTCATCATTGGGTTGATTTACTAGATATATTTATTGGGGACTATAACATCTTTTACTAGACATTGGCATAAGGTTTTTCTTTTGATCAAACTCAGCGAGATTAACATTAATGCCATACTCTAATACATCTTCTATTTAATTATTTTGGCATCATCGGGTTAATCTACTAGACACATTTCTTGAGAGTTACAACATCCTTTACTAGGCATTAGCATAAGGTTTTTTGTCTAATCAACTTAGTGGGCTTAACATTAATGCCATACTCTAGGCACTTGGTGATCCAATAAGTCTTCTTAATAGTCATCTCTCCACTCGTGATGCACTCCCTTATGTACCGGTGAACTACATTTATAGTAATTTTATTACTAGAAATAAGAAACCTAAAAAAATTTAAGTCTCTTAACCAATGTAAAAGTTTTCTTTTTGACAAACTTATATTTAACTCATGGTCTTGTAGGGTCTAACTAGAAAATACAATGGGATATTTGTCCTAATCAAATTCTCTTTTTTGTGTTAATATGACAACAATCCTACAATCTCCTCCAAAGGCATAGACAATTTTTTTGTTTAAATTGAAATTAACCATAATAGAAGCTTTTGTAATAGATTTATTTACTTTCTCAAATGCCTTCTTATCTTTTTTTTTCCATTTGAAGCTTTTCCCCTCTTAAACATCGATGTTATGGGTCTTACCAACCTTGTGAAGTTTAATTTATAATCTTCCTAATAAAATTGATCTTTTGATCTTTCCTAAGTAAGAAAAAGTGCAATGCATTTGAAATGAAGATAAGATAGAAAAACACTGATCTCAATCTAAGATGAGAGAAACACAAAGAAAATATGATAAATATGGGTCCAAAAGTTATGTTTCCTAAGTTTTAATTAACGAATTTGTCCATGAAGAAAGGAAACGACAAAAACCCTGGTGAACCAAAAAAAATTCTGTGGACAGTGGCAGATTTCTCTTGGCTCACGGTGTACCAGTCTGGAGTTTATCGGCAAACCTGAAGTCTGGGACCCGTCTAGTATTTAAGCCCTGCACCGAAACAATCCGCTCCAAGGCCCCACAAGCAGTGCAATCTTCTGAAACCAAAATTCGTCCGCTGAATCCCAGGGCATCCATAATGAAAAAAAGCAGTCGAGGGAGAATGAAGCAATGGTAAACAACAAAACCAAGGGCCTAAATAATGCAGACAGTGATACTGAAATTTTGGATACACAACCAGATACAAAGAATCTCGATTAACTTCCACTGCAGTCAACTTCATCCCAACAAGGTGGGTCTCGTCCAACACACCAGGGTAGAATGAAGTCACACAAGATAAAAACACCCAAAACCCAAATGCCTTATCCCTTTTCAACTAAAATTTTGAAGGTAAAAGTCATTTCTTTCGAATTGCCAGATGATATTTAATGGATGTCATTTCTAACTGCAAAGCAAAAAAAGTGATTTTTTTCCCTTAGACTAAGTCCCTCTAGGACATGAATTTTTTAAATGGACCCATAACACTTGGGAGCTTAAAGGCTGGGCAATATAATCTTTTAGGGGTTTGGGTAAAGGCTACATAGCCTGCACATTTATGGATACTGAACACGCTCATGTAGTCCTTTAATATGGTTCATGGATAATTTGTGGTCAGATTTGCTATGTCCAAGTCTGGGACATTGACTTCCATCCTGAGGGCATCTCAAAATCAAAATATATGATGTGGGTCGAGTTCCCTTTCTTGAATTTAGCATTCCTCCCTTTCATGAATTAAATAGCCTCTCAACTCTAGGTTAAGGTTTTATGGTGCAAACATAACACTAATAAGTGGTCTAGCCTATGTGTCCAGCCCTGAGCTTGCATTGAAATGGACCTAACCCAACCCCTTCCTAATACCATCAAACTTGTAGGACTTGGATTTGAGATTGATCACCGTATTTCCTACCTCAATAAGACTAATGCATGTTTCTACTATCACTGAGAAGGTCATCTTATTCAAGATTGCGCTTATCACAAGCCCCGTTCTATACTTTAGTCTCCCATTGATCCCCATATTGACATTTCTTCTTTCATTGTTGCTTCATCTAAGCCTCTGACTACCCTTAAAAGTTCTTCTCCAACTCCTTCCAATTCTATCCATCCACCCTCTTCTACATCCCATCAACCTTTCACTCTTTCTTCACCTCCTTCTCCACACAACTCCCCCTCTTTTAGAGATGTGGCTCTTGGTGATAGCTTGAGGTTAGTTAAGAGATTGAAAGAAATCCTCCCTTCAACTACCTCTAGCAATGTTGAGTTGGGTTCCCCCTCACATCCAACCCCCCTCTTGTGTGCTCAATCCCATTCTTGATCTTCCTCTTGTGACATATCTAATTCAGCTCTCCCTTTGGCCCTTCAATCTTGCCAATCATAAAACAATTTAATGCACTTTTGGTGGACGAGGAAACCCTTCCAGACTCCTTTCAATGAACTGTAATATCCAGTCTTGGAATGTTCAGGGGTTAACAATCCCCTCTCAAAAATATCATGTTAGAAAGTCTATCCAAAATCACCCACCCCTCTGCTATTATCATGCTTCAAGAGGTTAAAGTTAGTGTTGTTTGTTTAAAATCCACTCTCGCTTCCTTTTGGCAAGATTCCCTCTTCTTTCACACCAATCATTTTGATGGTCGTGGTGGTGTTGTCCTTGGTCGTTCCCTTTGGCTTGATAAACATGTAGTTGCTTTCAAGAGTGACTCGAATAATTGTTGTATTTGGGTAACTTTTATTATTCAAGGTACCTTATATAGATTTTGCTCAATCTATGCCCCCAACACACCCTCAAAAAGAACTTTACTTTGGGATTGGATGCATCTTTCCCTCCCCACCGTCAAATGAGTATTAGGGGGTGATTTCAATATGGTGGAACACCCCATTGACCGTAGTTGGGACAATCCTTCTCGCTTGTCCCAACTGCCGAGGATTTGATGCTTGGACTCTCACACATAATGCTCTAGATGTTTACGATCCTCTTTTGGGTAAAAAGGACCTTCACATGCCCCATTGGTACACTTGGTCTAATTATCGTGAAGGATTTTTGAGGAAGATGAGTCATCTTGACAGATTCTATATATCCCCCAATTGTTGTATTTTGCCTTCCTTGTCAGGTCTTTTAGTCTAGCTTGACCTTGCAACCACCCTTTTTGACCACTTCCCATCTTCACCACTCTATCCTTCTCCAATTCCCCATCCCTTCCTAATGACCTCCCCTTCAAGCTCAATGTTACTCACCTCGGTCATCAAGGTTGCATTTATGGTCTTTTAGCCACTTGGAATGAGGAACCAAAACCACAACATGATAGGCGGATTAGTTGGTGGGAAAGAGCTATCACTCGCTATACCTCTTTCCTTCATGAGTATGGTCAAAGGGCTACTACTAAATGTAGAAGGCAAGAAAAAACTCTCAATGGGCAATTGGTTCGAGTGGTCAGTCTCTGCTAGCTTCCAATCCCCATGACCTTTCAATCCAACAATCTATGGCGCATACTGAGCATCTTCTTAGAAAGTTGACTATCTACAAAGGTACGGGGGCACAAGTTCATGCCCATCTCCAATGTATTAAAGATGGTGACTGAGGCTCCAAATTATTCTTTCAAATTTTGAAACAAACAAAAAAGAAAGCATATTTTTATCATTAAATCAGTCAATGGAACCCCTCTAAACAAACACTCTAACATCATGAAAACCTTTTTGGAATACTATAAATAGTCGTTCACTGATGAAATAGTAGATGACCCCCTAATATCCATTGTTGAAGATAGTGTGGTTGAGTGTATTCCTCATAAGATTGTTGAAGATTAAAGTAACTTTCTTGACAAACCCCTCTCCATGGAAGAATTTGATGAAGCTCTTTATAGAATGGCTACTGAGAAGAGGTCAGGAATGGATGTTCTACTATTTGAATTATATAAAGACTTGTGGCCTTACATTCTTGAAGACTTCTACTATGTCTATCTAGAAGGAATTGAGTTTGGTTCTTTAGGTCCCATTATTAACCAAGGCCTTATCAAGCCCATCCCTAAAGGAAAAGATGAAGACACTATGTTTGGATGGCAGGCCATCACCTTGCTTAACACCTATAAAATCATATCCAAGGCTTTGGCTTGTAGAATAAAACCCATAAAAAATGGATTCTTGGGAGGTAGATTTATCCTTGTCAATCTTGTGCTAGCCCAAGAGACTACTGAATGGGCCCAAAAAACTACCCAAGATGCTCTTATTGTTAAATTGGATTTTGATAAAGATTATGACCGCATTAGATGGCCTTTCATCATTAACATGATGAAATGGCTTGGGCTTTTCCCTATAATTTGAGATCATATCAAAATGTTATTTACTGATGCTAATGCGAGAATAACTATTAAAGGTTCCCTTTATCACAATTCTTGTTGTAAAGATCTATTCACCAAGGTTTCCCCCTTTCCCCCTTTCTTTATGTCCTTATTGTTGATGCCCTTTGTTACTTACTTCTCCATGCTAAGTCCAATCACCTTATCCATTGGATTTCTTTACCTAACAACGCCACTTCCCTCAAATCTCATTTTGCAAATGATAGTATTCTTTTTATCCAAAATTCTATAGATGAGGTGAATAATACCATTGATACACTTGACCTGTTTTGTGCCATTTTTAGGTCTAAACTGGCCATGTACAAGATCGAGTTCATAATAATTCGACCTAACTCGGGCCATCCAACTTGGATTCCTTTTGAATGGAAACAAACAAATCATGGTTCAATCACCAGATATTTGGGCATTCCCTTTGGTGTTAGAGTTCTCTCAAAAACATGAAGAATTGGTTTTTTAACAAAATCAAAGTCAAACTCCTAAGTTGGACTAATAAATTTCTCTCCATGACTGGTCAAATACAAATGGAAAATAAAAAATTTCTTGCTAGTCATGTTTACATATCATCATGTTGGATTCCTTCCAAAATCTGCTACACTCAATTAACTCAATTAATCAAAAAATTTCTTTGGGCCAAATGGGTAAATAAAAGGGATTCCCTTATGCTTCTTGAAGACATTGCATCCAACCTAAGGATAAAGGTGGCTTGGGAATCATTGACAAGTATATTCAAGGAACCTACCTTACTACCAAATGGATAATTAGAGATTTGGAGGGAGATGCCCCCTAGAAGAACCTGGTGAATTACCAAATTTAATTTGCCTTTGCTGGTCATCTTTAGGCTACTACCAACTAGAAAGACAAGATTATGTAGGTCCCTTTTTTAAAACCCATGGATCTACCTGTAATGAACCTAGCTCAAAACTGACCAGAATTTGCCCTAATTGGTTGATTGTAATTTTGTCAAACAGTTCTAGTGCAACCTTGTGACTTGCTGTTGTAGGGTTTCAATTTAAGATGCTTTGATAGAAATGAAAGCTAAGGCTGATTTAACACTTCTACAATGCCAATAATCTGATCATGAATGCAAATGTGCAATTCTTTTTGGTTTTTTCAAGAAAATATATGAAACTAGGTATGCAGAGACTAGCTACAGCAATTAGACATTTTTACAAACAATTGTCTTACAAACCCTAATCTGATTTCAAGCTTTGATTGCAACAAGAGTTTGAAGACTTCTTAATACTCCTTCAATGTAATAATATTCCCAATACAATAACAATTTCGACTCAACCAAGACTCTTGGCAAAATTACATATGAATAATGCAGGTCTGAAATTAATAGTCACCTACAGCCGTACCATCTATTGTGCATCTAAATGACATCTAAAATGCATGGAATTTAACAATGGAACCTGGTATAGAGTCGCCTTGCATTCCCCATGAAGAAGCCATGAAAATTCTGGAAGTTGAGGACCCTATGCAGCTGATATGATTTTTTGGAGAAGTCGCCCCTGTTCTAATTGGAAATGTGAATTAAAATAATCTGCTAACCCTCCAAGCCTCCAATAACTCCTAACATGATCAGTAGAACCCTAGGAATGAGGCGCACTAATCTCCAAGAGAAATCAACCTGGTTATGAGCTGGAATGAATGAAAAATGCTCCTCCAAGGCGTCCCTATTATGCTTCAGACTTGGCTTCAGATTTGTTCAATGCAGATCTGACCTTTCCCTCCAAAGATTTGATGTGACAAGACTTATTCTTCAATGCTAGCCAAATCCTAAATCGTATGTCTTCAAAATTGGCCTTAGGCCACAAATTTCTGCCCTAATGAAGTGACTGAAGTATCACCTCCAAGCTGCAATAATTTAGGTGATATTGCACACCCTCAAAATTGCTATCAATGGGAGTTTTCGTTCCCAAAGACAAATTGTTTATCTGTAGACCACTTGGCTCCACAAATACTCAAGAAGATTCACCAAACAAAAATTCATCAAATTTGGATATTCAAATGGTGAGACCTCAAGGTCTATTTATGCATTTCCTCTAGAGGTCAGTCTCAATAAAATAATATTATTCTTTGACCTTCTAGAAGATTCTAGTATATTATAATCTTTTTGCACTCTATGAATTATTAAAATATTATATTATTAAAAAGTGCATCTCAACATCAAATTATAAAATAAGGTTTCCAAAAATAGAAATAATGATGAAATATAATGGAAAACCCTTCTCCAAACAAAAACTGAGCCAAGTAATCGCCAAGTGACTGCAAAATGACTCTCTCACCATGCCTCATTAGCCTACGAGAGCCGTTAATAGGCTAATCCTGCTGATTTGATGATGTCAACTAGGAGGGGACATTACACTACCCCCTTCAATTCTATCTGGAAATCTTGGCAAATTATCTCCAATAAACTCATTTGGTTTGATCAATCTCTTAGCCATAGCCTCAACTTTCGTTATTCATCAATTTGGTGGAATCAGTTGGTTTATCAAAATGGCAATCCTTTAGGTACTCTTGGTAGACTTAAAAGAAAGAATATTTTCAAAAAAGGAATTCAATCATTTAGGGACTTATGGGACCTTTTTCCTTCCAACATAAATCATGAATGGCAACTTAAATCCTAGTTCCACCTCTCATCCTCAGACAAGCAGCCAATTCATGAAATTCAACAATTAGTTACTCCTAAACTTTGCAACTTATTATCCTTGGAATATCATGCTAACTTCTTGAATGACTGGAGATGGCCTAATACTCACAACATCCACACTTTCCCCCTTAAAACCATCTATAAAACTCTCCTCCCCTCAATCTTCATCTCACCATGCCTAAATGAGAAGTGGAATTGTGCCTTTGTAAGGTCCAAGTGAAATAACTCATCTCTCAAATTCGGAAGTCCAAAGAAAACACTCAATCTCAAATCCTTGATTGGAAAGTCCTCCATGTTAAGCTTCCAATCTATAATCTCCTTAAGTTTTTTACCCCCTCCCACTTGTCCCTTTTGTTCTAAAATGGAATCTATAAAGTATGCCTTCTAGCTATGCATTCACGCTCATAATTTATGGAATTCTCTCTTCACCTCGCTACCTACCTTATTACCTATAGTGTGCACTTGGAAAGTTTCTCTTTTGGGTGCCTCTCAATCCTTTGATTTTCTCTCCCAAACTTGCAAGCATGTGATTTTGAATTTCATTTGAAAGCTATGTTGCCTTGTTGTGGTGTTCTCCAATACCATTCTCCCCTTTAAGATTGAATTTCAAATGATTAATGCCAACCTATCCCTTGAGATTGAGAACCTATTTATGGCTCATTCTAGCATCTCTCTTATTGATAAAAAGCATGATCTTCTTCTTCAATTACATGCCAACGTTGAACAAGAAAAATCAAATGCTTCATGATCATTGCTTGGGACAGTTTTAGACTTTGGAATATTGGACAACTGCTACAAATGTTGGACAACTGCTACAAATGTTGGACAACTACTGCAAATCACACTATGTTGATGTTGCAAATAACCAATCTCACTATGTAAATGTTGGACAATTGTTGTAAATCACACTTCTCAGAGGTTCAGTTGAGGTGGCATAGAGAGTATGACTATGGGGTTTTAAAGATCAAAGGTTTATTTGTGTCCATACTTTGTTTCACTGCCAGTGGTTTCTTTATCAGGCTCTTTTCTGTAACATTTAGTTGTTATATGGGTGGACCCTTTTTTATAATGATTTATTTGGCTATTCTATGTAAGCTCTTATTGTGATCTTTTTCAGCTATGAGCTATTTATTTATGTACTCATATTTGCTTCTTTCAATAAAAAAACAAAAATATGATAACAAATTTTAAGAAATAATTTCTCTAAAAATTCCTCACATAACATAGAGTTATCTTTGAAAAACCTAGTCTTCAAACTCAAACCAAATATATTTCTAGTAACACCAATAATATTATAATAAAAATTGAGGCCCAGCCCAAGTCACAAGAGATTAGGCCAACATACAAAACTAGAGAGATTATGATAACATAATTGTTGTCAACTAAGTATGCACCCTTGTTGAGTATAGAACTCAGCTACTTGTGAAACATGTGAAATTTTCTAGGTTTGTGGGTCACCTATGATGGAAAAAGACCTCCAGAGAGGGTTGGTTCCCCTTGGTGTTCACCTATACTGACTTACACTACTGTTGTTACTAAGGAAAATGTAGAAAGATAGAATAAAAATGAAACTAGCTATGTGGGTGATGCACCAAATGTGTTTTCTTCAGACCTTGGACTATTGTTTTGACACACAAAATATCAATAACTCAGCTCTATTTACACAATTCCAACTTTTTCTAGAGTCACTCAAGGACTCAAGCCTCCAAGATCATCTACAAAAGCCAACAACAACCTTCTACAAGAGAGAAAAGCAAGAACATGAAATTGTAACAATGGATCGAAGATGTGGCCAATATGCAATACTCAAGATTGCAATGATATATTAGACTTACACAACACTCAATTGAGCTTTGGATGAATGAAATGTACATATGAATCCTTGCTTATATAGGAAAGGAGAGAGGTAGGATTAGACAAGATCATGACAAGTGTCTGAATCCTATCACATGAGACAACTAAGTCATAACAACCTCAATGCAAATATTAAATGCATGGTAGAATTATTTACTTTTAGAGATAACTAAAAGTAAATAATGGGACATGGCCCCATTATAACTAACTTCTAGAAATGAAAACTAGGAAACTTAACTCCTAAGTAAACCTATAATAATGTGAATAGGTCCTCACTAATAACTAGTTAGGAAATAACCCCATTCAAACCAACACCCCTCCATAAGTGAAACTTAGGGAGTGTAGTTATTATGCAAATGATGCAAGGATGGATCCTAGCTACAAGGCCATATTAGGCACCCATGTACAAATGCAAATGAAAATAAATATTTCACAACAAGAGAAAAGGAGAAAACCCATGCGAGGAAAAAGTTCCCCCATAAGAGAGAAGTATAAGAGAGACCATGCAACCCCCCTTAATGTTGAGTCTCTTGCAATGATGGTAGAAACTCAACATTGAATGTTGAAGATGATCAAAAAGTGTTGAAAAATGTTCCTCCCCTTAGGAAGAAACAAAACCAAGATGGTATGTAGGATGTCTTTGCATTCCTAAAAGGAAGATGCGAGAAGATGGATGATGGATGTTGTCTCTGAAGAATGCTCAAGTGTCTCCATGTAGATGGTGAAAGGTGTCACTCTCCAAATAGGTGTTCTAGGCCACACTGTTGAAGAAGACAATCCAAAATCACCTAGAAATGATTGTAGAACACAATCCAAAGATAAGTATACCTCATTTGAAGACAAAGAAGCCTCCTCCAAATGTTGTCCAAAAGAATCCACACTCATACAATGTCAAACTACAAAGAATGATCATGTAGAGAATTAACGAGAGGGTCAGAGTGTTCGCTCTTAACAACTAAAGAAGGATCATCTCCATCAAAGAGAAGATGAATGCAATCAATGATGTCTCCCAAATTTGAAATACGAGACTCACAAAACAAACTGGCAATGTTTGTCAAGTACTCATCCCAAGTAGCTATCTCTAGAAGAGGATGTATGTCTTGTTGCACTAAATCACAAGGAAACAAAACTATGGCAACACAAGCATCTCAGGTACAATAGTAGATTGAGTTGAAACATCAACACATGTCAGTAGATCCTCTATAGATGAAACAATACCAAGATTCAAATGACCATACTGAATCTCCTCAAAAGTCTCCACACAAGATGCCTCAATGTGAACATTTGTTGAATCATTAGGAGCAAAGTGAGAAGGTGTAGACTCGAGATTGGTGATCATCCCACACTTCAACTATATCTCTACTACGTAAATCTCAAATTACATGATAGAATATGGTGTGACCTCAACACTCTTGCATGCTTCACCATGTGTGATTTGATAGATAGAAAGGATGTTGGTTGAAAATGAAGGAACACAAAGAACATCATTGAATGCTCTATCATCCATTTCAATGGATCCCTTCCCACAAACACACACATATATGTGTTGTTAGCCATCAGAATGGGTGGTCATGAACAAGTCTCAAATGAAGGGAACATACTCTCTGATGAAACCATGTGATGTGAGGCTCCTGAATTGAGTATCCACCTCTCTGACTTAGAATTTGCAATTGCAACAAGTTCTTTCCCCTTATGTTTATTGGAATTTTATGAAGAAGGAGAAGATGAATCCTTTGATGATTAAGACTCATTGATTTGTGCCTTCTTAAGAAGATGCTTCAACTCATCAATCTGTTTTGAATAATATTGATGTTCATCATGCCCTGATTTCTTGCAATACACACATTGAGGCTTCTCCTTCTAAGATGATTCCCCTTGAGAGGGAGAGCATTTAGATTCTTTATGTGGCTTATTCTTTTTCTTCTTTTACTTCTTATCAAGATTCCCTAATTCTTTCCGTACCTTAGACTCACTAGCCAACAATGCTTGTGACTTGGAAGACTTGCTTAGACCCATGTTCATTAACTTAGCTTCCTCTTGAATTAGGAGATTTGCAAAGTCATCAAAATTAGGGTCAACATATGATGCTCCCATAGAAAGTCAATGGGTATGAAATCTAGAAACAATCATTGAATACTCAGGACCAAGTTTGGATAACACATTCAGAATCAATTGTAAATCCTCTTTATCAATGTTGCATTTTGTCAGCTATGTTCTTAGTTGTTTAACTTTAGAGAGATGTAGTCTTGGATGTGGTCAAAAATTTTAGGATCAAGATTCATCAAATTATTATCAGTCTAATATCCCCTAATATTATATGTTTTACTATATAGTTTTTTAAAAGCATCCCAAGCCTTTTTAGGTGTTTTACATGATTCAACATGAAATTGTAAATCAAATGAGACTAATGAACATATGCATCCAAGTGTTTTCTCATGATCAATCTCCCATTTAGCCAATTCTTTAGCATCAATAGGTTGAGAAATGGTTTCCTTTAGATGACCTATTAAACCTTTTCCCATGAGATAGTTCCACACTGATTTTCTCCATTTAGAATAATTATATGGAGTTAGGAGTTCAATTTGAGATTTCCCCATTACAAGAACATAAACCAAGCAAAAAAAAGTAATCAACCACTGCAAGATTACCCCTCCCAAATTACTCAATCAAGAAACAACCCAAAAATATATGATTTGTGGAACTTAATATTTAGTGCAATTATAGGTGCCACTTTCCAAAACAAGGAAGTGGTCTTGATCTTAGCGCATATAGATTGCCAAATTTGGCCTCAAGCTCAAAGTAAAAATTTTACAAATAATGAGATCAATTTGATCACTCCATTGAAAAGTACACAAAAAATTATGCACTTTCAAAAAAAATTCACTCAAAAATGTTACTGTAGGAGCGAGAACGGAGCCCCAGAAGTTCTGAAAATGAGAACAACTCAGCAACACCTGTGAGAATCTTCAATTTATGAAAAACCCAGGCATCAAAATCAAAATATGATTGCACCATCATGAAGAGTGCAAAATTATACCCCAAAAAAAAAAATCTCAAAAAAAGAAGTTTGTATGACCAAGTTATGAGCCTCTAAAGTTTGCCTCCAAAAAGAAAATTGCCAACGGAGAAGGGATCCAAATGGAGCAACCTATTGACGGTCATTTGGCCATCAAATTTAAGACAGTAAATATTGATGGACAACTAAACATAAAATTTAATGCAGTGTCAAATGATGGTCATTTGGTTGTCAAAGTTAACACAGTGTTTTTCTGACGGTCATTTGGTCGTCAAATTTAAGATAGTCACACGAAAAAAGTTGATTATTTTCCTACACAAAAATATGAAGTATTATATATGAAAATGGGGGTTTTTGGGTCTTCCAGATGCAACTGAGAGGTCTATTTTGCCCCAATATGCACCTTGCAAAAGCTCAAGTTCAAATCACCTTGAGATTTGAGAAGGGGTTTTGCAACTCTAAAGCTCTGATACCAAGTTAGAGTCATTCAAGGACTCAAGCCTTTAGGATCATCTGCAAAAGTGAACACTGACCTTCTACAAGAGAGAAAAGAAAGAACATGAAACTGCAACAATGGATGCAAGATGTGACCAATATGCAATACTCAAAATTATAATGATATATTGGACTTACACAACACTCAATTGAGCTTTGGATGAATGAAATGTACATATAAATCCTTGCTTATATAGGCAAGGAGAGAGATAGGATTATACAAGATCATGACAAGTGTCTTAATCCTATCACATGAGACAACTAAGTCATAACAATCTCAATGCAAATATTAAATGATGACAAAATTATTAAATTCTTATATAACTAAAGGTAAATAATGAGACATGGCCCCATTATAACTAACTTCTAGAAGTGAAAACTAAGAAACTTAACTTATAAGTAAACTTATAATAATGTGAATAGATCCTCACTAACAACTAGTTAGGAAATAACCCCATTCACACCAACAATTTTAACATACTCATGTATTAGTGTTTTATAGAGAGGCTGAGTGTTTTCAGTCCTAGAAGGAAGAAAATGAAGTATTCTTCACAAATAGGATCTATTTTTTAACTTTAGCACAAACTATAACCTACACAAAATATGTCTTTTCCTATTTAAAGGTGCCAAAATAAGACATATTTATGGATTTATGCATGAAATCATAAAAATAAGCATTAATTACCAGTTTGCACACAATAGAACAAGATTTTGAAGGTAGAGAACTGAAAATTTATTGTTGAAAGGTGTCTTTACAATTCCAAATGTCTAAAAATTATTATAATTTTCTTGAAAATATGAAATTAAATCCATTTTTAGTTACAAAAATGATTGGTTTTTGAGTTACAATTTACAAAAATTGACCACAAAAGAAATTTTCAAGTTACAAGGCTACTTTAAAAAATGCAAGAACTAACTAAAAATGAAACAAGTCATGCCTTTTTGCATACAAGCTTTCCTAAACTTCAGTAATCTGCTACAATCAACATGTGGCATGTGCCATAGTTGTTTGAAGAGGTCAATACTCCCTAGGCACCTTAAAACTATTTCCCAAAGATCAATGATATAAAACCTCCAAAGTGGCATTGAAGAAGGGAGGTCTTGAGCTTTTCAATCTTTGTTAGCTCCTGGATGTTTGCAATTTCCCCTATATTCTCTTAACTTGCTCCAAACTACTCCTGTATATTTGGAACTACTCATATGTTAAACCCCGTCCCTTAGTTACTAGGTTACTTCTACCTTCATGAGTGAAAATGATGATAAATATAAATCATGACTTTAATATGTTTGATAGGTGAATGAAATACTGAAATATGCATTAAGATGTTATTACTTTTGAAGGAATTATTATGTTTTATGCTAATGTAGAAAGAGATGAATGAATATGTATTGCAATGTGAATATGTTAATGCTTTGACGATGCAAATGGTTTATGATGCAAATATATTTCATGTGAATGGCTAACTACCTTTGTGATGCATTAAGTTGGATGTAGAAAGGAGTCAAGCCCTCAAGTATGAGAGGGGGAGTATGACTCAGGAGAGGATCTTGGTTTGGTAACCTTTAATGAACCTATCTGAGCATACACACACTCGCACTATAGTTGGTCTAAGTTGAATCAAGTCAGTTTGGGTAAATGGTAAGTAACCTATTTTCTAGGTTTGTGAATGTCTTGTATTGGGTTATGATCTTGTTCTTTGAATGTTTTAATTATGTGTATGTGATTAATCCTTTATGTTGAGAATGATTTCTTCGTCATGTGTTCATTTTTATATGTTAATCGATGAGCATGTGAATATATGTGTTTGAATTTGATGGTCAAAATAATGTTATATATAATATATAGTAATATATATGTATAAAGTACGTTGATGGAAATGTATATACATATATACTAATATACGTACATATGTATATATATATATATATATATATATATATATATATATAATTATTTATATGCTTATATCGAATGATAATAGATGTATTTAATAATCTTGTGAACTTGACTATATATATGTATATTAACATATAGATTATGTGATATATATAATATATATATACACTAATAGTATATAATATATAATGCTTGATATATATATTGAAATCACATAGTATTTAGCATAGCACATTTTATAAGTGTTGCATATGTGTAAAGGAAAGCACATATTATAACATTGTTGTTATACATATTAAAAGTGCAATGAATAAAGTGAAGCACATGGTATAGCGTTGTCTTAAATATACAATGTTGTGGCTAAAATATGTACATAAAGCAAAGTAAACCAAGTCAATAAAGACTTACAACCTGCACATGGAAGTAGGAATATAGTTTATACATTGCAAGAGAATGAATGAAAATTTTAACAATTGGAATAATTCTTTGGCAGAGCTATTATATGGGGCACCAAAACATGAATATGTGGCACCAAATTTGAAGAATGTAAAACAAATAAGTCTAAAACCTATGCCTAAATTTGGAAAAACAATATGATAACCATAAAACTTAGTGAAAGCATAGATGGCAGAGATTTGAGAGGGTAGTTGACTTGCAAACTAAATAGGAAACCTATAGCATTTCATTGCTATCCCTTGACTTAGTAAAAGAGTCATGTTGTTTCTAATAAAGAGGTAGACTCAGCCATTGGAAGAATGAGGACTACCATTTGTTGTAATATAAGAGTTTTATCAGTTGAGTCATTGCATGTGAGTAGGAAGGTGGCATAATTGTTAGCTTATTTGTAGCCTTTGGAAGCTCAAATTTTAGTATATATAGAGGTGATATCTTTATCATTTGTTACACTTCTCATTCTAACTTCTCCTTTGCTACTTTGTTGTATTTTCTATGTAAGTGAATTAGAGAGCTTGAGAGTTGGTGAGTTGCTTTCTTATTTTGTAATTATACTGTTGAGAGAATTGATAAAGAGGCTAGAGTTTGGAGAAGTAGCATTTGTAATGGTGAAGGATAAGTTTGGAAAGCAACATATCAAATGGAACTTAGTATCTAGCCATGCTAATTTCCATTCCTCCATTATCTATGTTTGAAAGTTTGTTTGATTGTAAATGCCTTTGTTTGGATAAAGATTGCTTTTTAGTATGCATGATATGCTTGTTCTTATGAACCTAGTTATTTCCTATTTTTGCAATAATCTTTGAACACATGATATGCTTGTTAATTACAAGTATGGAATATTCTTGTGTGATTCTTGATTGAGTATATCAAATTAGTGGAAAATTCTTATTTGGGAATACATTTATATTATGATGAAGCATGTGTGGCTTTAATGTTATTAGAACTATACTTAGTTTGTTAATACTATGTGGATGTTGTGTGAAAAATGAAATATGGAATATTTCAATGGGGTAAAAGCACAAAGTTGTGTCACACTTTCATCCAAATAAATAGTTCCGAGCGAAACACTTTCGGTTAGAAAAGTTTCAACCAAATAGGTTTTGGTCAAAACCACGTGGCCTATATGTGGCACACAGGGTTTTGGTTGAATATGTTTCGCCTAAATCCAAAAAAATCAAAATTTTCCCTTTTCCATTTCGACACTGACTTATTTTATGTGCAAGGTTTCTATAGAAAGTGTTTCGGTGGAAACCCTTTCTACCGAAACTGTCTATGTGACATCCTAGTTGGCAACCAACTCAGCTTTTTTAGACTTTTTTGAAACTTTCAACTTCAACTAAGTATTTCTTCAGTCAAAATGATGTATAAAAAAAAAAGAGAAAAATACCCTTTTGTAGAGCTTGGAGTGATGAATCCGAATATGTAATTTTTTTTTAATACTTTGATTAGTTTTAATATATTTTATTTTTAAAATAATGCAAGTAGGTTGTTAAATTTAAAAAAGAGGCTGATTAGAAATTAAAAAATAGTAAAAAATACTATTTTAAAAAATATATATATATGATGCACTAGAGGAGAGAGTCCTCCTCAAAAGGGTATAATTTGTTTTTTTTAAATGGTTAAAAAACTAGAAAATAGTTGGCATTCCATGAAAACTATCAAATTCTGACAAGTTTAACTTTAAAACATTATTACGAGAAAAATATACATCAAAATTTGATTTTTTTTCCATGCACTAGATATTGAAGTTACCTATTTGGACAAAAAAAAATCAAGGAAAATAAAGTTTTTTTCCAATTTGTTTCTTAACGTCTCGTGAATGTCACTTTTTTCTGAAATTTTTAGCATTCCAAAATATATTCTCAAATTGATAAAAAAAAATGAAAACAATTTTTAAAAAATATGAAAAATGACAGGAATAAGCTTCATTAAAAGTTCTACATTTGATTAGTTTGCATCATTTTGAAATTCAAACCATAAAGACCACTTTTATGTGGTGGAAGTTTAGATTGTTTTTGTTGTTGGCCAATTCCTTTATAAAGTGTGACATGGTTTGTGTTTTTACCCATTGCTATCTTGATTTGTTAAGCTTATGATGCTAGGTAAACCTTTGTGGATAAAGAGGTTAGTAATGCAATAGGAATGATGGTATGCTAGACATGTCATCATTGATAGGTTGTGTTATCATGCAAACCACATTAATGTTCTATACTTGATTGTTAACTCATATCTCCTTGAAGTAGGATGATAGTCTTTTCGTCAGGGATAGGGTGTAGAATTGATTGTCATATCAATATTCAACAGTAGGGTTGAGAAATATATTGTTTGATTATGCTATAAACATATGCCTAATTAGGAGTCTATTCTTATTCATAGAATTCTAGAAGAGGACTCACATTATGGTAACCTAGAGCCATGTTGAGATGATGACTTGTAGGTGTAGAAGCACAAAATCTTCTCAAGCTAATGTCCTCTAAATTATATGCAAACATAGTAAACATTGTAAACACGTGAATATTTGAGATATATCGAAATAGGTTTTATGATTTTTGTATGATCACTTGATTGTTACATCACTTTTGATTGAAACCATAGGTTGGGAATAACCTATTTAGTTGGGTTGTTTACTTAATTATTGAATGAATGAAATAGGTTGGGATTAACCTATATGATATGATCGGTCATGTGATTGTTGATTATATCTTTGATTGAGTCATTTAATGTTGTGGTCATACTTTTGAAATGGATTCATTTAACGTTATGACGTTATGATTACATAGGGTGGTTAATTAGTTTATTCCTAGAGTTAAATAATCCATGGGAAAGGGAGTAACCTAGCTAGACACTAGTATGTGTAAATGTATGGTTAATGTGGTTAGTGTGGTTATACCTAGGGTAGAGGAATCCATGGCTAAGGGTGTAACCTAAATAAATAGTTTGTTATAGACTTGGATATTCTTGGGGTTAGGGTAATCCATGGTTAAGGGAATTACCTTGTTGAACATTCTATTATGTTATCACCTTAGAGTGAATGTGTGTTATGTTTATGGTCAATACAAAATCAAGCTTAAGGGTGGGTGGACAAATGACTCTCACTCAAAGTACTGGGTGTTGAATTCTTTGGCCAAAGTAGTGTAACTAGCGACTATTTACATTGTCAGTTCATTGTGATCCATGATTAAATTCTAGGAAGGGAAACCAATGTATGGTAGCTCTAAATATGTGGGACACAACACTATGCTCATGAAGGCGAGTATTATGAGGTTATTAAACCAATCTCTTTGTCAAAGGGTAGGTCCATCTTACTTGTTATGAAGATGTGTGAGGGATCAAATTAAGTCCATGGTTGGCAGAAAATCACTTGAGTGATGCTCTCCCTCATATAGTTGGTAGCTAGGATTTGAGTATTTACGTGCCAATATTGGGGAAAACTATAATGTATGCACCACTAACGAGGATATCTAGAATGTAAGAACCAATTTTTGGGACATCAAGGATGTATGACCAGGTAGGGACATTTGGACCATTTGTATATCTAATTCATTAAGCTCATGGAAGCTATGTATGCAAACCTGAATCTCTATTCTTATTGAGAAATTGTAAATTGGAAAATTTTTATCATTATATGGGAGTATGTAATAGATAACCATTACTTGGAAATTATGTAATGCAGTTTATGAAATTGCAATGGGAATTAAATGAAATGGGGTTAATTTCAAATATAAATCTTTTATTATTGAAATACAATGGTAGTTTGGAATGGGTTATTTACAAATGTGCATTATTATTATTGAATTATAAAAGAAAAAAATTATTTGCTATATTTTGCAAGAATATGTTATTTACATGTGGGTAAAAACATGGTAAATTATTTGGGTTAAACATCGGGTATGTTAGACGTGGTCTCAGCATATGAGGTTCAACACTAGAACCTATGAGCTCATTAGGTAAGTAATACATAAACATTCTTAGTTGATAATGGTTGAAAAGTTCTTATGCCAAGATGGAAAGGAAAAAAGAACAAGGGAAACAATAAGGAAGTTAAGTTTCCTGAAATCTTGTCTAGATTTAGAACTAGGAAAGAATTGTCCTTGGCATTGGAAACTCCTAAAACTTACAACTCATTGAGAAACACCTTTGGATTGTGGAGGTTATGCAACAAGGTTCAGTAGGAAGGTATGAAGGATTACCAATGAGTACCTTCACCCTACCAAATTGTTTATGGGGTGGGAAAGAATTGAAGTATTTGCCTCTTCTAATAGCAAATTGCAGTTGTGAAGAGTCAAAGATTATATAAAAGAATACTATGAATCTATGATTGTAGTCTATATCTATTCATACAAATGCTATAAATATACCATTATGGATTATGTCTATTCGTACGAATGCTTAAGTTGGAGGAAACTAATTGCTAGCATAAATTGGAAACTTCAGTCGAAGTAAAAATTCAACTTTTTGTGAATCAAAATTTAACTAGAGAGGTATCCAAAAGGAGGATAACCCTTGAAAGATTTGATTCAGTACAAGGTTAAAATATTACAATGATAATTAGAATCAAGCGTGAAAGTAGATACCCTAGAGTAAAGGTCAGAGACCAGAATGATCAAGAAAAGAGGAAACCTACAAAGAATAAAAGTGAACATGAACCCACCAACTAGAATGAGTCAGAACTCAAATTTGAAAATGGGGAAAGAAACTAAATAACCTTAGAGTATTTAAGGTTATGAGAAAATGAAAATACCAAGAATTGGGACAAAATTACCTAAAAAGATGATGGCAAGGAAAGAAAATTAGACAATTCAGACAAAAGGCTTAGTTAGAGCATAGTTTGGTTGAAGTTCAAATTGAACTTACCAATTTGTCTATGAAAGTAAACTTATGTTTAGTCCCCTAAATGATCATTTGAAGATGTTCCAATGGGAAATTAGATAAGGACGGAGGTTATGTTATCAAGTCGAAAGAATAATGGTCACAGACTTGATTAGGTCATAAATGGAAACCACTCACAAAGATAAAGACACATTTGTCATAGGTATCCTTAGGAAAGCTCATTTAACACATTGAGAAATGGGTCTTTGTTGATATGGGATATTCTTCTACTATGGTTAAAAGGCTATTAGTATACATGGAAAGGAGAATTGGAATGAAATATCAAAGTATCTCTTAACTGGAAAAGTTACTAATTATTCATTAGATCTCATTATGATGGATCCAACTATTGATTCTGAGAGATTGGAAGTTGATGATGAATCTAATTTTGGAAATGAAAAACTATATTCAAGGAATGCCATGGAGGGTAAGAAAGGTGAGTAATAGTCAACTATCAAAATCCAACAACAAGGAATGTTAAATCAATTCAACCATTTGGAGAGAACAAATAATTGTTAAGAGTTCAAAATTTAAAGCAATCTAATATCTAGAAAATGCTAAGGGGGAAAGGGGAGAATAGATGTACTCATATAAGTACCCTATTCAACAAAAATTAATTATGTATTTTTCAGTTTGGGAGAACTTTTGACTTCTCCATAAGACATGGTTCAAAACCCTATACTTTTCTAATACTCAATGACCAATGAGAGACAAATATTTACAACACAATTCTATACGTACATTGTTTTAGAAAGATCAATTTGTTATTATCTTTAATGCTTTAGAAAAAGGATAGGCAATGTGCCTAATCTGAAAAGGAAAGATTATCTCCTATGGAATAGGAAAGGGAATATTTATGTACTCATGATTATGAGCTATCAAAAAACATTCTTTCTTAGTAACTATTTACATATTAATGGTTTGGACATCGTTTCAGTAATAATATCAAACCAACATGATTTATCGAGAAATGTTATTCAAACTAATATGATGCTCATCAAAAGAGATGAATTGAATTAAAATTGTATTATGACTTTGGGAATGAATAAAGGATGAAAGAAATCCAAGTTATGGATGCTCTAAGATGAAGGAGTTCTAACTCATCAATAATGTCTAATCATTATATATTTCGAGAATCAAATATGGCTTGAGGCTATGGAAGAGTTTTCACTTATTTGGGATGGACTACTATGAATCCGAGAAAGAACCTATGTACCAGATTCTAGGAGATTAAGGAATGCAATGAATTAATTGATGTCATAATTAGGTGACACTAGAATGAAAAAATATTTGACTAATGTGGAACCACTATAATATGTATGGAAATAGAGTAAGATGTTGCAAGATATGCAACAAGTTGTTGTCTAGTATGCCAAAGGATGAAGACATGATTCATCATTGATAGGACTTGTATACTCTTATGAAATTCTAGTGAGGAAGTGGTAGATCATTAGAAAAGTTTTGATCTTTCTATGTTTATAGAACTGGCATAATGTTATGGTGTACTGACTCACCAAGGTAACCATATATTCTAATTGGAAAATTTGATTTGTGGGATACCAATCCTAAACAAAAAATTTGTGTAAAGTAGTTTCTTAATGTTCCTAAGAAGGATATCTCAGATAGGGACACTCAAGTAATGTTAAGGTTTTGTGTAAACCATGATCACCTTATTTGAAAATTCAAATGAATGTAAGCTCAGTTTATTACTTTAAGTTAGCCAATTAGGCAAAAAGGGATAAACCAAATCTTGGAAGATTTGTGGAATACTTTTATTACAAAATAATCTATCATTGAATTGATCCATTTGAAACATTATTCAGAAGGAAGAGTTGAATTCCTATAAGCTTGGATAAGCTAAGGAATAAGAATGGCCTTAGACTATAAATGTTGTCATAAATGGAAGAATAGATCAAAACGATCAAGGAAACATTGTTGATAATTTTTTTGAAATAAGAAGCAGTACTATTAAGCTCAAGATCGATAGGTGTCTAAGGGAAATGTTATGCTCAAGATGGACAGTAGTCAAGGTCAGTACTATTACACCTAAGGTAAATGTTTGTGTTAGTGATGGACGGTGTTGAATTCTAAGTTATTCGATGGTGTAAAACCAGAAGGAAGGATGAGACCCATGATGTAGTGTATAACGTGCCAACATTCCTTTTCCACTTGGGTTACACTAAGGATAATTGTTTTAACTAGTGAGAATGAGTTTTTCTAGTCACTATGGTATAGGTGTCATATAGGATGCAATCACTATTGAACTTATGATGTACATATGGTTCAATTTTCTTGTGTTGAGTGTTCTCTCGAGAAAAAGTGTGTTTGAAGAACATAAGCCTCCTTATGCGATAGCAAAGTCACTCAATGCAAGGTCTATTGGAATCAAGAAACACTGAGAGGGGGGGTGAATCAGTGTTCTACAAAATTTAACTTTATTAACTTGATCTTTAAACCACTTATAGCATTGAACCAAAAGAAAGATGCAAGAACACAAAGCAATCAACCACAACACCATAACACAAGGATTTTTACATGGAAACCTTGTTAGGGGAAAAAAAATGGTGGAGGTCAATCCACAATATGAGTATACAAAAAATAAGTGCTTACAAATGGGGAATGCACATGCATTCAAGCACACTTCCTAGAGCTCACTGCTCAAATATAAAAGGCTTACTACCCAAAAGAAGACTTACTATCTTAAATCATACATAGACAATCTGAAGTGGATGAACTATGAGATAGCATCTGCTAATTCTTGAGTATAGTTCTGGTTAAGAACATTTACAACATTCTTCACATTCTGTCTAAATCTACTCTTGAAACTCTGTCTGCTTTAATTCGGATCACCAGTCTCTATTATGCGCAAGTGAAACTGCACACAATCAATCTATATTCCTTCTGAATTTTGCATCATATCACAACACACACCAAAATGATATGAATAATCAATTATATATATCCGCAACTAGGAATTACATCAACTACATGTCAGCTTTAACAAAATATAAAACATGTACAAACTATCAGCTCAATCCATAAATAATTATCAATAAGAATCAACCAATGTTGGCCAAAACATAGTGAAGGCCCAAAACAACATCCTTGAACATGAAACACCTTAAATAGTTGTGCCTCGAATATCCACAACACACTATACTCATCGAGTCAACCTTTCTACACTATTAGACTGAAAATCGATAAACTGGATCTTCTAACTTGCACACCAATCAATACAAGGCTCTATGATTCAAGGATAAGATAGTTCATACATCAAAAGAACTTCCCTGAGATCCACAACACAAAATGATAATAGGAAATTATGTATGAATCAATGTACACAACTCTGTCTGATGCCCTATTTTAGCTTTGACAGTTAACACATATCTTCAATCTGACTTCCGATATAAGCAAATATTGAAGTGTGGATAGGATTACTGACTAGGGTTGCCATCAATGACAACACTAGATGGCTTATGCAATGTCTCTTGCAAACAATCTCCCCCTTTGGCATTGATGGAAACACTTAGTGAAAAATGACTAAGTGTCGGAATCAGTACCAACACATGAATATACTACAATCCTAAAAACTTCAAAAACTTTGAATCACAACTCCCCCTGAGATGAATATGACATTTTTCACTGGCCCACACTCCCCCTTTGACATCAATGGCAAAGGCGGGAATCCGCATACCAAAAATCATACAAAATTGTTATGAATAGACTGCATATGTACATACATGCTTTTCTAACTTACATGGATTTGAATATATCTACGAAATTGTTCTTCAACATGCTTAAATTAGTGTCCCAACCCTTTTTGAGACTCTCCAAAATAGTCATGTGACCACATAATAGATAGGATTGCATCTTTGCTGACTCAAGATTTGTCAGATCACTAACAACCATAGCATCCTGTGCTTCCTTCAATGCACTAAGAATTGTCTCCATTTTAGGAGTGATTAGTCCTCTGAGCTCACATACCCTTTCAACAATTCTTTCTTTTTCATGCTTCAAACTTTTAATTTTTTCAAGCAAGGATATGACTTGACCATCTTGCTTACTCATAGAAATGGTTAGAGGATCAAAGGCTTGAGAAATATCTACTAACTGTTTCTCATATTCCTTAATTTTCTTCTCAGTGATCTCAATGAATTTAGACAAAGATAAGCATGACTTGTAGATATTTCCACCCTCATACAATGCACCTTGAATGTTCTTTACACAAGTAGCTAACAAAGATTTATCATTAGTAATCATACCCTTCAATCTATTGAACTTGTTTGCATCAAATTATTTCTAAACCTTATCCTCAAGAGACTCAAAGTGAGTACTTATAGAGTTGATAAGTTTTTTTAGCTAACTGGATGGAGAACTAGATGATTCCTTGAAATGTGTAGGCATGATCTTCTCCAAGATACCGGATGCAAGACTTAGCAGTTCATTTCCCTCAATGTGAGATTTCAATATCTCCTCCCTTGCCTTGGCTTGAGCAAATGATGCTACCTTCAGCTTCTGAATAGGAGATAGAGTGGCCAAGTTGATAGGACCTTCAATCAATTCAAAGTCAAAATCCTCCTGTTGTTCTTCTAAAATATCCTTTACTGTCTTTGCAGTGTCTCTTGCTCCCAAAACAACCTCCTTTTCCTCAGCCTTCTTCTCTTCAATCACAAATTCTTGCTTGGCTTTGGGAATCTTTGTTTCTTCAACTGCTACATCTTTAGGAGCTTTAGTCTCCATGGGAACTTTAGTAGCTAGCATATCTAGAGGATTCAAAGTATCCTCAATTATATCTTCTTTCCCTTCTTCAATTTCTAGACTAGATGGAACATCTTCATAATGAATTTCTTTAGAAACAACATTATATTTGTTCTTCAATAGAACTGCCTTAAGAATTTTCTCAGTGTCTTTTGCTATCTCCTCAATCTGTCTGATCATAAGCTTATTCATGCTTGTTTTGCTCTTAAAATCCCTTTTTTCATCATTGAGGATCTTCTTCATTTCTTCTATTGACATTACCGGACACAGATCAACAAGTATGCATTCTCTCATTTGTTCTTCTTCAGTTCTTGCATTTACTCTCCTTATTTCTAAGAATTCATATAGTCCTTTAGGTAACTCTGACATTATTTCTATGAGAGTCATATTGAAAACATTCAAATACTTTATTGTGGCTTCTTTGAGAGTTCTCTGACCAACACTATCAAAAGTGTCATACCATTTAGAGAGTGGTTTGAGATTACGATCCTTAATTAAAGCTTTTTCCACTTCCTCTATAGTCATACTTGATCTATCAGTTTTCACCTTTTTCTTTTCTTTCTCTTCACCGGAGGGCTTGTCCTTAGATAATTTTGATTCCTTCATGCCCTTATGCTTGATTTCTCTTACTTCTTCATCATCTTCAATTGCAACATAGACTCTTGTACTTTTTTCCTTCTTCCTCTCTCCTTCTCTACCAGATGTCTTGACTTGAGCTTTAATTGGGCTTGATTTCTTTGCAAGACCAGATGAGAGTGCAAAGCTCCTTGTAGATCTAGATCTGGAAAAGGATGTTTTCAGACTAGCTGACTCAGTTTTAGCAGGCTCCCCTTCTTCAACTTGTTCTATTTTCCTCCTAGCTTCCCTCACTACTTCAGCTGATATGCCCATGCTTTCTACAAAATTTTCAACTTCCTTTCTCACCTTCTGGACCATCATAGGCTTCTTCAGTTCTGCATGCACTTGCATATTCTTCTCTTCTAAGGTACCAAACATTTCTTCTATCAAATCCTGAGGTTTTCTCAACAGGTGTTGGGCATACAACTCCAAAATGTGTTCTTCAACCTCATATCCCATAGGCATTATCCAAACTGTTCTAGGTTATGCTGCTTCCATCAAACACTAATCAATGTCAACCATGAAGCGAATAGTTTCCTTATATTTTTCCACAATAGATGTTGGAATCCTTTCCCTGGCTTGCATTTCACTATGAAATCTTTTGAAGTAACCCCAAATAGTAGTTTTCCTTGCTTTGTTGTCACCAATTTTGTACAAGATGTCTCTAATTTGAACAACTACAGGTCTGTCACTTTCCCATTGCACTTTGCCAACTCCTAGAACTTCCTTCATGAAGTAGAAGAATAAACATAGCAGTAGATTTCCATACTTGAAACAATTCTTCTTGTCCTTCTTGATTTTGCCAAAATTTTCAATTAGTTGGCTCCAGAGTAACTCACATAGGTCATATTCTGCATTTTCCTTGACCATCTAATAAGATGCATAGATTGCAGTACCAGATACAGATTTATCCTGACTGGAGTGATAGATCTTATATCCAATAACCATAGAGGCAAATCTTACATCCACTTCAATGATGTCATTAATTGTCATGGCTCTCTTGTAAAAAATTGAACTGATTGCCACAGTGACTTTGGTTCTTCACAAATTTCAACATCGACAACCCACCGGATGAATTCAGACTAGTAACAATGCTTATAGCTTCCTTTGTGATCTTGAAAGGCTAACTTAACCACATGAACTCGACTTAGTATGTATTAGACCCATTCATTTTTGTCGAACAGTGGAAACTTCACAATTTGTGTGCACTTATTCTCCTCCAAATTTTTTAATTTAGGCCTTACACAAAGATCTTCTCTCACAATGTGATTTGTGTACAAATTTAACAACTATGAGCTTCCTAACTCCTCAAAATTTGCATGAATATATGCCCTAATATATTCAATATGAAAAATGCCATACATAACGGAAGAAAATGCACCTAATGGTTCCATCTCAATGGATTTGAATGGGTGCCATTTCAATTTTGGGCGGGGTCTATCCTTAATATCAACAAATAACATAGCGACCATTTTTTAGAAATTTCAAATTCACAAGTTTGGCAAATAAATACCTTTCATTGGATTAGGGTTTGATCATCGAATCACCTTCAGACTTGTATCTTCGCCAAAATTTGCTGCAAATCTCTCCAAACTCTTCTCGAAATGCAATGTGACAAATGAGAAAATAGAAGTAACCTTTAATCATTCGCACACCTAACTTTTTTGTCACAATAAATGATTTTTCCCTAGGTCTTCCGGATACCTATTTTCATAGTCTGTGAAAGAAAATTCTTCTTCAGACCTTCAATTTTGCATAAATTTCCTCCATGAGAGATCCCAAAACATTTGTAGATCACTAATGCAATCGATGCAATTTGCCACATCCCGATACCAACTATCGATAGGGGGTAAAATATTTTCTTGAGATCTCCCCCTAGGCCAGAGGCCTTAAACTAATTCCTAGAGAAATTTCAAGGACCGGATTCTGGTGCGGGTTCATTTTGTGCATCAGAAACACTCTTCTTCGCCCATGTCTTCTTCATTTGATTCCTGATCTCATCCACATTAACTTTTCCTTTTCCCTTATCATCCTTTTGCATATTTTTCTCTTTGTCTACCAGACCCTTCCTACTTCTACAGAATCTTGCAATGTGACCAGATTTGTTATAATTATAGCACACAACATTTCTTTGTCCAAACCAGTTATTCCATTTATTTTCTCTTGGTCTGCACTGGTTAGCAATATGGTCAAATCTATTGCAGGCATAACATCTGACATTTCTATTGAAAAATTTGTTTGTCATATTTCTAAATTCAATTGACTTATGACCATACTTATTGCAATTGTAACACTGACCTGGGAATGATGGACCACTTGAATTCATTCTACTTCTACATTGAGCATCCACGTGACCAAATTTATTGCAGAGAAAACAATATCCATTGAACTTTTGAGCATTGGGTTGTCTTACCAGATAGCTTCTAGCTTTTTTCATCGGATTTCCTTGCCTGCAATTCCTTTGACCACAGCCAAAGCTTTCAACTTTCTCATATCCAAGACCTTGCTTGTCATTTCCAATCTTCTGACTTTGAATCAGTTCATCAAGCTTAGTTGAGCTAGTCTTGAACTTCTCCTTGTATTCATTTGTAGTAGCAAGTTCGTCCCTGAGAGTCACAATTTGTCTTTCAAGCTCTTCTTCATTGTTTCTGGATTGTTGCAATTCAAGCTCTGGAACTAATTGAATCCATCATTAATTCTACTACATTCTTCCAATTTTTCTTTCAAGGACTGACCAAGATTATCTTCACTCTTCTTTTTCTCTTCATTCTCCTTAGTCATCCTCATCACAATAGATTCCATCTCATGCTTTAGGACAACATTATCTCTAGTAAGCTTTTCACATTCTTCTATTTTTTCCTTCAAGGTTTGACTTAGGTGTTCATCCTCCATGATTTTACTTTCTTTCTGCTTGAGCTTATCACAGAGTTCCTTTCTCTTTTCCTTGAAATTATTGATTTTTTCTTTCAATGATTGAATGAATTTCTTAGCATTCATGATGCTTGCTTGCAATTCCCATACTTTAGATTTGGACTGATCAAGATCATCTAGTGCCACCAAAATTTGTTGAAGACTGCTAGAATCCATTAAACCACCTTCCCAAATCTTCCTCAAGCTATTAAACTTCTTCCAAGGAACTAGGCTTTGATACCAATTGTTGGAATCAAGGAACACTAAGAGGGGGGGTGAACTAGTGTTCTACAAAATTAAACTTTATTAACTTGATTTTTAAACCACTTATAGCATTGAACCAAAAGAAAGATGCAAGAACACAAAGCAATCAACTACAACACCATAACACAAGGATTTTTACATGGAAACCCTATTAGGGGAAAAACCATAGTGGAGGTCAATCCACAATATGAGTATACTCAAAATAAGTGTTTACAAATGGGGAATGCACATGCATTCAGGCACACTTCCTAGAGCTCATTGCTCAAATACAAAAGGCTTATTTCCCAAAAGAAGACTTACTGTCTTACAATCACAAACAGACAATCTGGAGTGGATGAACTATGAGATAGCATCTGCTAATGCCTAAGTATAGTTCTAGTTAAGCACATTTACAACATTCTTCACATTTTGTCTGAATCTGCTCTTGAAACTCTGTCTGGTTTAATTTAGATCACCAATCTCTATTTTGCGCAAGTGAAATTGCACACAATCGATCTATATTCCTTCTATCTTTCTCATCATATCACAACACACACCAAAATGATATGAATAATTGATTATATATATCCGCAACTAGGAATTACATCAACTACATGTTGGCTTTAACAAAATATAAAACATGTACAAATTGTCGGCTCAATCCATAAATAATTATCAATGCAAATCAACCAATATCACCCAAAACATAGTGAAGACCCAAAACAACATCCTCAAACATGAAACACCTTAAATAATTATGCCTCAAAGATCCACAACATGCTATACTCATCGAGTAGGCCTTTTTGCATTGCTAGACTAAAAATCAATAAACCAGATCTTCTAACTTGCACACCAATCAATACGAGGCTCTATGATTCAAGGATAAGATAGTTCATACATCAAAAGACCTTCCCTAAGATCCACAACACAAAATGATAACAAGAAATTATGTATGAATCAATGTACACAACTATGTCGGATGCCTTGTTTTAGCTTTGACAGTTAACACATATCTTCAATCTGACTTTCAGTATAAGCAAATACTTAAGTGTGGATAGGATTACTGATGATGGTTGCCATCAATGAAAACACCAAATGGATTATGTAGTGTCTCTTTCCAACAAGGTCCAGGAAGGACGGGATTGAAAAGGGTTGCGCTATGAGGGAAGATTATTTGAATATTTACTTATTTCTTGTATGATTTGGAAAATGGAAAGTAAAAAATTATTTGACTTTATCTATATGTTTTCTATTTTAAATCATCGAGGATGATGATTTACAAGGGCCCAGAAGTATGTTACACCTCATCCCTTAGTTACCGGATTACTTCTACCTTAATGAGTGAAAATGATGATAAATGTAAATCATGAATTTAATGTTTGATAGGTGAATGAAATACTGAAATATGTATTAAGATGTTATTTCTTTTGAAGGAATGATTATGTTTTATGCTAATGGAAAAAGCAATGAAGGAATATGTATTGCAATGTGAATACGTTAATGATTTGATGATGCAAATGTTTTATGATACAAACATATTTCATGATAATGAATAACTACCTTTGTGATGCACTAAGTTGGATGCAGAAAGGAGTCAAGCCCTCAGGTATGAGAGGGGGAGTATCACCTAGGAGAGGAGCTTGGTCTAGTAACCCTTAATGAACCTATCTGAGCATACACACACTTATACCCTAGTTGGTCTAAGTTGAGTCAAGTCAATTTGGGTAAATGATAAGTAATCTACCATCTAGGTTTGTGAATGTCTTGTATTGGGTTATGATCTTGTTCTTTGAATGTTTTGATTATGTGTATGTGATTAAGCCTTTATGTTAAGAATGAGTTCTTCTTCATGAAATTCATATTTATAAGTTAATCAATGAGCACGTGAATATATGTGTTTGAATTTGATGATCAAAATAATGATATATATAATATATATATTATCTATATATATTAATATATATGTATATAGTATGTTGGTGGAAACGTACATATACATATATACTAGAATATACATATATATGTATGTATATATATGATTATTTATGTATGCTTATATCGAATGACAATAGATGTATTTGATAATCTTGTGAACGTGACATAAATATATATATATTATATTAATAATATAATATAATATATATAATGTTTGATATACATATTGAAAGTGCATAGTATTTAGCATAGCACATTTTATAATCATTGAATATGTGTAAAGGAAATAACATATTATAACATTGTTGTTTTACATATTAAAAGTGCAACGAATAAAGTGAAGCACATGATATAGCGATGTCTAAGTATATACAATGTTATGGCTAAAATATACTTATAAAGCAAAGTAAGACTAAGTCAATAAAGACTTACAACCCACGTATGGAAGTAGGTATATAGTTTATACGTTGTAAGAGAATGAATGCAAATTTTAGCAATTGGAATGTCTTTGGCAATGCTATTATATGGGGCACCAAAACATGAATATGTGGCACCAAATCTAAAGAATGCAAAACAAATAAGAAGTCTAAAACCTATGCCTAAATATGGAAAAGCAATATATGATAACCATAAACTTTAGTTAAAGCATGATAGAGATTTGAGAACGTAGTCGACTTGTAAACTAAATAGGAAACCTGCCACATTTCATTGTCGTCCCTTGACTCAGTAAAAGAGTCATGTTATCTCTACTAAAGAGGTTGATTCATCCATTGGAAGAATGAAGACTATCATGTGTTGCAATATAAGAGTTTTATCAATTGAGTCATTGCATGTGAGTAGGAAGGTGGAAAAATGATTAGCTTGTTTGTAGCCTTTGGAAGCTCAAATTTTAGTATATATAGAGGTGCTCTCTCTATCATTTGTTATATTTCTCATTTTGATTTCTCCTTTGCTAATCTGTTGTATTTTATGTGCAAGTGGATTAGAGAGCTTGAGAGTTGGTGAGTTGCTTTGTTACTTTTCAATTGTATTGTTGAGAGAATTGGTAAAGAGGCTAGAGTTTGGAGAAGTAGCATTCATAATGGTGAAGGCTAAGTTTGGAAAGTGACATTATCAGATGGAACTTAGTTTCCAGGAATGTTGATTTCTATTCCTCCATTATCTATGTTTGAAAGGTTGTTTGATTGTAAATTCCTTTGTTTGGATAAAGGTTGCTTTTTAGTATGCATGATATGCTTGTTCTTATGAACCTAGTTATTTCCTAGTTTTGGAATAATCTTTGAATGCATGATATGCTTGTTAATTTCTAGTACGGAATATTATTGTGTGATTCTTGATTGAGTTTTGAATTAGTGGAACACTCTTATTTTGGAATATATTTATATTATGATGAAGCATGTGTGACTTTAATGCTATTAAAACTATACTTAGCTTGTCAAGACTATGTAGATGTTGCTTTAAAAGTGAAATATGTAATATGTTGCTATCTTGATTTGTTAAGCTTATGATGCTAGGTAAACCTTTGTGGATAAATAGGTTAGTAATTCAACGGGAATGATGGTATGATAAACATGTCATCATTGATAGGTTTTGTCATACAAACCATGTTAATAGTCTATACTTTATTGTTTACTCATATCTCCTTGAAGTAGGATGATAGTATTTTCCCTAGGGATAGGGTGTATATTTGATTGTCATATCAATATTCAACAGTAGGGTTGAGAAATATATATTTTGATTATACTATAAACATATGCCTGATTAGGAGTCTATTCATATTCACAGAATTCTAGAAGAGGACTCACGTTCCAGCAACCCAAAGTCATGTTGAGAAGATGACTTGTAGGTGCAGAAGCACAAACTCTTCTCAGGATAATGTCCTCCAAATTATATACAAACATAGTGAACATTGTAAACATTTGAATATTTGAGATATATCAAAATAGATGTTTTGTGATTTGTTTATGATCACTTGATCGTTACATCACTTTTGATTGAAACCATAGGTTGGGAATAACCTATTTGGTTGGGTTATTTACTTGATTATTGAATGAAGCAAATGGGTTGGGATTAACCTATATGATCTGATTGGTCATTTGATTGTTGATTATATCTTTGATTCATTCATTTAATGTTGTGGTCGTACTTTTGAAATTGAGTCATTTAATGCTATGACATTATGATTACCCTGGGTGGTTAATTAGGTTATTCTCAGGGTTAAATAATCCATGGGAAAGGGAGTAACCTAGCTAGACATTAGTATGTGTAAATGTATGGTTAGTGTGGTTAGTGTGGTTATGCCTAAGGTAGAGGAATCCATGGATAAGGGTGTAACCTAAATAAATAGTTTGTTATGGACTTGGATATTCCTAGGGTTAGAGTAATCCATTGTTAAGGGAATTACCTTATTGAACATTTTGTTATGCTATCACCTTAGAGTGAATGTGTGTTATATTTATGGTCAATACCAAATTTAGGTTAAGGGTGCGTGGGCCTAGATGACTCTCACTCAAAGTACTGGGTGTTGAATTCTTTGGCCAAAGTAGTGTAAGTAGCCACTGTTTACACTATCAGTTCACTTTGATTCATGATTGCATTATAGGTAGGGAAACCAATGTATGGTAGCTCTAGATATGTAGGACACAACACTATGCTCATGAAGGCCAGTATTTTGAGGTTATCAAACCAATCTTGTCGCCAAGGTAGGGCCATCTTACTAGTTAGGTAGATGTGTGGGAGACTACAATAAGTACTGGGTTTTGAATTCTTTGGCCAAAGCAATGTAAGTAGCCACTGTTTACACTGTCAGTTCACTTTGATTCATGATTGCATTATAGGTAGGGAAACCAATGTATTGTAGCTCTAGATATGTAGGACACAACACTATGCTCATGAAGGCCAGTATTTTGAGGGTATCAAACCCATCTCGTCGCCAAGGTAGGGCCATCTTACTAGTCAGGTAGATGTGTGGGAGACTACAATAAGTCTATGGTTGGTGGAAAAGCGTTTGAGTGATGCTCTCCCTCATACAGTCTACTGGCACCTTCAAAAATTTCAAATTTTGAGTGCCCATGTTGAAAAAATTTGCTCTGCACACTCAAAAGTAACCCTAAAAAATCTACCCAAGTGACCTATTTTGGAGGGTCACAATTTGAAGCCAGTTGATTTTCATGTCAAATCCTTTGGTGGGCATACTCATGTGACATATGTAAACATGCATGTCAGTTTTCAACTTCCCATGATGAGTTTTGATAGAGTTTTGAGAAACAAAGCTGGAGGGTTCTGAAACTTTTTTGTTGTTTGCATACTCTTTCTCCTATGAAGTGGCCTCATATTTGAGTTGATATTTTGCAACTATATGATTGTCAAGACAAACGGATTGTTTCTCTCCCTTCTCCCAACATTCATATGCTCCCTGGTGTAGTTTCAGAGCTTCATGATCATATTTGATATTTTTTCGAGATCAAAAGAAAATGCAGTTTGTTACTAATTTTGCATTTGCATTTTCAGAATGTTTCAAGGAGGTCAAGTTTGACCTTTAATATCTTGTGATGAATGATGATTCAAGGAAAGCCCTTTTGCACACATACTCAATAGACCCAAATGACCTAGTGTGTTCAGTGGAAATTCCCTAGGAGATGATTTGGTATTTTTTTGAAGTGGCAACTTGGTGAGCCCTGATTGGTTTTGAATAGGTGCAATTGCAGAAAAGTCTGATTGAGCCACGTTGGATATTAATATCTTGCACCCCAGGTTGAATTTTTTTGAACCATTTATTACACTGAATCCTTGGGTCAAATGGTAAAATGTCTGCTCAGTTTTAGGCTCCTAGGATAAGTTCTGATGGGTTATTTAATTATCTTATGGCTACAACTTGGTCAAAAATGGTAATCCAGAAAGTGTCAAATTTCCAAATTCTGAAGACAACCCATTTCTCATTTTGGTCTAAAATCTCTTTAGCTCCATTTTTATCAAAATCAAAGATCATATGATGTATCATTTCAATGCATTTTAGTCGCAACAAAGGCATCCGACAAACCAGTTTACAAAGGACGTACCTGAAATATTTCGACAATGAAATTTTTGAGGAAATGGGTTTTCTCTAAATAACTAATAATGCCCCTATGAAAATTTTCACAACTCCAAGTGTCTCGGTTTGCTCGCAATAAATTTTCCCTATTTGGACGACAAGTGTAATTAAAAATTTGCACTCTCTAATGTTTCAAATGATAATATTTAAAATACTTTGAGTATTTTAAATGTTATGAAAAAGGAAAAATGCACGGGAATAAAAACATTATTAGGGAAAATTAAATATTGTAAAGTTTATAAAGTTAAACTTTATAAAATCCATTTTTTCACTCCCCGACACTTCTCGCGTGAAAAAAATGCTCAGCTATGGAGACTCATGGAGAAGCGGGGAAGGCTGGATGAGAGTATTGAGAGGAGTTTAAGATTATTTGTATACTTTATTGCAACTTCATCATATTTTCCAATACTTTGTTAAAACTTTCAAATGTTTTATTTTGCTCTGTATACTTTGCCTGTGAGCCTGTGGAAATATTGTTGCTGCCACAAGAAGCTCACGGGAAGCAGGAGAAGCTTGCAGCAGCTCATGGGGAGGGTTGTAAATGATTTTGTAGTGATTTTGTTTAATTTTGAAGGGGTGTTGGAGGTGTCTCTGATGGATTTCAGGCAGATTCATGCAGGTAGTGTTGCAGGGTGGAATGTTGTTCACGTTTTTGGCCTTCCAACTAGTTTTTGGAGGCTCTATTTGGCTCAAAATTACTGTTCCATGGTCTGAAATCATCCATTGATCATTACTAATACCAAGGCAGAGATTTTAAGCATGCTTAGAATGATTTTTGGTTGCCGATAGCTGCAAAGATGCCCTTGCACTATCAAAAACGACCCAACAATGATAAGAAATTTGAATGGGAGGTTGCTGCAGTGTTTTTGGGTGCCATTAAAGGAGCTTGATCGAGTGACTGGCATCAAAGAAGAAATGTGGATGAATCCTCACCCCAACTTGCTAGCCCATGGGAGTAAAGGGTGACATCATTGGAGAGTTGCGGGGGTATGGGGAAAAACTCCATCTGCAAGCAATATTTTTAAATATTTCATTTGGACTGTTATGAGGTTTTCCTATGAGCTCAAGTGATATTTTGCTGCCAAAAGCAGCAGGTGTGCGGGGATTGGTGGAGGCTTAAGATGGGCCCAATGAAATTTTTGAAGATGGAACATTAATGTTGCTTAGTGAAAATTTATTGAAAACATTTGCTCATAGTAAAAAAATCAATAAAGGGGTGGGCAATTGAATTGCATGGGTAAAGTATTTTTGCATATCCCCAGTAAAATGTTTTAACTCTCCACCATTTAAAACATTTATTTTAAATGTGAGGCAGATATAAGGGTGTTACTAATATTTCAATAGCCCGTGGGAATTTTTAAAAGAAAAAATGCTTTTAATACAGGTGAAATTTTAATAGGCTAATGAAAAATTTAAAGTGCCAACATTATTAAAAGAAGGGGCACGATGAAGTCTTATAAAACAAAGACTATGTGTTGGGCACATAAACGAAAATGGAATTGTAATATGTTGCAAGGTAAAAGGTAGAGTGAATGATTTTCATGGGTGAGCAAACCAATTTTTTCATTGCAGGGCAAATGAAGAGTAGAGTAAAAGTTTTACAGAGGAGCAGAATATTGGCAGCCCAGGTAAAATGAAGCTGATAATTTTTCACCACAGGGGTAAAAGGAGAAGACAAGGCTTTCACAGAGACTTTTTATTTCACAAGCAGATATTTTCAATGGCAAGGCGTGGATGAAAGGTCATCATGAGAGGAATATTTTCTATTAGAGGGCAAGAGGGAAAATGCAAGATGCATGAATCAGGTGCAGATTGAAGAGTTTTTAGGAAGCAAAGGACAGTTAAAGATCAACGGGAGTTGAAGATGGCAGATGTCAACTGAAGATGTAGTTTTAGGGTTTTTCCTTCTATATCTTTTCTTCTCTCATTTGTAAAGAGTTTTGAACTTTTGGTTTAGGGGAAGGAAATAGAGAAAGCTTAGTTGTGAGTTGGAGTTTTATTTACAGTGAATGAATGTACATATTTCTATTACAATGTCAATTAGTTTGAGCAAATCAATGAAAATATTGCAGAAGTTATCTCCATTTTGTGTTCTCACATATCATATGAATTAAACATATCAATGATATGTTGATTTTTCATTGCAATCTTTTTCAATTGTGTGATTTGTGTATGGGTTTCTTCAAGTTAAGAATTAAATTATGTGTGCAAATTACAGTGGATTTGAGGGAATGAAATTGATTTTTTAAGTATGATTATGTAGTAATATGAGAGTTTGCAATTAATGTAAGGCATTAATTGTTAAAGGGCCATTAATTTGATATAAGTTGTTGTTAAAGTTTGCATTCATGAGCTTAGATTTGACTCCATGCCTTAGGATTAGGCACTAATCTGTGATATTACCCAAATCATTTTTAGAAACAATATACATCATTCAAAACCCTTTTACTTTGTTGTCCATTTGCTTGTTGTTTAAGTTATTATCTATTCCCTATATCTTCATGGTGTTTGAAAGAGTATAGAGGCTAAATTTGAGAGAATTTTATCAGTTAACCCTTTATATGTTTGAGATGAAGATATCTAAATTATTTTTTCTTAGCAATGTTCAATGCAAATGGGATTATGCTTGAACCTGGTAGAATATAAAATACCCATCACTCATATACCTGAGAACTATCCATTTTCATAGGTCTGTTATTTGTTGTTTGGCACAAGTTTATCATACATTCAAACCTACAATTAGGATCACCCTCCTAAGTCTTGTGGAGCTCAAAGTGCAGAAGGCTTTCATAGCCTTGTTCATTGGCTTTTCTTGTCTTGAACCTATTGATAGTGCAGATTCTTTGTCCTATATCTGTAATCCCCTATTTTAGGCATTGTGTTCCTCCAAGTAAGGTTAAAGGTTGCAAGAAAAAGAACCAACAAATTGGCAACTCTACTGGGGAGAACTTTGAATCTCCAGTTGCAAATTGTCTTATCACAGGGTCATATTATTTGTTGATATATAGTTTTGGGTCAAATGATCCAAGGACCTGCATACTTGAAGGAGATTGTTGCAACATTTCTGGTGTATTCTTGAATTCTAGTGCTCTGTTGGTGGAGAGAGCTCAGAAATACTTAGATCTTGGAAGAAGCTTTCTGTTGCTTGAAGATATTTTCCTCTTTCAAAGAGGTGGTGATTCTACATAATTTTCTACATCATCAGAAGAGTTGGTTGCAACAAGTCTCGGCTATTTTTCTATTGTAATATTCATGCATGAAGGTTTTCAACAAAAAGTTCTAGTTGATACTGCCCCTTATTCAGTATTTTAAGATACTAGTAGAAAAGGGAAATGACAAAGTAGGATATTCTGAAAAGGATATTGAGAAGAAACTAGTTGTAGAGGGAAAATAAATTTTATTTGCAAATATGTATAATTGTTGTCCTAGTTCTCCCTCTACGAGCTATAATATCATTCTTAGAACACAACCATGTCCTCAAAGGAAGGTTTTCACTAGTGAAAGATATGACCCTATGATTTCACTAAAATCTAGGGTTACCCACATTTTGTCCCAAGAAGAATTAATGAATATTTTCCTAAGTTTAGAGGAGGGTTTGAAGAGTCAACATCACAACATCTACAAGGTTTTCTTGATGTAATAGAAGACTACCAAATAGTAGAAGGGGATGTTATCATGAAGTTTTTTGTAAGAACTTTAGAAGATACTGTTAAATTTTGGTTTTCTTGTCTACCAATGCATTCCACATGTTCATGGCAAGAGCTTGAGATACTATTCATCGATGAGTTTGATGAAGTGAATGATGACTGCTTGTCTGAAGAAAGAAATCTGCATACCCAATAAGAACATGAAGAGAAAGATGAAACATCTAAAGTTTCTTCTATTTGCTCTAAAAATACAAAAATAGAGAGCAATTTTTTTGTATTAGATGAAGGCTGCAATGATGTAGATGATACTGAACATATTTTCTCTTCTATGGACTTTGAATATATAGTTGAAGATTATGTTGATTCTGAAGTTTCATGTCTTCATGATGAGAACAATGGTGTTGTAGTGGAAGTTTGCAACCAACTGAAAATCATTCTTGTCCAAATGGTTAGCAAGATTATAATTCTATTTGCAGCCCTAGTTTCTATGATTTCTCTCAAGAGGAAATGGTAGAATTGATTTCTTTAAGAGAGAAGTGTCTAAATAATGAAAATGACAATATTTCAAAAGCTCACAAATGCATGATGAGGTATATGAATTAAGCATTCTTTTTGAAGAATAAGTGTGTAATCAACAATGTCATGGTAAACTTGTTCATACAAATTCTAAAAGTGTGTGTAGCATTGATGAAAGCTTTCATGATGAGATAAAGGAGCTTGTAGATCATTTGAAGAATGATTTTGAGAGCATCAGTGTATCAGATGCAAATGACAAGGAGTGCAATGAATTTCAATTGGAAGGATCAACTACAAGCAACTGCAATGAAGAAACCATTCACGGTTTTTAGTTTAAAAATGAAGAAGGTAGTCCTGCTGATTGATGCAACAATGTGAATGGAGAAGGAGATATGTGTGCAAGAGATTCAGTGGATGAATCGGTTCAAGTAGTTGGTTATGATGAGAATGCATACATCAACAATGATGAACAAGGAACTCTTGTTTTGTTTGATGCTTTACCTTCTTCTAATCCTTTTGTTGCCTTTGAAGTTATCACTAAGTGTCTACATGATGATAGCATTGATATAGTTATACATGAAAGTGAAAGTGTAGAGACAAATATTGGTACAACTAATTACACTCTTTGTGATGAGTTTGCACTTGAAGAATGTGATTGTGTCAATCACATGGATGCATATATAGACCTTTTTTTTTGGATCTGCAACTCATAGTTTTCCTCATAAGTAGTATGCTTCAGATTGTCATGTTGATCCAACAAGAGGTGGTGTTGAAGATGATACTTCTTGCAGCAGTGAATGTGTTTTAAACAATCATTGTGAGGAATTTGTTGCAGAAGTAAATTTTGAGTTATCTAAGCTTGCTCTTGAAAGGGTATGTGCAGGATCATCATGGGAAAAAAAGGCCCTTAGGTGGCGAAAAATTCAAAAATATTAGAGTTAGGCAACTTGACGTAAAAAAATTGAATAAGTTATATATATTATTTAAAAAATATGTAAGAATAGAATCTATTGCAAGTTGGATGTAGTTTCTAAACTAGTAGGTTTATTTTTTTTTTTTAAATCTATTTGGTGAAAATTTCAAATTTCAATGCAGTAGCACTTAAATTTCAAGGAAAAACTAAGAAGTATGTGTTTGTCTAACCACCCTAACCACAATAAAATGATACTATTTTTTATAATATTTTAGATATAAGTAGAGGACTCATGTCCTAATGTGATGCATATTTTTTTGTAATTTTTTTCCAAGTAAATAATTAATTATGAATTTTTTATTACAAATTTTAAAAAATATAAAAACTCGTATGTCTAACGACCTTAACTTGGTCAAAACTTCATGAAATTCATTTTTTTAAAATCCCATAGTACGTGAAGCATAGAATGTGGCACATGTTTCAAATTCAAAAAATGTGATACCGTTTGAAAGCTATAGATGTTTTTCAATCAACCTATCAATTAGGACTTTAGTCATAATTCAAATAGAAAATGAATAATAATTATTTATTAAATTCAAAGTAAAGCATAATTTATATTAGTGGAAAGTTGAGAATCTCCTTTAAAAACCCTTTTCGCTTCATCAATTTTGGGTTAAAAAAAGTCGCCAGCCACATACCCTACACATACCCATCATATCGCCACTTTTTGGTCCATCATGATCCTACATGTATACCTGAAACTTTTGTGTGTGATGACATTACTGATGCTGACAATCTTGTCTATGAGCTTGAAGTAGGAAATATTGTTTGGGATGTTGATGCATTGTTTGAATGCTATGATTTGAATGTGGATGAAGGTATGTTACGAGTTTTGATGAGTCTTATTTTCAAAACATTGAGGCATGTAATAATGTGACTAAGTTGTGTTGTTTGGATAATGATACACTTGACTGTGATGCAATTCAATTGAAGAAGTTTCAAATGTGTGAGCACTCTTTGCTTGACACACAGAAGGATTTCTCACTGTTTTTGAGGCATGATTTCTTTTCTAAGCCTAATCATTGTCAGGGGGTTAGTGAATATGATGAGACTGTGTCTTCACTTAGTCTTGATCATTATCCTCATATTTTGTCATTAGCTAGAAGATCTGAAATTGCAATGAGTGGCATTGGTGTGGCCAATGTCATTTGGTTTCCATGTGACAGTAAAGAAAAACAAGGAGCAAGTTCTCACTTGTTCAAAGGTAGCCTGAAACTTGTCTTTGCAAGAATGAAGTCACTCATGTTGATGTGGTGTGACAAAGGAAAGTATGGATTAAAAGAGATCAACTCTTTTAACAAATTGGTGTTTGACATAGGCAAACACTGGTTCTCATTTTTCATTTGGTGGCCTAGGGCCAGCAAATGAGGTTAAAAAGTTGAAAAAATAAAGACTGCATTTGCCAATAGTTCTGGCATTCGGTCTGCTCTTCCAGAAGATTCTTAATTCTCGCTCTGTTCATTGAGGAATAGACGTCCCCAAAAAGAGCCACTATTGGCACCTTCAAAAAATTTAAATTTTGAGTGCCCATGTTGAAAATTTTTGCTCTGCACACTCAAAAGTACCCCTAAAAAATCTACCCAAGTGACCTACTTTAGAGGGTCACAATTTGAAGCCAGTTGATTTTCATGTCAAATCATTTGGTGGGCTTACACATGTGACATATGTAAAAATGCATGTCAGTTTTCAACTTCCCATGATGAGTTTTGATAGAGTTTTGAGAAACAAAGCTGGAGGGTTCTGAAACTTCTTTGTTGTTTGCATACTCTCCGTCCTATGAGGTGGCCTCATATTTGAGTTGATATTTTGCAACTATATGATTGTCAAGACAAACAAATTGTTGCTCTCCCTTCTCCCAACATTCATATGCTCCCTGGTGTAGTTTCAGAGCTTCATGATCATATTTGATATTTTTTCGAGATCAAAAGAAAATGCAATTTGTTACTAATTTTGCATCTACATTTTTAGAATGTTTCAAGGAGGTCAAGTTTGACCTTTAATATCTTGTGATGAATGATGATTCAAAGAAATCCCTTTTGCACACATACTTAGTAGACCCAAATGACCTAGTGTGTCCAGTGGCAGTTCCCCAGGAGATGATTTGGTATTTTTTTGAAGTGGCAACTTGGTGAGCCCTGATTGGTTTTGAATAGGTGCAGTTGCAAAAAAGTCTGATTGAGCCACTTTGAATATTAATATCTTGCACCCCAGGGTCAATTTTTCTAAACCATTTGTTGCATTAAATCCTTGGGTCAAATGGTAAAATGCTTGCTCAATTTTAGGCTCCTAGGATAAGTTCTGATGGGTTATTTAATTATCTTATGACTACAACTTGGTCAAAAATGGTAATCTAGAAAGTGTCAAATTTCCAAATTCTAAAGACAACCCATTTCTCATTTTGGTCTAAAAGCTCTTCAACTCCATTTTTATCAAAATCGAAGATCATATGATGTATTATTTCAATGCATTTTACTCGCAACAAAGGCATCCAACAGGCCAGTTTACAAAGGAGGTACCTGAAATATTTCAGCAATGAAAGTTTTGAGGAAATGGGTTTTCTATAAATAATTGATAATGCCCTTACAAAAAATTCACAACTCCAGGTGTCCCGGTTCGCCTGCAATAAATTTTCCCTATTTGGACGGCAGGCGTAATGAAAAATTTGCACACTCTCTAATGTTTCAAATGATAATATTTAAAATACTTTGAGTATTTTAAATGTTATGAAAAAGAAAAAATGCATGGGAATAAAAACATTATTAGGGAAAATTAAATATTGTAAAGTTTATATTTAGTTAAACTTTATTAAATCCATTTTCCTCTCCTCGTCACTTCTCCCCAGTAGCTCATGAAAAAAATGCTAATGGCTGTGGAGACTCACGGGGAAGTGGGGAAGGTAGGATGAGAGTATTGGGAGGAGTTTAAGATTATTTGTATACTTTATTGCAACTTCATTAGATTTTCCAATAGTTTGTTAAAACTTTCAAATGTTTTATTTTGCTCTGTATACTTTGCCCATGAGCGTGTGGAAATATTGTTGCCACCACAGGAAGCTCACAAGGAAGCAAGAGAAGCTTGCAATAGCTCATGGGGAGGGTTGTAAATGATTTTCAGTGACTTTTTTTTAACTTTGAAGGGGTGTTGGAGGTGTCTCTGATGGATTTCAGGCAGATTCATGCAAGTAGTGTTGCAAGGTGGAATGTTGTTCACATTTTTGGCCTTCCAAATAGTTTTTGAAGGCTCTATTTGGCTCAAAATTGCTTCTCCATGGTCTAAAATCATCCATTGATCATTACTAATTAATACCAAGGAAAAGATTTTAAGCATGTTTCGAATGAGTTTTGGTTTCCAGCAGCTGCAAAAATGCCCCTGCATCAAAAATGACCCAACAATGATAAGAAATTTGAATTGGAGGTTGTTGTAGTGTTTCTGGGTGCAATCAAAGGAGCTTGATTGAGCGTCTAACATCAAAGAAGAAACATGGATGAATCCTCACCCCAGTCCGCTAGCCTGTGGGAGTAAAGGGTGACACTAGAGAGCTATGGGGGCATGGGGAAAAACTCCATCCGCAAGCAATATTTTTAAATATTTCATTTGGGCTATTATGAGGTTTGCCCGTGAGCCCGAGTGATATTTTGCTACCATCATTAGAAGTAGCGGGTGTGCAGGGATAGTTGGAGGCTTAAGATGGGCCCAATGAAATATTTGAAGATGGAATGTTAATGTTGCTCGATGAAAGTTTATTGAAAACATTTGCTCATAGTAAAAAAGTCAATAAAGGGGTGGGTAGTTGAATTGCATGGGTAAACTATTTTTACATATCCTCAATAAAATGTTTTAACTCTACACCTTTTAAAACATTTATTTTAAATGTGAGGTAGATATAAGGGTGTTACTAATATTTCAATAGCCTGTGGGAATTTTTAAAAGAAAAAATGTTTTTAATATAGGTGAAATTTTAATAGAACGGTGAAAAATTTAAAGTACCAATATTATTAAAAGAAGGGGCATGGTGAAGTCTATAAAACAAAGACTATGTGATGGGCATATAAATGAAAATGCAAGTGTAATATGCTGCAAGGTAAAAGATAGAGTGAATGATTTTCACGGGTGAGCAAACCAATTTTTTCACTGCAAGGCAAATGGAGAGCAGAGTAAAAGTTTTACAAAGGAGCAGAATATTGGTAGCCCGAGTAAAATGAAGCTGATAATTTTTCACCATAGGGGTAAAAGGAGAAAACAAGGCTTTCACAGAGACTTTTTATTTCACAAGTAGATTCTTCAACGACAAGGCATGGATGAAAGGTCATCATGAGAGGAATATTTTCTGTTAGAGGGCAAGAGAGAAAATGCAAGATGCATGAATTAGGTGTAGATTGAAGATTCTTCAAGAAGCAAAGGAAAGTTAAAGATCAACGGGAGTTGAAGATGCCATATGTCAACTGAAGATGTAGTTTTAGGGTTTCTCCTTCTTTTATATCTTTTCTTCTTCTCTCATTTGTAAAGAGTTCTAAAATTTTGGTTTAGGGGAAGGAAATATAGAAATCTTAGTTGTGAGTTGGAGTTTTATTTACAGTGAATGAATGTACATATTTCTATTACAATGTCAATTAGTTTGAGCAAATCAATGAAAATATTGTAGAAGTTATCTCCATTTTGTGTTCTCATATAGCATATGAATTAAACATATCAATGATATGTTGATTTATCATTGCAATCTTTTGTAGTTGTGTGATTTGTGTATGGGTTTCTTCAAGTTAAGAATTAAATTTTGTATGCAAATTACTATGGGTTTGAGGGAATGAAATGGATTTTTTAAATATGATTATGTAGTAATATGAGAGGTTGCAATTAATGTAAGGCATTAATTGTTAAAGGGCCACTAATTTAATATAAGTTGTTGTTTAAGTTTGCATTCATGAGCTTAGATTTGACTCCATGCCTTAGGATTAGCCACTGATCTATGATATTACCCAGATCATTTTCAAAAACAATATACATCATTCAAAACCCTTTTACTTTGTTGTTCATTTGCTTGTTGTTTAAGTTATTATCTGTTCCCTATATTTTCATGGTATTTGAAAGAGTATAGAGGCTGAATTTGAGAGAATTCTATCAGTTAACCCTCTATATGTTTGAGATGAAGATATCTAAATTATTTGTTCTCAACAATGTTCAATGCAAGTGGGATTATGCTTGAACCTGGTAGAATATAAAATACCCATCACTCATATACCTGAGAACTATCCACTTTCATAGGTATGTTATTTTTTGTTTGGCACAAGTTTATCATACATTTAGACCTACAATTAGGATCACCTTCCCAAGTCCTATGGAGCTCAAAGTGCAGAAGGCTTTCATAGCCTTGTTCATTGGCTTTTCTTGTCTTCAAGCTATTGATAGTGTAGATTCTTTGTCCTAAATATATAATCCCCTAGTTTAGGCATTGTGTTCCTCCTTAGGGTTAAAGGTTGCAAGAAAAAGAACCAACACAGTCGGTGGCTAGGATTTGAGGATGTACGCACCAGTATTGGGTACAACTAGAATGTATTCACTAGTAACGGAGATATCTAGAATGTAAGCACCAATGCTATGGACATCAAAGATGTATGCCTAGGGAGGGTCATCTAGACCATTTGTATACCTAATTCATTAAGCTCATGGAAGCTGTGTATGCAAACACGAATCTCTATTCTTATTGAGAAATTGTAAATTGGAAAAATGTTATCATTATATGGGAGTATGTAATAGATAACCATTACTTGAAAATTATGTCATGCAGTTTATGAAAATGCAATGGGAATTTGAAATGGGGTTAATTTTGAATACACATCTTTTATTATTGAAATACAATAGGAGTTTGGAATCGGTTATTTCCATTTATGTGCATATTATTATTGAATTATAAAAGAAAAATTGTATTTGCTATATTTTGCAAGCATGTGTTATTTACATGTGGGTAAAAACATGGTAAATTCTTTGGGTTAAACACCGAGTATGTTACATCATAACTTCTTCAACTTTCCTTAACAACTCAAAAACCTCCTTATTGATATTCTCAAACTACTGTTACGAACCCTATGTCAAACTAACCTCCATTCCTCCATACTACTCTTTATGCCTCAGCTCTTGTAATTGTGGTCTTTGTTGAACAACTCTTGTATTTGTATAATTTGGTGGGTTTTTTGGCCGGCTATGTTTTCTAGCTACTTCTAGTAGCTCTATTATTTATTTATTTTTTGCTTTGTTCAATATATATAGGTTTCTTAGGCCTAGATCTGACCTAAAATAAGATCAATTATTTTGCAAAACCATTTAAAACTCTTTTAAAAAAGATATTGACAAATCAATTTTTAATATATTTTTCCCTTTAATTTTTTAACTAAATAACATTTAATATATAATTTTTGTGATTTCAATTCGACATTAATTATTCTAATACAAACTGCTATCCTAAATTACTATTTTTATCATTGTGATTAAGACAAGACAGCCGAATCAAACTAAGATAGCACAAAGATTTTGTCATGGATCTTAGACAAACGTCGACAACTCCAATTTTCGGGGTTATAAAGTACTCTATTCCCTTAAATTTATCCTAAAGAGTCGGCATGAATCGTGATTTTGTCTTGTCAATTAGTGCTTGTAATAAAAAATGGTATCCAACCTATTTTAGGCTGCATTGGCACCGCTCCTCATGAATTGACAGCATTATATTATTATCATGTTAGAAGTGAAAAGATAGTAACCTTCAGTGAGTCCATTGAATCGATTTGGTTGTAAATTTCAAGCATTTATCAATTATTCATTGAGGAAGATATAACTATGTGATCTGATCAGATTCATTGAAATATTGATTGAAAAATATACATTGTGACAATTATATAATTGCTTCTGTACTGCAAATTCTTTTATATAACTACCTCTGTACTGAATAGAAACTCAAGGCAGGTTTGGTAAGTTCTAATTGATAATTAGAAAGTTGGTACAAAGCGCAGCTTGAAGATGCAGGTTTACACATCTTTCTCTTTCCGCTGAATAAAATTACAGGCGAAAAACCAAAAATGTAAACAAATTGTAATATAAAATAACCCGCTTGTCCAGTCTAGACAATTATATATCGTCTTAGATGGCACAAGAACGCTCTTGCTTCCATAATAAGGTGGGATCTCCTTCCGAGACCTCATGCAAATCCCCACAATTACGAATATCTATTTCCTGTCTTTCATCATACAAAATATACTCATGCAACCAATCAGAATTACAATCCTCAAAATACCACAACCCATCTGCAAAATCACCATGAATATCCGAAACTCCTCCACAGGCTTCGCCAACCGTGACAGAATATGGAGGAGGCTCATAAAGGAGCGAACCCATCACACAAGGGATGCCCAGCTCATCATCCAAGTAGCTCACCTCATTCACGTCGCGGGGTCGAATCTCATTTTCAGTGCTACAACAAGAATTGACGATCTCTTCCTCCAAGCTCTTCATGACGCCCCACACAATCTCCTCCTCGGCAACACTTCCTTCTTCATCTGCGTCTTCCAACAAATGGATAAGCTCCTCTGCTTCAGGGCTCAGCCCACGGAAACGCTTACAGTCTGAAGATCCATCCACTTCATCTTCCTCTTCTCTGCAATCTCTGCTGTGTTTTCTCTCTGCCATTTCAGCGACCCTCACAACTTCTACCCGAGATATTTCACATAGGAGCACAACACACAGCGTATACATATATATAGAGTACAGATAACAATAATGGGATGACGTGGTCCAGGTCATGGGGAGCAGTAAGGGATACATGGCATTGGAATGGGCAGTTTCACCTCTTTTTAGTATAGTAGTTGTGATACCCAGACAAGTAGGCAGTGCCAGCCTGGCGCGTTCAATGTACTTCGTATGGCTAACCTGAACCTCGAAGGTCGAGATAGTCAGACAGGTTGGCGCGGCTGCCATTTCCTGCAACTTGTAAGATACCTTACTTGTACGATGTGCGGTTTTATGGTATCTGTCTTTTTCCCGTTTCGTTGAATAATTTGTCTATTGATGCCAGGTCATTGTAATATTCGGCGTGACAGTTACAGCATCTGTTACGCTACCGCCATTGCAGAGCCGTCGGGGTACCGACCTCCACTAAGGCTCTAGGCCTATGACTTTGTCTTTCTTTACTGGATTCGCTGAAAAAAACAGCAGAAGGGTACTCAAATGATTAGGTGGCGATTCCCAGCTTCACATCGATCAGAAAATTTAAACTGCTCTATAATAATGTCGATAAAGTCAATAAAACACCGACAACGGAGTAAATCAACAAGAACAACATAATAACTTTTTAAAAAAAACTGTGGTCGGTGAAATCAACAGCTAGGAAATGATATCTTAAGTAGAAAGTGTCGAAAGATTATAGGATGTGGAAGATGGTGCGAAATCTTACAATTTTGTCGCTCTAATCACTAGTGCGATTTAATTGGATCCGGGATTTGCTCTCATCGTGTTGGAATCTCATATTATTTGTCTTTTGTATTGAGGGAGGAGAATTTTGCGTTGGAGTGGCTTTATGGGATCTTGACGCCCATATCCATTCAAACCCTAAAATCTTTATTGGAAGGAGACCATCTAGATGGGGAAGAAAAGGGATTGGTGAACCACCTTCGTGTCTTCTAGTGATTATGGCCTGCCCATGAGGTACATGGCCAATCCCATTCGAAGCATTTTGCAAGTGGCTGTTTGGAGGTGTTCCGCATCAAGATACACTTGTTTTCTTCTTGCACTTGATTTTTGTAATGGTAAAAGTGCATTCTTGATTCGCTTTCTTGTATAGACAAGGATGAATAAGCATAGATAAGCATAAATATGCAAGTGTTTAATTTTTTAAATAAATAAAGATAAAAAAACGAAGGTTTTCAAAGGGTAGGTAGTGTTTATATTATTATTTATAAATTAGTGATATATTAGAGATTGTCACACTCATAGAGTTTAAATAGGGTCATATTTTATAGCAGAGAACATTAAAACAATAAAAACTAGTTGTCAAATAAAAAGAGTGAGAGTGAGAACAAGAACAAAGGGATGAGTAGGATCTTAGACATATATTAGTGAGGTTAGAAGTGTCCATGGGAGGGCCTCAGTCATCAATACCACCTTTAACATTATCATTTTGATTTTCTTCATTAACAAAATGCACAAGAGAAATACCAAAAACCAATTAAGAGAATTTTCCAAAATCAAGCTAGCATATATTCCTACCATCAAGAGGTTGTGGAGTAGCAAAGCAGTAGTTAAGAGGCCACTACTATCCTTGTTAAGCATGATCTCTTCTAACAGGAGTAAAAAAGCCTAAGAGTTAGCATCATAATTGCCACAAGTAGATTGATTTCATTCTCAACAATGCCCACTAGGAAAGGATAGACCTTGAGAGGAGGTAAGAGTTGAGCGAATCCTGGCAATAGCACAAGGGGCATTACTTCAACAAACTAGTAATTTTATAAGTGAGCAACCTCAAACAAAAATTTACTCACTTGCACTTGAATATGCAAAAACAAATTAGAACATAGCATAGTTGTAGTATAAATCGATAAATTGTGATCAATACAATAGCTAAAACAATAATATAATTTCTATCTTTCTGGATATTCAAAAGAATATCGACCTTGAAAGCATTCTAAATCTACTTGTATCTAGAAGAGATTCAAGGATATCCCCTAATAACACCAAATTCTAAGAAAAAGGCTCAAGCCTTAAAGACCTAAAAGAATTATGAATCTAGGTCCAAGCATCATAAGCCCTAAGAAAAAACTAGAAGAGATGTTTAAGAGTCTCTTGATGGCCACAAAAAGGACACTGAGGATCTAAAATCCTCAAGTGGGTTAACTTGGAACTGATGGGGATGCCTTAAAAATAGTACACTAGGTATTTAAGTGGCAAGCTTTGGTTCAAGCACAACAAACCAAATGGTTTGAAATTTGTACCACCAAAGAAATAATGAGGACTATAAAATCCATCTTTGATTCATAGTGTATACCATGGGAAAATGTTGTGAATGCAAAGAATAGCCTTTGGAAGACATTATTTTGAAAGTTGTATCAAGATGCCACTTCTAATCCTTCCATCAAGGTTTGCAAGACCAAAAGCCAATTTTGTGAACCACATCATGTAGGAGTTGAATGTGAACTCCCAACACTCTAGGATCTATAGCCAACCCAAAATATCTTCCACAAGAGAAAAAAACAATAAGAATTACTTGCTTGATTATGGATGTAAGATTGATTGATTGAATATGATGTATTTCTTATAAATACAAGGTTGAGAGATAGGAATAGACAAGATCATGACACATGTCTTAATCTTATACAATCAGATAACTACCTCAACAATTATTAAATGACCTAGGACACTAGAATTAAATGGTCAAATAAGATAAGATCACATGACACCTAAAATTTCTAGAAAGATTCCTATGACCTAAGTAAAATTAACATGTGAATAGGACCTACTAGTGACCTAGTTAGGTAAAATACCATATTCATATTACCAAACCCCTTAAATGCAACTTAGGGAGTAGGAGATTATTATAAAAATGATCTAAAACATGAAGATGATTATGGGTCCCTACAACTAGGTCATGTTAAGTACCCATTTACAATGCAATCTCTCATAATTGGAGGAAAGGAGAAAACCTAGTAGGATAAAACTCCTCTCCAAAAGAGAGAAAAGATACAAACAAGTGATGAAATGTGAAGGACTCAATAATACACCCCAAAGAATAACATCCATCATAAAAATACAATCAATTTCTCCTCCATTGGAAGGAAAGAAGAGAGACTATATAGCCCCCTCCCCCATAATGAGATAACCTATTGCAAAGAAACAAATTGGAAGCACAATGTGGAGTAAACTTTGAAATCTTAATCATAGCAATAAAGGATAAGATGAGTTTGATGATAGCAAAATTGAAAACTCTCTATTGTTGGAGCAATTCTAGAATTAAAATAAAGCAACAAAAATAAAGATTGATTTTCTTGATGCCAAGGAACAATAGAAAAATCTCGATATGGAACAACCCTAGAATCTAATTGATGAAATAGAAGAGATATAAATTCAATCTAGAAGTAAAATGAAGTGCATGGATAAAAAAAAACCTTAACTAACATGATGCCCAAATAATCCTCAAAGATACCCCTAAGGCAAGAAATGAAATAAAATGTACCTAGGGTTGAAATTGGGAAAAGTGCATGGATGGCTTGATAGAGATCCTCAATACCTTTCCAACACTGCAAGAATTACAAAAACCAAAGATTGTGGAAAAAAGTTATGAGCTCAAAAGCCAATAATGGTGATCTGACTTCAGACAAACAATATTGGCACCAAACAATAGAAATTAGAAAAATAATCTCCTCCATTACAATGTACACTAAATCAAGTTTCTAACAATATCTTATTTTTGAAAAGTGGACACCATGAAAAAAGATTATGAAAAAATTTCCCAATTAGGGAATTATGGGGCCAATTTTGGGCCATTGGGCCTTTGGCCATCAAGCACCCATATGAATAGGTGCTCAACATTTTGAATATTTTTATTGCTACCTAAAATAGTGGTGGTTGGGGTGGAGTGGTTGGGGGGTGGCGAGCTAGAGGTCGTCTTGCCCTGGGCTTTAAGCGCCCTCCAAGTAGGGTGGTGGACATAGATGGAAATGTGTGCTATTAAATAGGTGCTTAACTACGAATCACCAGTAGTGTAAAATTTAAATTGAAATTTTATTAAAAATTAAATTTTAAAACTGAGCGTACCATTGACCAAGTGTAGACCAAGTACTACAAAATATTCTCTGTAAGATGTCACTTGGGATGCTTAGAATATTTGTCAATTATAGGAGATAGTTTTTTCAATGACTACTAATGATTTCATGAGGTATAGTTGGGTATGTTGCACAGGAAACTGTTGTTGCACCAAAAGGTCAACTTGTTAATGCTTGATACAATTGCCAAATTTATACAAGATCCAAGATCCACAGGAGGCAGTTAAGCCATGTCACAAATCCAAGCAGCATGTTGCAAAACAAAAAGAGACCAAGGGAAAAAATCTTGCAATAATCCCCCCAGCGCAAGTGAGGGGTTTGAACATGTGACCTCAACTCTGATACCAATTATTACATAGGCGGTTGTCGTTGCACCAAAAGATCGACCTATCAATGCACAATACAATTGCTAGATTTATACAAGATCCAATATCCACAAGATGTGGTTAAGCTATGTCATGAACCCAAGCGTCATGCTACATAGCACAAGGAGACCAAGGGCGAAACTCTAACAATAGGGTACTACTTCATATAGATCCATAAGGTTGTACAAAAACTGATGATGAATGAAAAAAATATTTAATGCCCCTAAGACAAAGTGTCCAATTTTAATGATTTGAATAACAATATTTAGGTTTTAAGGCCTTTTAGATACAATGGTATGGTTTGTTTAGGTCCAAAGTGATCAAAATATTCAGCTACCTTGTAGATTAGGTAGCCTTCACCCTACTTGACACCCTTGTAGATCTTTCCCAATATTAGATTTTGACGAAACAAAAGCTAATCCCGACTTTCTCTAATGCCTCAAATTCAACCATGAGATCCTTGGAACCTCAAAATGTATCCAACAAAATCTTCAAGAAAAAACATATCCCTTGGATCTTGGAGTTTGCAGCACTATAGCTTTGATACCATGTAGTCGTTGAATGTGAACTCCCAACACCCCAAGATTGCTACCAAACCAAAATATCTTCCAAAAGGGAAAAAATGGAAAGAATAGTACATATGATTATGGATGCAAGATTGATTGATTGAATATGAAATGTGCATATGATGCCTTTCTTTTAAAAACAATATTGAGAGACGAGATTAGACAATATCATGACATTTGTCTTAATCCTATAAAATGAGACAAATACCTCAACAATTATTAAATGACCTGGGAGAATAGAATTAAATGCCAAGATAAGATAAGATCACATGGCACTAAAAAATTCTAGAAATATTTGTAGGATCTAAGTAAAATTAACACATGAATAGGGGTGAAGCCACAATAGTGGTTTACAATTGAAGTGAGGAAGGAAAACTCACAAAAAATGAATGCATGGCAAAAAACTTGATTTTAGGGGTTCGTACAAACCTATTGGTTCGACCGAACCCATTAGGGGTTCGCTAGAACCTAGGTTCGGTTGAACTCTTTAAATTATTTCCCGCCAAAAAAGCCAACAAAACCCCTTATAGAAGGGGGTTCGAATGAACCCTGGTTCGAACGAACCCCTAGGGGTTCACTCGAACGCCTAGTGGTTCGTTCGAACCCCCCTTATTCCTCATCCCCCGCCTGAAACACAAAAAAACCCAGATTTTGGCACTTCGAGCTGGGTTGAGGATGAAAATGGAGGAATCTTCACAAACCCAACTGGAATTCAGGGTCCCTCAACGAGCCATCCAATGAATATAATTTTATGTATTTGTTTTTTAGTTTTATTAAACATAGGTTTTTCATCGAAAATGAAGGTCTATGTTCGCACATGTGGAAAAATAGCGATTATCAAAAAAAAAATATGAGTACAACAGATAGTGAAGTCCTTGATCCAAACAAAATAAAATGAATTTCTATATACAAAAAAAGTTATGCTATAATGACGTGTATACGAATTGTAATTGGTTTGATAAACTTGAGAAAATATTCCAAAAAAATTGTCTAACCAAGGAAGCACTAGATATCGGAGTTACAAATCTAAATTCAAAGAATTAGAATTTTATCCTTCATGGAAAAAAAGTTACATACTTGTGCATCACTTTTTAAAAATGTTGTTTTTGAAAAAAACCAATTTTAGTGGGAGATGGAAAAAGAAGTGCAATCTGATTCCAAAAATTTTGAAAAAATATTTTTAAAATCTACAGACAAAATGTGACGAGACTCTAGTTTGCATCATCTTCAAATTCTTCACAGTTTAGCCACTATAGGTTCCCGAATGTGAAGATTTAGTTAAAAATAATAATTTCAGTGTCCAGTTTGGCCAAAAATTGTAAACCACTATTGTGGTATCACCCATAGGATAGGTCTACTAGTGAAGTAGTTAGGTAAAACACCTTATTCACACCAATGTATCAATCATGATGGCACTGATAATAACATCAATGGTTTCATGATCTTGATTAGAAATATTAAACTTTTCCTTGTCTTCATTAGAGGATAAGAGATTCTTGGTAGCCTTAGAAAAAGATTAGGGATGGGTTTAACCTCATTTTTGAAAAACATCAAAGTATGGACCCAAGGGGTCTTAGAACAAGGACAATTTTGAACTTGCATAATAGGGGATCACCAAATAATCTTTTTATTGATAGAAAGACCATTACAAAGGCTAGATTCATTCTAAAGAAGCCAAGGCTTCATAGCTTCTTAGTCTTACCAAATGCTTTTCATCAAAAAATTCCATTGAACTTGAACAAACTCTTTCATTATAAGGAGGGTGTGAAAACCAATCCCCTTCTAAGGAAGTTTCTCAGTAGGATGAATAGAAGAAATATAATTTCATACCAAAATTTTCTAAGCCTCATTACCATCTAAGAAATGAGTAGTACACTTGATGCACAAATCCAAACTTTTATATTGAGTGGACATTAAATAGGCAACCAATTGAATCATTAGGGAGACAACAATACTCCCAAACCACTTGATGAAAATATTGATGATTCTCTAAGGAGGTCTAAAGGAAATCTCTAAGAATACTTTTGAGATTCAAATATGAAGCTTTAAAAGAAACCCTTGACAAGATCAATAATAAACATGAGTGGTTGTAAGGATCTTAGAACAAATTTGAAACTTCCCTACCATAGATAAAGGTTTAATAACCTAGTAAGCCATTCTTTATCTCAATTATAACAAGCACATCTTGCCACAAAATAATTGGAGAAGCTTGAAAAGTCCTAGAGATGCCTATAACTAAGTTGTAACCACCCTAGGGATAGTGTGAATATGTTCAATTTTGGAGATCTATTGGAAAGGCACTAACTTCACATAATGCCAAGCTACACATATTTACAATAAAGTAGGCCATACTACTTATGAAAGAGATTATTAAAATAAGCTAGTTCCCCCTTTGTAGAATTTCTAGAAAGATAAACAGATGCAATCATAGTCATGGGAATTCCACCCCTCCTACATGAACAATTTCCAATGGAACAATGAGAATAAAAAAAGTCCCACACAAGGTGGTAAGGGAAATTATGCAACTCAATTGAATGTGACCACCCTTGAGGATTTAATCACTACATTAGTTTATATAATTAGAGCCTTGGAAAACTATAGGAACTGAACAACCTCATCAAAATCCATCTCAAGTGAATATAAGACCATTAATCCCAAAGTAATGAATATTTATGAACCTTTTTTCACCACATTTAAATTGGTTTATTCACAACCTCCACCATATGTGAGATTTTATCCACATAATATAAATGAGATTTTTCCCATCCCTTCCCTCTATTCTATAATATAATTATACATTAACCTAGGGTGAAATGTAACAAAACCAAACTCAGAATTATATGCTTCCACCTAGTTTTCCTCAAACTAACAATGTACTATCACATTATGGAATACTTTTGTAGTATCAACACTCAAATCAAGCATCTCAATCCCAACCTAGCTATCTTGCTCCTCCCTTTGGGTTCATATTTGGAGTTCCAATGGTTAGTAATTAAAGTCATGACCTATTCGAAAAATTATCTCTTTGAATCATGCATCCAAGATGCTTATTTATATTTACTTCATTCATCTATTTGTTCAAATTTGGTTCTTATTGGGTTTCCTTTTTTGGAATGAAATTATATATTGTAATTTATATTTTTTGTGTTTTATGCTAGTATAACTCACTTATTTCATCTATATCTAGGCTCATGAATTGGGTTATCATTACATCCTAAATGCTATAAGAGAATTGTTGGTGTTTAGAGCTTGTTTGTGTCCATCAAGGATCGATTTTTAAATTTAAGGTATTCACATTAAAATATTTAATTTTAATGAATTTTAGCTTAGATTAGAGCCATCAATTATGTCTAAGGAGATTGGGATATCAAGGTTTTCATTTCAATTAATTTGATTTGGAAACCTAGAAGTTATTTTTTTAGTTTTAGTCAAGCATGCACTTTTTTTCCTTATGCAAGCAACACATTTTTGACGAAGCTATGAACAAAATAGATAATTCCACTATATTTGGAATGCCACAAAATTTAAATATTGACTATAAATTTGTTAACTTGGAGTAATCGACTTAAAACTTTAACCTAGGAACATGAATTGAATCTATATATGATGGGTACCATATGACTAGGCCTAATAATATGCATGTCTAATTTTTAATTTTTCATAATTAAAGAAAATAAAAAAAGTGTTATTTATATAGCTAAATTTCATGGTGCTTGGTTCTCACATATTTTATAGGAGTACTAGAGGTTGCATGGGAGCATCTTTCCCTACCTTTCCCATATATACTCATGAAACCTACCTTAAATAGTGTCACTAGTGGCTCTACCATTGTGCTTCCATACAACCACCCTAACATAGAGCTACTACTAGAAAAAAAACTCCTCTACTACACCCAACTAAGGCACCACCTCTACTAGCACAACCAACATATAGCCATCTATCCATCACCCCAACATCAGTAGGAAACCATCAAGAATAATTTAAATTTCCAAATTTGATAGCAAGCTTTGGGAGTCTACACCTCAACTATCTAGTGTCATGTTCTAGTTTTTCTTTTTTTAATGGGCAACATCTCGCTAGATATGTAGTGGCATAAGTGGTTTTTTATTATGATGCCTTATTTTTTGATAAATGATAGTTTCTCATAGATTTAGTTACACCATCCTTATTTCTTACAACTTCAAATGGATATACATTTCTCATATGGACTCCTTTCAATAAGCCAATTTTGAAAGTGTGATTTTCTATGCATTGTGTAATGACAATTTTTTAATCTAATTTTACACCAATAATGTACTTTATACTTTTCTCATTTTCTTGGAATTATAAAATGATTGTAAAATTATAAATAGTTTATTCTACATTATTTTATAAAGTTTCATGTATTAGTAGCTTGGGGAAGTCATTTATTTGTCACTTATAAGTGTTCATTACATTCTTTTGAGGGATTTTTTATTAAGTTATTTTTGGCCGTGTTAATGTAAACACGCTCAATTTTAAAGTTACATTTATTTGTATTATTTATTTATTTATTTAAATTTTTTTTGGGGGGGTTAATACGTTTGCAATTTTGGTATTTTGTACTCTATTAATTGAAAAAAAGTTCCATGCTAGGGGTTCTTTCAATTGGTTATTAAAAATAAAATGCAGACTGATAGTATGTATTATTTATGTTAGAGAGCTTAGTACCAAGGTAATATAATAAGAAGAAATCATACTAGCATAGTAGATAGCATATGCATAACATAAAGATTCATATAATTTCATACATGTATTGATATCATAAGATGGAATAAAACTCAAGATCTAGGAATAAAATGAAATAATAAACAATTATATCATAGCAAAGACCTTGATTTGTTTTATTGTTTCTTTGATAATAACTTGAATTCTTCATATATGATGATTTGTTCTATTGTTTCTTTGATTTGTTCAATTGTTTCATTCTATTGCTATGCTCTCTTCTATCCTGATGATGAATCACAGAGTGTGATTCGAAATGTTGATGCAATTTTTTTGACAATCTAATCCAAAAAACTCTTGCAATAATCTTCATATATGGGTTGCACTTAAAAATAACATATGATATTTGCTCAAAGATACAAGATAGATGATACTCTTGCTTGACAATACTTGATAATGATAGCTTGCTTTCTTGATAATAATCATTTCTAATTAGGGGAAATGAATGAATGAAAGATTTTAATTATATGCTTCACTTGATATTTGATCAATGGTAGAGATTGGTTAGAAAGATCAATGAATAGGAATAATTGTGATAAGTGTTAAAATTTGAACTAATTATTATTTGTTTTTTTTAAATTAAATATAAAATTTTAAATTGTAAATTTCATATATTTTAAATAAACCTCAAATATTTTTGTTTTGATATTTTATTAATGAAACTTACACTAATTAATTATTATAGATATTTGAATTAAATGCAAGATATAAATAAAAGAAAGATATTTACATAAAAAATGACTTAATATAAATTACTATAACCTTAAAAATATTCATTATCCTTAGAGAAATCTAGCTTAAACATATTTAACTTATGTACTTTTGCACATTGCTTGGCATATACCTTATACAATTATAATTTATTGAGTTCAAGATATCACAAATCATTGAAATGATTGTATATTCCAAACATATTATATTTCAATTGAAGCACCATAAAAGTATATATATACTCATTTATAAAATATTCAATAGTGTATTTGAATTTCCTTTAATGAACGATGAACCATAACGGCTTTAAAATTAATTAAAAAGTCAAAAGATATATTACAGATTACACAAAACCACCATGAGCAGGGCAGGCTACAAAGTAAATCTTGACAACTAGACATGACAACAGGGATGAATCTCCTTCGGAGTTCCCCTTTAAACTAGAAAAGATCTGCGTGTTGTGCCAAGTCATACACACACTCAGCACCCAGAGTCCCCAGGCTGTAGCAGTTATTATCTTCAAAACACCACAGTCCACTCTCCCAAACCTCTGTGCAGCTTGCTTCTCCATCGCCCAAAAAAGAATACGACTCCGAAACTGGCGAATCCGTCACAGAGATGCCCAGTTCATCATCCGACGCACTCACCAAGTAACTCATTTCGTTCCCTGACTCCTCCACGTCAAGGGATCCAATCTCATCCTCGGTTGGTGCTGCACTTTTTAGAGAAAAACAAGAAATGATCTCTTGTTCCAAACTTTTCATGACGCCACAGATAAGCTCCTCGTCAGCCGCATTAGGCTTCTCCTCTATATCTTCCAGTATATGGATAAGCCCTCTGAAGCGCTTACAGGCGGATGCTGTGTGCGCCTCTTCCTCTTCTTCTTCCTCGGTTTCTCTGCAGTGTTTTCTCTGAGATCTTTCGGCCATTCTCCACCTACGGGGATTCGAACTCACGACTTGTAATCCACTATGAAAACTGTACTGAACAATGTGCTTTCATATCTTTGAAAACAGAGACGGATGATAGTGAGATTGAAATCGGGTCAGAAATCTGATGGAGAAATGCGTATTAATAATGTGTCTATGAGATGGGCAACCAGGCTGGCAAATTCCCGTTAATTTGTCTTTTGCTTTGAAAAAGAAGATTCCCACAACGGCGTGCAATTTTTTATGGTCTTTTCAATGCTTTGCTTGCTTTGTCTTGAAAATGAAAAGCAAAGCCATGTTATGTGACATTTTAAAATGTACCGTTTCGCAATGTAGGTGCCAGCCTGTCAGCGTGGACTATTCTTCCCGGAGGTTTCGTGACTTTAGTTATCGCAATACTTACCTAATTTGAGATGATATTGAGCGGCAGCGCACTATGGAAAAGCGTAGTGGGTGCGCCCTAAGTGGAACAAAGTCATAACATTGGAGCATGCCTTTCAAATCTAAATATGATTTTCTATTCCCTCAACTAATTTTTTATATTATTAAATGTTTAATTGCTTGTCGATATATATATATTTTAATTTTTTTAATGAATTCTCTTTGTAACTGCTAAAAGTTTGATATTCTTTTTGGTAGTTGAAACTTTTTTTTAATTTTTTTTAATAATTTAAGTATTATTGATAATTAATTACATTCATTTCATTTTTTTAGTTGATAGCTTTTCAAGTAGATCTAAGTTCAAAAAAATATTTCTATATTTATTTCATGTGTGAAATTTACTTTTAATTTATTGAACAATATGATAGATTTTTGTACACTCTCAAATTTTTAACATGTTTGTATTGTTGATGGATTTGATTTTTTTGTCTAAAACGTCTATTAATAATTCTCGTCCATTAATAACATTAAATCATATTTTATGACAAGTAGTATACTCGTATATATATCTTAAATATAATTTATATAAGATAAGCCGATATATATTTTATTATTATTGTCATATATTATATTATTATTATCATGTTATATTATATTATTATAATTTTTTATTTATTTTTTTCAAAATTTTTTTTTGCTTTTTGTTTTATTTTTTGTGTTTTGGCTGAGTAGTATTATATTATATTATATTATTATTACATTATTAAACATGTACTATTATTAAAATGATATTTTCATTTTTTTATAATTTTTGTTTTGTTTTTGTTTTGTTTCTAAAATGTGTTTGTTTTTGTGTTTTTTTTGTGACTGCTGACCTCTTAAAGACACTGTGTTGCCATTGTAGGGTTACGCCTATTGACATAACTATAACCCATTCTCTACGAGATTTATTTTTGTCCATTGTAACATTGTCACTTCCACCACCATAAATCTTACTACCTTTCCCACTAAACAATTTATCTTCAAATAGTTAGACAACAAATTAACAAGATGTTTGAATAGGGATTTTATAGTGTTAATAGTACAATTGTACTTTTTTTAGTGTTTCCTTTGCAATCAAGTGGTTTTCATCCTATGTAGGAAGTGGAAGAGGATGGCCGCAATCATGGTGTTGAATTTATTGCATGAATTAAGTAGGATATTTCCTAAAAATAAATCTCCCCATGCTTCAAAGGTCTAATATTGAAGAGATTCAATTAGGGAAGGAAAAATTTGTGTGTGCAATGAAGGCAAGCCAATATCTTGCTTCTTTCAAGATATTTCCAATGATTGTGAAGGTAGAGGGTGAGTATGCTAATGTTAAGAAGACATGAGGAAGATTGTTAGAGAATGGAAATCAGGATTAAACTTTTGGATATAGCAATTTAGAGATGCATGCATTTCAAAGATCTCGATTTCTTGTGGGCACACAGAAGTGTTCATATTTTTATTACTAAATACAACATAGTGTTGAATGTGCACCCCCTATTTTTTAGTGTTGTATTTAGTTTTTTTAAAACCATTTGATAGAAATATAGTTAAAAGTGAGTAATAGATGTGTATTTTTTAATACTTTTTATTGAATATTTTTTGTGTGAATTTTTAAAGTGCCCGTGTCTTAAAAATTGCATTACTTATTGTGTGTGACATAATTTGCACAAAAAAAATTGAAAATGTATTTTTTTAATGTGTAAAGAATGAAGTGCAGAAAAATCCTCTATATATATAATTATAATTTTGATAATAAGATGAAATTTTATAAAGAAAAATAAGTAATATGTATCTAAGAAATATAGTATCATTAGTATAGTATTTTTTTAATGTGTAAAGAATGAAGTGTAGAAATTTTTTTATTTTATTTTTTTTGGCAAACTGCTACCAGTGAGGGTAGCACTCCTTCATTGATTCAAAAGGAATTACATAGATATAATCATTTGAAAATACATTATATTCAGGCTTTGTTGACCTTAATATCATTGGATGTTTGGTTTGTCTTTTCCTTATTACTTCTGTCCATTCCTCATCAGATCTATGGGTAGTGACTTGTTCCTTGTACAAATCCTTCTCTACTGATCCTGAAGGAGACACCTGAGACACCGGAGACTGTGACTCTGTAATCTGCGATACTATTTGATTAGGTGACCCCTTAGTTGGAGATGCAACACCCATCGAGCCGCCGCTTGGCTTATTACCTTCAAAAGCTGTCGGAGCTACTGAGGAGGGAGAAAAGGAAATAGAGTCATTTTGTGCAGCATGTGAAGAAGAGGATAGATCCTTCTCTTTGGGTGCAATAACATAATGACTAGATTCAGCCCCCACCCACCATGAGGGCTGATTGGGGACAACTTTTCCTTTCACCGAAGCTTGCTTCTTGATACATTAAGAGGTTGCATGTGCAGTTGAGTAACAATATCTACATCTGAAACCAATTTTTTCATAGTCTACTAGTTGACGCCACCGTCTATTCCCCACCTTCAATGAGATTTCAGCCGGAAGGCCTTTAGATAAATCAAATTCAACACATAAACGAGCAAAAGTAGAATTTTCATAGTTGATGGTTTCCTTTGAAATAGTGTGATATTTCCCAAGTCCATTGGCAATTGCCACGAGACATTCAATCTCCCAAAATTGTAAAGGTAAATAAGGCAGTCTGACCCAAAGGAATGTTGAAGAAAAATTCTCAGTTTGAGGGTCGAAAGAAGGAAACCATGGCTTGATGCATAAAAAATCGCCTTGAAAAAACCAAGGACCGGTGTTGAGAATCAGTGCCTTGTCTTCCAAAGATTCGAATTCCAGTATGAAAAACCCTTTAGCACAAGGGTAGATGCTGATTTCTGCCTCCATATAGTCTTCCCAGTTTTTGCTTATCCAGGAATGCAGGTCACACAATTTCGGCCAAACTTTCTTAAATCTGCAAATTAAAGCATGTTCTTGTAAGTATACTTCTCTGTTGCAAGCAGTGGTGTCGAGGCATATTTCTGGAACCGAGCCCGATTGACGGAAGGAGACAGGGGAAGATTGGGTGGCCTGATGACGAGAATCTGACTGAGCAGCAACAAATGTCGATGCTGTGTTGGTCGCCATGCCCCCACCGGACGGGATAGAGGTGCGCAAGCCCAGTTCATTGGGCCGCAAGACCTTTTGCATAGATTCAATTTTTCCCGTTTTACCATGAAAACGAGTCCCTAAAACCCTAGCTTCCTCCCGACCAGGCGAAGATACCCTACCAGAGCCCTCATCGACGCACGCCGACCCAGCAACACCATCTTGCAATGCGGAAGGAGAAAAATGTAAAGCAGAAAGGTTGGAGGCGCCACCACCGAATACAGGGGAAGTCGCAGGGGAGAAACGCGTAGAGTGTGCCATTGCCAATAGGTCTCCTTTTCATCTACTCCACTTATAAGTGTAGAAAAATTATATATATATAATTTTGTTAATAAGATCATAATTTATATAAAGAAAAATAAATAATGTATCTAAGGAATATAAAAAACATTAGTATAAGAAAATAAAAATAAATATGTTAATGCACAAATAGAAAAATAATAAATGATTAGAAATTTAAGAAGATGTGAATATTTTGATGGTAATTTTGTTAAATATTATTATAAAATGAGTAAATCTAATTCAATGTTGAAGTTGAAAAATGCAATTGAAGATAAAATACACATCAAATAGAGGAAAATTAGAAGTCTAACCCTTTAGGCTTGTTATCCAAATATTATTTTAAAGTAAAAAGGGAAAAACAATTTTGAGTAAAAAATGTGAGCATGTTATGTAACTTGAGCTTATCATATAATATGATTTTATTTTATTTTTATGGTTTAAATAATGTGATTATGTTTTCTAGAACATGAAACATAATTATTCTATGGCTTGGTATTTACTAATCCATAACACTATCACATTATTTCTACTTTCTAATAATGGAAGCACATTATGGCCAAAATAACTTATTTGGTCACATTTTCCCCCATTTTGGTGCACATAGTCAAGTGAATTTAAACGTTATAATTATTTAGTAGATCTTATTATGAGTGAGTTCATTAGTTACCTAAGATAAAATATTCTTCACTACCTCTTATTTTGATGCTAATTGTGTAGTATGACCTAGGAAGTTTCAAAATACTACTATTATTTCCAACATCCCTTAGCCTTAAGGTTGCTTATTCTTTGAATAGTAGAAACTGAGCCAAGTTCCTACAACCTCTATCCAAACAATGAATTGGGTTGAACTAGTTCTAGAATTAAGAATACTCTACTCCTAAAAAAATATCAATCTTCGTAATCAATCAAATCTAATGTCCCTTTAGTTCGAAGTCTTGATAATGTTAAGAAGTTGAGAATTTTATGTGATTTTTTAGCAAAGGGCTTGTGTTAGTAAATTTCAAGCTAGATAATGCATATATCCAAAAAATAAAATCTACTATATGATAGTAGATAATTTTTTCAAAATTTCAAATGAAAATACAACCATTCCAATTTTAATCTACTCATAATATACTTCTAACCCATACTAGATATGCTCCTAATTTAATTAGATTGTAAAACATATCAAAATATGTTAGGGTTTAGAGAAAGAAATATTAAAGTAAATGGAATATAATAAACTTAGTTTTAGCCTTAATTTTAAGAGATTCGATGAAACCAAAAGTAGCCTACAAATTAATCTATAACATGTAATTGTTGGTATATAGTTGTCATTGATGTCAAAAGGGAAAAACATGCAAGGTAGAATGCTAGCTTGATGAAAGAGGATCAGAGATGAAATGGAGTTGCTCATGCAAGTGAAGATGATGGCATTAAGGGAAAGTGTCATTGATGTCAAGGAGAGATAAGGTTTGCAGTGAATATAGGAGCATGGGTACAGGTTGTTGGTGAATGCATATGCTACAATGTCAATTGTCATTGATGTCAAAAGAGAAGATCATGCAAGGGAAATTGTTGGCATGATGATAGAGGATGAATGTGATGCAGTGAATTTGGTTCTGGAAGTATGTGGATTGGTTGTTGGTGCAAAAGAGCAAGTTGCTCAATATGTTGCATAATTGACAAAATGTTGTCACCTCTTTGCAACAGTTGCTTCCAAGTATTTGATGACAAATTAGGTACTAAATTCGATGTGGGTTTTTTAGAGCAATCCAATGATGTGCTTTGTAGGAAGAGAAAGTGAAGGATGCACCCAAAAATGATTTATTTATGCTCTCAAGTGATTCTGGGGTTTACAGATAAACCCTAATGTGTTTGCAGTCATGGTGTCATCCAACAGAATTTCTATTATGGCATTGACTGCCTATTGCAGGTTATCAGTCACGTAAGTTATAGCTTATGTCATTAAAGTCGTGAGGGTGTGTTGATGGTCAACATAGCACAACAACATTTAAACAAAATATTACTATTTTGTTTCTCCTGAAAGAGAAAGATAACACATGGATACCTAACTCCCAAGGTCATGTTAATCAGTTCACGACTGTATTGATTTCACTCAATGGTTGATGTAACTATAATGTTCAAGGGGCCTGTTGGTGTTGAGCTTTTGGATTGTTCTAAGATCAAACATATATTTAAACCTACTTTAACTGTGGGTTTTAAAGAAAAAGAAAAAGATAGATCAAATTTTTGGAACTGAAGAGAATGTTAATTCATCCAAGTAATTAGACTTGTTGCCTTCCAAGGAATTCCTAAACTAAAACTGCAAAATAAAATTAACTTGTAATTAATACAAAGTTTCATTCGTTCACAGTGCAAACTTTTAACAATAGATTGCAAATCATTATTTAAACAAAACATAAAATAAAATTCCATTCCTTGAAAGCTTTCCAAATCAAATAATTAACCCAAGATAAATACCATTCCGGAGCACAATGTGAAGTAGATTTAAATCTGGCTGCTTCTACCATTGGTGAAATAGATAAACAACATTTACAAATCTGGAAAAGTCACCAGTGTACAAAATATCCATGTCTTTGAATTATCTCCATTTATACTAAGAAAAACTGAAAGATACATCACTTCCTTCTTCTGAACTTAACTTCTACTTTTTGCTTCTACTCTCAAGCTCCTCTACCTTCTAACCCTAACTTGCTAACTCTTCAAAAAGATCCAAAAAAATTCTATCTCTATCTCTATGTTGAAAAAAAAATCTTTCTATGTGTGTGTCTCTATATTTCTTCTATATTTTACAAAGATGCAAAAAATGCCATATATACAAAAATGCACCAAAATGTGTTGGCCCCTGTTTTAGGGTTTACAAAATAAGTCAGTTACAGAAGGGTCAGCCCTAGAAGAGTTTTTGGAATAAATTCAATGATACATGAAATGCAAATACTCTGCTTATGTAGATGAAAAATCACCTTCAGGCATGGTTTCTAGATCTTTTACAACCATCGTCATCAACTCGCAGCCTTCGAGTCCACCATTAAGACTCCACACGTTCTATCCTCAACCTCAAAAACCGCTCTCGTAGAGCTGCTTTGAATGTTCCAGGGGTATTGTCGTTCGCACCCATCTACTTTTTCTAGTAGACATCCCATCAGTCATTAAGACTCACGGCTTTTCATCCTTTACGCTTTCCTCTCGTTACATATCTTCCTGCAAGTTGATCTTGTAAAGCGGCATCAGGTGTTCTCGACATGCTTTAACCCTGCAAAAAAATGCCTTCATTAGTCCTCTAAAGCATAGAAGATATCATCATTCATCCCACCTTTCATATATCCTTCATTCAATTATACTTAGCAAAACGAAACCCAACTCTGGCGAAGGCGGAACCAAATCTGAACTAGAAACACACTTACCTTTAATACCGGTGGGGGCGGAGCCAAGATGAAACCGAAACCGGGACTGGAGTCGGAATGGGGAACCAGACATGAAAGTAACCATCACTTCCAAGTCCAACCCACATTTTGGTCCTGCGTCCGCAAAAGGAAAAGAAACCTGGGAACAAACGCAAGTGAGATCGGAGCAAAAATTGATCCCAGGCGAAACACAACGGGGACGAGGGTGGAACCAAATCCGACACTGAAACTTTTCCAAGTTTCAAGTTAGGATTCTGTTCCGATCCCGCCTCTGACAACACACGAAGAAACGACAGAAAAGGATGAAAAAGGAAGAAAAAGAAGGGGATAAAACACTCCATGACCAAAGAACAAAGAACAAAGGAAAAAAAAACAAACAAGCCCGGCGGAACCGAGACCGAAACGAAACCAGAACTTGGAACTTCAAAAAAGTTCCAGAGTTCAATTTCGTTCTGTGTCCCGTGTCCGCCTGAACAAAATGAAAAATGCCAAAGGAAGAAAACAAAAGGCCAAAGGAAGAAAGGAAACTCCTAAGGTACAGAACATAAAATGAAAGGAAAACAAAATAGAAAAAAGGGACCCAAATGTTGGTCGAAAACAACCAACGAAACAAAGAAACAACAAAAGAGGGTGGAGTCAGAGTCAGGACAAGATCCAAACTAGAAACCCTAAAAGAGTTCCACATCTAGATTTATCCCCAGACCCAGCTCCGACAGAACAAAAGACAGACTTAGGAGGAAAACCAAAGAACTCCTAAGACCCAACCAAAGAACCAAAGGAAACAGAACAGAACAAGGGGGATCCATGGTGGTTATGCAAGGCATAACAATTGGCAACTTGGCTGGGAAAATGGTTTAACCATTTTCAAGAAACCGAAGGATTCAGCTACCTAGAACTCCTGGTTTATGGACATCACAACTCCAATCAGGTCAGTTTTAACAACCAAGGTTGAGCTAGAATCTCAAATGTAAATCAACACTGGCTACCCTTGAATCTTTGTGTGTGGTTGATGGTGCATCACCCTTTTACAAAGTTTTCCTCATCTTTTGAACAATAATGTGCAAGATTCGACCTACACGAGTTGATCCCCTTTAGCTGTTGTGCAATGATATCCTGGGCATTGCTCCGCTACCAGTCAAGCCTCTATAGCTCCGATGGAGATACCTCTAGTTTCCTCACAACATTGCTCTACTGCCAGTCAGGCATCCATAGCCCCGGTAGAGATATTGGAATCCCATTCATATTGAGTTTTCTTCTCTCAGATAGTTCTCTTTTCTTCTTTTTTCTTGGAGTTTCAAATATTTCATTCGATTCTTTCTCAATATGTTAGATGTTTGACATCTGTTCTGGGTTGAAAACTACCATGGAGCTCATAACAGCATCCAGGGAATCAAATTTTTCACTCAAATCTTGCAACACCATCACCCTAAGACAAATATACCATTACAAAAGGAGATGTTTCTATTGATTTGTGGCAGATTCAGTTGTAGTTAATGAAGACTATTTACTTTGCACCTTGTTTTCAAGACTTTCCACAACTCTTATTAATAATGGACATAAAACAACAAATTTAGGACAAAATCATCCAATCAGAAAACCTGAAAATATCTAAACCAACTTCTCTCCTAGTAACCAAAGTATACTTCAAATAACAATCCCCCTTACAACTGCATAAAAAGGAAGGTCCCCACACAAAAAGGAAACAACAAGAAAAAGAGCAAAAGAAAAGGCCAACAGAGAAAACAACAGAACTATTTACATACAAAACAACAAACTTATTTACATATATACAACCCAACAAAAATGATCAAACTTTCAGGATCCAAAGTAATGTTTAAGAAACTATCTGTTGACAGGCAATGGAACAGGTTCTCCCATTAAACTATTCAATCAGAAAGCATTTTCCCCTAGGATTTCAGTGATTTGATAGGGACCCAACCAGAGCTTATCAAATTTCTGGTGATCGCCCTTCTTTTCATTAGCTTTATCCCACAGCATTACAAGGTCTGAAATTCTAAAAGCTTTGATTTTGGCTCTTTTGTCAAACCAACATTTGACAATAGCCTGGTGTCTAAAGAATTGTTGCAAGGCAACGTCTCTCTGCTCTTCTAATTTTAACATGCCAACTAACCTTACTTCAATCCTATCATCACTAGAGTAAAATTGTTGCATAAATTTTAGGGCATAAATTTTAGGACATGTATTTGCAAGTGAATAGGGAACACAAGCTCTTGGCCATACACTAGGTTAAATGGTGAAGTCTTTAAAGCAGCCTTGATCCTAGTCCTATCTGCCCATAAAGCAAATCTTAACTGGGTATGCAAATCCCTAGGATTGTTCTCTAACAGTTTTTTAATTACTCCTAGGAGATTCTTATTAGTTGATTCTGCAACTCCATTTCCTTGTGGGTAATAGTTTGAAGAATACTTTAAAACAATTTTATGATCATAAGCCCATGATATGAACTCGGCAGAAGAAAAGGAAGGGCCATTTTCACATACCAATGTGAAGGGTACTCCAAACCTAGTTGTGATGCATTTAGTGAGGAACTTGATTACTACCTTTGTTGTACTATTCTTGTAAGGTATAGCCTCTGTCCATCTCGTGTAGTAATCTATGGCAGTCAAAATAAATTTGTGTCCTGCAAAAGAATTTGGGTTAATTACCCCAATAAAATCCAATGCCCATTGGGAAAATGGCCTTACCTCATAAATAGGTTGCAATGGCATGGATGAATAGCACTCCCTTGATGCAGAAATTTGACATATGTGGCATGTTCTTACATGTTGATGTGCATCCCTAAACACGCATGGCCAATAATAACCAGATCTAAGAATCTGATGTGCTAACGAATCCACAGAACCATGACATGTGCCATGTTTCCCATGAAATTCAACAATTGCATGCTTAGCCTCTTGCTGATCTAGACATCGTAAGTAAACTCCCTCAAAATTCTTCATGTATAACAATCCTCCTTTAAGCATATAATGGGAGCTTTTCATTCTTAGTGCTCTCCTCTGAGTTGTATTCATTCCCTCTGGGCACCGATTATTAAGCATAAAACATATGATATCGACATACCATGGGTCATTAGAAAAGGACTGTGTTGTGTATTGCTGACAAATAATGTTCTCACCAGCATTCACCATTGATTTAGACAGGCCTTGACATCGGGAAAGTTTCATAGGGTGAATCTCCAGGTCGAACTCCTGCAAAATAGCCACCCATTTCCCTCTTCGTTCCCCCAACTTGCTTTGCATAAGTAGAGACTTCACAGCAGAATTAGGAACCACAACAATAATTTGACTTCGAAGGATATAATGCCTGAACTTCTTGACAGCTCTAACCAACGCAAAAGCTTGCTTTTCAAGCGGTGGGTACTTGACTTCAGCATTCTTAAACAAAGAGCTCATGAAGGCAATTGGTCTTTCATATCCTCCACCTCTGCGTTGTGTTAGGACTGATGCACATGAATGATCAGATACAAATGAATAAATATAAAAGGGATTTAGCTAATCTGGGCTAGTCAAGACTGGTGCCTCAAATATTAACTGCTTAATCTGCGAAAATGCAGATCTAGCCTCATTGCTCCATTCAATTTTAGCATCTTTCTTAATCATTTCATTCAAAGGTTTAACAATCTCTGCAAAACCTGTAATAAACTTTCTCACAAAGTTGATCTTTTCGAAGAAAGATCTCATCTCCTTCTTACTTCCTAGAATGGTCAACTTCAAAATAGACTCAACTTAGTCTAGATCTAGATTGATATCCCTCTTTCTGAAATTATGTGCCCCAAAAGTTTCCCTTCAGAAACCCTGAATACACACTTCTTAGGATTCAGAGAAACACCATATTGGACACATCTTTCAAGGACTTTAGCCAAGTCTGCAGCATGGTTTAGCCTATCTTTAGAGAATATCGTCAGGTCATCCATATAAACGATGATGCATTTACCAATCAAATCTTTAAACTCTATGTCCATGGCACACTGAAAGGTTGTTCCAGCATTTATCAAACCAAATGGCATCCTTTGGTAAGCAAATGTTCCTCACTTAGTAGTGAAGGTTGTCTTCATTTTGTCTTCATAATTAATGATCACCTGATTGTACCTAGAATAGCCATCCAGGAATGACATCATCTGAGACCCATTGACAGTTTGCAAGACTTCGTCCAAAGAAGGGAGTGGGTAGTTGTCCTTTTCCGAAGCTCTATTCAGATTCCTAAAATCTACACATAGTCTGATCTCTCCATTCTTCTTACGAACTAGAACCAAGTTAGCCACCCATGTTGAATGTCGTACAGGGAAGATTATTCTTGCAGAAAGCAATTTCTGAACTTCTTTAAAGATCAGTGGTTCAATCAAGGTGTTGACAGGACGTTGCTTCTCCCGAAATGGTCTAGCTTCAGGATTCTTAGGGATAGTATGAGTTATCACAGAAGTGTCAAATGTTTTTAGATCTTCATACCCCCAAGAAATTGCAGCAATATCCTTCTTTAGTGCCATCAATATATCTTTTCTAATTGCTTCAGGGCAAGCTTTCCCTATGTAAACATTTCTTTCAGGGCCAGAATCAGCTAGGTTAATAGTTTCGTATTCACCTCCTTTATCTTTGATCAAGACCTTTTCCCGAGCCCTTGGGTTTGAATCAAAAATTCGTTCTAAGGCCACCATTCCCTTAGGAATGCTATTACTTTTTAGATTGAGGACACCTTCTGTATCGCAGCTTTCGGGGTCCCAGTCTCCTTGATCCCTATCAGACTCATCAATGATCTATCTTGTAAAAACATCTGAGCTTGCTAGGAAAGCAAGGATATGTTGATCATCATCAAAGACTTGAAAGTTCCTGACATTATCAGGGACAGCCGGGGTGGATATCAATTCCACTAAGAATCTCTTGAGCTTGGAGCCTTGCATGGGTTCCAGGGTACTTGCAACAATAGCTAATGAATCAACTATTTGATTCTCCTCTCTAGGAATTAAACTAATTCTGAAGGCATCAAAGTCTTCAATCAGGTTCCATACCCGATTTCTATAAGCTACCAACCTTTTATTGTGACATGTGTATTGGCTACGTACTTGCTTAATAATTACTTCTGAATCTCCCTTAACCACCAAGGCAGTAACTTTCTTCTTATGTGCAAACATCAGTCCCTGAGCTAATGCTTCGTATTCTGCTATATTGTTAGTGCATCCAAACTGCAACCTATAAGAAGCAAAAAATGTTTTCCCTTTCGTGCTGGTTAATTCAATTCCAGCTCCACACCCTGTTTTGGATTTGGATCCATCAAACGTGAGGGTCCATAGCTGATCATGCGATGGGATTGATCCATTCACGGTTGTTGTGGGTGTTTGGATAAGATGAACTATAGGCGGGGGCATTTGATCTTTTGCATCAAATATTGGGAATGGGTGTTTAATAGGCTCCTCAGGTGTAATTTCTGATTCCCGGTCAGATATATCATGTACTTTTAGGATATCTTTCTGAAAATCACTTGTTTCTGTATCAGTTCATTTGTATCTTTGATTAGTCCCTCGGGTTTTGGTGAGTGCATGGGTATCAAACAAACCTTGGGGTTGTTCATCGCAACTACGTTGGTTTGGTATTATAATCGGGGTAGGTTCAATTTGAGGAGGAACTTCCTCTAAAGGTATATTATCCCTGGTTAACATTATTGTATTTTTGGCTTCGAATGAGAAATGATCTGAAGCGGCCTCAAGGCAACTTAGGCTAGTTTCTTCGGTTTGGGAAACATGATTCAAAACACCAATGCAGGGTTGGCAGGTTAGTTCCGAATGATCTTGGTAGTGTATCCTGCACCAATTAGGGAGTAGAAGACTCTATAAATTGATATTTTCCCCTAAGACCACTTGATCCTGTTGTAACTTCCTGATCAATATCTGTTGATTTTCATTAATCATGGGATCAGGGAATTTTTTCATTGACGAATCTTTAGAATCAAGAACTGAAAAGGTCATAATTTTCTCTCTTTTATAAACCCCTATCTTGATTTCAAAATAAGCTACCTCGTTGGGACAGTCATATTCGGTGATGATATGTTTAAGGTGGGGTTTGCTTTCAATCCTAATCTAGGTAGGCATTCCCCTCCATGGTAGCCACATGTGTGAAAAGTGAAGGGAGAGATATCCCCCTATACTCTTCATTAAATCTCTGCTCAACAGCATACCATAATTCTTGGGAATATCTACTACTTGAATATCCATATTGGTTAAGATCCTAGGGTCAGACCCTACTTGCACATGTATATTTCTCAATTCTCCAACTACATTAACCTATGTTTTATCAAGTTGGATGACCTTCTTGTTTGTTTGGACAGGGTTCAATCGCAATTTCTTACATATAGAAAATGGCATCACATTGCCAGAAGCCCCTAAATCTAGTAGACAATTATGTAGATTCTTCCCACAAATTCTCAAACTTAAAAGAAATGGTGGGGTACCTACCTTGCTTCTGAACAAAGCTGCATTCATGTCTGTAGTGGGTGCTGCCTTGGTTTTCCCTTTTGATTTATCAACTTCTTCCAAAGCTTTCAACACTATCTCTCGTTGGGCAGGGCACCACTTTAGGATGTCAAAGTATGATAAAGAGGTTTTATGTTTCTGCATCTCAGAAACAATATCAAATTCTATGTTATAGCTTGCATTACCTCTAAAAACACTAGGTGAATTACCTTTGTTGTGAAAGTCAGGCGGACCCTTTGGTGGAGGAGGATTGTTATCAGCACCCTAATTCGGAGGCACCATATGGTTAGGTGGTGCTGATGTAGTGAAAAGACCCTTATTCTGATTTCTTAAGAAGTGTCCTCCCTTTGTCTAAAAGGCTTGGGCATCATACGCATCTTCCTCTATTCCATTCTCATTCTGCATTGGGAATGAAGGTTCTTCTTCAAAGAGGTCATAAGTCATAGTCGTATCTACTGAGCGATCTCCCTTGTTTGAGTTCCCTTGGAACGTTTGGGCATCTTCTTGTGCCATCTTCATGACCTTCTCCATTTCAGAGCAGTTTACCTCGAAATGAGTTGCAGTATCATGCAACCTGCACCAGTTAGTCATAAAATTGAGGTCATCCACATTCGCAACATGTGGCATGTCCTCATTAGATTGATAATTGTGAGAAATGCCACCATTATTTGGCCCTTTATTCCATTGTCGGTTGTTATTTGGCCTCTGATTATATCCTCTATTTTGATTTTGATAGCCTTGGTTTGGGGAATTTTGGCCTTGATAATTCCTCTGGCTATTATTGTAGTTGTTCGGAGAATTACCATGATTGTTATTACTCTGATTAGGGTAATTACCTTGGTTCTAAGAGGGGTTCAGTTTAAGCTGAGCCATATCATTTGTGACTTGAGACAGCGTTTTCTTTAACGTCTCCACCTTGTTTGTGAGTTGAACTATCTTTTCACTCTCAACACTCTTAACAACAGGTGGTTGACCGACGGGATTTGGTATTCCAGCTTGGTTATGATGACCATGTGGGCTGTGATGAGCCTGTGATTGTTGAGAGAAGTCAGGAGTTCTGTTGGCAAAGAATGGGACAGGAGATTGAGTTTGCAACTCAGATATAGGTCCATAATGGGAAGGAGACATCCCTGGGACATTATTGAATAAAGGGGTTGGATTAGGCATTTGATACCCCATTGAAGGGAAACCTCCTCCCCAATTTTCTTGTTGGGAGCTAGTTTGTTGTTGCAGCTTGATGGCTAGATGATAAACTTTGGCTAGGGAGTCAATGTCTGTCGGCTGATAATTCCTTTGTAGGAACATTCCAAGCAAAGGATCTATAACTCTAAAATAGGTCCGAATGGCACTATTCTCAGCAACTAGATAGGGGTCTTGCAATCTCCTATACATTCGTTGAAACCTGGTATTAAACAAGGGCAAGGATTCACATGGCTCCTTCCTGATGGTAGAAAATTGATGGAACAAAATGGTTGGATGCACATAAACTTTGAATTGATTGATGAAAGAATTCTCCAGGTCTGTCTAGCTTCGGATAGAACCTTGTGGAAGATTTAGGTACTAGTTATATATGCCATGTCCCCTAAGGAATAAAGGAACAACCTACAAACTACATCATGGTGAGCTATATGGGCTCTGGTACAAGCGTCCTTAAAAGCTTGTATGTACTCTTCAGCACTCCTTGATTCGCCATGAATGTATTTGTGACAAAATCTCTAAGGATTCCTAGGCATATCATGAAAGCCTCTAGGAATAGTCCCCAATGGAGAGGGATTATTCATAAAAAATTCCATCGGTGGTGGTGGTGGGAGTTGAGCCAGCTGTTGTATGGGTTGAACCAGCTGTAATGGCACTTGAGATAGATTCGGTGGTGGATTGATAGGTATCCAATGGGGTATTGGTGAAAATCCTGGTGGAGTGAGTGGAGCTGATAAGGGTGGTATGATGGTTGCCCTAGTCCTGTGAATCTTATGTCTTGTTAGGGTCTTGAGTTATATCAAAGGTGGTGGGTTGTTAGTTGATCGAAGAACTCTATGGGACCTTTCTAGTGAGAAAAACCCAATATTATCCAGTTTTCCCTTTTGGGCCCTCCTTCTAGCACCAGTTTTGTTGATGGTCAACACAGCACAACAACATTTAAACATAATATTGCTATTATGTTTCTCCTGAAAGAGAAAGATAACACATGGATACCTAACTCCCAAAGTCCTGTTAATTGGTTCACGATTGTATTGATTTCACTCAATGGTTGATGTAACTATAATGTTCAAGGGGCCTGTTGGTGTTGAGCTTTTGGATTGTTCTAAGATCAAACATATATTTAAACCTACTTTAACTGTGGGTTTTAAAGAAAAAGAAAAAGATAGATCAAAGTTTTGGAACTGAAGAGAATGTTAATTCATCCAAGTAATCTTGCTTGTTTCCTTCCAAGGAATTCCTAAACTAAAACTGCAGAATAAAATTAACTTGTAATTAATACGAAGTTTCATTCATTCACAGTGCAAACTTTTAATAATAGATTGCAAATCATTATTTAAACAAAACATAAAATAAAATTCCATTCCTTGAAAGCTTTCCAAATCAAATAATTAACCCAAGATAAATACCATTTCGGAGCACAATGTGAAGTAGATTTAAATCTGGCTGCTTCTACTATTGGTGAAATAGATAAACAACATTTACAAATTTGGCAAAGTCACCAGTGTACAGAAAATCCATGTCTTCAAATTATCTCCATTTATACTAAGAAAAACTAAAAGATACATCACTTCCTTCTTTTGAACTTAACTTCTACTTTTTGCTTCTACTCTCAAGCTCCTCTACCTTCTAACCCTAACTTGCTAACTCTTCAAAACAATCCCAAAAAATTCTATCTATCTCTATCTCTATGTTGAAAAAAAAATCTTTCTATGTGTGTGTCTCTATATTTCTTCTATATTTTACAAAGAGGCAAAAAATGCCATATATACAAAAACGTGCCAAAATGCGTCAGCCCCTATTTTAGGGTTTACAAAATAAGTCAGTTATAGAAGGGTCGGCCCTAGAAGATTTTTTGGAATAAATTCAATGATACATTAAATGCGAATACTTTGCTTATGTTGGTGAAAAATCGCCTTCAGGCATGGTTTCTAGATCTTTTACAACCATCGTCATCAACTCGCAGCCTTCAAGTCCGCCATTAAGACTCCACGCGTTCTATCCTCGACCTCGAAAACCACTCCCGCAGAGCTACTTTGAATGTTCCAGGGGTATTATCGTTCGCATCCATCTACTTTTTCCAATAGAAATCCCATCAGTCATTAAGACTCGCGGATTTTCATCCTTTACGCTTTCCTCTCGTTACAGATCTTCCTGCAAGTTGATCTTCTTGTAAAGCGACATCAGGTGTTCTCGACATGCTTTAACCCTACAAAAAAATGCCTTCATTAGTCCTCTAAAGCATAGAATATATCATCATTCATCCCACCTTTCATATATCCTTCATTCAATTATACTTAGCAAAAAGAAACCCAACTCTAGTGGAGGTGGAACCAAATCCGAACCAGAAACACACTTACCTTTAATACCGGCGGGGGAAGAGCCAAGATGAAACCAGAACCGGGATCGGAGTCGGAACGGGGAACCAGACATGAAAGTAACCATCACTTCCAAGTCCAGCCCACATTCTTGTCCTGCGTCCGTAAAAGGCAAAGAAACCCGGGAACAAACGCAAGTGGGATCAGAGCAAAAACCGATCCCGGGCGAAACACAATGGGGGTGGGGGTGGAACCAAATCCGACACTAAAACTTTTCCAAGTTTCAAGTTAGGATTCCGTTCCGATCCTGCCTCCAACAACACACGAAGAAATCACGGAAAAGGTCAAAAAAGGAAGAAAAAGAAGGGGAGAAAACACCCCACGACCAAAGAACAAAGAATAAAGGCAAAACAAACAAACAAGCCTGGCAGAACCAGGACCGGAACGGAACCAGAACCTGGAACTTTAGAAAAGTTCCAGAGTTCAGTTTCGTTCCGCATCCCGCGTCCGCCAGAACAAAACGAAAAATGCCAAAGGCAGAAAACAAAAGGCCAAAGGAAGAAAGGAAACTCGTAAGGCACAGAACATAAAACGAAAGGAAAACAAAATAGAAAAGAGGGACCCAAATGTTTGTCGAAAACAACCAACAGAACAAAGAAACAACAAAAGAGGGCGAAGTCGAAGTCGAGACAAGATCTGAACTAGAAACCCTAAACGAGTTCCACGTCCAGATTTATCCCCGGACCTGACTCTGACAGAACAAAAGACAGACATAGGAGGAAAACCAAAGAACTTCTAAGACCCAACCAAAGAACCAAAGGAAATAGAACAAAACAAGGGGGACCCATTTTAAAATGGGGTGGTTATGCAAGGCATAACAGGGTGACGGACTAGTTTCTCCTAGCTATCATCGACCCGATAAATATTAACTTCAATGTTTCCTAAGTCCTAAGTGAAATATTTGTCTTTGGAATGATTGATGGTGTTGGTTGAGGTTGCAAGATTGGGCGGTGCGCGCATACCCCGCTGAGATTTTAGTGGGGCCCGATCAAGACCTGCGGGGTCGATGGGGAACAATGGTGATCGAAAGTTGAAGATCCAACAGTTATCACTAGATATCGCACATCGTAGAAAGAAATTTGAAGTTTTACTTAAGATTAGTGATACACGATGGAGACATTCAACGGTCACAATCATGATGATCAGGCAACGCACAATGAAGGAGAATAGAGCCTTGGTGGGACCAGCAACACGTGGCATCATATCGCCCCATCGCTATTGTGAAGCAAAGAAGGTTGAAGATATGGGCGATAAGTGATTGTAGTGGAAAGCGACATCAGCAAGGACAGGTGTCAAAAGATTATTGCATCGTTGGGTGTCATTGTATTGTGTTTACACATCTTTGAGAAATGATGGTTTAAGGGATGAGCGATGGATGATGCAGATTGTTTGATAGTTGATCCAATGTTAATTGTTTCTTTTTATTACATCGTGGATAAGAATTTTGATACCCTTAGCATATCGGGTATGTGCAGGATCATCATGGAAAAAATAGGCCCTTAAGTGGCAAAAAAATTAGAAAAATCAGAGTTAGGAAACTTGACGTAAAAAATTGAATAAGTTATCTATATTATTTCAAAAATATGTAAGAATAGAATTTGTAGAAAATTGAATGTAGTTTCTAAACTACTAGGTTTTTTTTTTTTTCCTAAATCTATTGGGTGAAAATTTGAAATTTCAATGTATTAGTAGTTAAATTACAGGGAAAAACTAAGAAGTAGGTGTCTTTCTGACCACCCTAACCACATTAAAATGATAATATTTTTTTATAAGATTTTAGATATAAGTAGAGGACTCGTGTCGATGTGATGCATATTTTTTGTAATTTTTTCCAAGTAAATAATTAATTATGAATTTTTATTACAACTTTGAAAAAATTAAAAACTCGATGTCTAACCACCTTAACTTGGTCAAAACTTCATGAAATTCATTTTTTTTTTTTAATCTTATAGTATGCAGAGCATAGAATGTGACGCATTTTTTGGATTAAAAAATGTGATATCGTTTGAAAGATATAGATGTTTTTCAATCAACCTATCAATCAGGACTTTAGTTGTAATTCAAATAGAAAATAAATAATAATTATTTATTAAATTCAAAGTAAAGCATAATTTATATTGGTGGAAATCTGAGAATCTCCTTTAAAAACCCTTTTCATTTCATCAATTTTTGGTAAAAATAATTCGTCAGCCACATACCCTACAAAAACTCATCATATCGCCACTTTTTGGCCCATCATGATCCTGCACATACCCTATTAGTGATATACGATGGACGACGAAGATTGAAAGAAAGCGATCAAACAGTGATCATTACATCGTGGAAATGGATGCAATTGTTCTAAGTGTTTTGGTGATATGTGATGGATATGAAGGATATGATTAATGGAGGAGATTTAAATGACCGCATATCCAAGGGTCAAGATTTGAAGATATGATGATGAACGAAATCCAATGGATCAAGGCGTGAAAGGAGTAGATCGACGACCAGAATTCAAAAGCAAAGATTTGAAATGGCTATGACAGTGTGAACAAAGGTTTGTACTACAAACTAACATAGGAGAAAGAATTTATTGGTCTAGCTGCACAAGCGTCCAAAGTAAATAAAGATTTTATTTTCAAGGTGGTAGAAGTGATTGAGATAAAAATCAGATCAAAGAATCAAAAGAGAGGATTAAATGCATAATCATATTTTAGGGTTTGACAGAGAGAATGAAGGAAAATTATCTATATCTGAATTAAATGTTGTGAGGCTCAATGAAGAGGTTGTGTAAGGAAGATTTTTTGGAAACCCTAACAGGTGATCGAGATCAGAATTGGATCCCATAGTCATTAGAATGCATTTAATGTATTCTAGGTTTAGGGTTTTGAAGGTTATCTGGTTTAGAAAATTTAGTGAATCTGTACAAGGTGTGCATGTAGCTTGATGTACTGGTAGCTTGTTGGTGAATTTTACAAGAAAAGAAAACCCTAACAAAAGATTTGAGATGATTTGGATGGTGGAGAGAATCTCGAGGCAGGACTTCAAGATGGTTGAGAAAGAAGATAATCAAATATTTTTGAAGTAAGAAGTCTATAGTAAGTATGCACAAATAGAGAGTACAATTGGTAGTTGGTTGCAACATTGCAGAAGGTTACATCTTGATGAGTATGTAATAGAGAGTGAAAGAGAAGAAAAGTAGTCAGAGAATGTACATGTAAAGAAGTCCTAGACTATAATACAAAACATCTTCTAGGTGTTGACATTCAAAGAGCAGAAGGGGTGTGTTGCTAAGAGTACAACTTCAGCAATGGAGTGCAAGTTGCAGAAAGTGCAACAATGTACTAAATGTAATGATGCATTATAGGTTATGCAGAACCAATCTATGCATATATGAGCTCAATGTGATGTTGTAAGAGGTTGTAGCCTCATTGTATTGGGTTGTAGCTCAGTTTAGGGGATTGTAGTATCCTTGGAGTTGTAGCTCCTAAACCAGGGTATTGTAGCATCCTTGAAGTTGTAGCCTCTAAATTGGGGAGGTGAAGCTTCCTTGGGTTGTAGCCCTAAACATTGTAATAGAGATTTGGATTGTGAGGCTGGATTTGAGCAGTAAACTCAAGCAACATTTCTCACTGCAGTTTTTTCCATATTGGGTTTTCCATGTATATCTGGTGTTGTGGGCTTGTGTGAGTTGATTGTCTATTTGCATATTTATGTTTGCATCTTTAGTTTTCAATCTGCACATTAAGAGTTTGAGAAAGAAATCTACACAAAGTATTTTTGAGCTAAGAAAGTTATCTACATAAATTTTTTAAGGGATAGATTTTGGTATCTATTGATTCACCCCCCTCTCTTAGTCTAGATCATTGTCTTCCAACAATTGTTATTAGAGCCCTAGGTTCCCTAGGAGAAGCTTAATCAGCTTGAGTAGATCTTGGATAAAGTGAACACAATGGTTAGTCAGGAAAGTTTATTTGCATATGATAGACCTATCTTTGATGGATCAAGATATATCTTTCAGAGCTCATTGATGAAAGGATATTTGGGATCCATAGGATTTGATGTTTGGATGTCAGTTGTAAATCGATATATAGTTACTGCTACACATCCAATAGTTGAAGCTAAAAAGAAGGCATATGAGGATAATGATACAACAAGAGATATAATTCTTCATGGACTATCAAGTTCCATATTTGTCAAAGTATTGCACTACCAGAATGCACATGAAGTGTGGAACAAGCTGAAGAGGATGTATGAAGAAAGTGATGTTGAGGTGCATTCATTGATTGAGAGATATCATAGTGAATCTAGAAGTCTTGAGACAAGTGAAGATAAGAAATCTGCTAGTTGGTTCTCAAGTGAAGCTACGACAAGAGGTGATGAAGAAGAAACATCTACTTTCATATCAGAGGAGACTGATGAAGAGGAAGCTGAGTTCATCAAGAGATTGAGAAAAGGCTCCAAAAAATGTAGAGGTAAATATGCTTATCTTGCTTCTAAATGTGTTCATAATAAAATGCATAACTCCAAGCAAGAAAATAGTAGTAAGCAAATGGATAAGGAGAACCTGCACACAAATGAAGAAGGTGGATCATTCAATGTAAATGGTAGATCAGATGATGAACATGGAAGTTGTGAGCACCTGCAAATCTACACAAAGCTATTCCTCCAACATATGAGGTTAGTTCATATAAATGCACAAATACTCCTATGAAATAATGCAAAATGCTTCCTAAACATGATAACAAAACAAATTAAATTGAAAGCATGAAAGATACATAATGCACACCTATTCCATAGTGGATTGGTGTCACTTTGTTGTGAAAAGTGACCCTTTCCCAAATTGACAAGCTCAAATGATGCAAATGCAATGGTGATGGAGTAAGATGGGCAAAAATTAGTTCTCAATTCAAGAGAGTAACTTTGCTTGAGATTGTGGATGAGTTGAAGAATGGGGCCCTTTATTTATAGAATATTTTGATGAGAGAATGGCCAAATGGATGAATGTGGGACAAAGATTTAGCCAATGAGATCAAGCCACTTGTCAACTTGCCATAGGTTGAGGGATGTGCAAGTTTTGGCCAATGTACCCAAGAGGGGGAGATTCAAATTTGAATTTGTGACTTAAATGTTGAGAGGGGGACATGTAAGAGGGAATTTAATGCAATGTTGGAAGGGACAAGTCAACTTGTCTTCATTTTCAAACTTGAGGGAATATTCCAAAAAGGTGCTTTGTTGAGGGAAAATGATGAATTTATAAATGAATAAATTGATTTATTGGTGCAAGTGGGAAAAGCTAGAGGATGTGATGGGTGGTTAGATTAGGTTAATTAGGATTAGATTACTTAATGATGATTAGATGCTTTGACCCCTTTGACTTGAATATTTTGATTTATTTAAATCAAAAAGGGATGAAAGGTGATTTTAGGCTTAATTAAATAAAGGTTTGTTTTATTTAATCAAGGAGGGTGATGCTAGGATCAAGTTGATTTATTTAATTTAAATTGGTGACTTTAGGAGATTGATAAATAAACTTGATTTATTTGCTGAATGGATGAATATGACCTAATTGAATGCATTATGCCAATTTTACGTGTCTACATTTTGCCCCTCTTTGAAGCAATGTACTTGTTGCGTTGGTTCAAAGAATAAACTTGTCGCGATCAAAATTCAAAAAATTTCTAATTTTTTGGATGCCCCAGCGGAAAGAAGTACACTGGTACATTGCCCCCTCGAGAGATCGAGCGAAAATATTCGATTTGAGGGTCAATCTCACGATAAAGAGGTTCAAGATGGATAGTTATGGATGATGATGCAAATGAGATGGTTTTAAGATGCTTAGAATAACAAATCTATATTATCTTTAAACAACTTAAATGATGATATGATGTGAGATGGATGAGATTAATGATGTGATATGCTGCGATTATGAAAATGTATAATTTATGAGATGCTTAGACTAATGGATCTATATTATGATGATGAACATGCATGTGAGATGATATGCAGAATACTGATGAATGCATGATGGATGCACTGGTGATGATGATTAACTATTCATGTTGTGATGTTAGTGCAGAAAAGAAGACATTAGATGATGACAAGAGGATCCAACAAGCCGACTTTATGAGAGATGATGATGAGAAATGATGATGATAGATGGATGATTTGCTTATCAAGGATTGGGATTTTAAAAGGGCTACTTACCTTATGTTTGATAACACACATAGATACGATGCATCAAGATATAAAGAACCAGGATGGCGTTGTACCTAGTGTGATGGACTTTGACTTGACAAGCAGATAGGAATATTCTTGTTCACACTTGACATACGGAAACCTTGCTAGGACATACCTAACAAAGCAAGTATTCGCCAAGTTATATTACAAGAGCGTCCAACAAGCACAACAGACAAAAGATAATGATCATTGCCCCATTCCTATCTCTCTAAATCCTTTGTTCAGATATCATCGAGAGGTCCTTAGAATGAGTGCAATAAGATAAATCAAAAGAAAAGATCAAGTATGCAAACAAGCGAATATTCTTCATACCTCTAGCCAAAGGGATTTGTTTCGATAGGATAAGAATCCAAGTGATATCCAAAATGGTGCCCATTGTCAGAACGATATATCCTAGGACATGCATTGTATAGGATGATGATGGTTTGATAAGTCGATTGATAGGCTGTTGATATAAATTTGATTGACATGTCTGAAAGTGATCAAGAGTTTGATTTTGTTTTAAAGGTTTGTTGTTTGCTTTTGATTTTATGATTTGAAGCTTGCTTTTGCTAATTGTTGTGATTGTTTCTGTTTGTTTTTCCAAAGGATGAAGGTGATGATCAATTTATTATGGATGATTGATTATTGCGGGTGAAAGCGAAATCAAACAAATGGATTTTTTCAAATATTTGGATGTTTTTGATGTTTTGAAATGTTTTGAGGCTTTTTTTGGTGTTTTTGAGAATTTTACAAATGTTTTTGGATTTTTGATTTTTTGAATGTTTTGGGGTTTTTTGAGATTTTATGAATGTTTTTGGATTTTGTGTCTTGAATTTTTTGGGGTTTTCTGAGATTTTATGAATGTTTTTGGATTTTGTGTCTTTTGAATGTTTTTGGATTTTGATGTGATTTTGGATGTTTTTGGATTTTGATGTCTCAGGGGCTGATCAAAGATGAGTCTTGGCTACGTTTAAGCTCAGAGACGATGTAGTTCGGATTCCAATGTTTTTGATGTTTTCTGATTTTTTGAGTGTTTTTGGATTTTGATATGTTTTGATGTTTTTTTGGATTTTCTGATTTTCTGATGTTTTTGGATTTTCACATGATTTTGATGATTTGGATATGGATATGTCTAATGATACCAATGCTTTATTTGGGGATTTTGCTAAAAACCAAGCTAAGGTTGATTGATCCGATCGATGGATTGATGATGATGATAACATTGTTGAGGATACACAACAATGCAAGGATTTGATTGATCAGGATTGATGACGATAACATTGTTGAGGATGCACAACAATGCAAGGATTGATTGATCAGGGTTGATGATGATAACATTGTTGAGGATGCACAACAATGCAAGGATAGTGTTAAGCAACACAATGATCGGGAAGAATATCCCTAGATTATGGATTGATTGGATTCGATTGATCAAGATTGTTGAAGCTTGGTTTGGAACAAAAGTTGTTCGAATGATTTGACGTGATGTTTGAACTATAAATTAGATACGACTGATTGTCATTGTTTGGATTGATGTTCAATGAAAGATGAAGCTTGATGAGGAGTGTCTTCTCGCCAAAATATGCCATGGGCTAGTGATTTGGATTTTGGATCACAAATGCTTTGACCAATGTGATTTCACATTTTTCAATGTTCGATGACCACATAAGTTGGAGGATATAGATCAAAAATTATTCTCGAAGCAAGATGTAAATATTTGCCCCTAGTGTCTAGCAATGGAAGGATTGCAATGGGTGGATGCTCGGATAGGTGTATGGGCGGATGGATATGGAAAGCATGCAAAGGATGCCAAGGATTATCTTGTGATAAGATAGAGTGTTCAAATAAAGGAATGCTTCATTGGATGATGCTTCATGGCTTAGATAACATTGGATAGGATAGGATCAATGAAAATGGCCCATGTCAAGATGTTTACCATAAGCAAGCGTAAAGTGTGCCCCAAAATTTCATCAAGATCAAGATAACTTGGATGATGGATGCAGATGGATGAAAATGGATTGGATAAATGGTTCATGGATGCATGGATTTATTATGGGTAAGACAAATGGAATGTTGGCTTTATTATGGATGGGATAAGATGCTTTCTCCTGAACTAGCACACGTAGATGTTCAATTCTACTCATGATGCCTGTTTTCCAGGTTTTCATCATGGTCTTGCCCCACAGTGCCACCATAGTGGTTTTCACTGGAGGACGATTTGTTTCTTTACTGTTTTCAATCATTTTTCTTTTTTTTTTGGATTTTCATATTTTTTGATTTTTTTTATTTTTTCTGAAATATTTTAATCTCATGTTGAATCACAAGGTGTTGCTGATGTAGATTCCCCTGTCATGATGTGCCATTGATAGCCTGCTTGAAGAAGTTGCTTTGCTAAGATATGTGCACTTCAATGCAACTTTTGAGATTTTTGATCTGCTTCGTTGATACCGGGGTTAACTTTATCTTTGTTCGCACATTGTGATAGAGTGCCTTCTGAATCCTTATGATGAAGGGTCGCTGCCAATACCTGGTCAATGTGAGAATTGGATATCATGCGTGGAGGCATGGATGGAGTGTGTTTAGGGATAAGAGATGGATTGGTTGATAGTTTGGAACCTTTGACTCTCCAAACTTGGGAAGATGAGCAATGATGGGTGGATACGAAAGTGTGAAGGGAATTAGGACCAACTGCTTGATACACTTTGTACGTCACTTGAAAAGCTTGCTTTTGTTTTTGTGGACATTTTTTATGGATAATTTTCCTTTTTTATTTTGCCTCATAGTTTCTTTGACTGATGGAGTTTGATAGGGGTAATCTTTCTTTGTATTCTTGGTATCCATATGTATTTGATTTGTCCATTATGCTTTTCTGATTCTTTTTCTTTGATAACATTCTTCTTACTTTGATTCAATTCTTTCTTTTGACGTTGGTCCCAATTCGTGGATGGGGTGATGGGTGGATGAAGATACATGACATGGCTGGTTGTAGTATTGACATCGGTTTCATCATAAGGATTCTTCGTGCTCCCTATGTTGACGTTCGCTCAAGAAAAAGTTGCCCCCAGTATTGTGGTAATAGTACCTTCATGCTTTGATTCTGCCTGTTCTGAGAGCTCTTGTTTAGAATGAATTCTCTAATAAATAACCACCGTAGGTGATGTTGTTTCAATTTGTTGCTCCGCTAACTCCAGAATATCCTGGTATGTTTTCCCTAATTCCTTGAGTGGATAATGTTGGACATCTTCATACATGATGTCTTCAATCTAGATTTTGGATATATCTGATCCTGATGTTGACAACTCTGTTTGACTGTATGAATCAATAACCTGATCTTTTTGTGTAATAATGTCAGGAATAAAGGGATTCTATTTTGAATGAAGATCATCTATGTGTCCATCCATAGAAAGCATCTCATGGGTAAATGAAGGAGTATGTGCATCTTGCATAGATAAGAGAGTGTCCATTAGATTATTGTAGTATCTTGGAGATATGAATTCTTGATCTTGAACGATTTCGAAATTGCTTTTGACATGCTTTGGATCAAGTTCTTGACATGGGTCAATTTCAAAGGATGGATTGCTTATAAAGGGTTCTTGGATATCTTTATTAGGCATAAGAAGTAGCTCAATGTCCTCTTGATCTTTGAGTGAATTGGGATCACATGTTGAGTTGAAGATTCCTTCAATATCAACAATCATGAGGTCGAAGGATGTCAATATGTCTTGGAAAGGACCATTGCTAGATTGTGGTGAGAGATATTGATCATGCTTTAGAATAAATTCTTGAGATATGTCATCTAACTCATTAGGTAATGTAGAGACATTTTCAACATGATCATTGGTCAATGCCTCGTTGGATGAGGCGAAAACATCTTTATTGATGGATAGATCTTGATCATTGTTTTCAACAATTGTGGTGGAGGGATTTCCAATGTCTTCAACCATAGGGTCAAGTGATGTTGGCATTTCTTTGATTGGATCATTGTTGGTTGGTGGACTTTGATCATGATTGAAAAGTGACTCTTGACATATGTTGATTTGATCATTGGATGAAGTAGAAATAACTTCAAGGTGCTCAGTGATGGATTGATCTTGATCCTTGTTCTCAATAGTTGTGGTGGAGAGATTACCAATGCTATTATTGTCCCCAATAGTGATTATCTTTTGATCAATCAGGTCTTGGATGAGTTTTTTGAGCCAAACGTAATATGATGTTTTGTGTTCCTTTATTCTATGATAATCACAAAGGTGCTTCTCATTATACCCTAGTGGTTTTATGTTTGGTTCTTGATAGTTCACGTAAATGGGGATTTTGATGAGATTTTCTTGTACCAACTGTTGTAGGACTGATTCGATTGGTCTCCCAAGTGGTGTGTATTTCCACTTGTTCCTTTGTGAGATTTGCACTTTAAATTGACCTTGTGGTGATTGATTTTAGAGATGTGGTGATTGATCTTTGAGATGTGGTGATTGATCTTCAAGATGGGGTTGATCTTGATGTCCAACTTCTTGACATTGGAAATATTGTTCTTGACATTGTTGTGGACACAACTCACTGCTTTGATGACATGGATTAACCAATGGATGGGTGTATTGATTTTGGAGTGAAGATATCTCCTGGCTCAATAATTCAATTAGTTTGGCATGTGCAACAAGTTGCTCTAGCAAAATTTGATCTTGATTTTGAATTTGATTCCCTTGATTTGGCTTTTGTTGAAGCAGATTTGGAATGTGCCCTTGTGGTGTTTGAACGAGATCATGGACAAACTGATCTTGGATAATGTTCTGATTTGGGATGATGTTTAAATTTGGCATTATGGGTTAAAGTTGAACTTTGTTGGGAACCACATTGCCTTGATTTAGGTAACTTTGATTTTGCATGGTGTTACCTTGACTTGGAGTTGTTAACATCTTGTTTGGACTTTGAACAGTATTCGTATGATTTGCGAACATTTTTATCCCAAATTTTACCAAGTTTGGACTCAAAACATTCATGTTTGGTAAAGTTTTACTTGGTACATTCTCATTTGGCATGTAGAGATTTGATGGGATGATGTTGTTCATTTGAAGGCTCATGCATTGATTGTTCGGTTGAAAGACTTGTAGGTTTCGATTTAGATCTACCATCGGGAAATGTGTTCCAATCTTTGATTTGGGCATACTCACACTTGTTGTGCCATTGACATTTGTAGAAGGTAATGATCCCATGTATGGATTGTATAAGTGTGAGTTTTGATAATCAATCGACATTGTATGGCTTTGAAAGTTTAATTGATTTGGATTACTCATGATGTATGGATCAAGTTTATATTCCATGTTCTTCTTGTGTTTTGAACTTGTTGTAAAAGTGACCTCTAGGGTTCTTAGGACTAATGACGAGATGAAGGATGAAAGGTGTAAATGATATGAGTGTTGAATGTTTAGGGACTTCGTATCAGTGCTAGACTTAGGGTTGGTTTTGATTGGTTTGATTTGGATAATGAACTTGTAAACCCTAAGATGTTAGATGTTATCTTAGGATGAACTTGTTCAAAGGGGTGATAATTTAACTAGCGGTATGAGAAAGGATGCATTCCCATACTCCTAACTAAACAAGGTGATTTTGATTTTGATGATTTACCCAAGTCTAGAATGATTTTTCCAAAGCTCTAAAGTTGTTTGGTGGGATGGATTTGATAAATGTTTGAAATAAATGAAGTGTTTGGTTTTGATCTAAATGAATCTAGGAAGGACCTGTTTACTAGACCAAGATAGTGAAGAACATGCCTTTCTCTAAGAGTAATTCAAAATCAAAAGACCAATGTTTGCATGAAAACCATTTGACCAAAAGATGCCAAGCACATGTGTGGGGTCCAATTGATTCAATCTTTGCTTAATGGATTATTTTTATCAAAAACACACTTCTTGATTAGGTTTTCAATTGAATGTCCAATGTCCTAATTTTCTTTCATCCCACAAAATGCATTATGAGGAAATCAAGGAAATCAAGGAAAAGGTTTCCTAATGTTGACCTTAGTAGGAGCAAATGGAGATGAAACCCAAATGTTTAGAAGCCTCTAAGGATACGAATCCCAAGGGCAAGCAATAACATGTGAATTTGTTCAAAGATATTTGCTTCTCCTAAAGGGTTTGAGATTTGATGCTCATGTTGAATGTTGGTTTTCCAATGTTCTCGATCAAAGCACTGTGTTTCCAAACTGACTCACAAGCAATGTGACATCCTAGCTCAGTTGGTATATTTTTCTTGGTGGGCTTGCCTCATGCCCTTCGTAGTAGAAGAGATGACTTTACATGCAACCAAGGAAAAAATATAAAGGTGTGTTAAGAATGAAGTCTTAACCTCTATATTCTAACCAAGATCAGACATGGCAAGTAACTTCTTGGAATCTAAGTTCCAATGTACCACTTTGATAAACTCGGTGAATGGGTTAATAGGCCACTACAAACAAGGGTTTTATTTCAGACTTTCCGTTCGTGGAGATTGACCCATACGGCAAGAGTCCCCTTTCAGATCCATCTTGTCAGAATCAACCGTGTGATATTGGTGTTTACTCCAATACCCACATTTATATCCCTATTGGAAATACTCTTGGCTTTAGAGTGTTACTGGTTGATTCATTCCCTTGGGTGAGTACTTTTTCCCCAAGGTAGGCCCTCTAAGATAGACAAAAGTGAGTAAACATATTCATAGTTCGATCAACCTTCGTTTAGAAACAAAGGGAGAACACATACAATAAGTTTACTCACACTCGCAAAGTGTTTTGTTCAATTTTAGTTCCAAAAATGAAGTGTGGAGGCAATCTTTTATGCAACTTAATGTCATCAAAAAGACTTTTGATTCTCAAGGTCGCCATGAAGCACGAGAGAAGTGCATACGCCTTTTTAGATGAGATTATTTTGCATAAAAGATTACAAAACATAAAAGACACATGTTTGTTTTAAATCCCAAAGCAATGATGAGTTTGTTTTAAAACACCAAAGGAAATGTGAAAATTTGTCTTGTTCAATTGTTTAAATCCAAAACCAACTTTAGTTTGTGTCCTAATTTTCATTTTAAGCCTTTGTAGCGAAAATCGAAACATTCTTTTTGGAGCCCAAAAGTATGTGAGTTGATCTAAAAGAGAAAACTAAAGTGTAGAATGAAAGCTCCTTAAAGCATTTAAAAACACTTAGTGGATCTCGAGTTTGATGCTCAATTTTTCAACTCCAATCTTTCTTTGTCCTCGCTTGATTCCATTGTTTGATTTTGACATCAACCTTCACCTACAAACACACAAAATAAAATATTAGAAATGAGATTTATGATGAATACAACTTCAAACAAAATGAATGCATTCAATGATAACCTTAATGCAAAAGTTTCTCTTCCTTGAGAGCTTAAATCATGCATTGAATATGTGTAATAACGTTTTGTTGATGATCTTTATGACAAAAGCTTAAACATTAAAATATATGGCGGGCACCGTATATTGTCCTTGATTTAAACCAAGCATTAGTGACATTCCCAAAATAGAAGACAACATTATCTTGGCTGGCGGTCTAAGATTGCTTCTCCCTCACGTAACAGCCATATGCTACCTTCAACCTTTGTGGAGTAAAAAATTAATGCTATATGTATAGTTGAACAATGCTACATGAGACCGCATTAACTTTATGGCTAAAAGATAGATGATGATGATCAAATAGCCATAAATTTGGCATGGATTTCAAATAATGCAAGACCTTCGACCAACATCTTACGCATTTTTTCTTTATTCAAATCTGTCATACACCAATTAGAACCTGCTAATAAATATGCAACAAATCTGTCACAATGCAGATTAGTATAAACCAAACGTCAGCACTCGTACAATACCAGTGAATTTATTGATTTATCAAAACCAAATTCGTTTTTAGAAACTCTTCCAAAATAAACGTACAAGGAAAGCAATTTAGAAAACGTAAAAGCGTGCCCAACGTAGTTAAGAGATCTTTCAAAGGAATGCAATTGGCAGGCGTAAAACTAGATTCCATAGTTTCTATCGGTAGTCAAAAGAAACTTTTAAGCAAAGACTATTGGTGGGCGAAGAAATAAAATCCATTTCAAAAGATTTTTATGACATAAATTCTGACTTTTCTTAATGTGCGCCAATCAATGTTATAGGTTTGTCAGAATGCATACCCATCAATTGTTGTTATCAATGCATTTTATTTTCTGAGCAGCCCTATATCAAGTCAAAACATCTACTGCTCATTAAAGCATAAACACAACTTGATATTAGGAATAGGTTGGCATTAAAGAATGTCCATTAAGAGACATGATTTTAGTGGATTTTCTCCCTATTCAACGGTGGCGCAGTGACCAATCTAATGCAACAATGATTAATGCAGCGATCTCTTTTTCTTTTCTTTTCTTTGGAGACTAGCAGGTCTTTATGATATATGCCTTTGAATCTCTGAGCTATTATTTTGTATGGTTCAAGAACCAGCTATTGTCTATGACTAGAAAGAAAGAATCTCCTTAAAGACATTGTTGTTAACAACAACAAAAAAGATCTCCATAGTTAAAGCGATTATGCCTGAAGGTTTGAAGCCTTTATGAATAACACAAAAGACTTTACATTCAATAGCAGTCAATCTGTAATAATAGAAAAAACCAATATTTGATGAAGATAAGACTTTTCTTCTTTGCGCAACCAATTTTTAACAATAGACAAAGCACAAGCAGCATAGACAATGCACGTTTTTGTTTTGACAAAGCAAGTTATTGTTAATGAGAGAAACAATGATATTAATGACAAAACGTTAATATCATTTAGCATAGCAGACTCTTTAGGTGAAATGATGGCTCCTTCCTATCACAATGGTGGTCAATGGATGTTCCCTTTGTCCTTCCCTGTCCATCACCTAGTACCACGGGCATAGTTTGGTTAACATCATATATCATAAAGAATACGCTACTTCTCCATTGTGAACACAACATGAATGTCATAAAGAAATCTCTTTTGCATATTGTGCACATCACAATGCCCTATACAGACACTCAAGAGTATTAAGTGTCGATGGGAAGCATATAACCATCTACCTAACAAACTTTGGAGTATTTATTAGGCTTCTTCAAACCCATGGAGCAGTGGGATTGGCATGATTGGGTTAAGTGAAATCCCTAAAATATTCAAAGATAGTGTGTGGCGCTTTAGCATATCCAACACGCTCAAATATTTGTTGATGACAAAGCAAAGGTAACTGTGTTGATTTGACTCTACTATATGATTTCAATCAAGATTCAAGGCCTCCAGATGCTATGCACAAAACTCTTGATCAAATACATGCTTTCGCAGCCGATCACCAATTTGTTGTCAAAGGTTATTTCTAAGCTACTACAGGAAAGGTGGTTAGGTATATTGGAAATATATGAAAGCAGAACAAAGACTATATTTAGCAACTGGAGAAAGGTGACTGGTATGTTCACAACATTAAGTGAGATTATATTGTTCAAATCAATGTGGTGTGGTCATGAATGACGTGACATTGCAAGCTCCCTAGTTCATAAAACTTGTAGATGTGGATAATACAGATCAACAAATTTGAACAATACACACCAAATATGGAGGGATCTACGCTAATACATTTGAACAATGAAAGCACAGATTTGAAGTACGTGAACAATGTATGCTTAGAAAGCAAATTAAAAGAGGATTAAAGCAAATTAAAATATACGTCAATAGTTATATTTGAACAATATATGCTTAAAAGCATATTAAAAGCCTATATTTGAGCATAATGCCCTCCTTCTAGTGCCACATGTGAGTACCTACAAATCTACACACAGATATTCTTCCAACATATGAGGTTAGTTCATATAAATGCACAAATACTCCTATGAAATAATGAAAAATGCTTCCTAAACATGATAACAAAACAAACTAAATTGAAAGCATGAAAGATACATAATGCACACCTATTCCATAGTGGATTGGTGTCACTTTGTTGTGAAAAGTGACCCTTTCCCAACCCTTGACAAGCTCAAATGATGCAAATGCAATGGTGATGGAGTAAGATGGGCAAAAAATAGTTCTTAATTCAAGAGAGTAACTTTGCTTGAGATTGTGGATGAGTTGATGAAGAATGAGGCCCTTTATTTATAGAATATTTTGATGAGAAAATGGCCAAATGGATGAATGTGGGACAAAGATTTAGCCAATGAGATCAAGCCACTTGTCAACTTGCTATAGGTTGAGGGATGTGCAAGTTTTGGCTAATGTGCCCAAGAGGGGGAGATTCGAATTTGAATTTGTGACTTAAATGTTGAGAGGGGGACATGTAAGAGGGAAGTTAATGCAATGTTGGAAGGGACAAGTCAACTTGTCTTCATTTTCAAACTTGAGGGAATATTCCAAAAAGGTGCTTTGTTGAGGGAAAATGATGAATTTATAAATGAATAAATTGATTTATTGGTGCAAGTGGGAAAAGCTAGAGGATGTGATGGGTGGTTAGATTAGGTTAATCAGGATTAGATTAGCTTAATGATGATTAGATGCTTTGACCCCTTTGACTTGAATATTTTGATTTATTTAAATCAAAAAGGGATGAAAGGTGATTTTAGGCTTAATTAAATAAAGGTTTGTTTTATTTAATCAAGGAGGGTGATATTAGGATCAAGTTGATTTATTTAATTTAAATTTGTGACTTTAGGATATTGATAAATAAACTTGATTTATTTGTTGAATGGATGAATATGACCTAATTGAATGCATTATGCCAATTTTGCGTGTCTATAGAAGTTTCTATGGGTTTGACCCATTTGGAATGACCTCTGATGAAGAGGTTGATAAATCTAATAAAGATGAAGAATTTGAAACCTATGGTAAAGAAGAAGAAGAAGTGGACCTTGAAGGTAAATTCATATGTGCTTTAAATGAGATTGATAAGTCGATGAAGGAGAATGAAGAACAAAAAATGTATTCACAAAAGGAAATAGAAAGACTAACTAAAAACCTTGAAGAATTTGATCAAATGATAGTTAGTTTGAAGACTGAGGTGGAAGAAGAAAGAAGAACAAAAGATGTAGTTCAAACTAAACTACTGTATAAATCAAATGACTGCATGAAATTGGAAGAAGAAATAGCGGCCTTAAGAAAAGAATTAGAAAAATCCAAGGATCACAGATTGATAAAGGCTTGAAGTTGATAGGTGGCTTCTAGACACTAAATGAATTTGTGAGATCACAAAAGCCATCTAGACCGAGATCAAGACCAAGAGTGAAGATTGACCTTGGTGATGAAAAAGGGAAGAGTCCTTCTGCCTTTGCAAAATTACTTAGAGTAGAAGAAAAATGTTGCACAAAGATAGAGGAAGCCTGCACAAGCAGTACCAAAGAAAGTTCCTCTAGAAAAGAAAAATCAAATAAAGGCACTGCTAAGGTGAAGACAACAAAAGAAGAAATGAAGCCTGCTACTAGTAAGAAGAAAGATACTAGAGAAAAGAACCCTGCATTAGAGAAGATAGCAGAGAAACTAGTTCCTAAAAACCTGAAGAAAAAATAGTACATAGAGGGAGTTGATGCATAGATATTCACAATGATGAGATACATGAAGAAGAAAAGGATAAGAAGACCATCTCATCCTACTCAAAGAAATGATATGACTAGGTACTCCCCATGTTTTTATGGTTACTATAATACCTATAATCAGTTTGGTCATATGTCTAGAGAATGTAGAGCTGCACCTAGAAGAAGCACTAAATATGTAAATAGAAGTTGTTTTGCTCCTGTTGTAGATATGAATATAGTGTGCTACAAATGTAATAACTTTGGTCACATAGCCAAGAATCGTAGATTAAATTATATAAGACTTGTAGCACATTATGAAAGGAAGATAAGTCCCCCAAAGTGAACAATGGTTCACATATTCCTAAGAAGAAGGCTAACAAGAAAGAAAAAAAGCTCAAAAAGGTGTGGAGAGTGAAAGGTCAGCAAGAAGCACCAAATGTGGTTGCTTCTACCTCACATCACTAGTTTGTAGTGATAGGGCATGAGTCCAGGGGGAGCTAAATTGATATTTCATCCATCCCTAGAAATGGAGAAAGAGATCACTTAGTCAGGTAAAACATGTTTTACAAATTTCTAATGACTTGATGGTTGCAGATGTATGGTCACATTCTTTCTCTTTGAAATGCTCGTCAGAGGGTAAGAACATCAGCAGAGAGTGGATAGTTGCTGCAAAAATTGATACCAACATTTGGTATCAATTATTAAAAAGTCCAGTGTAAATGCTTTGTTGAGATAAATGCTCCTTGACTGCAAGGAGAAGATATATGTATTAGGGGGAGCTAATTTGTATGTATTATTTTTTAATTGGTATCAAACCACTACAAATTGGTTCAAAACAGTCTAGTTGGTATTGTTATCACCTAAAATTGCACCCTTGTTGAACTTGATGTTCAACACCTCAGTGTAACATTGGAAGACCTCTAAAGATGTGGGTTTCTTGTGAGCAGAGGTCAACCTCCGGAGAAGGTTGGCTTCCTTTGTGTATCACCTAAACTACTAATTTTTAAAGGGTAAAGGGAGAAAAAAAAAATGCATACAAAATGAAACTATACTAAACTATTCCTATGGTGATACACCGAGTTGATAAGAAATCAAGAAATGAAAACAAGATGCAAACACACTGGGGAAACTAGACTACAACTATTTTACTTACTCAACATAACCCCATTAAACTTATGCATCACTCTTGATAGGTTTGATCTACATATATCTCAAGAAGGAAGGAACAAACTTCACAGCTTTGTGGTATGAATACAGATTTAGGAAAACACTGCTAAAGAAATACATACACAAGCTAGCATACAGAAATGAGAGTGGTAAGAGCATTAGTACTTGTTTTCAAGGTGAACTCTGTTTTGCATTCCAGATTTCAATTGAGTTACAAAAAAACATACATTTAGTCGAGAAAGGATTGATAGAAAACACTAACTCTTCAGAGTGTATAATCTGAACTGTTTACAAAAAGGAAAAAAATGCCTTAAATATCAAAGTGTGTTAGCCCCTTAGGGCTTACAAAAAATATCAGGGCCTAGAAAAACTACCCCTTCAATTTTTTTATTGAGTTTCCAGCTGCACCCTGCGTGTCCATTTCTGTGTCAAAGATTGCCTTCAAGGGACTCCCTTCTTGAACATTCTGCAACCACCGCAAATCACTTCTGTTCCTCGTGTCGATCTTCAAACCTCCCTGTCAAGCACCTCCAATGCTTCTGAGCTCATAACAGATACGCATTTCTTTTCATTCTATTGATGTTCTTCAGACTGCCACGACTCACTTTCAGATCCCTCTAGTTGTTTGAGTGAACTCCATGTAGATTCTTCAGGCGGTCAAAACTCCTTTGATCAGAATCATATCTCGGTGAGACATTGGAAGTGTCTCACCGATGCGATTATGTGTCTCTGCATCTATCGGCATATTATAGAACAGTGGGTGAGAGCTCATGCCGCAAGCAATAAACTATTGGCGAGCCCATCTTATTTTTGGCAAGACATTACCAGGTCGGCAAGGCCTCATGGCGAGCTCATTTCATCTACCCTGAGCTCACTCTTCTCCTCCGGGCTCGAGCTCCTTCAGCTTTTGGTGAGACCTTACCAAGTCGGCAGGACCTCATAGCGAGGTCCCCCTGTCATATCGATATCTGCTTTTGTCGCTGAGACACCCTCCATTCGCCGAGACCTCTTATAGACTTCCTCTTCGGCGAACTCTTCATTCTTCGGCAAAACACTTGGCGAGACCCTTCATTATCGGCGAGACATTGGCCTATCGGCCAGACCTCCCGCCAGGCTCCTTATCTCTCGACGATGAGCTACTTTCTCTTTGGTCAGGGAGACATTATGCCTTCGCCAAGACATCATGGTGAAACTATTTTTCTCTCAGTGAGCTTCCTTCGTGTTGTTGAGACTTCTTTATCGCTGAGACTCTATATCAAAATCTCCCTGCCCTTCGTCGAAAGTTCACTTGAGTTCGGGGAGAGCTTGCTTGATTGGCAAGACATCTTGCTGATACCACCCCCATCCTTTGTCACTGAGACATTCCCGGGTCGCTGAGACCTCACCACGACCTCAAAATGCTACATTGAAGACATTCCCCAGGTTGCTGAGACCCTATGTCGAAGGCCAAATCCTTCAGCGAGTTCCTTTCTTTGGGTGGGGTTCCCTTTCTATCAGTGAGACAATTCCTGATCGCCAAAGACCTTCTGGCGATGAAATCTTGCTTTGTCGATGCCGCTTTGTTCATTGAAACTATGATGGATCGGTGAGACTTATGCCGATACTACCTCATGTCGGCGAGACATCTTTCCTTCGATGAGACCTCCTGGCGAAGCCCGCTTACATACACCAAAGGCATCCTTTCGGTAAGACCTTCTACTTTCGCCGAGACTTCATGGTGACTTCATTTACCTTTTCCGAGAGCCTTTATTCTTGTCGCCAAAACATCCCGGGTCGCCGAGACATCTTGTAGAATCCAATCCTTACACCGAGAGCCTTTAGAGTCGGGGAGACCTTGTGACTTCGGCGAGACCTTCTTGATCGCCAGGACATTCCTGGGTTCTTGGCGACTCTCTCCTTAGAATATTTTCATGTCGAACCTGAACAAGGAAGGATTCTTCACTGAGTTCCCTGTGACCTAGCATCAGATTCATGACTTTTTCCTTAGGCCGAATGCTCCATTTGTCCTTCTCGAACCTGTTAAACACAATTTACTTTGCCTAATTGAGCCTGAGGGTGAAAATTAGGTAACAGGTACAAAGCCCAAAATGAAGCTCATGCTCAGGGACACATGAAGTGAGCATGGAGCAAGGTCTAAGGGGGAGCTACTATTGGTAGCAAATCAGTGTTATACTTGGTACAATGTAGTCCAGGATATCAATTGGTACATAGCATAAAGTGAACACATTCACAATGGTATCAAAATGATAATCGATATCAAGGAATAATATCACCAATTGGTGTTTGCAATATGATTCAATTGGTACAGAGCATGAATAAGAATATCTACAATTGGTATCTGACCTGATCATATCAGATCATGTAATGGCACTCCAACTTGCATAAGATAGTGTTAATTGGTACAAGGTGGTTAGAGCATATGGTTTTTCCATTGCAGTACAAAGTTTGAATGCAACAATTGGTATAAAAGCATAAATTGTCTTCAATTGGTATCAATCAAAGGGGGAGCTAAGTCCCTTTTCCATTTCTAAGAATAGGTGAAGGCTACAGTAGTATGGTGACCTAAGATAAAGAAGAGGAGAAAGGATGAGCAAAGGATAAGGAATGTCAAAGGAGGATATTAGAGAACAACTAGACCCTTTGCATTGCTTGTCAACGAGAGAAAATGCTTTTAGGAGGAGTGATCCCTTTTCCATTGATGTCAAAGGGGGAGAAAGTCATGCAAATGCTCAAAGGGGAGCATTGGAGAAAGCAACAATAAAAGTAAAAAGTAAAGATGATACTGGTACAAATGTTGAATCAATTAATTTGTATCATTAAGCACTTAAAGTTTTGACATCAATGACAAAGGGGGAGATTGTTGGCATATAGTTGTCATTGATTTCAAAAGGGAAAATCATCCAAGGTAGAATTCTAGCATGATGAAAGAGGATCAGAGATGAAATGGAGTTTCTCATGCAAGTGAGGATGATGGAATTAATGGAAAGTGTCATTAATGTCAAGGAGAGATAAGGTTTGTAGTGAATATAGGAGCATGGGTACAGGTTGTTGGTGAATGTGTATGCTACGATGTTGTCATTGATGTTAAAAGAGTAGATAATGCAAGGGAAATTGTTGGCATGACGACAAAGGATGAATGTGATGCAGTGAATCTAGTTTTGGAAGTATGTGGCTTGGTTGCTGGTGCAGAAGAGCAAGTTGTTCAATATGTTGCATAGTTGACAAAATGTTGTCACCTCTTTGAAATAGTTGCTTCCAGGTATTTGATGACAAATTAGCTACCAAATTCGATGTGGGTTTTTTGAGAGCATTCCAGTGATGTTTTCTTTGTAGGAAGAGAAAGTGAAGGATGCACCTGTAGACATGTAAAATATACTGATTGACATTGGGCATCTAATCCCGACTACTAACATCATTTCTTCCTGAATCATCCCTCGGTCTAACCATTTAATCAAACCCCCTTATTTGATTAAATTCATCAATATTCCCCTCTTGATTGAATAAATCATTTTATCTAATTAAGTCAATCTCTTTTGTTAATTAAATCAATCCATGTGATCTAATTATCCCTATTTAATTAAACAATTAATTTTATTTGATTAAATCTCTAAAGTCTATCTATTAATTTAAATAAATTAAAACTTTATTTGATTTAATCTAACACCATCTCTTTTAATTAAATAAATCAAAATCCTTATTTAATTAATCTCTTACCATATTCCTCTCTTATTTGATTTAAATAGATCCATCAATTTGAGTCAAATAGGTCACATCATCTAATCTCCTATTAAATTAATTAACCCTTGATTAATTTAATTCTAAATCATGTCCCATCCTCTAGATTTTGCAAGTTGCACATGAAAATAGATTTAATTCATTTATTAAATCTCTATTTTCCTCACAAAGGCATCTTTTGGAATATTCTCTCAATTTGAATTCAAAAATTTCAAGTCAACATGTACATCCAACAAGGTAATAAATTCATCTTACATGTCTTTTGCCTTGAGCCAAGTGGCATTTATTGCAATTTCCCTTCCCTCTTCAAGTCATTTCAACAAATTTGAAATTCAAAAATATGCATTTATTGGCACAATCCCCAAATCTTGCACATCCTTCATCCATTCATAGATTGACAAGTAGCACCTTGCCATTGGATGAATGTTAGTCCCACATTGCTCAAATTTGGACATTCATCCATCTTGACAATCTATAAATAAAGAGCTCATATCCTCATTTGATCATCCACAAATTATGCAAAGTTATCATGCTAAAATATTTAACCATTTTCATCCATCACCATTGAGTTCTTAGCTAGGTTTTTGCAGATTTTGGCTTGGAGCTCTCATTCTTCATCAACAAAAGTGGATCAACCATCTTCAACATATCAAGCTTGCATCTTAGGAATTGGGAAAGGGCCAATTTTCACATCAAATTGGCACCAATTCCCCCATGGGAACATGAGTTTGCACATTTAAATTAGGATTCAATCTTTGTTTTTCCATTTACATTTTGTTCTTCACTATTTTCTTCCTAGTTTGAGTGTTGTAAATGGATTTCATGGGGAATCCTTGCTTTAGCTTGCAATCTCTTGTTTAACTTGTTTACTCATGTTGTTTTGCAGGTACTAGGATTGGGGTTCGCACATTTGGTGCTAGAAGGAGGGCTGGATATCATTCTTTCTCATCTTTTCTTAAAATTTCTGCATTTTTACTCATACACAAAAAATTCCAACTCTGGGAGCTCAGCGTTGCTGTTTTGGCACTGCTGACTCTTCAGCGTCGCTGTATGGCACCGCTTCAAATTAAATCTGCGACGCTGGACTCGTCCCGCCAAAATATTTGAATTTCTAACTCCGCCGCTGGACTCGTTGACTTGTAGATATTTTCAAAAAAATATTAAACTACGATGCTGGGCAAAAATTGTGACGCAGTTGAGCTCTTTGTCTCGACACAGAGCAACGTTGACTGGCAAGCGACGCTGTGAGAGCACCGCTTAGAAATCAAACTGCGACACAGTTACGAGTTGCGACACTGGAAGGGAGTAAAAAGGGGAAATTTAATTCTAACACGTGCTTTTTAATTGATGATTAATTTGTCTTCTACTTTTTGCTTTTTAATTTCTGTATTTTCTAGAATCTGACTGGTTTTTCTTCCTTGTAGGTTGGAAATCGAAAACGAAGAAAGGAGAAGCATGAAGAGGATGTTTCATCAAATCAAAGTGTTTTTAAACACTTTAGTGTTTGCTTAACACTTTTTCATGAAATTGTTATTACTTCTTTCTTAGGACACTAATTTTCATTTGGGTTTAAAAAGAATTTTTCCATTTCTTGCAAAAGGGCTAAAATGAACTTTAGGATCACAACTTATTAGAGTTTGTTTATTTGGTTAACAAATTGAACAAAGTGTCTATCATTTGTCTTTTGGTGCTCTAAAATGAATTCATTATTGCTTTGTGGATTTAAAAAGAACATGTGCTACATTGTTTTGTGAGGGCTTACTTGAACTAACATCATTGAAAAAGGACGTATGCGCTTCTCTCGTGCTTTATAGCGATCTTGAGAATCAAAAGGCCTTTTTCATGATTTTAGGTTAAGACAAAGCAATCACCTCCACACTTCGATGTGGGTTTAAAATTGAACAAAATCTTGTGCGAGTGTGAGTGGGGGGCATTGTTGTGTATATTCTCTCTCTTTGTTGCCAACAAGGATTGATCGAGTTACGAATATTGTTCCTTATTTGCTTTTGTTTATCCTAGAGGGCCTGCCTTGGGGAAAATGTACTCACCCAAGGGAACGAATCAACTGGTAACACTCTAAAGCCAAGAGTATTTCCAACTGAGATATAAATGTGGATATTGGAAGAAATGCCAATATCATGCGGTTGATTCCAACAAGATGGATCTGAAAGGGGACTCTTGTCATATGGGTCAATCTCCACGAGTGGAAAGTCCTTATTAAGACCCATGTGCTAGAACTTTCCAAAATCCTTTAATCTATTTGTTGGTGCAAGAACGGTCGTTCTAAAGCCACCCCACACTTTTACCGTCTTTTAGTAGAAATGGAAAACATGCCATGGGAGTTTCATGGGTGTTGATGCTTGACTGCCCTGTATAAGTGAGTGTCATGGAGGGGAGTCAATGGGTTCAAACATCTAACCATTCGCTAAAGATAAGCATAGCTAGAATTGTCCAAGTGGGAATCCAACAAATATTGTCTTACACATCCATAGGATTATACTTATTCTTGGGTTACAAAACACATTGCTTAATCAAAAACATCACATGGAAACAAACACTTGAACATCATCCAAATTTCAAACCCTTTAGGAGAAGCAAATATCCTTGGACGTATTCACATGCCCTTGCTTGCCCTTGGGATTCACATCCTTAGAGGTTTCTAGGCATTTGGATTTTGTCTTAAATTGCTCCTACTAAAGTAAACAATAGGTAACTTTTGCTTTGATCCCCTCGATTTCCACATGAAATACTTTGTGGGATGAGAAGAGGTTAAAACATTAGACATCTAGCTTGGAAAACCTAATCAAAGAAAGTGTTTGTGGTAAAATAAAGCCATTAAGCAAAGCTAAGCAAAATGAACTTTCATGTGTGTTGAATACTCACTATTCTCAAAAATTCCAAATCCCAAAGCAAAAATCATTGGTTGAAAATCCGAAAATGTATGTTCACATGAAATCATTTCTTGGTTACAAAGGTCTATAGAAGCATTTTATGCTCTTCAATACCTAGGTCTAAGCAAACAAAGAGTCTTTTTAGGTTCATCTTAGGATCAAAGGCAAATCAAAATCTTCTTTCATCCATCCTTCGAAACATCAAAACAAATCCATCTCATCATCACTTTTTGGGAAATCTTGAAATCATCCTTGATACTAGGATTTTTGGCAAAATCAAAAACATCAAAATCGTTGAGACTAAATCCTTGAAAACATTATCAAAAACACTTTTGACTAGGTATGTGTAGATGCATCCTTTTGCATATGCTTAGTCAAAGTTATCAAAATCATTTTGTTTAGCTTAGTATAGGTGGATGAATCCTTCCTCATATGCTTCGTGAAACTATCATCTTATTTGGATAAGTGTGGGTAGATGCATCCTTCTCCCCACACGTATTCAAATTATCATCCTTTGAACAAATCTATCCTTTAGATCATCATCCAACATCTTAAGGTCTTTTTGTTCAAAATAAAAAACAATCAAAATCAAAATAAAGGACAAATCCCAAATCCAAAATCAAATCAAAATAAAAAAATCCGAAACATATCCGAAAGTCTAAAAAATCCTAGTATCTCCTTCAAGATTTATCAAAAGACAAAAGCATCTGCATCATCATCATATCACCTTTCGATCCTCAAGATATCCTAAAAATTCCTACTTTGGACATAAAGTAAAGATTAATCCAAAGAACCAAGAGATTCATCTCTCCTATTCTTGAAAATTGATCCTTGTTTTATGGTTCAAACTAGATCTCAATACAAGAAGAGTATGGAAGGCAACAAAGAAACACCCGCTTCAAGTGATCTTAGCCAAACAAACGTAGAAATGAATCCTACCGAATCAAGCAATCCTTTGACCATCTCATCATCACAAAATCCGCAAGAGGAAAACCAAGGAGAGGATCTTACCTTTGGAATGTCTCACGAAGAAATGATTGAAATGCTCCAAAATCCAGAGAACCATAAAATCATCAACATCATGATGAGACTTAACCCTTCGTTATACATGCTTGAGCTAGCAAAACAAGGGGCCAAGTTACCTTCAGATTTTGATGTGAGTACTATAGTAGAGACATCTTTTCCTCCAATCTCATCTACACCCCCATCTCAAAACATCACGTAAAACATTTCGCAAATCACAACATCGTTTACTCCAACCCAACCTAAAGTTAATAAGGGAAGTACATTTCTCAATGCAATCCAAACACACCCCCTTGTTAATAATCAAAATTTGGATGCAAATACCACCTTGGAACAAAACATACCTGAAAACCCATTACATAAGAATGTTCCTCACATTCCATCATCATCCATCATCATCATTTTTTCACGCAACACCTCAAACACCTCTCCTCACAAATTCACAAGAGGAGGGAGATATGTTCGGACCGGGGGGCATATTCGACACCACAACATTTTCACAAGAAGTCGCACCCCTTACATTTCCACTTCTTCCACCATTGCCATCATCATCCACACCACTCCTTGGTTTAGGGCTTCCCCATCTACCAAGTATCAATCAAACCAATATCCCAAATATTAATCAAAACATTATGCCAAACACTGAAAACTTGTCGTTGATATCACAACAACAGATGACAAACGCACAAACAATTGGAACATCATCAAACACCCTCCTAACATTGCAAAGCATAATTTCTCAAGGACCAACCACCACATCAATACCACCATCCACCACTCAAAACATCAGCACAACATTATCACTCACCAAAAACACTATTCTGAATCCACCACCACCACCAACTTCCACCACATCAAACCAATACAATGCAGCATTGCAAGCTACTTTTCAAAGGGGATTCCAACAAGTGCAGAAACAAAAAGCCGTACAACTAGCTGCTTAGCAAGTTGCTCAAGCTGCGCAAGCCGCCCAACCTGTACAAGCTGCATTACAAGCACAACAAGCACAACAAGCCCAAGCTTAATTGCAACAACAACAACAACAACAAGTCGTGCAAGCATTGCAAGCATTACAAGCACAAAAGACTGCTCAAGCACAAGCTCTATTACAACAACAAGTGGCACAAGCCCAATCACAAACAACGCAAGCACAAGCTCAAGCTCAGGCAAACACTCAATATCAGGCACAACAAGCTCAATATCAAGCACAACTCCTTGCACAAAGAAAAGCAATGCAATTGCAAGCATATCAGCAAATAATAAAGCAAGAGCAAGAGCAACAAGAAGCAACAAAATTGGCAGCCCAACAACAAGCACAACAAAAAGCATTGTTGGAACAACAACAAGCACAACAACAAGCACAAATATTAGCGCAGCAACAACAAGATCAACAATAAGCGTTGTTCATACAAAAGCAGGTAGAAGCCTACCTCGCTTGGCAAAACATACATATACCATCGAACAACACATCGACCAACCCACCCATCCAACCCACAATTGAAACACCCCAAAAAACTTTCATCCCACCCCCTGATCCGCAAAATGATGTGACGACACAAATTAGGTTGCTCTCGCAACAAGTGCTCGATCTTCAATTAGGTCCCTATCCATTTGATAGGATCCTAGTGATGAAACCATTCCCCAAGGGATTTGAAATCACCAAATTTGACAAATATCGAGGGATGGGAAACCCTGAAGATCACATCAGGGAATTCCAGGTTCATTGCATGGAAGTCGCATATGACGATACTTATCTGATGTGGCTATTCCCTAGGAGTTTGGTAGGCCACACTATGAAATGGTTCTCTTGCTTACCTTTAGGCATTAGAACATTCCAAGAAGTTATAGACGCGTTCATTAAGAATTATGCATGCAACATTGCAATGGATGTTAGTCTAGAAGAACTCTTGGCTCTAAAATAAGGAAAGGGTGAATCATTCACCTCATTCCTACAACGATGGCGATCCAAGGCCAATCGGAGCAAGTGGACCATGCCAGAAGAACAAGTTTGCACCATCATAGCTAACCTTGAAGGCCACTTGGCATTTCATCTCAAGGTTCAGGGCATCACCACATATGATCAGTTGATCTCCAAGGCGCTCAACATCGAAAGAGACCTCATGACTCAACCCACGGAATCAACATCATACCCCGAACAACAAAACAATCGCCCACCATCCAATTACAACGATAAACCTCGCACGTGGGCAAGAAACAAAAACATTACTAATGATGGTGTCGTCGATGCCAAGGTGGTCATTAGTGCCCCACGCCAAAACATACCCACACCACAAATCCAAATTCAACACCAAAATAACCATCACACAACACACCAACCAAACAACAACCCAACCATCAATAATCTCAATGATCAAAGGGGACCACCCCAACGCAAAATTTATCCGAAACAAAAATATACCACTTTACGGGAACCACTTGTGGACATAATGAAAAAGCTGATCGACGAAAAACTCATCAAGCCTCCTACATTTGAGAATTACCAAGAACCGGATGTGAAAGCTCCTTGGTATAATGAAAATCAACTTTGCGAATTCCATAAAATCAAATGCCATACGACAAACAGTTGCATGAGACTGAAAAATACCATCGAAGATCTCATCGATAAAAAAATCATAAACATGGAACAACCTACAAGAAATCAAGATCTTAAGATATATACGAATCCAATGCCGAATCATGGCAACAAAGGGAATAAAAATGATAAAGGGAAGGGCACCCACTCAAACGTAAATCATGTATATGAAATAGTCGATGCCTCCCTAAATGAAGACTGCATGGTCATCACCATCAAGGGCGCCCATGCCGAAGATTCTGGAGTCACCACAAGAGGCGAAAAAGTCACCATCGCAGGATCATCCCAACCAAATAGAGTCCCTTCATCTAGATTTGTTCTGAATGGGTATAATGTCCTAGATCAACTCAAGAGAATGCCATCACAAATATCCATCATGGAGTTGCTAAAAATATCGTCTGCCCATAAGAAAATCCTAGAAGAAGTGTTGTCGTCATCTGTTGTCCCTGTAGATCTCGACGCGGAGCAATTCCAAGCTATGGTCAGAAATATCATAATGCCTAATCTCCTTACATTTTCTGACCAAGATTTCCCTGCTCAACCATCTCACAACCGTGCACTTCACTTGGAAGCCATTGTACACAAGAGAAAAATCAAAAGGGTCTTGGTGGATGGAGGTGCAGGCTTGAACATATGCTCTCTCAGTCTCATCAAGCAATTGAAAATATCAGAGGATTCCATAGGCAAAGGAAAAGGTATCACCATGAGGGCATATGATGATCAAGAAAGAGTGTCTCAGGGCACAATCAATCTCCCTATTCAAGTAGGGTCTGCCATCATGGAAACCACTTGTCAGGTATTGGACCTTGACTTGCCATATAATATCCTCCTAGGGACGCCCATGGATCCATGCGATGAAAGCGGTAGCATCAACTTTCCACCAATGTGTGAAATTTACACATAACGGATAAGAAGTTACCATCCATGGAGATCCTAAACCCTTCTCCTATTGCAAAAATCTTGAAGCAAAGTATTATAAAATCCCCCAAGTGCCAAAAAATGATGAGGGCCCATCCACACCATACATCGATCCCGCCACTCTTGCATCCACTTCGGCGATAGAGACACCCGCCACTCCCACCATTCCCGCCATCTCTGACATCAAGCTCATCATCCAGGATAACGGTTGTGGAAATTACAAGCTCCCTAATAATGCTTTTGTGGTAGGAGAGTTACCACAATCTCCTAGATCATGGGGACGTCCACAAGAAAATGAAGCTTCCACATCCCAAACGTCTCCTACGGACTATCTCGAATTTACAAGTTGGGGAGATCTGGGACGAGAAGTCATTGAGGCAAATCCATCTCACATGTTATACCAAGATGAGAGACCAACTATTGGCTTACCAATGGATGACAGAAGCAAGGGCCTACAAATGATGCTAGCAATGGGCTACAACATAAATCAAAGACTTGGGAAAAATGATAATGGGCTTATAATACCTATCATGCCAGAGACGCGGCCAATAATAAATCTTGGCCTTGGATGTACCCCGCCGAGTATAACCATACGGGGCCGAAGTCCTCCAGTTAGAGTGGTTATCAATCTTCCTCATCCAACCCTAGCAGAATTATAATTATCAGTATCCACAGGTAGAGACATACATAACTTTGTAACCGACATTTATAATAGTAGCGATGACGAGGATACCATGACCAATCTACCTAGGCTATTTGAAGATACCACCCTTTGCATGATTAGCACCTTATCTTTCGAATTCGACCATCAAAATCATGACATTCACCTAGTCTATCCCCAACTCATCAACTATGACCAACGAGGACCACCATTTCTTGATACATTCAAAAATGATGAGGCACTCTCGGAATTCATGGGACTGCGAGATAACATTCTAGGTGGGGATCATAAAGCAGGGTTTATAATGGAGTTGGACACACATGCCTATTATGGGGAAATGATTGAATCCTTCAGTCGCAAAAGTGAGAAATTAAAAATCATATCCAAGTCCTTGAGTGAAAACCACACCATGGCACTCTCTAACAAGAAAAAAATAAAAAGAAAGGACACATCCAACGATGAAAACCTCTCTGAGGCGCCTGAGGATGGGGGATTCAATCTTCCTTTAAGAGCTATTCATCAGGAAAAGTCAACAGTCTTGACAGAAAAATGCAATCCGGTCAACCTAGGAACAAAGAAGACCCCACAAATCACATTCTATGCAGAATCATTTCTATTAGAAGAGCAAGAACTCCTAGCAGCATTCCTAAAAGAAAGACAAATAAAATTTGCATGGAGCCAGGCTGACATGCCGGGACTTGACCCAAAGACCGTGGTTCACCACTTAGTAGTGTATCTAGAAGTAAAGCCTGTCAAACAAAAGCTTCAAAAAATGCACCCTCAAATCACCCTGCTAGTCAAAATGGAGCTAAAGAAGCTATTAGATGTAGGATTCATCTGACTGATAGACTATCCATAATGGGTATCAAACTTGGTACCTATTTCAAAACCCGATGGAAATATCATAATCTGCACAGACTTCAGAGATTTGAACAAGGCATGTCCAAAAAATGACTTCCTGCTTCCCAACATTGACATGATAGTAGATATGACAGTGGGACATGAGATGTTGTCACTAATGGACGGATTTTCAGGGTACAATCAGATCATGATAGCTAAGGAGGACCAACATAAGACGACTTTCACTTGTCCATGGGGGACATATTGTTGGAACATGATGCCATTTGGCTTAAAGAACATAGGAGCAACATATCAAAGGGCCATGACATTGATATTCCATGACATGATTCATAAAAAAGTTGAAGACTATGTTGACGACATTCTAGCTAAATCCAGAAAAAGAAAAGATCACATAGCAACCGTAGGTGCCATCTTTGATAGACTGGAGGAGTACAAAGTCAGACTAAACCCAAAAAAGTGCATCTTCGGCGTACAATCAGTAAAGCTCCTAAGATATATAGTGCCAATGAGGGTTATCGAGGTGGATCCAACAAAAGTAAAAGAAATCCTCGAAATGGATGCACCAAAGACATTAAAGCAACTAAAAGGTCTCCAAGGTAGGCTCCAATCCATTAGAAGATTCATAGCACAACTGGCAGACAAACATAATCCACATTCTCACCTACTCCACAAGGGAGTAGTGTACAAATGGGATACCAAGTGTGAAGAGGCGTTCAACAAAATCAAGGAATATCTACTAACACCACTAGTCTTAATGCCACCCATCCCAAGAAATCCATTGATTCTATACGTGTCAGCAACAACAACAACCCTTGGAGCTCTCCTAGCTCAGCATGACGAAAATGAAACGGAAAGGGCTATCTATTACATCAATAGGACAATGGTTGGGCATGAGCTAAACTATTCATTCATCGAGAAAGCATGCCTCACAGTAGTGTTTGCATCTCAAAAATTTAGACATTACATGTTGGCACACAAGATAAAGCTCATCGCCAAAATTGACTCTCTCAAGTATCTACTATCAAAGGCAATGCTCACGAGAAGAATGGAAAAATGGGTAATGATATTATCAAAATATGACATCGAATATGTGGAGAGGAAAGTAATCAAGGGCCAAGTCATCGTAGACCAACTGGCAGAAGCACCAATCTATTCTGAGAACCCTCTTGTCTCAGATTTTCCAAATGAATCCATTTTCAATTTCAACGTAGCTAACCACTGGAAACTATATTTTGATGGCTCATACACACAACATGGATCAAGAGCTGGTGGCTTCTTCATCACCCCACAAGGGGATTGCATACCAAGGTCCTACAAACTGGCATTTCCTTGCACCAATAACATCGTAGAATATGAGGCTTTGACTATAGGTCTTAGAATAGTAGTGCAATGGAACATCATAGCTCTCAAAGTGTACAGAGACTCTCAATTGATCATAAATCAAGTAAATAATGAATACCAGACCAAGGATGACAAGCTCACTCCATACAAGAAATTGGTGGAGACTCTCAAAGAATCTTTCATCGAAATAACATTTGAACAGATTCCTAGAACCAACAAAAGAGAAGCAGACGCCATGGCAACAATTGGATCCTTGCTCGACATCCCCCACAATGTTCCAAAATATGAATTCCTGATTGAGCAGCTTCTCGTACCTGCATTCAAGGTACCATAATTAGAATATGTGTGAGAAATCGTTGGTCCCGGTGATCCTTGGTATCATGAAATTTACACATACCTTCATATAGGAGTCATACTCGCCGACCTACTATCAAATATAAAATGAACCTTTGTAAAAAAAGGCATCTAGATTCATCATCCTAGGTGATACCCTATATCGTAGGAGCATAGAAGGAACCCTACTACGCTGCTTAAATGCTGAGGCATTAACCACTCTAACTAAAGTACATAACGATATTTGTGCTTCACACTCAAGTGGAATGACCATAACTAAGAAACTGCTGAGGATGGGGTATTATTGGACCACAATGGAAAAAGAAGCACATGATTATGCCAAAAAGTGTCTACAATGTCAGCAGCATGGGGACCTCATCCATGCTCTAGCTCAAGAGCTTCATCCCATCGTCACACCATGGCCCTTTTCGTAGTGGGGACTTGATCTCATTGGAAAAGTCACTCCCACTTCATCTAATGGCCACAAATTCATCATAACCGCAACAGAGTACTTTACTAAGTGGGTGGAAGCCATACCCATGACATACATAATTGGGAAGCAGATTTCAAAGTTCATCTTGAACTGTCTCATTTGTCGATATGGTGTTCCACAAGCCATTATCTCAGATAATGGGACACCTTTAAAAAATCAGGAGGTCCGTGACTTATGTGAGAAGTTCAAAATCCAACATCGCTTCTCCACCCCATACTATCCCCAAGGCAATGGCCAAGCAGAAGCTACAAACAAAACCATTCTGAAAATCCTTAAGAAAATAGTCAATGATGCAGGTCATGATTGGCACTTACAGCTTAATCCCGCCCTCTGGGCCTATCGAACTAGTATCTGCACACCCACTGGCGCCACCCCTTTCTCCCTGGTCTACGGATCAGAAGCCGTACTCCCCATTGAGATCAAGCTCCCATCCCTCAGGATATCACTGCAAAACCTCATCACAGATGAAGAGTATCGGGTATCAAGACTAAATGAGCTAGAGCTACTGGATGAGCGACATATAGATTATTTGAATCATTTGCAAGTCTATCAGAATAGACTCAAAAGGAGCTACAATAAGAAAATCAGACGTAGGACGTTCCAAGTCAGAGAGCTGGTCTTAAAAGAAAATTAGAAGAATGTCCCAAACCTAAGCAACAAAGGAAAATTTGAACCGAATTGGCTGGGACCATTCGTCATCACAGCAAGTTGCAAATCAGAGGCATATCAATTATCAACACCCGAAGGGGAACCTCTGCAAGAGCCCATGAATAACTCTCATCTCAAAAAGTTTTATGCCTAAATCTTTCAAGGTATAAAACCAAAAAAATCCAAAAAATTTAGAAAAAGTCTTGAAAAAATGGTTACTTTGGCGAAAACCTAGCAAACAGGCGTTTGGTAACAACAAAAAAATCAAAAAAAGCAAAAAATCCAAAAAATCGTAAAAGTCCTAAAAATGGTTACTCTAAAACTTGGCAAAAGGTGTCTTGGTAACAACAAAAATTTAAAAGCAAAATCCAAAAATAGAAAAAAGTCCTAAAAAATGGTTACTTCGGCGAAAACCTGGCAAACAGGCGTCTTGGTAACAACAAAAAAATAAAAAAATCCAAAAAATCCAAAAAAAAATAGAAAAAGAATTGAAAATAGTAAAGAGAAAAATCGTCCTCTAGTGAAAACCACTTTGGTGGCACTTTGGGCAAGTACCCTGGTGAAAACCTGGCAAACTGGCGCCTTATGTAAATAAGCACTTTCCATCCACCAGGATCTTTACGGCTTGTTCTGCATCATCCATCTATTTCGCTTCCATCATCCATCACATTCAAGTCTCCACCTATCACTCATCCACTCACATTTGCACCATAACTTGGTCCTGTTTTCGTATCATGATCCCCCCTAGAACTACTCGACCCATCCTCACGGTCAGTTTGTCCTGCCTTTATCGGAGTAGTCTATTGCATCATGCTAGGGGCATGTTCCTGTCGGATCGGATTCGTGTATGATCTTAAAGTCCTCAAATCAGAAAATCCAAAAACATTAAAAAAATCAGAAAATCCAAAAACATCAAAACATCAGAAAATCCAAAAAAATCAAAACATATCAAAAATTCCAAAATAAGTCAAAAAGTCAGTCAAAAAGCCAAAAAATAGAGTCGTCTTGTCAAACTACGTCGTCTCTGAGCTTGAACGTAGGCAAGGTTGATCTTTGATCATCCCCCGAGACACTTAGGTCAGTCCTTTAGGAGTCTCATAATAAACTGACATTTCATCATGTATATCTTCATCTATAAATTAGTCAAGTCATCAGTCGAACTACGTGGTCTCTGTGTGTATAACGTAGGCAAGGCTAAACTGTCGATTAGCCCTGGAGGCCCCTAGGATAGGTCTTTAGGTTAGTCTCTTGGTCAAAATCTCGGAAAGCCCCAAAAACATTGGAAAATAAAAAAAATTCAAAACATTTGAAAATCTTGAAAAAATACCAAAAATAGCTTCAAAACATTGCAAAAAAAGATCAAAAACATCAAAATATTTGAAAAAATCCATCCACCTCATCTCACCTGCATCCGCAATAACATCATCCATAATAAACTGATCGTCATCCTCAACCTTTGGTGAAACAGTTAGAAACAAGTCTAGCAGCTTAAAAGTGAAAACTCAAAATGTCAAGTCTCAAGCATAAGTCAGTGCATAAGCAAGTTGATCATCTCTTCGTATCGATAACTCATCATCTAGTTGGTCCCATATCAATCATCTTTTAGAGTGCTTTGGATAAACGAAATGACGTGTTGCCATCCACTAACATGTCCTAGGATGAATCCTTCCTACAATGGGCATTATCTTTTGGTAATAAGTTTTGGTTCTTATCCTTAGAAAAACACATCCTCTTTCTATTAGCGGTATTGAAGAGCATCAGTTTGTTTGTTTACTTGGTCTTTATCTTTTGACTTATCTTATTTGCACTCATTCCAAGGACGTCTCGATGATATCCCAAAACAGGGGATTTAGAGAAATAGGAATGGGACATTAATACAGGACATCTTCTAGGTATTGGCATTCAAAGAGCAGAAGGGGTGTGTTGCTAAGAGTGCAACTTCAACAATAGAGTGTAAGTTGCAGAAAGTGCAACAATGTACTGAATGTAATGATGTATTATAGGTTATACATAACCAATCTATGCATATACGAGCTTGTGATGTTGTAAGAGGTTGTAGCCTCATTGTACTGGGTTGTAGCTTAATTTAGGGGATTGTAGTCTCCTTGGAGTTATAGCTCCTAAACTAGGGTGTTGTAGCATCCTTGAAGTTGTAGCTTATAAATTAGGGACTTGAAGCTTACTTGGGTTGTAGCCCTAAACATTGTAACAAAGATTTGGATTGTGAGGCTGGATTTGAGCAGTAGACTCAAGCAACATTTCTCATTGTGGTTTTTCCCATATTGGGTTTTCCATGTATATATGGTGTTGTGGGTTTGTGTGTGTTGATTGTCTATTTGCATATTTATGTTTGCATCTTTAGTTTTCAATCTACACATTAAGAGTTTGAGAAATAAATCTACACAAAGTATTTGGAGCTAAGAAAGTTATCTACATAAAGTTTTTTATGGGATAGATTTTGGTATCTACTAATTCACCCTCCCCTCTCAGTAGATCATTGTGTTCCAACAGTAATGAATAGTATTCACACATTCACAAACACTAAAAAGTACAAAACTATAAGGAATTCAAATGAAGATGTGAGAAGTCACCTTTTCGTGATCCTATTGACTTTTTCTGTCCTTCATGATACCATGTTTCTTACATTAAGTAGTTTCTTTGCCTACTATAAGTTCACCAATTTTTTTTGAATGTGATGCCTTAACTTTTGCACTATGACATAGGAACACAACTAATTTTTTTGATAAACACATAAAACATCATTTATTGATCACCATCATTTGTAGATCACCCATACCCACACATGGTCATGTATTTGTACGCATCCACTGATGTTGATCGAGCAACACTGGAAAAAATAACATGACGATATTAAGGCAAGGAAAAAAATGACTCTCATTTAGTTGACTCTTATAACTAGGCAAAGTTGGCACTATGCATATTTGAAAGAGGGGGTCCAACGTTTTCTTCCAATCCCATAAAGTATTTTAAATGATGGGAACTAGAGGTGTCGAGGTTGAATGGTAGCCATTGACTAAACCTTGCTACTCTAAATTAATCATTTCCAAGATTGATGAAGTTGATGCCATTGATTCTAATTCCAACTTCCTTTTTTTTCAATCTATGAATATGTAAGTGATTTTTTTTTATACTAATATACATATATAATTATTTTACACTTATTTATTTCATTAAAATAAAATGGGATTAAATATTTAATTTTATATAATTATTTTTACACATTTATTTTATTATAGCAAAATTTAAAAGAACAAAATTAAATATTTAATTTTACACTAATATAAATATATAAATTATTTGTATTCATTTATATAATCTTACACTAATATAAATATATAAATTATTTTTACTCATTTATATAATCTTACACTAATATAAATATGTAATTATTTTTATAAATTTATTTTATTAAAGTTTAAGGGAACAAAATTAAATATTTAAAGGAACCTCTTTAATATTCATTGCTTTTTTTTCATTTCTTTCCATTTTTAACTAATATATTTATTCCCCCCTCTCTTAAACTTATAAGCCACGTAACCTTTTTCTTTTGTTTGTCTTTACTTTTATTTATTTCTTTTTTAACATTTAAATTAATATATTATCCCTTCAAAAGGGGAAAAAGTAGGAATCATTCTATTTTTTTGAAAGTTAAAAGGGAACATTGGATACGGTGATTATATGAATTTATACTTTCACAAGGAAACGTGGAAACTTCTAAAACCCACTCTTTGTTTTCACCAACTCATGGATTTTGCTTGACGTGACCCACATTTTCTCGGCTTCATTGATGAAAGGAAATTTTGATTTAGTTTTAGATAATTGGCATCCATTTTGAACAACACATGAGCGCCTAAACTCCAAATCAATAAGGCTGCATGCTCGCATAATTTAATTTTAGTGGTGCCCTAATTTTTTTACTAAATCCATTTTGCCTAGACTCCAAATCAATAAGGCTGCTTTTATTTATTTATTTAATGCTCGCAATAAGGCTGCTTTTATTTATTTTTTTGATGCTCACATAATTTAATTTTAGGTGGTGCCCTAATTTTTTTACTAAGGTCCAAGCCAACCCTAAAACTATCTCACGGGAATGCATTTTCTCAATAGGGAAGAAGAGCAAAGGCGGCGCACGGGAATGCATTTTCTCTACAGGGAAGAAGAGCAAAGGCGGCGCAGAAGGAGAGAAAGGTGAGCTCGTTCCAAGCAAGGCTTGACTACTCAGCCAAATCGATCCAACTGGTTGAGACAGACGATTTGGGTAAACTAGGCTAACTATAGGGGTTTGATTTCCTTTGTATTATTTTATTATCATCATCTCTTTTTTCCTTTTTTTCTTTTTTTTTCGTCTTCCTCTTTGTAGATTGTTCTCCTACGTTATCATTTTTTATTTATTTTTTATTTTCCTTGTCACAGATGAGGAATTGATATGAAATCCATAAATGTCCATATTATCTCAAGACCTAAGCCACGAACAGCCAAGGGCCGAAGCGAAGAAAGCTTATGTACGCTCGACAGGGGGTCTGGGTCACATACGACTCTTCTTTTATCTTGTCACGTCATTATTTTATTATATTTTTTTTTTCTCCTTGGCAATGCCCTAAAAGCCTTATGCTGAAACCTATCCCTCGGCTACAGTTTGTCAATGGGAAAAGGGGAGGGTCTATACCAGAGAGGGACATTTTTTCTGTGTGCAGATTCGGCAAGCCGCTTACTATTCCCAAGTCCTTCATACCGGGTCGACGTACAGTTGGCCCTTTTACACATGACTGTATACGCGGAGGCTCCCTCTTAAAAAGGAGATCCATATACTTAGTTTTCTAAATACGTTTCTCTTGTTTTTATTTTTATTTTTCTATCATTTTGAGAGGCTAAGAAAAGATCTTTCATCTAGATCTATATGTCTATAGTTTATACCTTAGGGCTTTGTAGGAACTCTTTTGGGTCAATACACATGCAAACACCTTGTGTCTTTTTTTTATTCCAACTTCAGTTTATGCACATTTCGTGAATTCATTTTTTTAAGTATCAGTATGCCATTTCATTTGTAGGCAGTTTACCCATTATATGTAAATTTTGTGATCCCTTAAACACATGCATAATTGAGTTAAATTAACTAAGCATAAATTTAAGAACTAACAGTTATGAACAGTGGCATTCATACATATTTCCAAACTTTAGCTTTTCCTACCAATAACGTAAAACATTCATTCATCAACTTTTCAAATAAATGTGGAAAGAACAACAGGTATAGTAATGCTCTAATGCATTTTTCCACTTAGCTTTCTATTATCTCTTTGAAATCGTGATTAACATGTCTTCAAAAATTTCATGTAAAAATTTAACATCTTACAACCCTACACAGAAGTCTATGTTACATTTCATCCAAAATTAGAAAAAAAATGTCCAATTTTCTACCATAGTATCATTGCAAAATTTACCCTGTAAACATGGTACTGCTTTTCAACTAACACACCATCTATTGTTATTTTCCTTGCAGTAAATATCAATACAGCTTGGAGGGGTCTTCCATTAAAAGATAATACATACACAACATTGAATTCTATATCAGCAGTAATTAATGTCAAGTGCTATCAAGCTTTCTTTAAACAACCCCAAATTCATTTTTTCATGTTTATACTACTGTAATTACAATTCAATAAGACTATTAATCACTTTTGTATCCTGGCAATATAAAATGCAATCACAAGCCCCATGCAGCATTAGCAATCCTCATGGAACATTCCACTCCTCAGCTATACCTCGTACACAGATACAACAAAGTTGGCTCCATAATCAGTGGGAGCTCACCTCCCATCCATAGGGTTGTAACAACCCACCCCCTAGCTAGGGAAACAACCAAGGTGACAAGACTTAAAGACAACATCAACACCCAGTTCCACAACCAATGCATTCTTTTAAAAACAGGATTTGAGACTAAGACATGTAACCAGGGAACAACTTTACGCAGAATGTCTTCACAATTTTCCCAGACAATACTTATACTCAACATAGGACCCACTGTTAGGAGCCCAAATTAGGGGGAGTGGGGACATCTACAGGGAGAGAGAAGAAAGAAAAAAAAAATACAAAATTATTCTCGGCACTTTCAGCCACATTTATTCCTCCATCATACCAGACACAGCCACCATCCATACCTCCATTTCAACCTCCTTTCCACCCCCAATTACCTCCATACTTCATTAGCACACCCAACATTAATTCTACACAACCAGGGTACTCATACCCAAATTACAACTCTCTCTTCCCTGGACATCTCTCCCACTCTACAACCCCTTCACAAAATGAAACTTTAAGAACATGAAGATCCATTTACTAGACAACATCCCACCCAATAGACACAATAAATCACATACATTTTCCCCAAACATAGATCTCATTCATTCAGAAAAGAAATCCTTCATACAAAATTAAATTAACGATGTACACAAATTCATTTCCCAAACAATTTAACATAACAAAATTAAATATCACAATTATTTCCAACAAAAAATAGAATCAGATGGTGGGAGTACCTACCTAAGAAAACCTTCAAATTTGGTAATGCAATTGCAACAACACTCTTAATTCCTTCCAGGCCTCTACTCCTCTAAATCAGGATAACTGCTTTTTTTTTTTCTATCCCAACACTCCCTTAAGACCCCCCTAATGCTCATGCTAAATTCTATAAATGACAAGTGTTGCCACCCTTTTTGAACACAACTTACTTTCTTGATGAGTAGGCTTCTTATATGCATTAAACTTATAAATTTTCGTCACTTGAAGAAAAGGTTTTAAAAGAAGGGGTCTAAGGCTTCCAAATTAAACTTTAAGCTAGAAAAATCACCCCCAAGACTTAACCCTATGATCTTAAGTCAAGAAAATACCTTCAAACCTAATTATAGCAATTCAAATCACACCCAACATTTGGGTTCTTTTAAATTGTTACCACAACCTTGCACTAATCATGATTCTCACAAATAAAATAATATGCTCATGGAAAATGCACTAGATAACACATGACGACCAACACGACACATGTCACCTTGGCATTTCTCCAAATCCACTGGTCATGGCTAACCTACGCACTCAACTACAAATGTTAATCCATCATCATATAAACAAGACATACAATTGTAACATGATATCTAAGTAAAATCATTTTAAACATTAATTCATCATCATATTGAAACAAAACATGCGATTGTAACATGATATCTATGTAAACACATTTAGAGGAACTAAGCAGCGTGTCACATTATCATATACTCATCAAGTAATCATAGCAAGATAATTAAATTAAACATAATTAGTCACAGAGCATCGCAGATCCCAAAACAGTAAGAGTCAATATATATATATATATATATATATATATATATATATATATATATATATATATATATAAGTGTACCATATCTAAGACAATGTTAGTGGGTCAAGGCTAGAATCCATGACATCATAATAGTAAAAATCAAAATTATCTATGCACATCATGACATACATCATATAACCCCTGGTACCAAAAGCCGATGTTTCATGCACTTCTAAGATTAGAGTTTTATACAAGAGTTTTATGAATTATGGTTGCTCATATATATCAATGATGTTCTTATGCTTGGTTGTTGTTGGATATGGTTAACTAACCAATTCTAGCTAATTAATGTTGTTTTGATTACTCTATGATATTTATATTAGTTCCTTCAATGAGTATGCGTTATTTGAGATGATATTTAATGAGTTGAAAATGTTCATTTATGATAGATTATTGGTTATATGACGGATTTCAATAATTTGTTGCTAGTTGTAGTGTTAACAAATCGTTACATTATGTGGATATGCAAGTAGGTGTTGTTGAGATGATGGATTTTTATATTAAGTTAGATGAAGTCATTATTAGATTTGTATGACTTAAAAATATGATTGTAATATTGAAATACAAGCACTAATAAATGAGAATCACAATCAAAGACCACAACAATAAAGAAAATATAGAAAAATAATTCAAAATGAGATACATACATGCAAGAATTGAAACACATAATTTATCCTAGTGTAGCTTCATTGCTCTCCTCTATTCACCTTGGAGAATGGTGTAAGTCCTTTTCTCTTAGATTTGTAATAAGAAAAATAGAATAAAAAGAACCTCCAAAATATGAGTAGAGTTTCTTTGCGTGATCATAGATGAAAAATGAATGATAGAATGGTTTGATTTATAGATATTTGGTGAAACCAATTAACAATTGAGATTGGAGGAGAGATTGACAAGATCAACGGTTTAGGATTGATGAGAGGAATTGATGGTTAGTTAAGTGGCTGCATGATTTTGGGTAACTGATCATGTGGATTAGTTAGGTGGATTGATTGGAGTGTTAACTAAGATTAACAGTTAGTGGGCTGAATAGATTGCTCAATGAACTTGAAGTTCAAGTGGGAGTGAAGTGAATTTGATTTATGAGTAGACTGAGAGTAATTCTTAGTCAACAGGAGAGGTGGAATTTGTATGAGTATTTAATAATTAAATAAATTTCATTATTATTTACATGTGTAACCTGTTGAATTTAATAAATAAAATAAATAATTTTATTTATTTTGGAAAAAGATAATGTTGAGAGATAAATGAATGTTCACAGTCAAAGAATACAGGATCTACAACTGGGCTACATAAAATGACATGACAAGCACTCTTGGCCTCTACAAGTCCTGAATCTAATAGATGGATTCTTGATTCAAGTGCATCTCATCATATCACATCATCTATGGGAATTTTATCTTCTTTTGAGCTTTGTAATTCACCTCATATTTTGATGGATAACAATAAATATATGAAGGTGAACCATAGATTTTTGGGCATGAGGTTTATAGGCTACTCTTGCACTCTTAGGGTGTTTCACCTAAAAGGAGAGAGATAAACCTCACGAAAAATCAATGTGGTTCACTCAAATTAGGAAATGTATGATGTTATTAAGACTAAATGAGATGATCTAAATGCATCTAAATGAACTAATTGGCTGATTGTGAATGCAAAACCTAAGCAATATACAATGTTTGAAAACATAATGACGTTTGCAACAAACTTAAAAGAATGAACAAAAATGCAATTGAAACTAAACATAAAGCAATATTTTAGAATGTGTGCACCTGAGAAGTTGAAGAGGACTGGAAAGCAATCTAGAAATCTGACAAATTTGATTTTGAGCTGACTGGGACTCATTCGCCACCCTAGGCGAATCAGTCCTAGGTCAGGGTTTTTCTGCCCAGAAACTGTTTTCTACCAACTGGGTGTTTGGATTTGCATCTAACACAAAAAGTCACCTTATGAGGGACTCATTCTCCATGCATGGCGAATCAGTCCACTTTCAATTTTTTGTGATTTCAAGTTTTTGTTTTGCACCTTGACACCTGTACAACACTTTCTGATAGAAACCCAAATCGAGATCTTAGAAAATTCTTGCAAAACAGCTTAAAATTATTTTTCTAATGGGGGGTTTTCCTTGGTGAAACTCGTAATTAGGTAATTAAACCTTAAATAGAGAAAAATCTTTATTAAACCCTAGCCTTAAGTGTGTTAAAGACTAGGAAAATCTGAAGTATGTCAAAAACCCTATTCTGTTATGCTAGAATAAGAAATGCAAATGTGATTTGAGTGATGCAAGACCTCAACCCTAGAAATCTCACAACACATCAAAAATAGAGATAAAATGACATGCAAATGAGATGTAAATGAAATACAAACCTTAATATGAAGATAGAGAAGAAATGGAAGATGGAATCACTTTGAAAACAAGTCTTTAGGTGTGATTTGATGGCTAGTTGCATCTCCTCAACCTAGATTTCTCCATGATTCACCATAGGCATCCATCATCAACCCTTTGCAATGTTGAATCCTGATCAAAAAGTGAGCTTCAAGACCTACAAAAACCCTAGTTTACTACCCTAAAACTTCAACTTTACTAATGAAACTTGTTGTAGAGGACTTGACTTTAGAATTTACTTTTGTGAAATGACTAAACGATGTGTAAAATGACTTAAAATGAGTATTTATAAGCAACAACAACTAATTTTCCCATTATTTAGACCTAAGAGGCTGAAATTCACCAAAAAATTAAGTTGAATTAATTGAATTCCCACTCAAAATTGAATTTTCCCTCAAAAGGGACTCATTCGCCACCCTTGGCAAATGGGTCCCACTAGAGGGGACTCATTCGTCCAAGGTGGTGAATGGGTCCCACTAGTGGTTTCTTAAGGTGGGTTTTCAGGATATGGATGAATTGAATGTTGTTTGTCAGGATTTAAGTGATTTCTCAAGTGAAATGAGCCTCTCGATAAAAAATAATGGGTCTTAGGGGCCTATAAATACTATTTTGAAGGGTAAGTAATGGAGAGGGACTCAAAAGTAGGTCTAATTAGGCATGAAATTGCCTCTTTTCTCAAGAGTTTCCAATTTTCTATGCCACATTTAGCCCCCACTTTAGTGCCCATATGACTTTATGTGCATATGTAAGCTAAAGGACTCTAAACAGTGTATTTTATTACATAAAAGGATACTCATTCAAAAGACGGGAGAACAGAGCCCTAGTGTAGTTAACTACAAAACCACATCATTAGGAACCACATCCCGCAACACAAATTTTTTGATTGTCAAAAATTCCTTTTATCTAACCCCTAGGAATCCAATTCGAGGGTAGATGTATGCTCCCCCCTTGATTTCACTTGCTTTAAGTAGGTGGAATCAAGGTAGCAATCTAGCCACATCAAATAAGGAACATCTTATTGTAGGGAATTTACAAGTACCATGCCACATAACAATATATGATTGATGATGTCAAGTGTAGAATAACAATTCCAACTCATCAAACGACGTCGAAAATGGATTTCCCTAGCTCCTGTTATGTTGATTTGAAGAAAAAGGTGCTTTATTAACTCTTCAAGTAAAATAACCCTACGTTAATGCATGAGAGTAAAGATGATAAAAAGAAGTTAAAAGAAGTAGAAGAGAGTAATTTGTCATTTACCATTGCAATTTACCTTCTTGGAGCTTGAGAGTGACAAGTGAGAGAAGAAACTGCCAAGCGAACGAGATTACATGCCTTTGTGATTGGACGAGCTTCATGAGCAGGTGGTGCACGACGAGCCATATTATGAGGTGAGTCGATTCTACAACTTTCACCTTGTGATTTTGTAATAATTTAATGATTTTTAATGCATGGATAGGTTAATTTAGGATCTTGGATAAAAGGTTTGCAAAGTGTCCCATTTGTTTGCAAAGTATCCCTTTTGTTTGCAAAGTGTCCCATTTCTTTGTGAAATGTCCTAAAAGGGTTCTAAAGTGTCTAGGGATATTAGAAAAGCACACTAGATCTACTTTAGCACACTTGCATGATGAAATATGTAAAAATTTGAAAACATTAGATGGATTTTAGAGCATTTTGTGATGATTTTGATAGGTACCTACCTAGTCGCGAAAGTGGTTGGGGGGAGGTAGCTTACTTTTGTGCAAGATCACACTCCAACACTATTAGCAGCAGAGACAAAGCATTTACAGACATTAGGTATCTATTGGGCATATCTTATGCCACCTATGAGATACCATGACACCATATCGATGGCCCTGTGCAAGCGTTGGGATGTTGATACCTATACATTTCATCTTCCTCCCGGGGAGATGAGCATCACTCTCGAGGACATACACCGTATTCTTTGAGTTCCTATTCAGGGAGAGCGGGTATATTTTTGGGGGATCCGTCATTTTGCATGAAGAAGGTCGACATGCAGTATTTCCTAGGTGGACCTGTTCATGATGAGCATGTTCGAGCACAGATCGAGCTTCCCATGCTTCTATATTTGCGAGCTCTTGTTGTTAGACGGATTATGATGCACATAGTGGCTCTTGTTCTCAATCCTAATGGATGAGCGACACACTTAGATGGAGGAATGGTACATTTGATTCGAGGGATGTATGAGCATAGGACAATCTATGCTTGGGGCCGCTACATTCTAGCACACTTATAGTATGATCTTGGCTGGTTTGTGTTTCGAGAGATCGACAGTATGGTGCATTACATTCTTTTGCAGGTATGGTGCCTCGAGCATATCACATGCACCAGGCCTATCAGATTCCATGTGTTATAGCTGCAGGATATCCACGAGCATTTGGCTATCCTCTACGACGCTTGTGGTAGTACGAAGATTTAAATTTTTGGAGGGTGAGATTTGACCGGTTGGAGGGAGACAAGATCTTGTGGAGACCTTATCTAGTCACTCTACAGTGGCCAAATTCCACAAGACAACTAAGGAGGATGTACATGGATAGGTTTTTAGTTTGTAGGCATGACTATGTTGTACGACCTTTCTATTATGGACGAGTCATGCAATAGTTTGGGAAAGTGTAGACATGATCGAGGGCATGCCCCTTCATTAGGCGATTAGTGCAAAGTGCCTAGAGGCTAGGTGATACTATTCAACTTACTATAGATCATGTTCATGAGAGTGATTTCGATGATTCAAATCATGACCAGCCACCAATGTCCAATGCCGATGATGTCGACAACACAAATGAGCATGAGGAGTGGTGGTCAGTGACATGACCAAATCTTGTGTTCCCCTTGGATGTCCCTATAGGTGATGCAGGGCCAACACCAGATGAGGGAGATGAGCTGGACGAGAGAGAAGATGATGTATGATATAGGCCAACAAACATATTTACTAATGTTATTTATGACGAGTACAATTTAGAGGCCAATCTTGACTATGAGGACCAGGATGGAGGAGAGGATGAGGAGGAGGATTATGAGGAGGATGAGTATTACGAGGAGGAGCCACCCCTAAGTGAGGGTGATGAGGTAGTGACTGAGGATCAGTATGAGCATGGAGAGTCCTCACACACTTACAGGATCAAATCACGTGCAGTAGCTACAACAGACATTGGCACCTAGAGTCACAGAGAGGCTAGCATGTCCTCCATTCCCCCTAGAGAGGATGAAGTTGATATTCCTCATTCGTCTGGAGACATGGGTGATGATGTTTTTGATTTTACACATGTACTTGAGTATTTATGCTTTGTTTATATGTATATATATATCATGATGATGTTTACTGATTGTGTACCTTGTCTATCTTATAGGAGTGATGAGAGACTGGAGAGAGTTCTATTGTCAGGATGTCACGAAGATAGTGCCTGCATCCATCAACAAGGAGATGGATCCTGACTACATGCCCCCACTGAACGTGGAGGAGGAGTCAGAGTCACTCAGACCTTTTGTGAGGTATGGGTAGCATACAAGAGTATGAGGAGATGACTCCGTCAAGCTGAAAGTGTAGAACAGTCATCATAGACCTCAACAGAGATTGAGAGACTGCATGTAGAGCTAGAAAAGGTATGAGCAAAGAGGGATCAGATGGAAGAGGAGTGTCTTGTGGCTGTTGGTTGAGTACAGGGTCTGGAGTATGCACTTAGACTCAACAATTCATGGTCATGATCACACACAACTGTCTCATGATGTCCAGGGACTGGATCATGAGCACCAGAGCTTGAGGGGTCTAGCTCTGACAAACCTTTATGAATTTGTATATGATATCGAGATGTATATAAAACTTTGATATATATAGACATGCACATGTGGTGTTATTATGAAGGAGGTGAAATTTTTCCAATAAGATCCAATCCCCATGTTGAAAACGACCAAATGGGAACTTGGGCACGAAGCTCAGAAGCAAGAGCATGGATCAAATTTCTATGTTCTTGACATTTGTGACATTGTTTAACGTAAACAAAGCAGTCTTTCTCCATATGTCTCCAATAATATCCCATACAAATGAGTTTTTTCACTAACGACCGTCCTCCAAAATGACCTCCATAGGCACCAACATGAGCCTATTCAAGGGCTATAGGGATTTTAGAATCCTTAAGACACCTTAGTAAGAGACCATTAAAGGATCTTCTATACAACACATCAATGAGGATCACGTATTTAGTTGCTAGTTTGCGTTAAAAATTTCTAGTGTTTGTTGTTGTGGGCTCGGGAGTGGTACCATCTTTTAAATAATGGTAGATCGTATCATACCATTCGCATGAGTCATCTTGAGTAGTTTTAAAATGTCTTCTAATCAAGTATCAATCGAAGGTTTCATAATGGGATGAATAACAAAGGTGAAGTTTGTTGAAGGATCGTGTGGGGATACAAAAGAGGTTGCACTTGACATTGCGTTTGCATGTCTATTGTCTTTTGGGGGATATTATCAATGACTTGAATGTTTCAAACTTCTCTAACAGTTCCATCGTAAGATCCTAGTATTTTGATAACTTATTATGTTTAGTTTGATATGTACCATTGATTTGTTTGATAACTAACTACGAATCACCAAATATCTTCATATGTATAGCATCCATTGTTAAAGCAACTCACAAACCCATGATTAGTGCCTCATACTCAACTGCATTATTTGTGCATAGGAAATTTAGTCGATAGGACAAGGGACAAGGTTGTCCGGTGGGTGAATTAATACCACTTGAGCACCGTAACTTGTTCTACACTTAGATCCATTGAAATACAATTCCCATGTTTTAATATCAGTGGTCAAGACATTATCATCAGAAAAGGAGTTGTGATTGGGTAAAGGATTGTCCTTTGATTGCTTTTTGTGAAACAAACTTAAGGTCAAACTCAATTAACAACATCAAGCATCCAGAAAGGTCTGTTTTGTTGAAAAGATGTTTAAGGGGATCAAATTTTTTCATGACTTGTATTTCAACATTTAGTAAATAATGTCGCAATTTTCTAGTAGCAAATACAAGAGCTAAGCATTTTTTTTCAATTGGTGAGTATCAAGTTTCATAATCAATTAAGGTTTGACTGATGTAATAAATAGGATGTTCTTTTCCACGATTGTCTTGTTGAGCCAACAATGCAGCAAGAGCATGGGCTGATGTGCCTATATATAGGATAAACGGTTTGTTTGGCACAATGGGTTGTAAAACAAGTGGGGTTGCAAGGTATTGATTTAAACTCTCAAAAGCTTATTTACAATCCTCATCCCAATCAAAAGGTACACCCTTTTTAAGAAGATGCATAAAAGGTAGTGTGCGATCAACTAAAGATGCAATGAAGCGATGTATAGCTTGAATTTGGCCTTGTAACATTCACAATTTAGAAAGGTTCCTAGGGGGTGACATGTTAATAATTGCATCAATTTTTTGTGTCCACCTCAATACCTCTATGAGATATGACAAACCCCAAAATTTTACCACTATCTATGCCAAAGACACACTTTTTTGGATTTAATCACATATTATATTTACGTATTCGTTTGAAGATTTTTCAAAGAACATTGACATTGTCTTGTCTTGTTAAGGATTTAGCAAGGATATCATCAACATAATCTTCCAAAATTTTGTGGATATAATCGTGAAAGATCAATGTCATTGCTTGTTGATAATTTGTGTCAGCATTCTTTAAACCAAAGGGCATCATGACCCAACAAAACATTCCCCAAACAATTGTAAAGGAGGTTTTGTATTAATCTTGAGGATCAATAAGGATTTGATCGTAACCAAAAAATCCATCCATGAATGACAACAAAGCATGTCCAGCAGTTGAATCCATGATTATGCCAATATTAGGAAGCGAAAAGTCATCTTTTAGAGAAGATTTATTCAAGTCACAAAAATCTGTATATATCCTAATACAATTATCAGGTTTAGCAACTGCAACAATGTTTGAGATCCAAGGAGAGTAATCAATAGGTCGAATGAAGCACACATCAAGGATTTTTTCAAGCTCTGCTTTAACATGCAAGACTATGTTAGGGTGCATTTTTCTTATCTTTTGACGAACAGGTTTAGCATTTTCAGCTAGAACGATGTTGTTCGTCACAATTTTTGGGTCAATTCCTGGCATATCATAATATTTCCAAGCAAAATTTTTAGGAAAATCATGAAGTAAAGTTGTAGTTTCCTCTTGTTCTTCATTGTCAAGGCACTTCCCAATCTTAATAACTTTGTCTTTATCATCAATGTCCATTGACACATCAATTGTATCTCCTAAAGGGAGTGCATTAGATTTAGGAACTTCAGACTAATGGGATTCTTCAATGATATCACTATATTTTTCCTTGCTAACTATCATAACACAGGTAACCTATTCCATGGGCATACCAGGGGATGTGTTATCATAAACTCTTAACATTTATTTCAGAGTTTCATCACTATCAACATTCTTCCATGACGGTGCTAAGTTCATATCAAGCAATTTAGGATGTTTGATTTTGAGTTTATGTTTTGGTTGACATGTAATAGTGTTGACTTTCAAAGATGGTTGTTGAGTAGCTTTTGTCATCTTAGAAAAACAATAGCCCAATCCAGTTTTTGTCTCTTGCATATTAGGTTTGAAAGGAGCACAAATACCTTGTTCATGTTTTCCACACCCTTTTCCAATATATCCTAATTGTTTGACAAGTTCATAGCCTTTTCCATAAAGTCTTTCCATTTCTTTCAGATTAGGCGGGGATTGATAATCTATCTCATAAAAAAATTTGTGTATGTTGCATTTTCTTTCAAATTAGAAGAGATAGATGTTTGAGAAGATTGTTCAGAATTTTGAGTGGACATGATGGTTGGTTGTTCTTGATTCTCATCTTTGTTTTGTGTGATTATGTATTCGCCCATAAATGAAGGTGTGAATTTTAAGGATCCTCGATCATCGCCAAATAATTTAGAAACTGATTCCTCATTGTTGTGTTCACTTTCAAGAAGGTCTACATTGGATGTTGGAATTAATGGTTTTAGAGGGTTGCTTCTAGCTCCTTTTTCAAGGTGTAAGAAAATTTAAGGCTCGGGGTCTATTTCAACTTGATAAATGTGATTTTTATAGACATATTTCATGATAGGATGAAGGGTCGAAGGCACTACATTCATCTCATGAATCCATGATCTGCCTAAAAGAAGATTATACGAAATATCATAAGGAATGACATGAATTGGATTTTGCAAAGTAGCCACTCCAACCGTAATAGGTAAAGTGATTATATTGAGTGGTTGCTTTGTTGTATTGTCAAATCCTTGAATGAATACAAAAGCAAGTATTATTTGTGACTTGTCAACACATAATCTATCAAGGAGATTCACACTACAAACATTAAGGGAAAAACCATTATTGATAAGGGTTCTTTTAATACCTATGCGATTGAATTGAGAAATTATCATAAAAGCTTCATTTTGTTTTCAAAAATCTAAAGGAGGGAGCTCATGTTGATGGAAAGTAATGTCTAGATTCATTCTATGGATTAAATTTTTCACATGATTTAGATTTGTACTAGGAGGAACTACAATTTGTTGTAAGGCTATTTGAAGAATAGTGTGGTAATTTGGTGAGTTCTGAAGTAAATCCCAAAGGGAAATATTTGCAGGAGTATTCTTTAATTGTTCAACAAGATCATACTCCTTTGTGTGTGGGAGAAAATTAGGAGCACTAGGTAGATTTGATAAAGGTAAAAAGGGTGGGGTTGGTTGTAGTGGTTGCAAATTGTTTCAGGTATTATATGTATGAGCAACAATAACATTACTTGATTGCTACAACACATTGGTTTTAGGTGGGTAAAGAGTGTACTCAGGTTTATTGGAAGGATGAAGTTTATGCGAGGGTGGGTAAATAATGAGTTGAGGTTGAATCACATTAACATCCTACAAACGGTGATTTTGGTTTGACCCCTCACAATGTTTTACTCCTCCTAGGGTTTTTCATCTAAAAGGAGAAAGGGGATTGGATGGGGGACCAAAATGCCAAGGTTTACACTCAATACTAATGTTAATGAGTTGTATTATGCCTAATTATGATGTCCAAGTAATGCTTTGATTTGAAATTGAAATGATTTAATGATGCAAAACTATGAAAATGTAAAGTGCTGGAAAACACAATGTGATATGCAAAAATGCCTAAGAATGCAACTAAATGATGAAATAATAGAATAGAATGTAAGAGGTGCACCTAGAATCAAAATTTTGATGTTGGAAGATTCTAGAATCCTAAAAAATTGACTGAAATGTTGACCGGGATAGTTGGGCCAATTTGGGCGACTTAGTCCTAGTTTCAAGAAACTTTGTCAAAATGAGAATCTACCAAATGGGTATCTAGAAATGTCAAAATTAGTTTTTAGGCCCGAAAGTGGGACTAACTCACCACTAGTGGTGATTTAGTCCTCCTACAAATCTCAGGGAATTTTGGACATAATCTAGAAGTCTCTGATCTATACTTTCTTTTCTAACAAGTGTCTGCACTTGATTATGTAGAAAGTGGGGTAGAAAGTCTCCCCAAGCTTGAATTAGGGTTGTCTTGACTTGATTGACTTTGTGAACTTTTCAATCACTTTTCAACACCTATTGCTTGACAAAAATCTACATACAAAAGTCACAGGAAAAAGGGGGAAAATGGTTGAGGGTTGGAGAATAGGGGTTTGTCTTGGTCAAACCCCACTTTGGTAATCAAACCCTAAATAATGAAATGAGATGAAAAGAGAGTGATAAATAGATAACATGCAAATTCAAATGTCATAAACTTACCACACCATTGATGCTCAAAATTTAAAGATGTGCAATGAAGAACTCCAATAGCTTGACTTGAATAATGATTGATTTGCTTGAATGCTTAATGAGTGCAAGATATTGTATGTGATTTGGAGATAGATGATTGTAGGAGATGTAAAATGACGTGAAAAACCCTTATTTATACTTGATTTTAATAAAATTTCATGAAAGTAACACACCACAGGCTAACCTCAAGGGTTAGAGGATAAAATCCCGCTAGAAATTTAAAATTATTCTGAGTTGTGTGCCAAAAAGGACTAAGTCACCTCTATTGATGAATTAGTCCCACTTAAGCAAATTAAGTGGGTGTCGGGAATTTCGGGGCATTAAAAGTTTTCCAATAGGAATATCCTTAACAACGCACTTGAAAATGACTGGAAAGTGTATTAAGGGGTCATTTAGACATGAGAAAGGGTTGAATTAGTGAAATTAAGCCTAGAAAAGCATGAAATATTGTTACCAGACTTTACAACACTTCAAAATAGGACTTAATAAGTGATGAAAAGGTGATTTTTAGGTGAATTGTAATGAGTAGAGTCTAGAAAAGTGTAGAAATATTTTACAAAATATCACAACACCTTCACAAGACATCATAATTTGAATGTTTTGCCCACATTAAAACATTATACCTAGGAAAAATCAAGCCAAATCCCATTAGAAAGACTCAAGTGACCATAAAATAATCAACTATACATTTTTTCGTGACACATTAAGCCCCCACTTTAGTGAGAGGATGAACTTGCTTCCAACTCTCACTAAAGTAGCCCAACATGCACATCAAGAGGGATCCTAATGCACTTACGTTGGTAAGATGAAACAACAATAACCAAGAGGGATGATCAAGCCCCCAAGATCAAGATCTCATGGCAAACCAAACATAATAACAAAAGAACACGCATGATGATGAGAAGGAATAAAAGCTTCAATCATTTGTCTAGCTCATTATGGATTAGATATAGTTTGATTGTTTGAAAAAGAGAATGCATACTCACTCTGGGGTGACAAAACTCATGGTGGTCCGACGAGTGAGATAACCCAAGAATGTAAGATATATATGCTAGTTGGTATGCACTCACAAACACATAGGTGGCTATGGGGAAAGTCATACCGTTGAATGGGCTTCTCGCTGAACCATATCAAAGTTATACCTCCTGATAACTTTAACAAGGCGCCACAAAGACAATGTCAGTTTGTGCTTCATGAGACAAGAAAAGTTTTGTATGCTTAGAACTCATGAAAAAATGCAAAGGTACCATAGGCATGCAAGTTGCATTATGCAAGGTGGTAAAAATGTAAAAGGTAAAATGAAAAAGGTGTTCAAAGGAGTGTTGTTAAGTTCATGCAAGGTTTATCACTTAGAGAACATTGTGTCTAATGAATCCAAGAGAGGACCATTCAAAGAATAGAATATCCACAACTTAGGGGATGCAGTGTGTCACATCAGGCCACTAAAAAGAATGTAATATGCTAAAATAGATCACACTTATGAGGGACATCATTCCCAATGTTGTCCACAAAGTAACAAATGCATCATATGAAGTGACAAGGCTACACTAAGAATACAAGAATACAAATGAAAATGATGCCAATGTATCCCCCCCACTTTAAAGGAATTGCTACACAATGGTTGAAGAGCAATTGCTTTAAAGTAGCGAAGGAAAGAAGATGTAAAAAAGGATAAACAAGACATGAGAGTCAACTTGGAAGCCTCTATGCCAAGTCATATGTTTCCAAGGATGGTTGTGTCATGTAAACAAAAAAGAAAACAGTAGAAAAGAGGGTTGCACCCCAGAAAGGAGTACACCAAACACATAAGGGATATATGGATTTGGGGTCAGTATGTTCGTTGCTACAATATTTTTATGAAAGAGCTTAGAACTGTCATCATTCCCCAAAGCACATAGAATTGGAAGAATGACATAAAGAGAGCAAAAACAAATGAAAAACGAAGTCTGCTTTGAGTCAACATGGAAGAGACATTGCAGTATCAAGGCTTTGCATCATCCTCGAAAGGAAAACACAAGTCAAAAGAAAAGAAAAAGGTAAAAGAAAAGGGAAAGCTTTTGGATCAACATGAAGGAGACATTGCAATCTCGATACCTTGCATCATCCCCAAAAGAAAAACACAAGAAAAAAGTGAAAAAGGACCTTTTTGGTCAACATGGAAGAGACATAGGGCATCTCAATGCTTTGCGTCATTCCCAAAATGAAAACAAAATAAAAACAAAAAGGGACATTTTGGGTCAACATGGAAGAGACATAGGGTGTCTCAACACTTTGTGTCATCCCCAAAAGGAAAACACAAAACAAAAAAAAGGGACCTTTTGGGTCAACATGGAAGATACATAGGGCGTCTCAATGCTTTGCATCATCCCTAAAAGGAAAACACAAAAAAAAAAACAAAAAAGGACCTTTTGGGTCAATATGGAAGAAACATAGGGCATCTCAATACTTTGCGTCATCCCCAAAAGGAAAATGAAAAAGAAAGAATTGCAAGTGCTGAACTAGGAGATGTGTCGGGTTCTTCACTTGGTGTAGAAGATTTATTGTTTAAGCTCATGGTAGATGAAAATAAAGAGTTTAGATCGTTATGCACTTCTTCATCTATTCTTGTGATCTCCTCATCATCATCATCATCAGGATTGATGATGATGGGAGGATGAAGGGTTATCTCCAAGGGAGGATGAATCAAGAGTTGTGACTATTGGATCGGTTCATTTTGTTGTGAGGGTTGGATCATATTACCTTGTGGCAGGTCAAGAGGAGGAGGGTGATCATCTATTGCTTATATCAAAGGAAGAGGTTGATTTTCTTTGTTATTTGCATTTTTCATTTGACGAGCAAGGAAACGAAGATGACACCTATGCTCTCTAGCACCGCAGTTTCATTTAATTTCATTTTGAAGTTGTTGAGGTGTAAGAGTGGGTTGATCCATCAGAGGTCCCTTGTATCCTTGAGGGGGAAGAATGGAAGGAGCCAAAGAAGATGGGTCAATCACTTTATCTTTGGCTTTATAAACTTGTTTAATGTGAGGAGGCAGGACAAGATTAACTTTAGTTTCTCTTGGATGTTTATACGAGGAAGGAGAGGTGTCAATGGTTAGTGGCCCATGAGTTTGCATTGGGCTTTCAATTTTAGACTTAGTTTGAAGCACGATCTCATTAAGGATAGGAGAAGCGGAGGTGGACGGGGATGTGTTACAAAGAGACAATTCGGCTATTTGTTTGTCTTTGAATTTTTGGTAGGCTATGAAAAAGAAATCTTTTCAAGGGGTGATGGGTTCCATAGGGGTAGGCCAAAAGGCTTCTAAGTAAAAATTACCTTTAGAGGACAGTGGATTAAACCCACTATGGTGTACGGTAACTATTTCATTCCCATGTGGAAACTTCAAAGACTTGTGAACAACCGAAGGGACCACTTTCATCGAGTGAAGCCAAGAATGGCCTAGCCGTAGATGAAATTGATCTGATTGCGGAATAATAGAAAATTTTACATCCAAAGTCTTGGGTCCTATTTTTAAGGGGAGTACGATCGATCTGATCATAGGGCATGTGAATCCAGTATGCATTTTAATCCATGCAACTGGTTTGTTATAATCATCTCGATATAGCTCATGTAATACTAAAAATTCTTCTGTGATCAGATTCTCACCATAGGCAGCATCTATTAATTTCCCATTGGTGGGCTTATCATAGATTCAGTTGGCTATGTAAAGAGTACCATCAGGGAGCTTTTTAACTCTATCTTTGGAAGAAAAAGTGATATCAATATTTTTGTTGGTTAGGCCCTTACGAGGGATAACTTCTATCGTACCCACAAGTTGGCTAACATTTGGAGTTATATCATGTTGTTCATTATTTGTATCAATGTTCATGACTTGAGGGTTTGAAGGTTCACTAGCCTTGACAAATGAAATATTATGTTTAAGCATGGGGTTGGTAAAGATTTTTAAATTCTATTTAGATGGTGCAATGGACTTATTGCCTTGATCATTGACACCCGCAATGGATAAACGACCTGAATCAATGAGGTCTTCAACTAAGTGGTTGAGACGCTTACATTGTTCGGTTTCATGTCCATTTTGGAATGAAAATGATAATAAGCATTTGTTTGAAAGTAGGTGGTAAAGGCTTGGTGGTATCAAGTGGTTTAACTATAGGAAAAGTTATCATTTGTTGTTGCAGTAGTTGATTCATTGTGTTATGGAGAGTATTAGGTAAGGGTGTAAATTGTCTCTTTAGGTCCCCATAGGAAAAGGGCACCACTTCTTTAATAGTTGCCACTTGACTTGGAACAGGTTGGGGTGGTTGTGGAGAAGGTTGATTGAATTGTAAAAAGCCTCAGTTGGGTTTTCTAAAGTTTTGCACATTGTTGTGGGTGGTTTTCTCAGACTTCTCAGCTTGATTAGAAGTGGACTTTGAATCATGACTAGAAATCGAGTTGTGATAGTCGCAAAGGGTTGTACATGAATGCAGGAATGAAGGAAATTTCATCATAGTTAACTTATCCTGAAGGTGAGTATGCAAGTTTTTGATAAACATCTTTTTTTAGATGTGAATCAGGAATCTTAACATCAATTTGAGCATATAATGACTGATAACGTGAAATGAAACCTGTAACTTTTTCATTGGCATTTTGTTTACGGCACATTAAATCAGCCAATCTTTTTTACGAGTCATATGGAATTGGAAATGACTTATATAGGCATCCACAAGTTCATTAAATGATTGGATTGAATGATTGGGTAAGTTGGAAAACCACTCCAATGTAGTGTCTTTTAAGGTCTGAGGAAATTTTTTAATTAATAATTAGTCATCAAGAACAAAATCACTACACAAGGTTGTATACACATTGACATGATTAGTAGGGTCTCCTTTACCTCTGCAGTTCTCAAACCTAGGAATTTCAATTCCTTGTGGCATCTGAGTATGTAATATTTCAAGGGATAATGGACTACTACAAACATTATATGTTGGTGGAGCATTTTGACTTTGGCTAATGGTGGAGATTTGTTGTTGCATGGATGAAATGGTGTTAAAAATTTGTGTAATGATGGGATCAGTGTAAGTGGTATGAGGTGGAAGGGAAAATGGAGATGGAGTGTATGTAATGTTAGGGGAAGTGAAAGGGAGACTAAGAGGGGTGAAGGTGGAAGAGGGAATGTTCAATTCCACAAAAGAACTAGGAATGCTAGTTGGAATTGTGAATGAAGGAGCCACATGACTAACCTATTGCATAATTGTTGTAACTTGAGGAGTGGTATAAGTTGGTATAGATGCTATGGTTGAAGGGGGAGGAATGTGAGATCATCCTTGGCTTGAAACTATGTTTGTTGATTGGGATGTGGAAGGATCATGTTTATTGTATATTTCAGCAATTTTCTTCATAGCTTGTAAGCCATCATCACTTTCAATCAAACGGTGAAGGTTTTCTATGGAAGGTATGACATTGGTGGAAATGTTTTCAAGGGACAAGTCTTGTTGTAAATGTGCAAAATCTTCATGAATACTTATGACTTTATCTTGTAGAATTGCATTAGTTTGTGTGTCACCATTCATAGGGTGGGAAGTTGAAGGCATGTGAGTGATAGTATCCATGCCTAATGCACCATTGTCCATACTAGGAGTAGGAGCTCTTGACATCCCAAGGTCCGCTACGAAAGTGTTATTGTGGGAAGCCATGAGTCTAGAACTTTGTCTCACTAAAGTATTATCAATGGGGCACCAAACACTCATACAAGTACCACAAGAGATAGGGTGGATACAAATGCAATGCAATATCAGATGAATAAAATGAAAAAAAACAATAATTCTATAAACTGAAATAGAGATGCAATACCAAAAAACAAAAGTATAGAAAATACCCAGAAATTACTAGAAAATGCAGTGCAAAGTATACAAAAGGACTACTTGCCCAAGGTGGTGATTTAGTCCCACTGATGATTTTTTTTTGTTTTTTCAAAAAAATTAAATGCAATTCTATGTCTTTTAGATGCACAAATGAAACTAAAGTATATAAATACAGAGTTTTTATATTTTTCAATACAAAAAATGATGCAATAATGCAAGTTAATATGAACTTTTTCACTAATGCAATTGAAAACCGTAGGATGCACTTTAAGAAAGGAAAGATGCAATGCAAATGAAACCTAGGTTGCACTTGAAAATCAGAAAGGAATAATGTTTAAAAGATGTAGGTTCACCAAAATGTAAACGGTGATTTTGGTTTGACCCCTCACAATGCTTTACTCCTCCTAGGGTTTTTCACCTAAAAGGAGAAAGGGGATTGGATGGGGGACCCAAATGCCAAGGTTTATGTGAATATGAAATTCACCATGCTCTCTTCAGGTTTTTTTTTTGACTAAGTACCTGCCCATGCCTTCAAATGAATTTCATTAGCCCCCTTTTGACTGTCATTGCGGCCTCTGCCGTGTGTCAACTCATCACTACCCGGAAGATTTTTCTCCTTGCTCTTTTATTGGCCCTCGATATGCTCTCACATGTCTTTGTCGTGGGTTATTTTGATTGCTTCCTTTCACTTCCTCATCGGTCCCCACCTGTGTGCCACATAGCTCCCATTCACATAAAGATTTGGTAGGCTCCATAGGTGGAGTCTATCAAACATCATTGCTATGTGTCATCTCAATGCAAGTTTTCTACAAAGGAATGGTAAATCGGCCACGAGCAGCGATATGTTTCCATGCGTCCCTTCAGTGCAAGCTTCTTCAGCGAAGGATTGAAGTGAACAAAGGGTTGTGATATGCTGCCACGTGTTCTAACTGTCTATCCAAAGAAGTGACACTTGTCTACACAAGACTTTGATGGACCACTACCATCATTCGCAGGGGATGCACCTGAATGGAGGGCAACCAAATGCTATGTCTTGAATCTTTTTTGTTACAACGACTGAGGGAAATCATAGTGTTAAAATCATTGTTCAGGATTCATAATCTTTTTAGTTGCTACTCGCCAAGTGGTGAAGGGTTTACTGTAAATGCTACTCTTTACTTCTGAAGAAGGGTTCCAATGTTCCAGAAGTTTGAGGTTTCGAGTTTGAAGATTACTTGCTACATGTTTTTCAAGCTTCACTAGTTTTAGAATTACAAGATTTTGGAGAGACCAGGCCTTTTATTGTTTAGATTATTGCAAGAAATCATAGACTATGCCATTGTTCGACCTCTCTTTTTCTTATGCTATTGATAAACTTTATACTGTGTCACTATTGTTTGAATGGTTTATTTGTCATAGTTCTATAATTTGAATGCACGTTTGTTGGTTTAGATCATGTATTTTGACTTTTTTCAGTAAATAGGTATGATTATTATTCTATGTCATTGAATGAGTTGTTCATGCTGCAATCCTTAATTTTTGTTATTCCAACACATGGTAAATTACTAAGTGGGCCCTTAGATCATATCCAAAAGATATGTTTATCGTGCCTTTTATCTACATTTTGGCGTATCACCTTAGTTAGATTCCTTATTTTTATATCTGATTTGTTTCCCATTCCAAAACCCCAATTACAGAAGAAGCCAACTTCTTTAAAAATATGGAGGTCACTCAGTTTAGCACAATAGGTCCCCCATAAATTGAGTTTCCCACAAAGGGTTGTTACCTTGCCAATTTTTGGCATTAACAATTTTTCTTTTTCCTGGCACGCCTAGTGGGACTGAGCTTAAATGAATCAAATTTTTAGAAGGCCGTATGAGCCATTGACCTGTTACTAGGTCCCAAACAACAAATAATCCTAGTTTATTAGTACCACCATTAGGGACAGTACAACCTGCGACCCAATTAGTGAATGTTCCACTCCCTCCTCCCTTTCTACTAGCCATGTTATCTTTCGCTAACAAAAACTATGTGGCATGGGACGCCGTCCAAGCCCTCTTGTTGCACCAGTAGCACCTGCCATTTGGGTCATTATCCCAGTTTTTGCCCTAAAGGCTATACCTAAATTTACTGGAGATGGCTAAAGAACACCGTTTGAATACTTGCAAGATGTTGCAGACGTATGTCTGGTACATGGGGTTACAACCCAAAATATGGCGTTAAGGCTACTTGTCACGTATTTTAGGGGCAAGGCACTAGATTGGTACCACACATTGCAAGAAAACACTATTGGTACCTAGGATGAGCTTGGGGAGCCTTTCTATCAGATATTTTTGAATGAAGGAGATCGATCATCACTATATTATCAATTCTTGATCATAAAGCGGGCCCTTTACGAAGCCATGGCTGACTTCAATGCTCGATTCCATACAAGTTGGCAGAGGATTCAAGTTGATGTCCACCCACCACCCTATTTGGAATTCATGTTCTACTTGAAGTCTATGAATCCTAACATTTCAATGATGATCCAGTCTCTTGGCAGAACCACGCTACCAGGTGCATATAGCATCATTGTTAAAGCAGAGAAAAATTTGATAGATGCTAGGAAATTTCCGCCTCGACCCATCATTCCTATATTCCTCAAGATATTGGTTCCTGCTCAGAAGATGCATTCTACCAGCACACTGGCTCCTCCTCAATCCATGTACACATATCCAAGCTTGCTGTAAAATGTTTCCTCTACATCTGAATCTTCAAAGGAGGAAATGAGCAAGTTCAAAGAAATGTCGCAGACTATTGTCAATGAGATAACTGTTATCAAGCGCAATCAGGTCATACCTTGAAAGCCTACCTACTAGAATTATCAAGGTAGAAGGCCCTCTTACCAACAAAACCAGTTCCAAGGAGGCACTTGCACAAATCCACAGGCACAAACAAAAAATAAAATAGTACTGGTACCCACTACTCTACAAAGCGCTAACCTAAGCTCGAGCAAAGAGTTGATTGCAAGACAACAATTTAGAAAATGACACCAACCCCTGGTGCTTCCCTTGCGGTGATTCACACATGCCTCGAAACTATCTGTGCGACAACCTACAACAAAGGTGGTAGAGTAGTGCATCCAAGCCACAATGTCAGACCCCAAAAGCTATGTGTACACCTCTTCACAAATGGACAATGTGGTGCTCACCATGCAAATTCAACGGATGTCACTAGAGCAAGAAGCGAACATCGCTCCCGACCACACATTCTTCTCATGGATGGAAGAAGAAGAAGCAGTGTTTTCCAATAATACATTTACATCTAAAATTCCGCAAGTACAATCTAACCACAACACTTACTCAAAGAGGAGATTTACGGACGAACCAGTTGTCCCGCAAGTAGTCAGCCCGCAACCTAAAAGTGCTTCTGAACAGACGTCTAGTGCCTTCGCAGCATTGCTACAATATCAGCCATGAAGGGAAGTTGTTATAACAAGAACGAAGGAGCAGAAACCCCTGAATCCACCACCATTCAATGTGGTGGACTAATTGAAAAAATCATCCGCTAATGTGTCTCTATGGGATATTGTAGTCATCCTAGAACAGAAGACGCTACTACAGAAGGCTCTCCAAGAAGACTAAGTGCAATGCCAATGGAGCAGTTTCCCAAAGGAAGGGTTGTTGATCAACCATCTTCTACCAAAGTTCTTACAAATAGCACAACGAAAGCCCCTGCCAAAGTAAGAGATAAGCTAAAGCCTCAACCCTTCTTCTTAACGTTCATTATAGGGGAGAAATTATTACACAATTCCATGATTGATTCTAGTGCTAGCACCATAGTTATGCCTAAACAAATAGCTGAAGCTTTAGAACTCAACTATGAACCCTTAAAAAGAGGAGTGATTCAACTTGATGGAAACAAAGTTGAAACCGTAGGCATCATCAAAGCACTCCCCTTGACCCTATTTTCTTGTCCTAGTATCACAATGACGCAAGACACTATGATCATAGATGTTCCCCCCATGTTCGACCTCTGCCTATCCCGAGAATTTACTTCAAAAGTGGGTGAATATTTGTCCCTAGATTGGTCACATTTGATCTTTAGATCCAAGCATGGTGCGAAGATGAAGATAGAATCTGAAGCTTTACATTTGGAACATGTAGTCAATGAGGCCATGATCAATTTTGAAGTCATGCATACCTCTATCACCAAGCAATAAATGTATTGCACTGAGCTATTGTAAAATGAAAAAGTGACCAGAGACCAAAATGATTAGGAAGATGTTCTCTTGAGTGAACATATAGATATTGACCCTTTCAGAAATTACCATGCTACTGAGTTGGGCACCTATGTCATCTATGATGAAGATCAAGTGCTCCTGAAGGTTATCAAAGAATCCAAAGGAGGTCAAGCCTCAGAACTGTGGATGTTACACTTCGACGTAGCAAGATGGAAAAATGGCGCAAGAGTTAGGATATGTTTAATGTCCCCAAAAAATGAAAAGACACTGAGGTCTTTCGACTTCCAGTTTTCCTGCTTGAACAATGAAGTTGAATACGAAGAACTAGTGCAAGGTATCAACCTTGTGGAATGGATAGGCATAAAGCAACTAATGGTGTTCAGAGATTCTGAACTAGTAGTCAATCAAGTATGAGGAATTTTTGCAGCCAAGAATGTCCACATGCGATCTTATAGACACCAAGATTAGGACCTAATTAAGGGATTTGAAGCCTTCAACATTCAGACAGTGCACCAAGAACATAATAAAGATGTAGATTGAGTGGAATCAATTGGATCTCAGTTTGATCCTGCCTCTAATCTCATTCACAACAAACACTTTGCACGAGTAATAGTTTGATTGGAAATTCCAAACAATGACCAAAGCTGGCAAGTGTTTGACATTGATGAACACATTGCCTTGTTCATCCACCATTCGGGAGAATTTGCTGACTAGCTCCAACTGAAGATTGCTGAATCCTATGAAGGACAGATCATCTAGCTAAAATATAACAAGCTTCCAAAAGGATTGGTCACTCTCAAAAACCTTTTCGATTGTGACGATGCAAGAAATGACAAGCGAAAGTTTGTAGCAAATAAAAGTGACTATGTGGACCTTCAGGTTGGAGATGGGAGAAAGCTCAAAGTTGGGAAGGACGTCTTACATCACAATAAAGAAAGGCTTATCAAATTCTGCGATAAATATGAAGGAGTGGTGGTCTGGTCATACAAACATCTCAAGGGATACAATCCCGATAGCATTCAACACAATAGAGTTGGTGGAAGGTGCAAAGCCTGTCTGCCAAGAAAAAAAGCCTGTCAATCCCAAGATTGAAGCGCTAATGGCGCAAGAATTAACAAAGCTAATCTACTCGTGGATTGTCTTCTCAATCAAACATAGCACATGGGTATCCAATATGGTCCCGGTCTGAAAGAAAAATGGAGATATTCTCCTATGTGTGGACTTTCGGGACCTAAACAAAGCATCCTTGAAAGATCATTACTGACTACCTTTAATGGAGTCAATCCTACAAATGATGGCAGGGTCAAAGATGTTTTCTCTATTAGATGGCTTCTCTAGCTATAATCAGATCCAGGTCAAAGAGGAGGATCAACATAAGACAACGCTCACTACCAACTGGGGAATGTTCCCATACGCTAAGATGTCGTTTGGCCTCTCAAACACAGGAGTTACCTTCTAACGGGCAATGGATATCGCTTTCAACAAACTAATCAACAAGATTATCCTAATCTATTTGGATGATTTGATGGTGTTCTCCAAGTCTAAGGATGATCATTTTAATTCTCTTGAGATGGTGTTCAAGAAATTCCAAGAGTTCGGGATATCCCTGAACCCCAAAAAATGTGTCTTCGGAGTACCGCAAGACAAACTACTAGGGCACGTAGTGTCCAAAGAAGGAATTTCAATTGATCCTTAGCGGGTGAAAGCAATCAAAGAGCTTCCTCTCCCGGTCAACAAGAAAGGTGTTCAATCCTTCTTGGGAAGGTAAATTTCGTTAGCAAATTTATTTCTGATTTTGTAGAATAAATAGGCCAATTACTCTAATGTTGAAAAAGGATCAAACTTTCAAATGGACAAGGGAAGCCAAAGAAATCTTTGAGAAAGTCAAGGATGTTATCTCTTCCACTCTTGTTTTGGTCAACCCAGACTTATCAAAGGACTTCATAATGTATATATTCAGTAGCAAGTCAAGCATTGCTACTGTATTAACTCAAAAAGATGACAAGTGCAAGGGAGAAAATCCAATAGCATTTCACTCCCAGACCCTGAAGGAATATGAAACAAACTACAATTTTGTAGAGAGGCAGGAATTTGCAATAGTTAAGGGACTCATGAACTTCCAACACCTAATCTACTACAATAATGTGATTGTCTATGTTGCACATTCTAGTTTGCACAAATACATCATGGAAGGAGAAATCATCGAGAAAATATCCAATTGGATCACCAAGATCCTTGAGTACAACATTGAGGTTAAGCCTACAAAAATCATTCGAGGAAGAGGATTGTGCGAATATCTTGCTCACGATGAAGAAATGGCCACCGAGGAAGAGTAGTCAGAACTAGTCCCAATGAACGAGTCAGAGTCTGAAGGTTGTTAGCTAGAAGATAGAATAAAATTTATGCATACAAGAAAATATCCATCAGGCCTTCCTTCTCAGAAGAGGAGGATGTACCGACTACAAAATAGTGGATTCACACTCATTGAAGGAATCCTTTTCAAGAGAAATTTTAATGGCATTCTATTGTGATGTGTTACCATAGAACAAGAAAAAGGATCCTCGACACTTACCACAGCTGTTATGCGGGCATGTATTTCTCTACAAAGACAACTGCTATCAAAATCATGTGTGTGGGGTACTTTTGGTCGACGCTATTCAATGATTCCTACTCCTTGGTGAAAACTTGCAAGGAATGTTAGTTCTTCATTGGAAGAAGAAAGAATTTTGCAATGCCTCTCAATCCAATAATAGATGATGAGCCATTCGCACAATGGGGTTTAGAATTCATCGGAGTGATTAATCCATCCTCTAGTGCAGGACATAAATGGATCTTAACGGCCACAAAATACTTCACGAGATGGACTAAAGTCGTGCCATTAAAGAATGTGATGGAGGCAGAGATAGTGGATTTCCTAGAGGAACTGGTGATGAGATTTGGCCCACCCAAAACTATCATCTTTGACAATGCTAAAGCTTTCCTAGGCTCCAAGGTAAGTCAATTTGCACTTACACACAGTATATTCCTTAAAACGTCATCAAATTACTACCCGCAAGGGAATGACTTAACTGAATTAACAAACAAGAATCTCGTTCAACTCCTCAAAATAATTGGGTCAGAATATCAAAGGGAGTGGCATAAAAACCTTCGAGTAGCACTTTGGGTGGGCCACATAACTCCAAAGCAAGTCCTCAAGACTTCACCATATGAGCTAGTTTATGGAAAAGAGGCATTATTACCCATATCTATGTAGATTTCAATGCTACAATTACTAAAATCTCTTGAGGTGGAGCAAAACGGCGCAATGGAGGTGCGGTTAGCCGAGTTGCTAGAAGTACAAGAAAAAAGGGAAAAGTCCCTAACCGCCAACAAGTGGTTAAAAGGTGGTTTGACAAGAAAGCGTTTGACCAAGGTCTAAAGTGCAGAGACTTAGTGCTAAAATTTAACGAAAGGGCCACAAAGTCGAGTTAGCATGAAAAGTTTGACAACTTTTGCAAAGGCCCATTCAGAATAATTCAATGCAAAGAGCACAATGCATAAGAGTTAGAAACTATGGAAAAAGAAGCACTGGGAATTTTGGTCAACAAAATTCACTTGAAATTATTCAATTAAGCTTGCTTACCATACCCATGTAAATATGTTTATACGCTTTTCTCTTCTGTCCCTTTTTTTTTTGTTGGCCAGTATTTTTATTTATTCTATGGTTTGAGGCAGAAAAGAATAAGTGACCCATTATTGCAGAGAGTAAGGGAAATAAACTAATAGCTAAGTAGAAAAAATAAAATAAAACACCCACATGCAAAACTGAATTCAAACATACATGCTAAAAAGAAAAGATGACCCAGTTGCAGGATCCACTAGAAGGCAACAAGATGATTATATCAGGATATTTTTTCATTATATATGATTTGATATTTATATTTTCAAAATGGCTCATAAGCCACGCTTCCAAAAGTATATAAGTCTATTTTTCTTTTTTTAGATATTTTACGAAATCCTTTTTCAGGCATGTATACAAAAAATAGACTAATCACTATGAGATTTTTAGAAAGCAAAAGGAAAAAATGTGAGTCTTTTGTTCACGGCATGAGCAGAAACAACATATGCATCAATGGAAGTGTCCACAATATCCTCATCCACGGGGGCATTATCAGCAGCAACAACATCATCTAATGGATCAAAGGTAGGTGGAGGAAACACAAGGTTCCTAAAGTTTGTGTACCATTCGATGTCATAGAACAACACCATGTTATAGATACTAAATAGGAAGTGGCAGGCTCGAGTGACCCTCTGGTGATGCTCATCTTGTGACTGGAGGTAAAAGCCACTTAGAAATGGCAGCCACAACATGATGATGTCCTCTTATATGAACCTCTGAAGGTCACTCGTAATCGGAATTCCCCCACCATGTGCAGAGTTTGCAATGACCTCCCCGAGGCCTTTCAGGTACTTCTTGATAAAAATTTCTTTCACCAGATGCAAGATCAAAGGCTTGGGAATTCCTATATCTAGCATAGAGGTGACAAAGTGTAAGCACATGTCAGTTTTAACTCTATATCTATCCTCATACTCAAGGCAATCCCATCCCAAGACCCATTTTATGGCTATGATGGATAGTGAGTGCTTGTTCTTTGTCATCCTCTTTAAGCACCTAGTAGAGATCTCACCTAAGAATGCAGTCTGAGACTTATGTGACACTATCCTAATTGGTGTTTTTATCTTGTCAGACCTTTTGTGAGTACCTTAAAACTATCCCTACAAAGCACCTAAGTCTAGCCTATGAGAATGCTATGCAACTGCAAATGCTAAACTGCTAAACCAATTACCTAATACCAATTCTGCTCAAATCGCTAAGTGTGACTTCGCTATTGCTTAGATGCCTATTTATAGAAAAAGAGAGGAAATGCACGTAATATGCTTGCCATAAACATGATTTTAATCGAGTACCAACTTGAACATTCTGCCCAGGCTTGCTCGAATTTCCCACCCAGTTGCTTCTACTGAGTACAGTTTCCTACGTGCAAAACTAATAAGGGATAATTAATTAGCCTAAGCTGGTGGCAACAATCAATGGTGTTATGCATGGCCAAGGACTGAGGTGTCATTCTCCAAATATTTTGTTTATTCCAAGGCAGAGCTCGTATCTTTTCAAATATTGAGCGAATCTTTGGCCTAATCATTCCTTTAAGGATATTAGTTGCCAATGCATACAAATGCTTAGGCTACTTGCAAAGCAACAGCTCAAGTTCCAAGAAAATCACGCTATACATATAGTTGCTTATTATATTTATGAATTCTGGTCAAATAAAAATAGCAAATAATTCATCTCACACAAGCCAAGGGTTGGCAGTACATACCGCATTAAATGCAAAAAAGGGTGACTCTCGTCTACCACCTTGAGAGAAAATAGCTAAATATTGCATGCAAAATTTTTAGGCACTTAAAAGGTCTTTTCAAAAATGCTATCTAGATCAAAAGAAATTCCTAGCGCATAGCTAGAGCCGAAGTAAAGTTGTAGAAAAATCCAAGCCAAGGTAGAAAGCTTCCCACAAATTAACAATGGCAGAAAGTTCAAGCCAGGAAGTTAGGCAAGTGACGACGCAAAGATTAGTTAAAGCTCTGTGAGGAGCACAAACTATTATTGCCTTTGAGAATATTTATTATGCTACACTAGGTATTCTTGACAAGACAAAATGGGCAAACACAAGGCAGCTGGACAAGTCCAAAAACCACAGAGACCAGAGCTTAGTTCATGAAGATTGGGATAACTTTTATGATCCCTTTCTCGTGAAGAACCCTAAAGGATTGAGGGAAGTGACCTATGAAAGAATGAAGATGTCAAAAGTAATGTCGATGACATAAAATGTATGGTTCAATGGGTTTCCTTAATATATGGTCCCATCTGTACACTACTGCCATATGGAATATGTTGTGCATTCCATATCCTACACAAAGAGGGATGGAAGTGGAAACATTTACTCCTGAGCAGGGGGGTCATATATGGAGCACCTAGAATTTTGGAATTTTACAATGAAGAAACCAGAAGGATTGAAGCAGAACAAGGGAAGCTGGCAAGAATTCCTACTCTGCATGGCGCTTTCAAGGAAGAGGTCTGCAAGATGTCTTTTCAATGCTAGAATTTGTTTTCGGTTTCGACACCAACCAAGAGGTGCACGATTTTCAATTAGGTCCCACTTTCTAATTCCATTGGAAAAAATATTACTTCTGGTATGATTTTGCAGAATTCCTCTCAACGAAGATGATAGAGCAAATTAAAAAGTACCAAGTTGAACGAAAGTTTAGATTTCTCTCCTATCTGGTTCATATGTTTTTGTATCAAAACCCTGATTTCTTTGATAAGTGGGTGAAGCTATCTATCTTTGATGAAAGGAATAGGAAAAAACCAGTTTCTATCTAGACCCCTCTCCTCTCTTCTACCTTTGATTATTATGCATTTTCAGATTATTTATTGACTCCGATTTTGCAAGATTTGTAAGGGGAGGAAGGTATTAATCGACTCATCTTGACTCAGATAGAGTTTATGCAGAATTTCACCCCCAAATGTGATTGATTTTTTAGAGAGAATTTTACATTCATCTGAATGTGAGACTTCACTAAGGAACCATTCCACCTTCCAACATGTGTGACTAATCGAGTGCTGGCCCTTGAATTGTTTCAGCAGACGTGCATTATTGATATTACCTTCTACAACGAAAAAAGTGTCAAGAGGGAGGGATTCTTCACCTATCTGAAAAGTTTCAAAACAATGGCCATGAAAAAGAAGCAAACACACCCGCTATTGCAAGATAGCCTAGCTCATTTAGGGTTGGTAATGATATGCAAGAAGTGGGATTGTAACCCTTTCAATGATCTACCTTATGAGTACCTCAAAGTAACTTACAACCTTTAGCCTTACTGGGAGTGGAGGCGTAGACTACTTGAAGATGAAGATGAATTATTAGTTGACCTTATTCATATCCCCATAGAAGACAACAGGCCACCATGGCATAGGTTTTATTTCGTTGTGGTGGATTATGATGAGAACCACAAAATGGGAAAAATTCTACACAAGAAGCTGAGAAATGAAGAGGAATGGACTAATGAAAGGATTAGAGCCTTCTAGATATATCCCTAGGAAACAAAGTTGCTTGATGATCCTTATGAAAGCGTAAAGGAGGATAAATGGTTTGACAAGCTTTGGGAGGATGAGCACCCTACTTCTACTCAAGCTCCAGTAGAGGTGACAAACCCGATGAAGGAGAAGAACAAGCATAAGAGGAAGCTAAGGCATCAACGTCCTCCATCTAGCAAAGGAGGAAGTCTATAGGATATCTAGCCTATGTCGGTTCAAATATGCGACTGAATATGTTACGAGCCTCCAAACACTCACTTAGGCATCAAGAACAACAAGAGTTCCCCAGCAACAACAACAAAAAAAATATAGAAACTCTGGAGATCAAAGACTCCCCACCCACTAAATGACACCACACAGAAGCTATTCTATGAGAAGGATCATAAGGAGCCACCGCAAGGAAAGTGCTTGTAGCGAGCTAGGAGCTTGAAGTTAGTAAGGGGCCAGTGACAAGTGAAGCACCACCCATGTCTAGTCAATAGGTAATTTTTGCTTCCACTATTTTTACTTCTCAATCTTTGGCATCCTCTTCCATTTCTGCAGTGCCCCTAACAACAAGTGTTGGCCCTACCTTCCCTTCCCCTACCACAATGTTTGTGGGAGGTTTATTCTAATTCACCCAAGCTAGGCCATCTATCTTGATGCCTCAGCGAACCTTAACACCAACCACCACTGCTCAATCTCTTCTTGCCTCTCTTTTTGAAAGCTGAACCACTATTGGCACCCCTATTAACCCTGCTACCTCGGGTCTAACCTAGTATTCCCAAAAAATGAAATCGACTATGACTACCCCATCACTATAGCAACTGATAAGCCCTTTCACCAGTTCACAAACCAAACTATGGCAAGTTCCCTTTTTCTCCCCAAAAATTGTCAATCTCTCATCAAAGAAAATGCAGGGGCCTTCTACACTTGTATTCCCTTTTGTCCTGCCTCTTGGTGCACCTATTTCTAGTAGATTAGTTTAGTTGCCATCCGAATTCATATCCTAGGGAGAAACCACAAAGCAAATGTGAGTCCTCAGGATCCAAAAGCGAAAAGAAAAGGATGATAAAAAGGATGCAGAGTCTAAGGTGTATACAATCTACAATGAAGCGCAACAAACATTGAATATTGCCACCATGTACCCGGATGTTGTCAAACCACACAGGGAGATGTTGTTGGGCGATTACAACATGTATTCCATGGGGCTTGATCTGGTCGCAGCTCAGCCATAGGACAAGGTAGAACTCATGGAGGAAACACAGCGGGTGGTGACGAACGACTTTCTAAAGTCTAGCCATCAATTGAAGAAAAAGGAGGACCAACTAAAGCTTGTGAGGGAAAGGGTAAGCTTTTTTGGAAATGAAGGAGAAATCACTAGAAGTAGAAATTGTGCGCTTTTCTGAAAAAGTATGAGCAAAAGAGTTAGAGTGGAGCAAACTCGAAGAGAAAATCAATAAGTCCCAGTCTATTGACCTCAGACTACTCAACGAGCTACAAGAGAGGAACTAGAAATATCAAAGCCAATTGACCTCGATAGAGCAAAATCTGCAACAAAAAGATAAAGATTTACCAGCTCAACGTGCTCTATATGAGTAGGAATTAGAAAAAAATCATATGGAATTTGAAGGCCAAAAGGCCTAGTTAGAAAAGGAACTTCAGGAGACAAAGTCCTCTCTTGACATGGAATTGGTGAACCACGCCCGAGTTGAGAACTAGTATAAAGAGATAAGTAGCTTCGGGGAGCAACTGGCATATGCAAAAAAGAGAAATGTGGAATTAACAGAGGTCATTAACTCAAAGGATGTGGAAATATCTTCTCTAAAGAGCTCTCTTCGAGCCTCTACTGTATAGTTAGACGTCATCCCATTGGCTCGGTAGATATATATTTATTATTGGGAAAAGGTTAAAACCTTCTACCTAACACTATAGCCAACACTTTGATTCATTTCGAAGGAAGCAAAATTGAGCCAGGAGGTTCATGGAACAATTGAGCAATTCCCACAGTTCATCTTAGAGAAGGTTTCAGAAGCAAAGAGTTTGTTGAGCAAGCTATATTCAGTCTCTAATGAGGACCTAGCCAAAGCAAGGATCGAAGATTGGGAGGTTGCTGCCCAGACGACAAATAAGATCATCCATTGCCACTCAGACTTCCAACGAACTAAAGTGGCCGCAACTACTTTGAACCAGACAATGGACAACAAGCGGGAAAATTTCTTCGAGCTGAGTAAGATGGGTCTGCCATCTCTGTTTCTTGAAGATGGGTCGATTGCCATGATAGGGAAGATTGCAGAAATAATTGAAGAGAAGGAGAAAGACCCAAACATTTTCAAGAGTTTTGGCCATTCCCCTACTGTAGCAGACATTGAAGGTATTATTCATCCTCTTGCATAACTACTTTTCCATTGTGAGGTAGGAGCTGGTTTACCTAAGATATTGCCTTATAAAGAAATGCTCGACTTGGGAGGAGTGCAAGAAAATTTGTGCAATATAGCGAGACCATCCGAGGATGAATGGTCACCCCTGCAGTCATCCCTTTCCAGGCTCTTAATTCGTCACCAATGGATGGCACTCTAGTCAGCGAACCAAATAAATTTTTTGGGTTCCACATTCCTCAAAGCAAAACACCCCTGATAGTCACCAGAAGCTATGAATATGAAATTCACCATGCTCCCTTCAGGTTTTTTCTTTGGATAAGTATTGGCCCATGCCTTCAAACAAATTTCATCAGCCCCCTTTTGGTTGTCATTGCGGCCTCTACCACATGTTGGCTCATCACTCGCTGAAGGATTTTTCTCCTTACTCTTCTATCAGCCCTAGATATGCTCCCATGTGTCTTCACCATAGATTATTTTGATTTCTTCCTTTCACTTCCTTATCGATCCCCACCTATGTGCCATGTAGCTCCCATTCGCATAAAGATTTAGTAGGCCCCACAAGCGGCGCCTATCAAACATCATTTCTACATGTCATCTCCACACAAGTTTTCTACAAAGGAAGGGCAAATCAGCCGTAGGAAGCGACATGTCATGCGTCCATTCAATGCAAGCTTCTTCAATGAAGGATTGAAGTGAAAAAAGGGTTGTGATATGCCACCATGTGTTTTAAATACCTTTCCAAAGAGGCGACAGTTGTTTGCACGAGACTTTGTTGGACGACTACCATCATTTGTAGGGGATGCACCTAAATGGAGGGCGACCAAATGTTGTGTCTTGAATATTTTTTGTTACAATGGTTGAGGGAAGTCATTGCCTCAACATCATTTCTCAGGATTCAGAATCTTTTTGGTTGTTGTTCATCAAGCGATGGACGGTTTACTATAAATACTACTCTGATTCTGAAGAAGGGTTCCAATGTTCCATAAGTTGGAGGTTCCGAGTTTGAAGATTACCTGCTACATAATTTTCAAGCTTCACTAGTTTTAGAATTATAGGATTTTTGGAGAGACCAAGCCTTTTATTGTTTAGATTATTGCAAGAACTCACAGACTATGCCATTATTCAGCCTCTCTATTTCTTATGTTATTGATAAACTTTATAGTATGCCATTATTGTTTAAATGCTTTATCTGTCGTACTTCTATTATTTGAATGCATGTTTTCTCATTTAGATCATGTCTTTTGACTCTTATTTTTAGTAAATAGGTATGATTATTATTTTATGTCATTTAATGAGTTGTTCATTTCTTAATTTCTATTATTCTAAGAAATGGTAAATTGCAAAGAGGGCCCTTAGATCATATCCAAAAGATAGGTTTATCATGTCTTTTATCTACATTCTAGCACACCACCTTAGTTAGATTCTTTATTTTTATATCTACTTTCGTTTCCCATTCTAAAACCCCAATTATAGAAGAAGTCGGCTTCTTTAAAAATATGTCGGTCACTTAGTTTAGTGCAATAGGTCCCCCATAAAATGAGTTTCCTACAAAGGGTTGTTATCTTGCCAATTTTTGGCATCAACAGTTTATAATCAAGAAAAAAATTGAATTTCATGAATTTTTTACCAAGTTAAGGTGGTCAGACATACAAGTTTTTATATTTTTTAAAAGTTGTAATAAAAAATTCATAAATAATTATTTACTTGGAAAAAAATTACAAAAAAATATGTGTCACATCGGGACATGAGTCCTCTACTTATATCTAAAATCTTATAAAAAAATATTATAATTTTATTGTGGTTAGGGTAGTCAAACAAACACCTACTTATTTTTTCCCTGAAATTTAAGTACTACTGTATTGAAATTTCAAATTTTCACCAAATATATTTTTTTGTTTTAAAATAAACCTAGTAGTTTAGAAACTACATTCAAGTTGCAACAGATTCTATTCTTACATATTTTTGAAATAATATAGATAACTTATTCAAATTTTTACATCAAGTTGCCTAACTCTGATTTTTTGAGTTTTTTGTCACTTAAGGGCTTGTTTTTTCCATGATGATCCTGCACATACCCGCTAGCTCTTCAATTTTATTTATTTTCTCTTCTTCTTCTTGAGCCAACTTTTCAGTAGCGAGTCTTTGGGCACTTTCCATTATTTCCTCCTGCTCTTTCTCAGTCAAAACTTTATTTAATTCCAATTGCTCACTATATAGACTTTCAGGCTCAAATCTAGTTTCTTGTTCTCACGATTCTTCCTCAACCTTCTCTAGGTATTCCTCCCATTCTGCCCTTTCTCCTTCCTAAGACAAAGTTCTTTTAGATTCCAAGGAGACAGGTGATTCTGTTACATCAATCACATGGGGCTTCTCCTCTTCAACAACTACTATTCCTGATGTTGATGGCATAGTAGGAATAATATCCTTGGTTTCTGAAGGGACAACAAAAGGTCCTTCTTCATAAAATTATTCCCTAGGATGTACAATAGCCAAAGGTGTGGCACCGAGTCCTGAAACAACCCTAGCAACAACTGCCTCATAAGTTCCCTTAGCTAGTTGCAAAGCTTCATTAATTAATCTATTGTATTAAAATTTCTTCTTCTGCTGAGGCAAAATCTTCTATGGTTGCCTCCACTGCTACAACACCTTTCTTTAATCTCTTTTATTGTTTAGTTTTTGTGGAGGAAGTAGGTTCATTGCTATAACCTCTTTTCTTTGTTTCTTTGAGTGAACTCCATCAAGACCCATCTATCACAACAACATCTTGGCAGTTTGAACAGGTGACCATCATAACCAAATAATCTAAAATAAGTGGACTTGGGGTATTGAATAAACTAATATCTCCACTCTAGAATAAATTCCATAGCCTCTCTTGAAAATCTAAAACCAATTTCACCTATGAGTTGATTAATAATAGGATATAGAAATGCATCATTGACTCTTTTGAAGTGTTTCTATGCCTTCTTTAGCTCTAGTTGGTCACAATATTCCCAAACCTTCTTCTGAAATAGACCATCATCCATAGACCCTTCTACATTCAACCCAGGAAACCATTCTATCCTTGTAGTAGAATAAATAACATATGAAGACATATAGAATGTCTTGGTTTATGTTACTTTCAATAGTTGGTTATGAATGTTATCCAAAATAATTTGTCCCCAATCCAAAAATTGCTTCCCTTCCAGAATCAGTTGAATGAATGGAAACATCTAATGTTCAAAGACACGAGATTCTTATTTTCCAAATACTCTGGCCAGTAGTGTGATCATGTCTCCTATATCCTTATAAGAGTCTAACCTCTTAGGATTAGTTGGCAACTTCTTCAGTGAATTCTTCTCTATCTTTAGCCACTGTTGTTGATAAGTTTCTTTTTTCCTTCCACATCCATTTCCTAGAGTTGAAGTACCTCAACCTCATTCATAATCTTGAGATTGGGATAAGGAGGGTCAAAAACATTTCTAATCATGGTTGGGGTTAATTTTTTTATTCCATTGCCCTGTGCATCAACGCACTACCTCTTAGTAGGTTTGTATGTTTGTGGAGAAGTCAAGATAAAATCAATACATTGTACATTAATAGGAAAAATAGCTACATGAGCTAACCTAGACTCTACAATCTTTTTTGCTATAAGGGTAGCATCCTCTAAAAAGGTATCCTCATGAAACTGCTCCAAATCAATTTTCCCCATAAGTGTATTAGTGATGTTGATGGCCTTAGACTCGAACTTAGATGGTACTGGGGTCCCTTGGAACTTATAGTTCATTGTGAGAGGGACTTGTTCTGGCTTTAACCTCTTGGCCTTTATTCCCTTAGATGTTCCTTTAGTGGGGAATTCCTCCTCTAATTCAGATATTTGTTAATTATCCTGCACTACTGACAATTATTAGGCAAAGAAAGACATATGAAGAACAATTTAGCAAAAGCATTCAAATTATATCAACATTAATTCAAGCTAAAGTCCCATTCAATAAGCTAATTCAACATCTTTGGGTTTCAGGTTGAAGAAAAAACCAAGAACTTAACCATTTCAAGCACAAAACTAAACTCTATCAGAATCGGGATTGGGTCCTGACTCGACATGCACACCTATAGAGGTAAACAAGTTTAGTGTCATTCTGTCATCCGGTCCTGCAATCTAATCAAGAATCAGGATCGGTCCATCACCAAGTAGTGGTAGTCAAAAAATGTAATCATTGAAATTTTCCCTCTGAGTTTTGATCTTGATGATGAATCAGGAAGTTAGAGTCAGGTTGTGGTTCAGAACCTAACCCATAGTTAGGGTCGAGTGAAAGTAACCTCCCATGTTCTAATCCCAATAAGATATCGAGAATCGGCATTAGGTCTTTGTCACGAACCAATCATTAAGTAAGCACTATGGAAGAAAGTCATTTCCAAGTCCCGATCCTAACGTTATGTCAGAAGTTGGGATCGGGCTAATATCAGGTCATGGTACTTGGTGATATGTTGAAGGTTAGGTATCGATTCGATACCCGATCCCAATGGTAATGCGGGGATCAAAACCGAAACATGGAATGGTACTTTCTCAAAAACCCTTAACAATTAATGGTGATGATCCAATAACCAATCCTGATAGAATATCAAAGTTTGAGATTGGAGCAAGTGAAAGAAATAGAGTCAAACAGTGGTAAACCCTAAGTGTAGTTTCAATTCTCGACTCTGAAATACATGTGAGAATTAGGAATAACACATCAACAATAGTGAAGGAAAAAATAAATGTAACCATATCATGAAATCGTTCCTTCATGTGCAGGTTGTTGTTGGGATCAAGATTTTGATTTAAAATGGTAAAAACTTGAAATATATCAATTCAAATGTAGTTTTGACTTAGGAGTACAAAAAAAGATCCCTAGAAATATAGGGCACAACAAGACGAAAAATCCAATAGCATAGAAATCCAAAACAAAAATCAAGGAAAGCAAAACCACCCAATGAACAAAAAGGGTTCGAGAGAAAAGAAAACACACCAAAGGGTGCAAGGGAAAACATAGACAAACCAAACGAAACAACCAAGAAAATAATAATAGAAAGAAAACATGTGAAATAAGAGCAACACAAACATAAGAAAGAACAAAAATGAAGGAAACAATGCAAGGAAAAAACCCCTACCTCCAAATGCAGCCAAGTATCTGAGAACACAATGAGATCAAAGCACCTCTTCAAACCCTTTCTCTCGGTGTTGCTCTGGTTCTTCTTGTCAAATGTTCAAGCCATCGAATAGACGAAAACCAAGGAGTGGCAAAATAAAAAATCGTTTGTGTGTGTGAATAGTTAGACATTAAATGTAGGTTGGTTGGGCCTCAGGATCGGGGTAGAAGTCATAAATGTGGGTTGTAGGAATGAAGGTAAGCGGGAGTTGGGATCAGGACATGGAATGACACCATACTTTTAAAAAGTGCAAAGTTCACACGAAATTCCGAGGTCCAAAACCCAAAAAAACAAACAAGACAAAGTAGGGATCAGAATCGGGTTGAGAGATGACACAAGAACTTTAAAAAGTTCTTAGTGCAAGTCACGGTTCAAAGTCTGATCCCAAAAAACACAAAGAAAGTTGGAAGTAGGATCGGGACAAAACAAGAATTGTAACTTTGAAAAGTTCTTGGTTCCAGTTCTAGGCCAATGCTCGGTTCTAAAATAATCAAAATGCACAAGGGAGACAAGCAGAAGTTGAGATCAGGACAAAAACATGAAATTACACATTGAAAAGTGAAAGATAATAGTTTCCATCTAAAACCTGACTCCAACACACAGAAAAAGACAAGGCTAGGTGCAGGGATTGGGATGAAAACACAAGATGAAACTTAAACCTTTAAAAGTGACAAGTGTCAGTGCCGATCCAAAACCTGAACCCATAAAACAACCAAAAATAGGACTTAGGAGAAAAAGAAACAACTCCTAAGACCCGAACAAGACCACCAAGGACAAAAGAACCAAAAGGGGGACCCATTCTGACCAAAAAAAATGGGGTGGTTATGCAAGGCATAAAAATTGGTGACTTAGCTGGGAAAATATTTTACCCATTTTCAAGATACTAAAGAATTTAGTCACCTAGAACCTTTGGTTTATGAACATTTTAACTCAAGTAGATCAGCTACAACAAACAAGGTTGAGCTGGAATTTCAAATGTAAATCAGCAATAACAACTTCAAATTTGAGTGTGTGCATGTATGGTGCTTATCTTTCCCTAAAGATTCTACCTATCCTTGAACAACTATATTAAGGTTCAAGCTACGTGAGTTGAGTCATTTTAACTGTCATGCAATGATATCTTGGGCATTGCTCCATTGTCAGCCAAGTGTCTTTAGCCCCAACAGAGATACCTCTAGTTCTCTCAAAACATTGCTCTAGTGCTAGCCAGGCATTCATAGCCCTGGTAGAGATACTTGAATTACCCTTATCATATTGATTTTTCCATCATTTATGCTTCTATTTTCATTAGTTTTGAATGGGCTTTACTTGGATAAATTCTTTTCTTAACTTTTCTCAATACTCAATTGTAATAACTTGAAATTCAGGTTGAGAACTATGGTGGACCTCATGATAGTGTTAAGGACTCAGATTTTCATCTGAATCATAAATATAGTCACCCTAAGACAAATAAGCTCTTATGAAAATAGATGATTCTATCTAGTATGTGACAGATTCAACCATGGTTTATGAGATCACTTACAATATAATTGTTTGTTCCTAACCTTTTAGACTGTTATTAAAATGGACATAAAACATAAGTCTTGAAACGAAAGAGCTCGACAGACACCTGAAAATATGTAAAAAAAATTCTCTATCATAGCACCCTCAGTACACTTTGAATAACTAACCCTTCACTCTAAAATGAAGAAAATGAAGGTCCCTAGAAACAAAATAAAAAAGAAAAGGAAAACAAAGGAAACATGAACAAACAAACAAGAAAACCAAAAACCAAGAAAACAACTAATTACATATATATACAATCTGACGGATGATCAGACCTTCATGGGCTGAAATAATGTTTGAGAAACTATCCAATGATAGGCAATGGAAAGATTCTCCTATAAAGGTGCTTAACCGGAAGGCATTCTCCCCAAGGATTTCATTGATTTGATACAGACTGAACCAAAGTCAATCAAACTTTTGGTGATCACCCTTCCTTTCTCTGGCTTTGTCCCATAACAAAACAAGATCTGATATTCTAAAGGCTTTGATTTTTGCTCTTTTTTCAAACTAGCATTTGACAACAGCCTAGTGCTTGAAAAATTGTTGTAAGGCAACATCTCTCTATTCTTCCAAATTAAGTAAACTAGTTAATTAGACCTCTATCCTATCATCACTAGAGTAAAAATCTTGCATAAACTAAAGAATGGGTATTTCTAGATGAATAGGGAAGAATGGCTCTTGGCCATAGACTAACTTAAATGGCGAATTTCCTAAGGTGGCTTTGATTCTAGTCCTATCTTCCCATAAGGAAAATCTCAGCTGTGTGTGCCAATCCCTAGGATTACTTTCTAGCAGCTTCTCAATTACCTCCAATAGGTTTTTATTAGTAGATTATGCTATGCCATTACCCTGTGGATAGTAATTAGAAGAGTATTTCAACACAATTTTATGTTCATATTCCAACTGAATAAATTCTACAGAAGAAAAGGCATGGCCATTATTGTATACCAAGGCAAACGGTACTCCAAACTTGGTAATGATGTATTCATTAAGGAACTTGATAACGACTTTAGTGGTGTTGTTCTTACAAGGCTGAGCTTCAGTACAACATGTACAATAATTCATTTCCATCAAAATAAACTTGTGACCTACAGATGAATTTGGATTAATCACTCGAAAAAATCTAATGTCCATTGGGAAAATGGTCTTACCTCATATACTGATTGTAGGTGCATCACTGGATTGTGTTCTCTTGATGCCACAATTTGACAAGTGTGACATGTCCTAACATATTGATGGGAATCCCGTAACACATGAAGCCAATAATAACCTGATCTCAAATTTTTGATGTGACATGGTGTCAGCCGAACTATACCTAGTACCATGTCTTCCATTAAACTTACCAAGGCTTGTTTTGTCTGTTGTTGATCTAGGAAGTGTAGATAGACACCTTCAATGTTATTCTTGTACAAAGCTCCTCCTTTGAGCATAAAATGGGAACTCTTTAGTCTCAATGCTCTCCTCTGAGTGGTATTCATTCCATCCAGACATTTGTTGTTCAACAACAAGAAAATCAAATTTGTGTACCAAGGATCGCCTATGAATGATTGCACATTATACTGTTGGAAAATAATCTTGGTGTCAACATTAGCCATAGCTTTAGATAAGCCTTGTTGTTAGACTAGCTTCATTGGGTGAATTTGAAGGTCAAATTCTTGCAGAATTGAAATATATTTTCCTTATCTTTCTCCCAGCTCGCTTTGCATTAGAAGGGACTTTACTTTAGGGTACAAAACTCAGTGAGATTGTCGAAACTTCTTGATTGCTTGTACTAGTGCAAAGGCTTATTTCTCCAAGGGTGGATGCCTAATTTAAGCATTCTTGAATGGAGAACTCATAAAATCTATGAACCTCTCATCCCCTTCACCCTTCCACTGTGTTAAAATAGTAGCACATGAATGATCAGATGCAAAGGAATAAATGTAGGAAGGAATCAAATAATTGGTACTGGTTAGAACCATTGCCTCTAAAATAGACTGTTTGATTTGCGAGAAGGAAGACTTAGCCTCATTTCTCCATTCAATCTTCACGTTCTTCTTCATCATTTCATTGAGGGGTTTGATGATCTTCGCAAACCCAATTATAAACTTACAAAATTTATCTTCCCGGAGAAAGATCTCATCTCCTTTTTGCTGCTTGGCATGGTCAGTTTTAGAATGGATTCCACTCTATCAGGGTCAATTGATATCCCTCTCTGATATTATGTGGCCCAAAATCTTCCCCTTTGAAATCCTGAACACATGTTTCTTTAGGTTGAGGGATACACGATAACTTATACCTTTTCTAAGAACTTTCGACAAATCTACAACATGGTCTTCCCTATTCTTCAAAAATACAGTTAAATCATCCATCTAAATGATAATACATTTACCTACCAAGTCTTTAAATGCAACATCCATTGCACGCTGAAAGGTGGCTCAACATTGATAAGACCAAAGGGCATCCTCCGATAAGCAAATGTCCCCCACTTGGTAGTGAAGGAGGTCTTAATTCTATCTTCGTAATTAACCAACACCTGATTGTATCCTGAATAGCCATCCAAGAATGACATCATCTACAAGCCATTAACTATCTACATCACCTCATCAAGAGAAGGAAGAAGGTAATTATCTTTCTCTGATGCTTTGTTGAGGTTTCTAAAGTCGACACATAACCTGATTTCCCCACTCTTTTTATGAACAATGACCAGATTGGCAACCCAAGTCGAATGCCTTACTAGAAAAATTATTCTTGCTGACAACAGCTTCTATACCTCTTTAAGAATTAGAGGTTCAATCAAAGTGTTCACTGGGTGCTACTTTTGATAGAACAGCTTCGCTTCAGGTTTCAAGGGGATAGTATGTGTTATTACCAAAGTATTGAAGGTTTTCAAATATTCATACCCCCATGCAATTGCTGCAATATATGCTTTCAACACTTTCAAGATTTTATCTTGAATTCCTTTCAGGAAGGTTTTGCTAATGAATATATTCTTCTCTAGGCCCGAATCTGCCAAATTATATGTTTTGTACTTCCCTCCATCAATATTTTTAGGCAATCTTTCATGGGCTTGAGAATTAGAATCAAAGATTCTTTCCAATGCTACCATTCCCTTGGGAATGTTGTTGGTTTTCAGATTAATTATCCCCTCTACATGTCAAAATTTTATTAGTCATAGTCTCCCTGATCTCTATCTAATTCATCAATGATTTGTCCCACAAAGACATCTAAAGTCACCAAGAAGGCAAGTATATGTTGATCATCATCAAAAACTGAGAAATTTTGGACATTGTTTGGGATGGCTGGGATCGAGATTATTTCCACTGAAAATATCTTCAACTTGGAATCCTGCATGGGTTCCAAGGTACTAGCAACAACCTCTAATGCATCTGCAATCGAGCTATCCTTTTTGGGAATCAATTTGATTCCAAAAGCATCAAAGTTTTCTATCAAATTCCATATCATGTTCTTGTATGCAACCAACCTCTTGTTGTGACATGTGTATTGGCTATGAACCTGCTTGAAAATCACCTCAGAATCTCACATGACTGTCATAGTTGTAACCTTCTTTTGATGTGCAAACATTAGTCCCCTAGCAAGCACTTCGTACTTTGCAACATTATTAGTACAACTAAACTGTAACCTATAAGAAGCAAAGTAGGTTTTCCCTTTTGGGTTTGTTAGTTCAACTCCAACTCCACTCATTTTGGACTTGCAACCATCAAATTTGAGGATCCACAATTGATCTTAGGCTGGGATTTCTTTCTTTAGGTCAACTACAGGAAATTTCTTGCAAGGAATAGGTGGCGGTTTGGACTGGTTCAAGATGTCAAGATCGGGAGACTACTATAAATGATGATCATCAGATATTTCATTTAGATTTACATGTGCAAAAACTACTTCCTGCACCTCACCTTGATCAATAGTTTTACAGTTGGTTATATTTTTTAGCAACCCCTTGGGAATTGGAAGGTTAGCGGGGGAAGGTGTGTTAGATAATTTTTGAGATTCCTCGGTCTTATTTCGTAGACTGGATTTAAATAGGATATGAGTTTGTCCAGTTTTGGGGGAGACTTCTTCTTGGGTCCTATTGGTCCTTGTCAAAATAGTCATATCTCTAGCCTCAAATGGAAACTAATTCAGAGATTTTTTGGGGTGGTGTTCATAGGTCTCTCCTTACTAACAAACATGATTCAAAATATCTATACAGGGTTGACACGTCAACTCAGAATGGTTTTGGTAATGGACCCTACACCAATTCGAGAGTAAGAAACTCCATAAATCAACATCCTCTCCCGAAACAAACCTATCTTGTTGCAATTCTCAAATTAAAACGTGTTGGTTGATAGTGGTCAGTGGGTCATTATGCTCTAAAGGTTGTGGGAAATTGGGATTAAATATTGAAAAGGTCAAAATTTCTTCCCTCCTATACACTACTATCTTAGTTTCAAAATAGGATACTTCATTAGTACAGTCATACTCCATGATCATATGTTTTAGATGAGGTTCTCTTTCGATCCTAATTTGAGTTGCTACCCCTTTCCATGACAACCACAATTGTGAGAAATCCAAGGAGAGAACCTTTGATGCTTTTCATCAAGTCCCTACTTAAGAGCATGCCATACATTTCAAGCATATCAACAACCTGAATATCTATATAATGTTGGATATGTGGGTCTAATCCAATCGGCACATGCCAATTTTTTTATTCTCCAATGACATTAACCTCAGTTTTGTCTAATTGTATTACTTTATTATGAGTCTAAACTGGACTTAAACCTAACTTTTTACAAATAGATAAATGCATAATGTTACCTGAGGCTTTAGAGTCCAAAAGCAAATTATGTAGATTATTTCCAAAGATTCTTAGACTTAAAAGGAATGGGGGTGACCCTGTCTTACCTCTATACATGACCATGTTCATATTAGTAGCTGGAGTCACCTTAGTTTTTCCTTTCAACTGATCTACCTCTTCCAAAGCCTTCAACATGATGTCACGTTGGGTGGGGAACCACTTTAGAATGTCAAAGAATGACATAGAGGTCTTCTATTTCTGCATTCCTAAAATGAAATCAAATTCTATGTTATCATTGGTCTGATATTTAGGGATGAATGCAAAATTACCTCTCTTTAGAAACTCCAGTGGGCCTTTTGGTGGAGGAAGATTTTTGTTAGCATTCTGATTAGGTGGAACCATATTTTTTGGAGGGTAGATGTGGTAAATGGCCCCTTGTTTTGATTTCTTATAAAATGGCCTCCCTTGGTTTGGAAAGCCTGAGTGTCATATGTATTTGTTTATGGTTCACTTTCTTCTTTCCCAAGGAAGGGAGATCCCTCATCATAGGTCTCAAAAGTCATGGCTATATCTATAGATCTACCACCTTTGTTTGGAGCACCCTATGATGGTTGGGAATCAGCTTGTGCAATCTTAACCATTTTCTCCATTTCTGGGCAATTAACTTCAAAATGGTCTGCAATGTCATGTAACCTACACCAATTAGTCATAAATTTAAAATCTCCAACATTTGTAGTATGTCGTTTATCTTCATTGGCTTGATAGCTGTGGGGAACTTCCCTATTGTTTGGTCCAGTGTTCCACTGCCTATTGTTATTGGGTCTCTGGTTATACCCCCTATTCTAGTTCTGATAGTTTTGGTTGGGGAAGTTTTGATTCTGAAAGTTCCTTTGATTTTGGTTGGTATTCTAGTTGGAATAATTATTTTGGTTGGAATACCTTCCCTGATTCTCATAATTTTGTTTCTAATTTTGGTTTTGAGTGGGGGTTAAACTTGAATTGTGCCATCTCATTGGTCACTTGGGATAAAGTTTTCTTTATAGTTTCTATTTTCAAATGAGTAGTGCACTCACTTTCTGTAGTAGTTACAACTGACGGGTGAATCATGAGGTTAGACCCTCCAACATGATTATGGGAATTCTGAGTTTGTTGGGAAGAATCTAAATTCCCACCATTAACCCATGGTTGCGAGGGTGGAGGTTGTAACTCAGCCAAAGGCCCATAGGCTGAGTGGGACATCCCTAGGACTATATTGAATAGAGGGGTTAGACTAGGCATTTGAGGATATCCTAGAAGAGGGAAAACCCCTCCTAAGCCACCTGATTATGAAATTATCTACTGCTGTAATTTGATGGCTAGGTGATACACCTTAGACAAGGAATCAATTTCTGGCACAAGGTAGCTTGTTTGCAGAAATAATCCAATCAGTGAGTCTATGGCTTTTATATATACGTGAATGGTGATGTTCTCATCCACCATGTACAGTTCTTGTAACCGCCTGTACATCCTTTGGAATCGTGTGTTAAACAGAGGAAATGGTTCATGTGGTTCCTTCCTTATTGTGGAAAATTGGTGGTATAAGATGGCAGGGTCAACATAGACCCATAATTGGTTGATAAAAGCATCTTCTAAATTTTTTCAACTCAGGATGGATCTAGTAGGCATGTTCAGATACCAATTTTAGGCCATATCTCTCAATGAATAGGGGAATAGTCTGCATGCAACATCATGATGAGCTATTTGAGACCACATACATGCATCTTTGAATGCTTGTATGTGCTCTTCAACACTACATGACTCTCCATGGGTGTAAGTGGGACATAATTTCTTTGTATTCTTAGGCATTTCATGTATCCCACCAGGAATAATTCCTAGTGGCGAAGGATTATTCCCCAATAACACCATGGGTGGTGGTGGATTTGGTTGTGCTAGTTGCAATATTGTAGAAAATCTAGCTGGAGTGAGTGGTGGTGTTAACAGTGGTAGGATAAAAAACCCGTTAATCCATGGGTCTAATCGAGGTTTGGATTTCAACTAAAGGTTTTGGATTAGTAGCACATCTAAGAACTCTGTCAAACCTATTTGGTGAAAAGGACCCAATTCGCTCTAGTTTGTTCCTCTGGCTCTCCTAGCGCCAGTTCTGTTGATGGTCAAAAGTAACACAGTAACATTAAAACATAATATTTCTACTTTATTTCTCTTGAAAAAGATAAATGATCTAAAACCACCTATCTTCTAAGGTCTCTGTAGTTGGTTCTCAACTATGTTGTTATCATTCAATGGTCCATGCAACCATAATATTCAAGGGGCCTGCTGGTAAATAAGTACAAACTAGATGGTATAAAGAAATTTAATATTTGGGGGTTTAAATCAACAACAAAAGATTGATCAAGGCTTGGGACAACAAACATGAATACAAATTTCTTTTAATTCAGACACGTAATCCTTATAATGAGCAGTTTCCTAACTAAAACCATAGAACAACACAATTTATGAAACAATCAATACCATTTCATCCATTCGCAGTGCATATTTAGAGCATACAACCATTCATCATCACTTTTTTTTTACTTTTCAAGAACAAAACACCATAGCTCATTACCAAAATTAATAGATCAACAAATATCAAGAAATATCATCCATAAATAATGCAATAAAATGGTTTTAGATTCAGTCTTCTATTGATTTCCATCAAATAAGAAACATTTATGCGCAACAAGATGCACTGGCATATAAATAACCATTGTTTATCAACATCATTGTTAAACTAACAAAGTTTTGAAATAAAACTACTTGCATTAAAAACTATAAAAGTGTTTAAGTATCTTGCATAAAAAGGTGTAAAAACTGTAAACTGTATCTAATCTCTCTTAGGAAACCAATCTAACTTTAATTAGCTAACCTTTACAATGAGGAGAGAAATTTAAAATATAGACAAAATTAGCACCAATCTCTCCTATCAAAATCAGGATCCACAATCTAGGGCCCATATCCACAATTATAGGGATGCCTAGTTAACTCCAAATGTTTGTCTCTACTGGAACTGTAGGTGTTGAAAAGGTATGCCACATGGTTCTTCAATCAAAATCTATTTGCGAGTTCCAACCCAGTCGTTCGCTGATCACCATGCTTTATCTTTGACTCACCAAAACTGATCTAGAGTTGTCTATCTACTCAAAGAACTGTCATGAAAGAACTATTGTTCAAAATGGTAGTTGAAACAGTTTCCTCTACTTGCCATCGTCATGAGGAATCCCCTGATACTCATTATAATTCCAAAAAATTTGCGTCAACATATCATCATTAGGTTCGTCGACCTAGTCAACTTTAAACTTTGTGTCCTCAAATTTCTTCTCTACTGCAGCAACAATTTCCCATAGCTGACCGATGTATGTGATCACCCACCGCATGTCACATTTGATGTCCAAAAACTTATCCATGAGTGTAGATTCAGTTTTGTCTCCTTTCTTTATCTTGTCCAATCTTATCTCCCATGCATCTTTTATTTCTCCTAATGATTCAAGTCTCTGATCAGGAGGTAAAGTTTTTTCCATGAGTTTTGAAACAATCTCTTCAAAGATACCTACATGTTCCCATATCTCATGAATTCCTTTGAGCATAGCTATCCTTTGTTCAATTAGATTATGTGTTTTGAAAAATGACACATTAATGGCCTTTGAAATACATTCAGGGCTCTCATCTCCCAAAATATCTGACTGGATCAACTCTTCACTGGAACCTTTATCAATTATCTTTAATTTTCCCAAGTATGGCCTCGAATTTTCTTCCTCTTCCCACTATTTTTGAATAAATTCTTCTATTGTTTTGACCAGGGAAAGGCCTACAACATAGTTTTTAAAACCTTCATCTAGATTCTTATCCATCTTAGACCTAAAATTATTGAACCAATTGTCAAACTAGGTGGCCTTTTTCATCTCATTCAGCCCATCCACCTCCTTACGGCTCATCAATACAGGGGTCTCCGATGGTGTGGGTTGCTCAGGAGTGGATGCAGTTAACTCCTTCAAAAATTATTTCATCTTGAGCCTTAAGCTCATCTTTAGCTTGATTATCCTTAAATAACCTTGACTTGGTGGTGGTGGCAACAATATCAATCAGGTTTATTTGTTGATTTCTTATATGTTTTCCTAGGTTAACAATGCTTATCTGATAATCCTCAACCTACAATTCCATTTCATCCTTATCAACAATAGGGGTAGCAATTTCTACTATCAAATTTCCCTTATCAGTCAACTTTGTTGATTGCACAAGACAAGGTTTCTTCCTTGGCTTCACTTTGTCAATCTCCACTACCATCTCATCCCATGTCACTGGCTGAGCCTTCACTTGTTGTCTCTTTTCCAAATTTAACTTGAGCCAAGTAGGAGCAGCTGGTTGAGTAGTCACTTGTTTAACACTGGGAGGTGTTACTAATGGAGGTGTGGAAGAAATTACCTCAACGATTTGCTAAGAAGAAGCCTTCTATTGATCCTCTTGTTCTTTTTGTAACCATTCCTACTTCAGTTTCTCATTTTGGATTCTAATTTCTTCTATCTTCTTCATTTCTTCCTTTTTTCATGCAACATCCTCTTCATCTTTCAACCTATATTCCAATTCTTTGGCAAGGAGTTCTTCCTCTCTAGCTTTATCTTGTTCAACCTTCTTTTGTAACTCCAATTCTTTTACAAGAGCCTCTTCTTCTACTTTCTTCAGTGCCTCAACAACTTCCTTTTCTTGGGGCTAGCTCTTCAATTTTCTTTCTTTTCTCTTCTTCTTCTTGAGCCAATTGTTCAACAACTAGTCTTTGGGAACTTTCCATTATTTCCTCCTGCTCTTTCTCAATCAAAACTTCATTTAATTCCAATTCCTCACTATATAGACTTTTGGGCTCAAATCTAGATTCTTCTTCTCCCAACTCTTCCTCAACCTTCTCTAGGTATTCCTCCCATTCTGCTCTTTCTCCTTCCCCATACAAAGTTCTTTTAGAGTCCAAGGAGACAGGTGATTTTGTTACATCAATCACAGGGGGCCTCTCCTCTTCAACAGTTGTTATTCCTGATGTGGATGGCACAATAGGAATAGTATCCTTGGTTTGTGAAGGGACAACAGAAGGTCCTTCTTCATAAACTTCTTCCCTAGGATGTACAACATCCAAAGGTGTGGCACCCAATCTTGAAACAACCCCAACAATATCTACCTCATAAGTGCCCTTAGCTTGTTGCAAAGCTTCATTAATCTGTTGTATTGAAATTTCTTCTTCTACTGAGGTAGAATCTTATGTGGTTGCCTCTACTGCTGCAACGCCTCTCTTTAATATCTTGTATTGTTTTGTTTCTGTGGAGGAAGTAGGTTCATTTCTAGAACCTCTTTTCTATGAATCCTTATCCCTTGGTTGCTTTGACTGAAGCTCAATCCATTTCAAACTTCTGTCCACCACTCCCCATGATATTTTATATATTTTAGTTTCCTTTTTTTTTTCTGTCAATTTTATGGGCTCTAAATCCTTAGTGGAAACTTTATCCATCTCATATTAAGGTTCAAGTGTGATCCCATCATCAATAGTGCCTTCCAGAATATCTGTTCTAACCTCAAAATCTCTCATATGAGGAATTCTTAATGTTTCACACCCCCTTTTCCTCACTTCAAACTAATCCTAAAGGTTGGACCAAAGGTCCTTGAGAAGTGACTGATGATGGGGAAACTGAGAAGCATACAAACCATACATTTTTCTCCTTTGATCAAAGAATTTCCTGTAAGTATGTTGTTGGAAATTTAGGGACTGCAATTCTTCTATTGTTGTTTTAGCCATTATTGAAGAGGAACAAGAATAAAACCCCAATTGCATTGGGAAAGAATGACAAAGAGTCTTATGCTGTGTAGAAAATTTGGCATTGACCTTTGCGTCTTGATGAGCGTACTCCATCAAGACCCATCTATCACCACAACATCTTGGCAGTTTCACCTGGTGACCATCATAACCAAAAAATATGAAATATGTGCACTTGGGGTATTGAATAAACCAATATTCTCACTCTTGAATGAATTCCATATCCTCTCTTAACAATCTAAAACCAATGTCACATGTGAGCTGATTAATAATAGCATATAGAAATGCATTGTTGACTCTTTTTAAGTGTTTCTCTGCCTTCTTCAGCTCTAGTTGGTCATAATATTCCCAGACCTTCTTCTGATCTAGACCATCATCCATAGACCCTTCTGCATTCAACCCAACAAACTCTCCTATCCTTGTAGCACAATAAATAACATATGAAGACATAGAATTTCTTGGTTTTTGTTACTTTCAGTAGTTGGTTGTGAATGTTAGCCGAAATAATTTGTCCACAATCCAAAAATTACTTCCCTTCTAGAAATAGTTGAATGAATGGAAACATCTAGTGTTCAAAGACATGGGACTCTTGTTTTCAAAATACTTTGTCCAGTAATGTGATCATGTCTCCTATATCCTCATAAAAATCTGACCTCCTAATATTAGTTGGCAACTTCTTCAGTGACGTCTTCTCTGTCTTTAGCCACTGTTTGTTGATAATTTTCTTGTTTCCTTCCACATCCTTTGCCATGAGTTGAAGTGCATCAGCCTCATTCATAATCCTAAGATTGGGATAAGGAGGAGGGTCAAAAAATGTTTGATCATGGATGGGGTTAAGTCTATTATTACATTGCCCTGTGCATCAATGCACTACCTCTGAGTAGGATTGTGTGTTTGTGCAATAGTCAAGATAAACTTGGGACATTGTACAATAGTAGGAAAACTAGCTACATGAGCTAACCTAGACTTTGTAATCATTTTTTCTCTTAGGGTAGCATCGTCTAAAAAGGTATCCTCATGAAACTGCTCCAAATCAATGTGCCCCATAAGTGTATCAGTGATGTTCAAGACCTCAGACCCAAACTTAGATGGTACTAGGGTCCCTTGGAACTTATTCTTCATTGTGAGAGGCACTTGTTCTGGATTTAACCTCTTGGCCTTTGTTCCCTTAGATGTTCCTTCAGTGGGAACTTCCTACTCTTAGTCATAAATTCTTTTATTATCCAACAATATTGACAATTATCAGCAAAGAAAGAAATATGAAGAACAATTTAGCAGAAGCATTCAAATTATATCAACATTAATTCAAGCTAAAGTCCCATTCAATAAATTAATTCAACATCTTTGGGTTTCACATGCGAGACAAAACCAAGAAATTAACCATTTCAAGAACAAAATTGAACTCTATCAGGAGTTGGGATTGAGTCCTAACTCGACACCCACACCTATAGTGGTAAACAAGTTTATTGTCATTTTGTTGTCTGGTCCCACAATGTAATTGGGAATCAGGATCAGGCCACCACCAAGTAGTGGTAGCTAACAAATGCAATCATTGAAAGTTTCCCTCCGAGTTCTGATCCTGATGATGAATCAGGAAGTTGAAGTCAGGTTGTGGTTTGGAACCTGACCCATAGGGAGGATCGAGTGAAAGTAACCTCCCAAGTTATGATCCCGATAAGATATTAGGAATCAAGGTCGGGACTTCGTCATGGACCAATCATTAAGTAAGCTTGCATTGTGGAAAAAGGTCATTTCCAAGTCCTAATCCCGATGTTATGTCAAAAGTTGAGATTGGGTTGACACCAGGTCATGGTACTTAGTGATATGTCGAAGGTTAAGTATTGATCCAATACCTAATCCCGATGGTAATGCAAGAATTGAAACCAAAACATGGAATGTTAATTTTTCAAACACCCTTAGCTATTTATGGTGATGATCTGATACGTCTTGATAGAATCAGAGTTCAAGATTGGAGCAAGTGAAAAAACTAGAGTCAAATAGTGGTAAACCCTAAGTGCAATTTTGATTCCCAACTTTGAAATACATGCGAGAATCGGGAATAACACATCAACAACAATGAAAGAAAAAAACTATGGCACAATTGGATGGAAAATCCTACAACACAAAAAACCAAAATAAAAACTGAGGAAAGAAAAGGTTCCCAATGAACAAAAAGGGTTCAAGAGTGAAGAAAATGCACCAAAGGGTGCAAGGGAAAACACAGACAAACCACACAAAACAAGGAAAGAAAAGAAAACAAGAAAGCAAACATGTGAAACAAGAGCAACGTAAATGCAAGCAAGAACAAAAATGAAGGAAACAACGCAAGGAAAAAACCCCTACCTCCAAATGCAACCAAGTATCTAACAACATGATGAGATCGAAGTGCCTCTTCAAACTCTTTCTCTCGACATCGCTCTAGTTCTCTTCATCAAACTGTTCAATCCAGAATGGACGAAATTCAAGGAGCAGCAAAATAAAAACCCGTTTGCACATGCGAAAGGTTAGACATTAAATGCGGGTTGGTCGGGCCTCAGGATCAGGGTGGAAGTCATAAATGCCGGCTACAAGAATGAAGGTAAGTGGGAGTTGGGATCGAGACATGGAATGACATCAAACTTTTAAAAAGTACAAAGTTCACGCGAAATTCCAAGGTTTGAAACCTGACAAAACAAACAAGACAAGTGAGGATCAGAATCAGGTTGAGAGATGACACAAGAACTTTAAAAAGTTCTTAGTGCAAGTCATGGTCGAAAGTATGATCCCAAAAAACACAAAGAGAGTCAGAAGTTGGGATTAGGATGGAGACAGGAACTGTTACTTTGAAAAGTTCTTGGTTCTGGTTTTGGTCCAATGCCCGATTCTGACACTTGAGAAAAACACACAAGGGAGACAAGCGAAAGTTAGAATCGAGACAAAAATAAGAACTTACACCTTGAAAAGTGCAAGATTACGATTCCAATCAGAAACCTGACTCCAACACACAAAGAAAAAGACAAGGCAAGGTGTAGGGATCGGGATCGAAACACAAGACGAAACTTGAACCTTTAAAAGTAACATGTGTAAGTGTCAGTTTGAAACAACTCCTAAGACCCAAACAAGACCACCAAGGATAAATGAACCAAAAGTGGGACCCATTTTGACCAAAACAAAATGGGTTGGTTATGCAAGGCATAACACTTTGTATGCTTGAAACTCATGAACAAACAAGATGGCTCCACAGGCATGTGAAGTTTGTTATGCAAGGTGGCCATATAACTGAAATTGTAAATACAATATAGGGAACGTTCAAAGGAGTCTTGCTTAATTCACGTAAGGTCTTAAACTTAGGGAACATTGAGTCTAATTTCTCTAAGAGAGAACCAATCAAAGAATAAAAGATTCTCAACTTAGGGGATGTAGTGTGTCACATCAAGCCACTAAGAGGAATGTAATATGCTAAGAGAGATCATGCTCTTGAAGGACATCACACCTGATTTGTCATCCACAAATTGAAAGATGCATCACATGGAGTAAGAAGACTATACCATGAAACATGAAATAAAATGCAACAAAATACTGCCAACGTATGCCCCCACTTTAAAGAAATTGCTAAACACTATGTTGTGAGAAATTACTTTAAAGTAGCAAATGATAAATGCTAACAATAATGAAGACATGAGAGCTTACTTGGAAATCCCTATGCCAAGTCATATGTTTCCAACTAAAGCTACGTCATGAAAAGAAAAGAAAAGAAAAAAGAGGGATTTCCCACGAAATGAAATTTCAAACACATGAGGGATCCATGGATTTGGGGTTAGTATGTTCTGGCTACAATGTTTTTAAAGAGTTGGAAACTATCATCATTCCCCAAATACTCATAGAAATAAAAGAATGCGACAAAGAGAGCAAAAACAAAGAATTTTTTTTGGGTCAACATGGAAGAGACATGAATGTCTTGATGCCTTACATCATCCCCAAAAGGAAAACGCAAGACAAATGAAAAGATAAAAGGAAAATCTTTTGGGTCAACACGGAAGGGACATGAATGTCTTGACGCCTTGCATCATCCCCAAAAGGAAAACATAAGACAAATGAAAAGATAAAATGAAAAGCTTTTGGTTCAACATGGAAGAGACATGAATGTCTCGACACCTTGCATCATCCTCAAAAGGAGAAAAACAAGACAAATGAAAAGATAAAAGGAAAATATTTTGGGTTAACATGGAAGAGACATGAATGTCTCGACACCTTATGTCATCCCAAAAAGGAAAACACAAGTCAAAGAAAAAGAAAAGATAAAATATTTATGACATAAAGAAGAATGAAGGTACACATAGAGGAATGTCACAAAGAGAGAGAGATACGTCAAACATAACAATACAAGGATCACATTATGTACATGCAATCACACAAAAGAAAAATAAATAATGCAAAGGACTAGTAAGGCACATGCAATTCGACCTAAAGTATTTCATCCACATCCCAATCGTGTTCATTGTATACCGAAGGTGGACAACTAGCCAAAGGGACAACACCAAATGTGTTACTAGGACAAGGCTATCTAATTCTTTCCCCCACTACATGCAAGAAAAGAATGAGTTGAGGTATGTGATGAGAAGGATCAAGTAATAGTGATAATACAAAATTTTTACAACTATTACATGGCAAGGAGTGAAAGGACACTCTTTAAGGGATTATTATACCAATACTTTGAAGATTTTTTTAGAGCATGACACTCATCAGTACTATGTCCAAAAATTCTATGATATCTGCAATGAGATGTGTTTTTGTTTTTAGGATTTGGAATTGAATTTTTGGAATGGGTGGTAATGTAATCATTCCTCTGTGTAGGAGTATCTATAAGTCTCTTTCAACTTTGGATGGTGGATAAGGGAATTGAAGCTTCTTTAGTTTGTAAGGCCTTTGCTACTTGCTAGATTGATCAACTTCTCTAGTTGAATGTTGAGGAAAAGGACCTAAGATAATCATGTCATCCTTATCATCATTAGGAGGCATTGGTTATCCTTTAGGGAGAAGGACATTCAAATTAAGGGAAGGCTCTTGATATCCTAACCCTTTAGTATTTTTAATTAGTGTTTATTCTAAGAGTTGATGAATTTCATATTTGCTTGTTGTATCACATCCTTGTTTACTTAAGATTGTGAATCCTTTTCCATATGTCTCTTCTAGGTTGATAAGAGTGTTTGTCACTTTGTTAACATAGAATGTTTAATTATTTGCTTGATTAGAGGAACTAGGCTCACCTATTTTAGGGAACTTAGGTTCAACTCATGTCTCAATTTCAGGAAGTAACCAAACATCTTAGGTGGTGGTATTATAGGTGGTGTTGGTCGTTTCATTCATGGATAAAAGGATGCATTGTTTTTAAGGTTATTAAGGAAATCATTTAGGATATTGTTTTCTATTATTACAGAATCCTAGGCCATTTCATCATAGATTGAACACATTTCCTCCCCCCATTTTCCTTTCATTTCATCTACTAACCACACCACATAGGTATAATGGCAACAAGCACTATACCCAAGCATTTGTCTATGGCTAGCATCATCCCTTTGAATGGGAGGTCTATCCTCTAGAACAATGCCTATAGTAGTTGTGGGATAGGTTGTGACATGAACCCTCCACTATCTCACCCCGAATAGGCAGTCACATGATCCTCCATACATCCTCAAGCATCACAATCATCTCCCCTATGGGGAGGAGGAAGGTGCACATCTCCAAAATCCATCTCTTGATCGATGACATGAGCATGGGCCTGTGTGCCCTTAGTGGTGGTAGCAGTGACATGTATGACAGTCTAATAGAGTCTAATATGGCCCACTCATCCATCCTTAATCCCTCTACTAATCGTAGGACCACATATCTCCTCTCCCACGTCCTCATGCTATTTATGCTCTACATCCATCACATTATCATTTAAAGCCTTTATCATATATTTCTCTCTATCTTTTATTTGTATTCATTTCATTTTATTTTTCATGTATCTGCCCATCCACAATCAATCTCATCTTTCGATGTATCTACTCCCTTACTCATGCATTTTCCCTGTGTGTTTTGTGCATTCCCCTGTCACCCATGGCCCCACACATTCGAACTTGTGCATTTTGTGCATTCACCTATCAACCATTACCCTTCACATTTGCCCCTACACGTGATACGTAATCACTTTTTCTTCATCGGATACACCCCTAAAATTTTAGGTATATATCTTCCCATCTGTGCACTTATTCACCTTTGCGAGATTTGTGCATTCACCCCTCCCAACTCACATTTTCCCTTCTGACATATACCCTAATAAAGCGTATCCACCCATGATGGATACACCTTTCCCTCACTTGTCAGAAGGCGTAACCGCTCGTTCCCTAGCCTATTTTCCTATCGAAGGATATTCCCATCACAAACGTAGCTTCCCAACCTCTTGATGGGTGGATCTGCTATCTCGTGAAAAAAAGATCTATAACATCATAGACTTTCTCAAAATTAAATGCAAAGAAGTCAAATTATGAAGTCAACATTCGGGATGTACCGGGCAGGGACAATCTCCACTCTCTTTCAGGTGTTTAGGGTAAAAATGAATACTAAATTACCCCATTTACTATTTATAGCCCCCTAATTACCCCCCGAAATCCCTAATTTCTATTTTTTGATCCCACTTGCACCTTGTAGCTACTTTCCCCTCTATTCTTTTATTGTTGTTTATCATTTTCCATCACGGTCTTGTTGATACCCGCCTTTTTCCTTTATCCAAAAGTCGCTTGGGGCCCCTTTTTCACCATCTGCTCTCTCGAAGGACATCATCCTTCCATATTCCACCATTTTCTTTGCATCATCCTTTCCTCCATCCTAGGGAATTTTATTGTTCATTTTCTTCTATCAAGTCAACTATATTTTATTTTTCTTCCAAACAATGTTAGTTTAACGATATTTTGTAGAGGGGCAAAATGTAGACATCTAAATTTGATCATTCCCATTTGGTCAAATTTAGCCATTCTTTCATTGATTCCACTTCCTTATTCATATTAATTAAATAATTTTACTATTATTTATTTAATATTTATCACTTTCTTAATGTTTCCTAAAGTATTTAATTATTTAATTAAATACTTTATCCTTTTAACATTTCTTCTCTAGATTAAATAGATAAACCAATTTATTTATCCTAATCATTTAGCCTATGTGGATTAAAATTAATTTTTAGTTCACTCTCCCTTTCTCTCTCCAAACGTCACACCCTCCATAATTTTCCTCTAATCCTAATTAGTTGGTCTAATCCCTTGATTAGGATGTGCACAACCTTAATTGAGATTAATTTCGCATCCCCCATAAAGTACAAGTGGATCATTAATCATCATTAAACCCTAATCAATCAACTAATCCTATGTTTGCACAACCTAAATCATGATTAAAAATATAATGCCAATTATGGCATATCACATGTCAATTTCTTCATTCTTTACTTTCTTCATTTGAAGAAATCATCTCCACATCTCTTTGAAATTTAAAATTCCAATTTATTAGCCGACCAACACATTTTGAGGAATTTTTAATTCCTCACCTCTTCTCCAAAGGAATATTAAATCCCTTTTTCTCTTCCCCATGAGTATTTTAGGGAATTTTAAATTCCCTTTTGTCCTCTGATCCTATGATTTGGGGAGGATGGATAAGCAAATCCTTTATGAGATCTTTTCCCTTCCCAAGGTACTTGAAAGTACTTCTGCTTCATCTCCACCTCACTACCATGTCATCTCCCCACCTTTCCCTAGGATGACACACACCATCTTCTTGTGGGTTGAGCCTCAAGGCATCTCAACCCTTGATTTCATCCATCCCTTTCAATATTATCCATTCATCCCTTTCTCCTTATAAAGACTATCAAATGACTTAGTCATTTTTGACATTCAGTCAACTACATGCATATCCTAGCTCTCACACTACTACCATAGTCAAACTCTTGCAAAATCACCATTTGAGACAAAAAATGAAGCAAAATCAAGTGTTATGCTGCTAAAATCTCGAAAGGAGAATAGAAGGAAACAATTCAAAGGGGAACACACAACATCAAGCTCAACATATGAGGTATTTTGTGTCTTCATTTGCAGGTTTGAGTCTCATCCAAGCCCTTAGACAAGTGTTTTGTTGTGTTTTTATCTTTTTCTTGATTTTATCAATTTACTTTCATTTTAGTTAGATAAATTCACTACACAACATCCAACATTAATTTGTGATTGATTGATATTGGTAGTTTTCCTTACTTGTCTGACTTATAAATGTGTATAACATAGTACATGTTGGAAGTGTCAACTTTTAAAACTATGAAATGGGTCACATTATTTTCTCTTTAAGTGGTTTATACTAGACAATTTAGTATGACCAATCAACTTGCATTCAATTTATTCAAATAGAGGAATTATATTGCAAGAGTTCCCAACAAGAAAAAAACATGCGTACGAATGCTTGAGAGATGAAAAAAAGGTTAACTCAGTAGGTAGGATATAAAATTGAATTAAGAAATAAAGTAGTATACAACTCCATCAAGTTGACATGATATTATCTAGTAACTAGTCTATTTAAGTAATAAATTATTAAACTATCTATTACATATAACATTCTTTCTTGGCTAAATATTTATGTATATTCCACAACAACAAAAATAAGAAGATATGTGATGGAATATTTAAGTAGGCTCTCAATTTGATTAAAAGATAATAAAGTAAAATACTACTCTACAACGCATCTTGCATTAACAATGAAAACTAGATATGTGTCAAATATTTAAGTTTAAAATATCTAAAGTAATAATAAAAAGTATTAGTTGATATAAAATGAATCAGTTTAGATGAGTCTCATTTAATAATCCACATAATTTTGTTTCTCTTATGAATTGACCACATAGCTATATAACAAAAATAAATAAATTTTATTAAATTTATATAAAAAAAATAAAATTAATAAATAAATTTAAATCATTTAGAATGTTTAAAAAATCTACCTAATTGATTTATTAAAGGCTTATTTTCGCTTAAATTTAATAAAGAATAACATATCAACTCAAAGTCTACAAACATTTAAACATCTAATTATGTCGAAGGCGTGCCCTTATTTGAGAGTGTCAAGCAAAGTTTGTTTGTCGACAGTTGAAAAGCCCTGACAACCCTTGGTTGATAGTTAAATGAATCTCAATCATTCATCATTTTTTGCCATTTTTTGGTTGTTTTTCATCACTTTTTACTGCTTTCCCTGTTGCTTTATTGACGCTTCATTCCTCGAATTTGGCGAGCTGCAGCCTGAAAATATAGTTTCGACGAGGGTTTTAAAGTATGTTTATTAAAATGAAAATTAAGGCCAAGATCCTAATAATGAGTACATTTAGATTTTAACATTATGACATCCTTTATCCTATGTAGTTAAGTATATACTAGCATAAGTAATAAATAATGTAAATTTAATATAATAATTTATTTTTATAAATATATAATTATATAATTTATTATTATTATAAATTATATTCTCTAACTATATATATACATACATATCATTTTTATAATTACTAATTAATAATTATTATATTCTTATTTAATACAAAATAAAATAATAATAATAATGATAATATAAGCAATATCATTTTAAAAATATCTATCAATTGACCTCATGTAAGGGAAAGTGACCGGTGGTGGGTAGGGTAATGTTGAGTGAGGAAGTCAACAGCATTGAAGTCGATCAATTTTTTTTTTACATGTCTCTACATAGTCCGCCTGGCACTCCCCCATTATTTTTCTGGTGAAAATTGGGCACGTTTATCAATGTTTTCAGACCATTTTTGAAAAATGACAAAAAAGAGCCAATATGTGTCACTGACCGATAGTGGGTCACTAGGTTATGTAATATTGGTATGCTGATGTGGCATCACATGATTGGTCAATTTGTGTATTTTTTGAATTAAAGTGATTTGCAGATGGATATTAAGTATAAATTTATTGGCACTTCTATTGCCCAAAAGTGAGCCCCAAGCTATCCAAAACTATACCCACAATACGTCCTATGCCCATGATCGACTCCTTTCCCTTACTACACAAATGCATGAAAAAAGGTAAACCACATTTTTCCCTAATTGACTTCCACACCTCTTAGACCACGATCAGACTCCTTTCCCTTACTACACAAATGTATGAAAAAAATTAAACTACATTTTTCCCTAATTGACCTTCCACACCTCTTAGACGTACCCATTGCACACGAGGTGTGATTGCTAGTAATAGTACTACAAACATGGCCATGGTATCTTTTTATAGGAAAAATATTAGTTTTCATTTAGCAGTTACAATTCATTGGCAAGAAAGAAGGTACCTCCAAGGAAAACATGTAGTGAAAACCTCCACAAAAAGCGCATTGCCAATACTAGAGTCATAAACAACCCACTAAAACATTTAAGTAAAAATAGATCTTCAAAGACGCATACATGTAAATGACATGCTTAAATCTCATGAATGAACATTTCATCAGTGCATGAGGTTGCTATGAAATCTACATTGTACAACATATATAACATTGAATGAATGAATGAAGATTTTTAATAATGTCCACAAGGCCAAACAACCTATGGGACCCACGGATCAGCAGCAAAAAGGAACACAACAGTAGCCCGAAACAAAAACTACCGCCCAACAATTACTTGATCTCCCTTTCTTTTTGGATCTTGGATCTTCTACTATGTATTTTTATCAAGTAATCAACACTTTTTGATATTTTCTCTACCTCAAATAGACTGTTTAGAGTGTCCACATTTAGAATCTCAAAATAATTGACCCGAATATCTGTATAAGCTGGACATTCCATGATGTAATGCCATTCTATCTCAACATGCTTTAAAGTACAAAACCTGCACATCCTATCCGCTCATTCTTCTTTAGGTGTCGACCACCTACCCGTTTCACACCTTAGCAGGTGTGAACTAGTCCTTAGCTGAGCAATTAGCATTTTTGCTTTCCATTATATATCCGCTCCTATATAGTTCTTTTGAGAGTGGTCATATGAGGGATTAAAGTGCTTCATATAATATTCTCTTTTCCTTGATAATTCTCTTTTCCACTTGTTTTCTTTAACTTTTTGCTGCACATACATTTTGGTTGCCTTAATGTTATTTGGGCAGTTATCTATGTTGATATCCCATTTACTCAACCACTAGTTATTTTGCTTCATCCATGTGCTCTTCCTTGTACTTAACATCTCTCTTGCTGTCATTTTGGGCCAACGGGACAACTCCATGTTCTCTAACCTCTTTAGATAACTTAGCAAACAAATCATAGTCGATGCCTCCATAGGTAGGGCCCCAACTTCAGCTAAGACAATCTCATAGGGAACAGATGATTTTATTTTGAGGCTACTTGTGATTAGATGTTTTTGCGACCTTTTAATTTGTCTCCATTTCATTGCTGAAGTACTGCCACCCCAAACTTCACAACCATAAAGAACCACCGGCACCACTAACAACCCAAAGAGAGTTTTCTTAGTTTTCCAATCCCATAATTCAACACTCCTACATTTGTTTTGCAAAGATTATAAAACTTTCCATCCACCTTGGATCCTTTTTGCTCTACAAGTCTCCCAACTAAGTTTATAGTGAAAATCAAGGCCAAGGTACTTATAATCATTAACCACTTGTAAGGGACTGCCTTCAAAGAATTTTTTTGTAACTTCCTTCTTTCTCTTCAAGGTAAATATCATAACCTTAGTTTTGCTAGTGTTCACCTGCATCCCAACCTCTTGACATAATAATTCAAGAGCTTTCAAGTGATCCCTCAAATCCTGCATTGTTTTTGCCATTAGAACAAGATCATCGGCATATAGAAGCAATTTTATAACATAATTGGTCAATTCAACTCCTCCTCCACCAAAATTGTCTAACCATTCCTCTAATTTGTCAATATACAACCCAAATAAAGTAGGTGAGAGAGGGCAGCCCTATTTGACGCCAATGTCACTTCCAAAACACTCTGATATTCCCTATTTAGTTCTAATTTTAGGTTGAACTTGATCATATAATCTATGAACAACAGCCCTGTGTTTTTTTGGGATTCCCAACTTTTCCATTCTAGACCATAGCTTGCTTCTAGGAACCGTGTCAAACGCTTTCTTGAAGTCTACGAAGCAACAAAAGACCTCACCACCTTGTCTATCCCAAACTTTTTCAATCAAATGTAAGAGTAATGTAGTGGTCAATGGTAAAGTGTTTTGGTTAGAAAGATATAAAAGCTTATAAACAAAAATTAAACAACGATGAAGTGAAGTAATGCACTAAGATTGTACCCTAATCCTGCATTTAAATAATCTTTTGGCAAAATTGATAAAAAAAAATCCGATCATCTGACTGTGGTAATTGGGTTGTTGCTTTTCAATGGTATATGATGTACAATAAGATCCGAATAGATTCTCTACATCACACGATGCCTTTCAGTGGAGCGTCCCATGTGAATGAAAACTACGGAGTGTTCATCATTCATGAGGTTGACGAGATTGTCAATTGGTAATTGCGTTTCGCCTACTTCAGAATTTAATTCTTCCTTGACATGCGATTGTCAATTAATACGAAATTGAATTCCCACCTTCGTGTAGCCAAGTTTCATTTCTTTCAAATTGAAATTCCACCTTTCTCAATTCTAGTGAGAATAACATCAAATAATTTTTTTTCAATCATTTTTTTTCATCCATCATGTCCATTCAACTAAGATGCGTTGTCCAACCACTTGCCTTCGCATGTCCCATCAAGAGACTTACGTCTTTAGATGTCTTACATTTCATGGACGCAATTTCTGTGGAACTCATGGCTAGCAAATTCAACCACGTCTCTTAATTTTGTCCGACCGACTAATTGTGTGATGCCAATTGCAAACGTACAAAGTACGCCTTCTGGAAAATCGTGTTTGACTGTAACCTCCCCACTCCAATCAATTTTATTTGTTGTTTCCGTCCAATTTCGCTTAATCTATCTACCAAATGAGACCGCCGAATCTTTAAAAGCAGTTCAGTTCGTGGGTAAGTCTCTAAGTGTTTCTTCTGTGGTATGTTTATACCACTAAGAGTAAATAGGAATCATCTCTGAGTTGAACTATATTTAAGATTGATATCTCGGAAATAATGGAGCCAAAACTATATGCAGCTGCTACGTCTGGCGACGTTAAGATGCTTAGAAAGTTGCAAAATAACGCACTCAACGTTCTCCAAGAGGTTACACCTAGAGGAAATACAGCACTCCATTTGGCAGCATATCACGGTCATGTAGAAGTTGTGAAAATGCTGCTCCAAGTGATGAACCGTGATATAGAGTCCGGTAACCAAGCCAGCGGTGAATTCCTAACGGCTATAAATGACCAAGGTAACACTGCCTTTCACGAAGCTGCAATTGGAGGACAATACCAAGTGATCGAGGTTTTACTGGAGCATGATTGTGATCTAGTAAATATGATCAACGGTGCCGGCGAGACTGCGTTGTTCACAGCTGTAGAGGAAGGTCATGAGAAAATCTTTACCAAACTTTTGCCTCTGACATCTCCACAGTACAACAGGAGGACTTCCGATGGCCAAACGCTTGTGCAATGTGCTGTATATAACAAACACAAAGGTATCCTCAAAACAACTCTTATTTTTTATACAATCCTGGAAACACTATCTCCTTGATAATGGATACCTTTCTAACTGTGCAGGAGTGCTTAAGAAGCTCATAGCTGCTAAACCGGATCTCCTTCAACAAACTAACAATTCAGGCAGAACACCACTACATAATGCTGCTTATCTTAATGGAGTATCACAAATTGCAAAAATTCTCATAGAGAAAGATAAGTCTTTGTGCTATAAAGTGGACAACAATCACCAATCAGCACTTCATATAGCTGTGAAAGAAGGTAATCTGGATTTAGTCACCGAGATATTAAAATATGCCAAAGATTGCATAGAAATTGAAGACAATGATGGAAGATATGCTTTGCACTTGGCCATTGAGAATGCAGTACATATTTTTGACAGAATTTCAAGGCGTATAAAAACCTTGGTGTTGTTGGTGATATCAAAGAGACTGATCAATAGAGTTGACAACCAAGGCAAAACAACATTAGATATAGCAACAGACAACATGGGCAATGATGAACGTCTTTTCAATGGGGTAAGTAATTCATTTATTCTTTCTTCATTTAGTTATTGATGATAAAAGAAAAGGTTTTTAAGAGTTAAGTGTTTCATTTCATCTATGAGAACATAGGTATTGTTCAAAGTCATTGCCAACTAAAACTTACAAAATGCAACATTTGAATCGTGAAAGGTGGAAACAATCAAAATTAAGAGCACCAATTCGAAATAACTCTAGGTTATGCTCATAAAACGATTTCAATGTCGATCTATATATTAGATCCATATAAATTAATGGGCCCAACTAAATATCATGAGTGTTAGGGTAACACAATAAGGAAAAAATATGTAATGAGTACTTTTAATAATAATAATAATCACAAAGTTGCAATTTGATTTTATTGTCTCTAAACGTGTGAGAGAGATAGGATGCAGTATGGTTATACAAATTCCACTTGTATAGAAAGTGGTGTAGAAATGCTCTACCCAAAGTGCTATCCTTATGATGAAGGCATGTTAAGTATTGACATACAGTCTTATGATCAAAACCTATCTATAGATGTTGATGGGTATTTGAAGTACCTATAAATTTATCTATGATCTCCACATAGGAGCGTTGGTGACAAAATAGACTCCCTTAATTTCCTCATAGTCATGGGATGCAAGGGATTAGAGGAGAGGAAAAGCTAGTACATGAAATGTAAATGTAAGTGTGTAAATCTTGTAATATAAATATGGTTCTAGGAAAATTCACTGCCAGCAATACACCGTTAGAAAATTCATCGCCAACAATTCACCATAAGAAAATTCACCATCATGATAAATTCACCACAAGGAAAATTCACCACTAGCAATTCAGTGCATTGGAAAATTCATCACATTAACATTTTTAATATATATTTCCAAGACTTTCGAATTTCTTTTACAAAAGAATAATTTTCAGGACATTAATAATACAAATACATACTCCATTATTCTTTTACTATATATATATATATATATATATATAAATGTTAATGCGATTAATTTTCCATGGTGGTGAATTACTAGCGGTGAATTTTCCTTGAGATGAATTTGTCATGGCAGTGAATTTTCTTGTGGTGAATTGATGGTAGTAAATTTTTCGGCGATGAATTTGCCTGATGCCTATAAATATATCATATGAAAACAAAAGTTTCATGAATGATAAGTGTTATATGCACTTGGGATGAAGAATATGAAGGCATACAAATTCACCACCAATATATGAAAATGAGAAAAGTAAGGTGACCTTGTTGGCTAGATACACCTGTTTAAGAGCATATAACACTAGAAAAGGCATGCATCCCTAATGTGGCTCTAAGTAGATGACCACACAATGACAGTGAAGACATGTTGTCTATTGTACAAATATAAATCTAAGTACATGATATATTAGGTTTTGTGATGTGAAATTAATAGTTTAGGAAAGGAAATGGTGTCCCTAATGCAACTCTTAGTACATGATGTGTCATGGAAGCACACAATTTAGATAGATAAGGCCTTGAATTCTTGCAATGCAATAATATGATTGAAAGTGCATGATACATCATGTGATCACAACTTTGTAAGATGAGGATTAAAGAATGTTATGAACATAACATAAAAAAATGACATGTATAGCCACCTAAATGATAAGGTGAATATGGCCTTGAGTATCTCGATACATGTTGTGTGAGGGTCATTAATATGTAATCATTAACTGATAAGAATGTAAGGTGCATATAGATAGGACATGATCATGAATATGCATGTAAGTTTGAATTTTGTGCTATCAAATTATGTTCTATATTTGTAATTGATACAAATCATGTTAAAATTGACACACCTATGATCTATAAATATTGCAAGGTGTATAGATAAGTATCATGAGTTAGTTTAATTATAAGGTGTAAATATGGGAGACATTAGGATTATGATAAAAATATATGATGTCAAAAATGATATGGGAAGTGTATGATTCCCCCTTGGCAATACAATAAGATGCCTCATGATAGGCCAATGATAGCATAATAAAGAATGGAACAACAAAGATAAACCTAATCAAATAAGATAAATCTTAGAATAATCATAGGAAAATGAAGACACCAATAGAATGGGGAGAGAAATGTGCCTCTAATGTAACGATATGGCAATTAAATCACAATATGAAAACATAAGATGTAAAGAATGAGCACACCAACATAAGACCAAACTAAATATAAGGAAATGACATGATAAGGTTCATTGGTGTCAAGATAGCATAAGCATCATAAAATGTGATCAAATAATGGTAATCGATATGAGCATGTGATAAACATTAGAATGCATCTATACAATAAAATTAGAAGTAGATAGGAAAGCTAAGAATAAGAAAATGAGTATTAATCACGATGATGCATAATATAAAGTAATAAAAATAAGGAAATGATTTTCCTAAGTGGTAAATTTAAGAAAACAATAAGTTACATAAAGACATAACAATAAGAATGGAAGATCTTAAATTTATGGTGTGAACTATAATCTATAGGTTGGATTTGAAAACTAAATTCAAGACTATTCAACCCTTTCGATGCTTACACATGAGATATCCTAGGTAAAATAAAATTGAGTATGGTGCTCAAAATTAAGGAATTAAAATAGGTTGTGATGGGTACCCCAAATGACCCACTTCATATTCACAGGAACATGTTTCATCATACAATTTCCTTTTTTATTCCATCAAACCAAGTATTCTTTATGTTTCTTACTTATGGTTGTTCTACACAACTACTCATTTAGAATTTAATCCATCTCATATTTAGGCCTCTTCAAGAGTTAGTGTCTCTAATTTTCTTCTTACATGACTTGATTATATATCCTTTTATTTACCTTCAGCCTCAAGATGCTCTTAAATAGATCAACCATGTTGAACATTATTGACATGTTCAAATAATTGGGTAATTTAATAATGAGGAAATCTATAAAATATGTGGCACCATATATTAATAGTGTTCTAAAAGGAGTCATACCAATGAACATGTATATGAAATTGAAGTAGTACTCACCCAAATATAACCACTTTACCCACACCTTCTACTATCCTGCAACATAGTTCTAAAAGTATCCATTTACCCACTTTTTAACAATATATGTCTACCCATCTATCTATGGATGGTAACTAGCACTTATAGTCAACTTAGTACCTATTAATTTGAATTTTTCTTACCAAAACATATAGAGAGGTACCTAGGGTTGTCCTAATCACTAATAATGTTCTTGAGTATGGAGTTTGAACACCTCCCTAAATTAAAACAGCTTAAACTTAGAGGATATTGAATGGAAGTAGCCATATTTAGTAAACCTATCTACCATAACAAAAAATGAAACTTATCACTAATAATGTTCTTGAGTAATCCATAGAGTTTGAACACCTCCCTAAATTTAAACAGCTTAAACTTAGAGGATATTGCATGGAAGTAGTCATATTTAGTAAACCTATCTACCATAACAAAAAATGAAACCATTGCCAAGTATCCATGAGAGACCTATATGATAGAATGCATTGATATATTTTCCCATTTTTCTCTAGAATAGGTAGGGGATGCAACAAACCTACTATAAAAGGTATGCTCTGAATTATTATATTGAAATATCAAATGCTCCATATAACATGTCTCAAGAATCATCTTTGAGTATCTTCAAGGTAATTCTCTCCCTAAGTTGCTTGTAAGTATTAAAGTAGCTAGGGCTTCTTGCTAGAGGCATGTTATGAATTACTCTTAATGTATTCTCTTTCATTTTAGATTTAGGAGCTAGATAAACCTTGTCCTTGTACATAATGAGACCATCCACTATCTTATACCTAACATCCTATACGTTCCTCTCCTCAACATCATAATAAAATATATTCTAAGAGTACTCTACCAAGTGTTGAACCCTCCAATTTGGTAAATTTTGTGTCATTAAGCATAAATTTGGCTCCTTGGGTAGGGAATCTCAAACTATACTCTATTTTCCCTTCTCATTCAATACATAGGCTTATAGTTTTCTAACCCATTTTTGCTATCTCTCATTTAAATCTCTCTATTTGAGGAAGTATTTAAAACTATGATGGTATGCCATTACCACAAATTTACTCCCTACCAGACATTGCTAGAATTTTTCCAAAGCATACATGATGTATAACATCTTCTTATTATAAATAAAGAAACATTTATCTATTTTCTTGAGCTTCCTACTTGCAAAATTTATAGGATATTTATTATCATTTTGATAGCTCCATTTCCATCACCAAAAGAATCACATTCTAACACAAAGGGTTGAGTAAAACATATCAATGGTAATACTAGAGAACAACTTGTTAGCTCCTTGAGTTTGTTGAAGGTTTTTTGTGCTACATCTATCCAAATAAAAGAACCTTTCTTGGTCAAATTTCTTGAGGGTGTTTCCAACTGTGAAAAACATTAATAAATCTCATGTAATAAATGCTCTACCCACATAATACCCTAATATGTGTTAGTGTCTTAGGTAGTGGCCAATCTAGGATAGCTATAATTTTCTCCTAGTCCACTTTATCTTTGACATTGATCTCGTGCCCCTAATACAAAATTTTTATTATCCCAAAATCACATTTAGATACCTTAGAAAAAAGTGAGTGTGCCTCTATAAGCCATAAGACCTCATCAATTTTCTATAGGTGATCCTATTGAACACCTAAAATACTGAGAGGGGGGGTAAATTAGTATTCATTAAAACCACTTAAGCATTTAAATATTCATTCTGCATAGCATACAATTTAATTTTCAATAAGAAAGGAAAGCATGAAAGAAACCATCAAAGCACATAACACATGAACACTAGATTTTTACATAGAAAACCCAAAAAGGGAAAAACCACACTGAGGATTAGCTCACAATATATTATAACCGATTACAACATATTACAAAAATGCTCACTACATGTGGACTCACTGCCCACAAAATGAAGAAAATATTGAAAAGATAAGGGTAACACATATAGCCAAGGTTTGAATTGTTACAATTGCATCTATAATATGCATAAATGATAGTTCCATTGAAGCTCAATATACAATATTTACATACTTCATGTCAATCTACTCTAATAATTTGCTCTACTTTTCATTCACATCACACTCACACTCTGATTATTAGGAATTCACATACATAACATAATCATCACTCTACAGTTCTTTAAAATGAACTTATAATTATATCCATCACATCCACAAACACCTTCAACATCAATTAGGTCAACTTAATTAGATGTAATATGCAAGACATAACTTATTGGCCCAAAAACAATCCACATGCTTTGTTCCTTAATTCAAAACTTGTAATACATCAAATAAGTTGGAGTGGACCTATAATATATCCCTAAAAAACTATTAACACTTCCCAAAACTTTGCAACACTCCAAATAAATTAGGATGACACCTTTGGAGACCTAACTTCAAAATTCACCAACTAAACAACCACAAACCGACATGCAGACCTTCAAACTTCACACCACTTGGAACATAGGTGCATCTAACACTTGTAAACACCTCCACAAATTTGAAAGATAAAATATTATTCCATGGTGAAGTGTGGACCTATCAAAACATACATTTGCACTGGCAAACATTGTCATTGGTAGACCCGATATACTGTTGCCCATAACTTTTGCACCAAAGGGACAAAAGACATTAAACTTTGGATTCAGGCTCCTCTAACATCCAAAAAATTTATATTAGAACCACAAAGGAAAATTATTCAAGCTAAATCAATTCAAAACTAGATGTCCTGTACACTAAAAATTACATTCAGACACTTATCTAATTCTTCAACTCAACTATCTGTATCGGATAAAATAGTCTTGCATCTATGCACTAGATTAACATCTTAATGCATTCCCATCTTCACCAATTGGTCTGCACATCAATCTTCATACCAAACCACAATTTTGACATCAATGACAACACTACATACACAAACTATACATCCCATGCTCATGTTTCCAACAAGTATATTAGTGATAAATTCCACAAAATTCCAACAATATCCCCCTTTGTCATTGATGGAAACATCCGTCAGCTACTCTTACCCTTGAACATCAAGGGAAAAGGGCACAAAACATATACCCATATACTCCCCTTGACTAATATATACATGTATATAAGAGTAACAAAATTCCAAAAACTTGACCAAATATCCAAGATGCATAAATGAAAGAAAATGTACACCATCAACCAAAAGAAGTTTTGGACACCTGTAATTTCTCAATGTGTGCTTTCCAATATTTCTTTCCTTCTTCCCATCCTTTCTTAGCTAGGCTAAGCATGTGGCTCTGTGTCTCAAACTCTGAGAGGAGCTCTTCACCATCATCTAGAGTGTTGGGTATCGTATTAATCTTTCTTATTTTCTTCTGCACTCATTAGGAACTAGAAATGACTGTGAATTTTGTGTTTACCACATCCTTGAGTTGTCCAAACTACACAATAATTTTTTGTTTCTTCTCTTGCAGTTGGAAGAATTTCTCATTTAGATTCTCAATAGCTAATCTTATGATTCCATCTACATCGCTCACTAGATCATAGGCAGGTCAGATTCCTTATCAACCCGTGACTCAATGGAGTCCATCTCATCCTTAATACTATTAGTGGAGCTAGGCCACTTCATAAAAAATGAAATAATACATTAGCTTCTACAACACAACTTTGTATGTATCCTTAAGCTTATTCTTAAAATTATTATGTGTGATGGTTATATCCATTAATATTTTATCATTCACCATTTCATCAATCTCCTTCTCTAGTTTCTCCTCCAGATCGCTAGAATATTTTATAAAAGAATCAAGCAAAAACTTGAAATTTTCCATAACACATAAAGAATTATCAATGCTTGCACCGAGAATGCTCACCTTGATGAGGGGTACTCCCCTTAGTGACTAAAACTCACAACAGTAATAGAAAATGGCATAACCAATGTTAGTATAATCAAAGATCTTCTATTATTAACTTTATTACATGGGCCTTCTAATTACATCATTTGCATAGCCATCAAATGGGATTTGGTTACAATCATTTGCAATTCTGCAAATCCAAAAACAAATTCGATCTAGGCTCTTAGGTCTTGCATCCAAACCTTTACAGTTGACTCTCTCTTGTCTAGCCTCTCTCTCACTTCCTTGTAGACTCTCTTCTCACCAACTAGCCTCCCTTCTCTCCTTCCTGATGGGTTTATATATCTTTTCCTCTTCATCTTCTCTAGCAAGAAATCTCTTTTCCTTCACTATAACCATGTCATCCATCTAGGGTTTTTATAATATGATATTCATTTAATGCTTTTACTTGTCTTTCCTTAGTATTGCCTCTGTCGCCCAATTAGTTTTCTAGAACGGTTTCCTCGTTGTCTACTATCAATCACCCTCGCACCTTGAAAACTAGCGAGCTATCAAAAAAACATTACATTATTGTACTGAGACAGACTCAAATCTCACTGATATTGAGCTCTCTTGTCAATACCTCATTGCCATCCTCGTCATCATTTGAAATTTGCAAAAATAATGCAAATTGACCTATCGTCCAATCACATTTCACCATCTATCCATCCACATCATCAAACCCCATCACCATTACCTTCCTATCAGTCCCACCAAGGTCAATCCCATCTCTTCATTGTGTCAAGGGAACACCAAAGAAACTCTCCTTGAAATCCAAAATTCTCACCGATTAAGTTCCCATTGGGTCGTCAAAGAGACTCTAAAACAACTCGCTTCAATACAAGAAGGTCTCCTCGATGAAACTTTATTGAAATTTCATTGGGAATTTCATTTTCATTCAACCAATATCCATATATCCCTTGGATGAAGATCCTCCACGTCATCCCTACTCAATTATTCATCGCCACCTATCAATCATGACATCATCTCTCGTTGTCATCATCTATTGGCCTGGCGCCACTTTATCGGCCTATCGAAGAGACTAATCATTTTTCCTCATTGATATCCATCTTTCTTCTTGATGAACCTTAGTGATGTCATTCTATACTAACTCCTACTACCATTGCTATGTCAAAGGGACATGAAATAATGTCTCCTTGAGAAAAATCTCCATGTCACTCTGATAATTGTCAGTTTTCTCAAACGCCGAAACACAATGCCTTAACACAGGTCATCAGGGTTCTGCCATGCCTTATACATTCTTTACTAAATGATCATGTATTCTTGTTACATCCATGAGTATGCCACAAGCCTAAACTTCTACAGGTCTCCATACTCAGCAAGTTCAATCCAATCCAACCTTTATTCTGAAAAGAAACTAACTACTATTTTTGGTCAATGCAACATTTCTCTTACCCTGGATGCTCCTACATCAGACACCCAAGGTAGGAAGAATTTTGTGAATATGGATTCAGAGAATGGATTTGAGTGGTATTACCACCCTTTTAAACTTCAAGTAATCCTCAACTAGCCTCATTACTGAATTTGGTACCTGCAATTGCTTCTTCTTTCTCCTCTTCCAACACTTAGTTGAAACAAGCAATATCCTGCTCTAAAAAATTTGTTCTTTACTTCTCTTCCTTGATGTGGAATCAACTCCACCATAACTCGACCACCTCCTCAAAATGTATCTCTCATTCACCTCTAATCTTGTGGGATTTATCCCACCATAGTCTGTCCACCTCCACCAATTTGTTCCTACACTTAACTCTGCAACACCATAAAAATCCTTTCTTGCATACCAATCATCCCTAAATTTTTTTAATTGAACCGTCTCATATACATTCACTAATTCATCCATCTCAACATGAAAATCATATTTCTTAAACTCATTAAGAAAATATGTTACCTTCTTATCACCTATTGCAAATTCAACTTCATTCTCTTCCTTCATGTATTTGATAAGACATACAACTGTATCACCTTCTTGTCCTATAACCAATGAATCATAATCTTTTTCATCCATGCAAAACCCAATTTCATCTTCATTAAAAAAATTATGCATGACCTCCTCTAGTAATGCTACATCCACTTGTTCATCATCACCCTTCATGTACAATCACTTCCTCTTCTTCAAGGTCCTCCATTGATCTCCATCTTTTTGTGGTTGCTACCACCTCTATATCTTCACCCTTCATGTATTTCAATAGGCATCCCTCTACTTCAGGCTTAGGTTCCTCAATCTATTAGTACTCATCCTCTTCCTCAGTGTCACATGCAAGACACTCTGCTACATCCTCTTCTTTCTTGTAGTCAAAACATCATTAGAAGGATAATAAAAATTATCTTTCGCTCTTGTGTTCTTTTTTTTCCTAATCTTTTCCTCCAATTCCTTTATTTGTTGTTGTATCTCAATCAATTCTCTTTCTTGAAGTCTCTTTCAAATTTCCTCTAGTATGGGAATCCTTGGAATCCATTGAATGACAAAATTCATTTTCTGTTAAAGCTTTAACAACACAAACCTTCAACCTTTAGGTTCACAAATGTAAAATGCCTCTCGTTTGACAATCTATTTACAAATCTTCAACACCTTCAGATGTTATAGAGACTTACAAGTCCCTCTACAATTACAAGTAATCCTTGCAACAATATCTCACTCACACAACTATCCTCTACCTAACAAAGACTCTAGAAGACGCTTCCTCTACCCACCTCTCTCAATGGAGGAACTCTACACCTTCTACCTAGCTTTATCTCTGCTAGAGGATAGTAGTCACAAACCCTCTTTCATGTCTGCAACAAGCATATTTTCCCACAACTCTCTCTCTTGTAGATTCACTATGTCACTCTTCACCACTCTTCACCCACAGGTCCTGGTGCATAATTTTCACTCTCAAGATCTTCTGTCTCTCATACCATTTGATGAAGGGTACTCCCCTTACAGACCAAAACGCACAAAAACAACAAAAAATGGCACAACCAATTCCAACAAAAAAAGATCTTTTATTATTAACTTCATTACATGGGCCTTCTAATTACATCATTTGCATAGCCATCACATGGGCTTTGGTTACAATCATTTGTAAGTCTACAATTCTGAAATAGATTCTCTCTAGGCTCTGAGGTCTTGCAACCAAACCTTTATAGTTGAATCTCTCTAGTCTAGCCTCTCTCTCACTTCCTTTTTGGATCTCTTCTCACCAACTGGCCTCCCTTCTCTCCTTCCTGATGGGTTTATATATCCTTTCCTCTTTATCTTCTCTAGCACAACATCTCTTTTCCTTCATTGTAACTGTTGGAATTTTGGGAGACTATTGGCCTCTAATGTTGTCATTGATGGAAATTGAAGTCATTGTTGTGATTCACAGAACAAGATTTGCTCATACCAATAGTCAAAATGAAGAACGGTGTGCTACCAGAACAGTGAATGAAGAATAGGGTATCCAATTTGTATAGCGATCTGAATGTTTCTCCAAATCATCTTTTTGAGTTACGAATTCTCTGGATGGTTTGTTAAGCATTCATAATATCTTCCTATTGAGTTATGAGATGTTTCAGTATTCAATGTTCAAGTTATGAGATCAGGCAGAATGTTTTATGTTTATTTGCTCAATATGGTTGACCCAATGAATATGGCATGTTGCAAATGTATAAGGAATAGTTATTCAAATGTTTTTTATGATCAAGCATTCGATTTTGGGTCCATGCTAAAGCTATAGCCAACCATGATGGGTTCGTATCAAACATTATCCGATAATTGAGCAGACTCTTGTGAAATATCTTATATTTTTGTGAAGCTGACTTGGAGCGATTAATCTCTGATTGCAGATATATATAAGAGAATTTTTTTGCCATTTTGGTGTTTTTACAATGGTGTGTTCTATGTGAAGAAGGTGTTGTGGATATTAGAAGGATGATTAAGTGATTTATGCACTGTTTCACTTGTGCATTAAAGATTATGTGAAGCGAGTTTGTGCAAAGCAGAGAAAAAGTGTTGAATCAGTTAGAAGTAGAGAAGATTGTTGTTGGGCTTAATTGGAACTGTAATCAAGCATTAGTAGATGCTACTTATTCAGTTCATTTCTTGGGTTTGATCCAAATCTTTGTATGGCAGTGAGCCTTCCCATTTTGAGCAGTGAGCTCTAGACAGTGTGCCTAAATGCAAGTGCATTCCCCTATTGTAAAATTTCATTTGAGTATACTCAGATAATATTGTGGATTGTCCATCCACCATGGTTTTTCCCCTAATAGGGTTTCCAAGTAAAAATTCTGATGTTATGGTGTTGTGATTGTTTGTGTTTTGTTTTGCATCATATCTTTGTTAAATTGCTTTAAGTGGTTTTGAGGAATAAGTTAATAAAGCTCCATTTTGTTGAACACTAATTCACCCCCCCTCTGAGTGTTCCCTAAATCCAACAATTGGTATCAGAGCTAGATCCTCTAAAGAAGTTTGACAACTTGAGGAGGTCCAAGAAAATGGATTCAGATAGTCTTCAACAACAACTTGTGGTGGCCCTAGAAGATCTTGTTCAAGCCAAGTTTGAGGTCAAGGAATTACAAGATAATTTTAGTAATGCAAAGAATTTTATCCAGTCTCTAAAGGAACAAATCAAAAAAGTCAAGAGAAAAGAGAAAGGAGTTGTGTGACCAAATGAAGCAAAATGAAAGAAAGAACCTAGAAAGTGAACGTCTAAAGGAAGCCTTGAAGGAGATATTTGTAGAATGCGAGAAGCTTACTAAAGACAATGCTACCCTAAAGCATGAAATGGAGCCAATCATGATGAAAATGACTAAGGATATTGAAGATAGAAAGAAGAATGAGGAGAAGCTTGCACAATCCCTGAAGGAGAAATTTAAAACATGTAGTCGATTGGATGATGAGTTGGAACAGTCCAAGAATCATGAAGAAGAACTTGAAAAGCAGATGGATACTCTCAGAAATGAGCTTACTGTTGCAAATGAGTATAAGGAGAAGTTCAAAAACAACTCTGCCATGCTTGATGATCTGATCAAGAATCAAAGGGATAATGGTGATAAGAGAGGTCTTGGATTTGAGAAAGGTGAAAGATCTAGATCTGATAATATGCAATTCAAACCAGAAGTTCAAATGAACAATGGTGGAAGGAAACCGGTAAGACAGCCTAATGCTCAGAGATTCAATGGTTATTGCTTTTCTTGCAAAATTTTTGGTCATATGGCATCTCATTGTAGGAATAAAATGAAGATGAACTCTACTAGTCCTTCATTTTCTGATCAGTGCTTTAATTGCAAGAAATATGGTCATGAAATAAATGAATGCATAAATGTGACAAACAATTTTCAGAGAAATATCAGATGTTATACATGTAATAGACCTGGACATATTGCTAATCAATGCAGGTCAAGGAAAAATTAGTGGAGTGGCAGATTCAGATGGAGGAATGTAATATGCTATAGTTGCAACAAATATGGTCACACTGCTAGATTTTGCTGGAACATAAGAGGTCTGATAAGACATAACGTACAAAAGGATGTTAAGGGCACAGGAAAGGTCACTACGAAAGAAATCAGGAGGAAGATGCAGAAGAAATGGGTAAAGAAGAATCCCTATGTTGAAGCAAATGTGCCTACACCTAAAATTGCTGCTAGTAATTCCTCTAGGAATTAGTTCCAGGCCCTTGGTCCAAGGGGAGCAGTCAAGAAAAATATTTTAACCCCCTATCGGTAAAAGACACCAGATTGCAGATATGATCAGTAGGTGTGTTGATGTTCTACAAATGTTTCTTAATCATTTGGAGGTAGTTTCTTGCAATCTTTAGGGTCCGCGGAAGGATTATCTCTCTCTGTGCATGAAAATAGAGCAATTGAATAAGTTAGGGTAAAATCATTAAATGTGATAAAAAGGGGTAGGTGCACAATCAATAACAAGACATTTTTACCTTTCATTTGTCACTTGGCATTTTGAGAAAAGAAGATTGGAATGTCTGAGGTGATCTTTGGTGAATTTGAGGCGAAGCTCTTGTGCAAAGTGAATCTAGAAAGCAATTTTCATTCTGGAAAAAAATTATTTCTTGAAAAATCTTGAAATATTGTGAATTTGTGCAAATGACAACTCCTTTGGTACTTGAAATTAAGGATAGACCTCATCCAAAGTTCAAAAGGAATCTTTTTAAATATGAAGAGGCAGAGACCTTAGGTGCGTTTTCATCTATACTGTACGAGGTATTGTACATCAAGGATATTAGGGCTTATGTACATGAAAATATTGAAGAATTAGGAAGTTCTCATTTGATGAATCTATACTCGCATCATATAATTCAAGAATATTTCACAATAAATCCAAAACTTAAAACCCTAGAAGAAAAGAAGTTTGCACAATTTGCAAAATTTCCAAATTTTGAAGAAAATGAATGGGTTTGATATGTGTTAAGCCATGTTCATGACGAATTCATGTGGCTGAATGTGCCATTTAAAATCACTAAAGAAGATATATGTGTAGTCATAGGTCTAAATTCCACCGGTAGACTTCTAGTTTTGAAATCAGTGAAGAATGATAAAGTTACTGAGAAAACATGTGTAAAATGGGATAAAAGGCAATGAAAATAGAAGATATTGAAGAAGTAGATGTAAAATTCGCATCAATGGTCATTGGTTATAATATTTATTACTCAAGTTGGGAGAATTCTTTATCTGGTATGACCATCTATGCAACTTATGAAATGGTGAAAGAAAATGCAGACTATGATTTGTGTGAATTACTCAGAAGTTAGCTATTGGAGAATCCGGGGAAAATCAAGAAAGATAGGACGAATACCTTCAAATACGGTAATTTACTATTGTGTTTGTTTTTCTACTTCTTGGAAGAGGTTCTGAGAGTTGGAAAAGCTCACTAGCAGATTGATGTGTCGATAGCTATTTAGATAAGGAACATGTTGTTTGGTATTGGTGATTGTCAGACCCAAAATTCTATTCTCTGGGGATACTTTAAAGATTTCCAAAAAGGGATGCATGCCAGGGAAAGAATTCCCACTTCAATTGTGTAGCAGTACAAAGATTTTATTTGCTTCATGGTGGATATTGATCAATGCCATATGGCGGCAGTTGATCCCAAAACAATTTGGATCATGCCTATGGGATACGAAGTAGAGGAGAAATTTATGAAAATGTATGTAGAACACTTGCTGAACTCACCTCTGGATCCAGGAGAAGAAATATTTGGAACATATGTTGAGAAAAGTATGCAGGTTCATATGGATTTGAAAAAGCTAGTGTTAGTTAGGAAAGTAAGGGAAGAGGTAGGAGTTTTTGTAGAAAATATGGGCATACTTGTGGAGAAGTTGAAAGAAACAAGAAGGAAGAGAGATGAGGCTGAAGCAGCAAAAAGAAAAGAAAAATCAGAGTCTACCAGTAAGGGAACATCCTCTCCTTGCTCCAAATCTACCAGGAGTTTCCCTGCACCCCAGCTAGCTCAAGCAAAAGCACAAGATCTTATGAAGTTGTTTCCAAAGAAGAAGAGGAGGAGACTGAATCAGAAGAAGTCATGAAGAAACTAAAGGCTACAGGAACTCAAGCTGTGAAGTTAAACAAAAGAAAAGGTTCTGATAAAGAAGAAAAATCAAAGAAAAAGAAAAAAGATGACAAACGTAGTATGTCAGTCAAGGAAGTTGAAAATGAAGTTGTCAAAGATGGTAATCTCAAGTCACTTTGTGAATGGTATGAAACCTTTGATAAATTAGGAAAAATAAATCTTGAAGGATCCATGATAAAGAATATGAACATTTTCAACAAAGTTCTTGTTGAAATCATGTTTGATTTTCCAAAAAGTTTGTACGACATTCTGGAGTCGAGAAGGTTAAGTGCCAAAACAAAAGAAAAAAATCTGAGAAAAAGAATTCTTGCAGATTTATGTCAAGAGATGTCAATTGAGGAGATGAATTCACTTCTTGAAAAAGCCAAAAAGGAAATTAGAAGCAAATCAAGAGTGAAAAAACTCATGATTGGTGAGACAGATTCAATTGTTGGTGAAATTAAGAAGATTCTGTAATAGTTTCTATCAAAGCATAATGAAAATGAGGAAGAGAATGTTGATATTGAGAATTTCTAGATTCCTCCTGAAGTGGAAAATACAAAGACCCCTATGGAAACTGAAGATCCTAAGGTGGTGTTAGCTGAGGAGAAGGAGGTGCACATTGAAGAAGTTGAAGCACCTTAAGGTAATTCGGAAATAGTTCTTGAAGATTCTAAGGTTGAAGAAGAAAAATTTCAAGAAATCAGAGTTGAAGCAGTGAAGAGATCTCTGATGGAGCAGATGGAAGAATTAGATTTTGAATTGGATGAATTTCAATCAATATATCCACTTTGTCTCCAATTCAGATGATGAAAGTTGCTTCAATTTTCCAAGCCAAAGCCAATGAGAATATTCTGAAGTCTCACATAGAAGATAGTGAATTGCTAAGCCTTGCATCTGAAGTCTTACAGAAATTAATGCCTACTTATGTCATGGAAGCACCTTGTTCCTCTTCTGGCGAACTAAAGAAGCTGATGAATTATGTGAGTTCTCACTTTGAATCTTTTGAAAAATCAGCCTTGATTAAAGTGCAAAAGGAGTTTAGGGAAAAGAGATTCAGTAGTCTAAAAGAACTGATTGCAAAAGACAAGACTTTCTTAGCTTCCTACATAAAAAATGTTCAAGACACTCTGTCTAAAGGAGGAAAAGTATATGTCTTGTTTGGTTCTATCCAAGTTCACTAAAGCAAATGAAAAGAAGGTGAAGGATATTGAAAAACAGTTGGTTACTATTTTTGATGCTCTTGATCCATTAGTTGGTAATGCTTGTGAGCAAGAGGGTCAGGTAATGTCTTTGCTTGACCAGATAAAGAGTTTGAAGCTTGAAAATGAAAAGATTGTTGGGAGAGTATATGAGATTAGAGGACTAATCAGTCCAAAGATTGAGATATTTGACAAATATCATAAAAGAGGCCAAAGATACTATAATTTCCCATGACCCAGTGAATCTTCAAGCTCTAGAACCTCTATCTTATCTTCTTTGTGGTCACATAACCATTTTGGAGAGTTTCAAGAGAGTATGGGATACAAACTTAAGTGTGTTGAAAAATGACTTTGCGAATATCTTCAAACTTCTGTAAGTCACAGGGTATGTGTGTACATTTTTGAAATCTTTTCATTGATGTCAAAGGGGGAGAGAGTGCAGTAAAAAATGCCTTGTCATTCTACGGGGGAGTAGTATTTTGTAAAAAGCTATGTTTTGGAATTTTGAATTTTGGTAGTGTATCTATTAGTCTCGACACTTAGTCACTTTTCACTAAGTGTTGCCATCAATGCCAAAGGGGGAGATTGTTGGAATTTTGGGAGACTATTGGCTTCTAGTGTTGTCATTGATGGCAACTGAATCCATTGTTGTGATTCACAAAATAGGATTTTCTCATATCGATAGTCAGAATGAAGAACAGTGTGCTACCAAAATAGTGAATGAAGAACATGGTATCTAGTTTGTATAGTGATCTGAATGTTTCTCCAAATCATCCTTTTGAGTTTCATATCCTCAGGATAGTTTTTTAAGCATTCATAATATCTTCCTATTGAGTTCTGAGATGTTTCAATATTCGGTGTTTGAGTTACGAGATTAGGTAGAATGTTTTTTGTTTATTTGCTCAGTATGGCTAACCCAATGAATATGGCATGTTGCAGATGTATAAGGAATAGTTATTTAAATGTTTTTATGATCAAGCATTTTGTTTTGGGTCCATGCTAAAGTTGTATTCCACCATTATGGGTTCGTATCCAACATTATCTAAGAATTGAGCTGACATTGTGAAATATCTTATATTTTTGTGAAGATGACTTGGAGCGATTAATCTCTGATTGTAGATATATATAAGAGATTTTTTATGCCATTTTGGTGTGTGTACAATGGTGTGTTATGTACAAAGAAGGTATATTGAATATCATAAGGATAATTAAGCGATTTATGCACAGTTTCACTTGTGCATTAAAGATTATGTGAAGCCAGTTTGTGCAGAGCAGAGCAGAAGTGTCAAATCAGTCAAAAGAAGAGAAGATTGTTGTTGGGATTAATTGGAACTATAATCAAGAATTTGTAGATGCTACTTATTCAATTCATTTCTTGTATTTGATCCAAATATTTGTAAGGCAACGAGCCTTCCCATTTTGAGCAGTGAGCTCTAGGCAGTGTGCCTGAATGCAAGTGCATTCCCCTATTGTAAAATTTCATTTGAGTATACTCAGATAATATTTTGGATTGGCCATCCACCATGGTTTTTCCCCTATCAAGGTTTCCACGTAAAAATTCTGGTGTTATGGCTTTATGATTGTTTGTGTTCTATTTTGCATCATATCTTTGTTAAATTGCTTTAAGTGGTTTTGAGGAATAAGCTAATAAAGCTCAATTTTGCTTAACACTAATTCACCCCCATCTAAGTGTTCCCTAAATCCAACAGTAACCACGCCAGTCATCTAGGGTTTCTGTAATATGATATTCATTTAAAATTCTTTTACTTGTCTTTCTTTAATACCGCCTTTGTCACCCAATTAGTTTTCTAGAATGGTTTCCTCGTTGTCTACTATCAATCACCTTCTCACCATGAAAAATTCCTTGCTATTGAAAACACATTATGTTATTGGGCTGAGATAGACTGAAGCCTCATTGATACTGATCTCTCTCACTGATACCTCATTTCCATCCTCATCACCATTCACAATTCACAAAAATGATGCAAAATGACTTGTCCTCCAATCACATTTCACCATCTGTCCATCCACGTCATCGAACCCCATCACCATTACCTTCCTATCAGTCCCACCAAGGTCAATACCATGTCTTTATTGTGTTGAGGGGACACCAAAGCAACTCTCCCGAAAATCCAAAATTCTCACTGATTAAGTTCCCATCGAGTCGTCAAAGAGACTCTAAAACAACTCACTCTAATATAAGGTCTCCTCGATGAAAATTTATCAAAATATCATCAAGACTTTCATTTTCATTCCACCAATATCAATATATCCCTTCAATGAAGATCCTCCATGTCATCACTGCTCAATCATTTGTCACCACCTATTTCTCACGACATCATCTCCTGTTGTCATCATCTCTTAGTTCAATCCCACTTTATCGACCTGTCAAAGAAACTAATCATTTCATCTTGCCAATATCCATTTGTAGTGAATTCATTCTCCACTAACTCCTACTACCATCGCTATATCAAAAGGACATGAAACAATTTCTCCTCGAAATCTCCATGTCATTTCGATTGTCAATTTTCCCAAACGCCTAAACACAAAACCTTAACACAAGTCGTTGAGGTTCCACCATGCCTCATGCATTCCTTACTAAATCTCGATGTTTGCCTATTACATCCATGAGTATGCCACAAGCCTGAACTTCTACAAACCTCCACCCTCAAAAAATTCAAGCCAATTCAACCCTTATTCCAAAAATAATCTCACTACTATTTTTGGTCAATGCAAGATTTCTCACACCCTGGATGCTCTTGCATTACACCTACAACACCTTCATTGTTTCATCAATTAGCTAGATACACTCTTCTAATGTTTTTATAAGATTCATTTTCAAGTAGAGGTGTGGAATGCATCACCTAACTATAGCTTATGCAAATGACATATCTTATCCATATCAACCCACCCTTGTTCCATTGAAGGTTGTAGTAACTGGAGCTGCATACTCAACACGTTCTTCAATGAATCTCTAGAGGTACCAGAAGATCCACCTATTGTCTTCACATTATCCTCTGCATCCTTCATTTCCAAAGCCTTTTCCTTGTCGCCAATGCTACTCTCTACTTTTTCTTCATTAATCTTCTTAGAAATGTTAGGGTCTTCCTTATCCTTCTTTTCTTCATCAACTTATTTTTCATTGTTATCTGGAGGAATATTCATCTTTGAGTTTTCTTGTATTGCTTTTTCTTCAACATTCCATTCAAGTTCCGAAGGAGGGGAGTTATGGCCTATAGGTGTATCCTCCTTCTATGTCTTTGTACCCTTTCCTTCATCTACAATGTTTTCTCCATTGGTAACATCTTGTATAAGATTTTCCTTCACATCTAGAAGGGTGACATTTTGCACATTTACCTCTTTTTTTCCATGCTCATGTTGAGTATCTTCCTATTGTTCTTCTTCTATTATATTAACTTTTGGGGTAGGCATATCAACATATTCTTTCTTTTCTCTATCTAGACCCATGCCTAATTCCTTTTTCGAATTGGAAATCTTCTTAATAGTCTCATTCTTTAACTTCTCAATGTCATCTTTGTCTCGGCTCATCAATGTGGCAACCCTTTGTTTGGTTTTAAATTCTTTGTTGTATACCTAAGCCAATATTTCCTTATTCTCATTTGAGAGGGGAGTACTAATCGCTAACAAGTTAGATGTCTTCATTTTGGAATCATCCTCGAATGCCTTCTGTTTCCTTGCATATAATACTCCTTTTAGATCCTCAGGAAGTTGATCTTCTATGTCTTTCATGTTCACATCTAGAGCTATCATGTATCTTACAATTGCTTCCTCAATAGTTGATTTTTCCTTATCATTTGCATCAAGGTACAAAGTAGCAGTCTCCTCAAGATTTACATACTCAACAATGATGCTCACTAGGGCTTCACATTTCATCATACTATGCTTCATTTCTAGAGGGGAAGATTTCTTTTTCTTTGCTTCTAGTGACTTCTTTCCCTTACCAAATTTTGTTTTCTTCTCCCTTGTATCCTGTAGCCTTTGTTTTCCTTTTTACTTCAGCTTCACTATCAATGTCCATAATGTCAACCTTTACCTTCTTTGAACTTTTTTCTCCTTGAGAAACTTTCTGTTTCCTTTTACGGACTAACTATGGTCCTTATTCTTCCTCCTCATCTTCTACATTCACATTCATATATTTTTCTCTTGTTGCTTTCATCTTTACTCTTCTCTTTTGTGGGGCATCTTGTTTCTTTTTCAGAGAAACTTTTTCCTTCAATGGCACAATCTGCTATTTTGTTGGAGTACTAGTGGAATCCTTTCTCTTTACTCCATTGAAAAATGGCTTAGTCCCAAAAGACTTGGTGGAAACTAGAGGGGTGGTAGCAGTTTTACCAAATCTCCTAATACTAGAAGATCCATCCAAAGCACCAGATAAGACTTTAACTCTCTCTACTTCTTCCTTCTTGAGGCCCACCATCTCTACAACTTGTGCAGTCAATTTCCCAAGTCTTCTTCATTTGTTTTTTCCTTTGATCCAGTCCACCTAAATGTACTCCTCCTCATAAGTATCATACCTCTCCTCAAAGGTGTCCCTAGACTAAGTCAACATATAATTAGTAGTACCAACAATTTGTTCCTTTGTAATCTCATATCCAATCTCTAGGACCTAGATAGTCCTAGGATCAACAACCTATATGATGTAGTAGTCCTTTGAAACAAGAAAAGTAATACAATTTTTTTACTTTTCAATTGGATACTTTGGGGAATCCTCTCTCTATCTTGCATTTTTTCTAAAATATTTAATCCCCATAGAGCTTCATCCTATGCATTTGTATGACCTAACCTCCTTAGGTGGTCTTTGATTTGATGTGTCATTGGTCTATCCCTTAACTACACTATGTTCTTTGTTATGGGAATCTCCCTTAGGAAGTAAAACAACAAAATGATAATCAAAGTAACAAATTTGAAGAGGTACTCTAAATCCTTTGTCTTATGTATGTTTTCAATCAGTTGTGCTCTCAACAACTCACACAAATCATAGTTCACACCATTCACCACCATCTAATATGCAATATTAATAGTAGTTGTAGACACATAACTCTCCCTATTGGTGAAGTATATTTTGCATCCAATCAACATGGTAGCATACTTGACTATCAAATTGAGCTAATTTCCTTGATTGTCAAGGCTCTTCTGTCATACTTGAACCAGTTGATTCCATCACAACCTCATTCTTTACATACTTTGAAGTGTCAGAACTGGTCTGGTTGACCATAATCCCATGATAACCCTAATAACCTCATTGGTGATCATGTGAGCTATATCAATCCAAACAAGTTTGCCATGGATTCAGCTTAGGGCATATCTCACCCATGCATCATCATGGCAGAAATTAGGGAAATATTTTCATATGTCGAGCTTCTTCTCAACCAAAATTTAGAATTCTGGTTTTCACTTGAAATCATCTCTGGTGAGTTCCTTAACCCACACATCACCCAATTTAGAGTGATTAGACTCTTCCAGATTCACATGTATATAGATTATCATATCTTCAATGTGGAGCACATGATACAAAATCTTTGAAATGCAAAATCTGGGTCAATTTCGATAGATTTGTTAGGGTGTCTCTTGAATTTAGGTCAAGGTCATTTTAAGACCTCAATAATACATGGGGTAGCCATTTCCAACACTTCAAAATTATTTCTGAAAACTTAGTGGAAGATATAATTGTAAATACCTTTAGATCGCTCTCTGGTTAAGGTTTTGTGTGCATTAACTTCTAGAATGCTTTCACCTTACTCTTCACTACTCTTCTCACTTTGAACGGTTGTTTACAAATAACTTGGATGAAATCACTTATAAATTTTTTTACATTCCCTAAAATGCATTGAATGCAAAAATTGATAAATCTATCAAACCCTAACTATTTTATATAATCACCTTTAAATGCTACACAAATTTCCACATCTTGATATTTTACATCAGTATCTTTTCCAATAGATCAGGCATATTGACAATCTACACCACATATCCACATGTTGAAGGCATCAACGTTATTTATTTGGCAAGGGTAAAAGATCTTTTGTTAATGCTCCCCCTAAGCCAAAGCTTTCTACTTAGTTTTCAGAAGCATCTACATAAGATGCTAGCACAAACTTAGTCTTAACCTATGTCTCTTCCCTATTTTTCCAGACCTTGCTCATCTCTTTCTCTGTCTATACTAGATCAATCTTTTTCACTAGATAATTCTTCTTTACCGGATTGTCCTTCCTCACATTCTTGTTTCTATAAAACTTGGAAATGTGTCTTGGTCTATTGCAATTGTAGCATATGGAATTCTCTTGAACAAGCTTCCTTCCATTTATCTTGGATCTACATTCAATACTCTTATGCCCAAAATCATTGCATGTATAACAGTAGCCATTGAAAGATTGAAACATCGTATCATTGTTATAACCATTCATCATTTGCTTTCTACATTCACCAGCTTTATGACTAAACCTTTTGCATGTAAAAAGTTGACAGGGAAAAGATGGAACATTTTGATTCATTATGCTTCTACACTCCATAGCGTTATGTCCAAATCTATTGCAAGAATAGAAGAAACCATTAAAATATGGGTACCTTTGTGCATTTGTTTGTTTGGTCGGTGGTCTCTTGATGTCTTTCCTTTGATTCTGAACTGACTTTCCATTGTTCTTCTTCTCTTTAGTCTTCTTTTCTTTATTACTCTTAGATTTTTAGTATTTGGTGTCTAATTTGCTTTTAAACTTTCCCCTTTTTCAAACACTAATCCACCTTTATCCTTAGATCCTTTTTGATTTGCAATCATCTCATCAAGCATTGTTGTACTCTTCTTAAATTTGTGTTCTTGACACTTTTCTTTTTCAAGATTTGATCTCAAATTCACAATTTCATGTTCAAACTTTGAACACTCTTCAGTTTTTATTTTTATCTTAGCATTTAGCCATTCTTCAACTCTTTTTCCTTCTTCAACTTGCACTTTTAGATTAGTAATTGTCTCATTTTCTTGCTTTAGCTGTTCATTAACTTCCTTATGTTTCTCTCTAAAATTTCTTGATTTGTTTCCTCAATTTTTTGATGCATTCATCTACTTCCTTGAAATTTTCCTTCAGATCTTTGTTCTCACTTTCAATCCTTTCTAGATATTCAAGGGCTAAATTCTAAGTTCTCCATTCATTTCAACCATGCAATCTTCTTTAGTGATTCCAACAACAGGAATGTGTTTTGAAGGAGTAGCATAACTTATAACAACCATGTGTTCAACCTCCAAGACCTTCCTTAAGTGGTTAAGCTTCTTCCAAGGAACCAAGCTCTAATACAAATTGTTGAACACACAAAATATTGAGAGGGGGGTGAATTAGTATTCTCTGAAACCACTTAAGCATTCAAATATTCATTCCACATAACATATTCAATTTGTAGTGAGAAAGGAAAGCATGAAATCAACCATCAAAGCACATAGCACATGAACACTAGATTTTTATTTAGAAAATCTTAAAAGGGAAAAACCACGGTGAGGATTAGCTCACAATGTATTATAACTAGTTACAACATATTACAAAAATTATCACTATAGGTGGACTCACTACCCATAAAATGAAGAAAAGATAGAAAAGAGACCTGGGTGATACACAACTAGGATTTGAACTATTACATTGCATCTACAATATGTAGAAATTATAGCTCAATTGAAGTTCAATATACAAAATTTACACTTTATGTTGAGCTTCTCTAACAATTTTCTCTACTATGCATTTGCATCACACTTGCACTTTGATTATGATCTGATTACGGATCTATGACTTGTTGCATTTGAATGCTTAAAGTTTAAAAAAATTTAAAAGCCAAATTACATAAACGAAATTAACACATAAACATGGTTAATTAAATGAAAATAATAAAGTGATGAAATCATAATAAGAGAGAGAAGAGAAATGCAAACAGAGGTTTGATAACAGAGTTCTCCAAAAACAATGGCTATGTCTCCGGGTCCCTCTCCAAAGAGTAGACTGATCTGATTAATCTCCAGAAAATGATTACAAGGTCTTCCACCTATTACAGGATTTCTGTCTCCTCATACGATAATGAATTACAAAGAAAATCCTTCAACAAATGCAACAAGCTTAACTGCGCTTCAAATGCATAAGGATTGAAAATTCACAATTCAAAAAAAATCCTTCAACAAATGCAACAAGCTTAACTAAGCTTCAAATGCATAAGGATTGAAAATTCACTATTCAAAAAAATCCTCACTTGGAAATCTCTCACAAATTTTCATCTCTCCAAAAATCATCACCAAAATTCACTTTCAAATCACTTAGCTAAAAAAACACCTTTCTCCTTTCAACCTCCCTTCTACCCCTTTTTATACCACAAATATTCCCAAATTGGTGAAAAACCAATTGATTTGGGAAAATCAACTCAATCCCCCTTACATAGTAAATATTTTGAAAAATCCTCCCTTAATTACAAAAATAAATCTCCCGTAGTCATTATTATCCCCTTTAAAAAGATAAATATCTCCATGAAAATCTTATTCCCCTATTTTTGGGGTTAACAACAATTTTTAAAATATTTTATAACCCCTCTTATATTTTTAAATCGGGCTTTGATATTTTTAAGGGTTGAACCCTTAATTATAGGGGTGATATCTATTAATTTGGGCTGATAGTAGTCTTTTAAGTTAAAATAGGATTCATGATTCATTACATAACAAAATAAACTGCTCCTCACATTTAGTTATGTGTGATCAGTGTGGCAAAATGGTCACCGGCATTTGTGGGGAGTTGGAGGTCTCGGAGTCGAACCCCTCCAACAACCTTTCATATATATATATAGTGATGATATGTGATGACATGTCCAGCCACTTGAATGCTAATGAGATGATGACGTGGCCTCCAAAATGATGACGTGTCCCACCATGTGGCACCCAACGATGTGCCTCATGGCTTTTTTTTTCCGCAGATGACATGTGTCAATTAGTGATTGGCCGAGAATGCTGGTTTGTACCATGTTGACGTCAGCAAAGTCAACCTATCTTTGACTGCTCATATCTCGTGCAAACGGACTCCGTTTCACATGAAATGAATATTGTCGGAAAGCTTGCAACAAACTCTTTGCATTGATGCCATTCTTAACCACTTTTGACAACTTCAATTTTTGACCTTCTCACTACCTGAGCCCCTGAGTTGACCAACCTTTGACCAAGCATAACTTGGGCTCCGTAGCTTTGATTGACTCTATTTGAGTTGCGTTGGAGTCAGAATTTTGAACACTTTTTGATGAAATTGATTCTGGAGAAAAATGAGAAACTTCAATTTTGACAAAGATCCTATGGATCAGATTATTAGAAATTCACATGCATAACATTATCATCACTCTACAAATCCAAAATGAACTTATACTTACATCCATCACATCCACAAACACATTCAACATTAATTAGGTTGGCATAATTAGATCTATTATGCAAAACATAACTTGTTAGTCGAAAAAAACTCTACAAGATTTGTGCCTTAATTCAAAAATTACATTACATCAAATAAGTCAAATTGGACCTAAAATAGCTCCCTTAAAATGCATCAACACTTCCCAAAAATCTGCAACACTCCAAATACATTGGGTTAGCACCGTTGGAGACCTAACATTAAAATTCATTGACTAAACAACCACAAACTGATATGTGAACCTCCAAAATTCATGTCACTTGGAACATACATGCATCTAACACCTATAAAAACCTCCACAAATCTACAAGATAAAATATTATTCTATAGTGAAGTGTAGACATGTCAAAACATACATTTTGCATCGGCAAACACTATCACTAGCAGACCCGATATACTGTTACCCATAAATTCTACACCAGAGGGCCAAAAGACACGAAACTTTGGATTTAAACTCCCCTGGCATCCAAAAAAATTCCATTAGAACCACAAAGAAAAATTCTTCAATCCAGATCAATACGGACCAAAAACCAAATGTCTTATACATTGAAAATTTTGTTTTGACACAACCAATTCTTCAACTCAACTTTCTACACCAAATCAAAACTTCTTGCATCTATGCATTGGTAACATCTTAATGCATGCTCATGCTTCACCAATCAGTCTATAGATCGATCTTCATACCAAACCACAATGTTGACATTAATGACAACACTACATGCACACATTGTACATCCCATGCTCATGTTGCCAACAAGTATATCAAAGAAAAACTCCACAAACTTCCAATAGATACTCCCAAAGTTTTGGTTGTATATAAGAATGTCATCAAAGAAGACACATGAAATTTTTTCATTTTTTTTCAAAATAATCCACTCAAATATGATGGAATGTATTAGGTGCATTAGTCATTCTAAAAGGTATGACCAAGAATATATAGTGTCCAAAATGATATCTGAATGCAATATTGCATATTTCCTCTCCCCTAAATCTATTTTGGTGGTATCCTAACCAAAGGTCAATCTTCAAAAAAATAGAATTCCTCATGCTTCTAATCAATCAACTTGTTTATCCTATGGATAGGATACTTATTCTTAATTATCTTTTTTGGGAGACCTATATTTAATGTGCATTCTCATGGTCCCATGCTTCTTCTTAACGATGGCTACTAAAGAAAAAAAAGGATTGGAAGTGGGTCTTATATTCCCCATATCAAGTAGCTCCCTGATTGTTTTTTATCTCTTCCTTATACCTTTTCTAGTAGAAATAACTAGTGTTTATTATGATCTTTACCACTTCCTCTAACTCAATTGCATGTTTAAAGTCCCTATTTAGTGTTTAAAGTCCCTATTTAGTGTCCTAACTAAAGGAATATCACCAAACACTAGAATTTATTTATCCAATGGAGATTGATTATCAACATGAAATGCTCTCTTATCCTTTCAAGATGCTTTGGTAGAAAATATAACACTGGGTTGCCAATTCTACATCACCATGACAAAAAATACCCTGCATATTGTTTACATTGAATATACTAGGTCCTCTATTTGACATACCTCTAAGCACTACATTTTTTCATTTTCCTTGAAATTTAGTTCCATGGCCTAAAAATATTTGAGTGTTTTCAAATATAGTATAAGAAATATAACCCCAAGAATACATATATTTCTCCAATTAGTAATACATAATAAGAAATGTTGCAAGAATGAAAGTGTTGTGGGAAGTTTGTAGGTGTTGTCATTGGTGTCAATCGGTTAACTAGTTATCTACTAGTTGTTTTTGGTTGTATGTCGAGAATATTGAGAAAATTGTAATAAAGATATGTTGCATGAGTTCAATGGTTGCTCTGGTTTAGATCTAGATTTTCTCCTTTGGTTGTGTGGTTCAGATATGTTGTTCATGTTTATTAGAAGATGTTATATCTAGATTTTTGGTTGTTGATTCATTATATAGTGCAAGTTGTGTTCACCAATTGTGAACTATGGTTTTCTATGTTTCTAGTTGAGGTCCAGCATAAATGTTGTTGTTATGGATTTCTCTTTGATGAAGTCTTATGACTTGTGGTTCTAGAGTTGTGTTGTCCTGGTTCTATTGAAGGTAGTTTCAGCATTTAGAAGATTCGTGCTTAATTTTTCTATGTGTTTTACACTAGTTTGGCTGACCTTGTTTGAAATACTACTTTTGAGGACGATGAATCATGTTGGATCTTTTTTGGTCCCTTGAAGTGTGTTTTTTGGTCACCCTCATTCTAATTCCACACTAGGATGTTTTGACACCAACTAGAATTTGAATTTGATTTGGATGGCTGACTTTGGATATGTTTCGAAGTTGAAAATGGTATAAATGCAAGATGAGTTTTAATGGTGAAGATGAGAGAGGAAAGAGTGAAGAAGTAGAACCATAAAGAGAAAAGAGAAAGTGTAGTTTTATTTGACATTGATTCTATTTAGTGAGTGTCTATGTTGAGAGTATGTTAGATAGTGCAAAGCTTAATGTTGAGTTTCTGAATGTAGTGAGTAGAAGACAAACACTATCATTCATGCAAGTGGATAAATTGTTTGTGGTGGAATCCTTTGTTGCATTGGGATTGTAGTCTATCTATAACAAATATTCTTTGTCTTCTTTGTATCTTTATGGTAGTGAGCCCTCCGAGTTGTAGCCCTGTTGGATAGTGAGTCCTTTTTTTGGACAGCTAGTCCTTATTCCAAACAGTGAGTCCTTATTCCAGACAGTGAGTCCTTATTTCAGGCAGTGATCCTTTTGTTTAAATCGATTTTGATATTCTCTATAGTGTGAGTTAATCCTTTTCGTGGTTTTTCCCTTATTGGGTTTTCCATGTAAATCTAGTGTTGCTATGTTTATGTGTTGGATTCAAGTTTCTACATTGGCATTTGATGATTAATAATTCAAGCGGTATTAAGGATTAGTTTCGGTGATTGAATTAAAGGCTTAATTCTATGAAAATTGATTCACCCCCTCCCCCTCAGTTATACTATTCAACAATTGGTATCAGAGCTTGGTTCCTTGGTGAAGAGCTTAACTACTTGAGGAAGGTCTAGGATAACTGGAAAAATGGTTTATGATTATCCGAGGTCGATGGAACTAATTATGGCATCTCAAAATTTTTGATGGAAGAATGTCTAGAGTATTGTGGATATGATGTGGAGAAAGGTTACAAGAATCCTTATACTCCTCTTGCTAATGGTCCACGTACACCTAAAGAAATCAAAGCACATGAAGAGAATAATAAGGAAAAGTATATCTTGAAGAATAGTTTGGTACATTTAGAGTTGATTAAGGTTCATAATTTGAAGACAACTAAGAAAGTTTGGGATGCTTTAGAAAGAGTGCATGATGGTGATGAAAGAGTTAAAGAGGCGAAACTACAGAATTTGGAGACATAGTTTGATCTTCTACATATGTTAGAAGATGAAAATGTCAAAGCTTATGTACAAAGATTGGATGAGATAGTGGCTATTATGCAAGGACTTGGTGCTACTATTGATGAAACAAGGATTGTAAAGAAGATTCTCAGAACTCTTTCTGATTCTTATAGTGAGAAGTGAGTGCTATTGAGTAGACTATAGATTATAAGACTTGTAAAAAGGAACTGGTATTAGGTTTTTTTACATTTATGAGATGAGGAAGTTGAGTCTAAGGAATGGAAGCAAATTAGAGACTATCTTTAAAGCTACAAAATTTGAAGATCCAAATGAAGATAACTTTGATGAAATAGAAGCTAACTTTGTAAGAAGAATGAGGAAAGGCTCTGGTAAACTATATGAAGGTAAGTTTCCCTTTAAATGCTCTAGTTGTGGAGAAATGGGTAATTATTTTGCAAAGCTTGTTTGGAAAGAGCTAAAAGGAATAAACAAAGATATGAGAAAGAAAAGAAAGGAAAGAAGATTAATAGAGCTTACTATGTGAATGAGAATGCTAGAATTTCTTATGAGGATTTAGAATATGAAGATCTTGATGATAATGAATGCTTGTTCTTGGTGATTAAGGGTGAACCTACTTTTTCTAGTTCTAAAAAACATGTAAAGGAAAGCACTCCAAAGAAGGAGAAAAATGAAGGTACAGTTATCCCTGCCCTACATGATAAACAAGATAAATAATATTGGGTCGTTGATTGTGGTTGTTCACATCACATGATTGGTGATAAAAGAAAGTTTGTTAAGCTTGACAAATATGATGGAGGCTTGGTTATGTTTGGAGATGATATTGGTGCTAAAATATGTGGGATAGGTTCAGTAAGTTTTTATGGAAAGCATCATACTGACAATGTTTACTATGTTAAGGGTTTAAGGCATAATCTATTGAGCGTTGGTTAGATGTGTAGAAAATGATATGATCTTGTGTTTAAGGATGAGAAATGTGATATCCGAAAAGCATCTGAAACATTTATTTCTACAGGAAAGAAATCTTAAGGGAATATCTATCAACTTCAGGGTGTTATTGAATGATGCTTTATGATGTAGATAAATGACAATTGGTTATGGTATAGGAGAATGTGTCACATGAATTTTGATAGCTTGGAAAGGATTAGTGTTGTTCAGGTTGTGAAATATTTACCGAGAATTATAAAGCTTGTTAATGATATGTGCAAGAATTGTCAGTTTGGAAAGAAAGCAAGAAATCATTACAAATCAAAGGAACAATCTACTATAAGACTACTAGATTTAGTTCATATAGATCTCTATGGCCCTACACGAGAGAGAAGTCTACTTGGTGAAAGGTACTTTATGCTTTTAATTGATGATTATTCTAAATATAGATGGGTTACATTTCTTAGAGAGAAATCATATGCATTAGATAGATTCAAGGCATTCAAAGAAATGGTTAAAAATGAAGTGAATTTGAAGATAAAATGCTTAAGATCTGACAGAGGTGGAGAATTCACCTCCCACGAGTTTAATATATATTTTGTGAAGTGTATGGAATCAAGAGATTGTTATATGCTTTGAGAAATCCTTAAAAAAATGGAGATGTTGAAAGGAAAAATAGAACGGTTCAAGAAGCTACTAGGTCAATGATTACTAAGGTTGATTTAACAAAAGTTTACTGGAAAGAAGCTATTCGTACTGTTGTTTATTTGTTCAATCGGGTTCAAGCAAGAGAAAATAGTACAAAGAATCCCTAGGAGATATGGCATGGAAGAATTCCTACTATTAAATATTTCAAGGTATTCATAAGCAAATGCTATATCACAAGAGATGAAGAAACTTTGGGAAAGTTTGATGCAAGAAGTGATGAAGGCATTTTTCTTGGATACTCTACTAAAAGCAAGACATACAAATATTTCAATAAAAGACTGAGAAAAATTGTAGAAAGCTTGAATGTGAAGGTTGATGAGGCAATGAAGAATTCTATTGACATTGATGGATATGTATTTGATGAACATGGTTGTGTAAGAATAGAAGAAATTGTGGAAGAATAGGAAGATGAGCAAGAGAAGTAGGATGAATAGAATGAAAGAGAAGATGCTCTAGTGATGTCCCCTAGGATGCCTAGATATATACAAAATAATCATTCAGAAAGTTATATTATTGGAGATAAGACAAAAGGTGAGTTAAATAGAAGAAAAGTTGTTGAATTTAATTTGTGTTTACTTTTTTCAATAGAACCAAAGACAGTAAGTGAAGCTTGTAAAGATGAACATTGGAAGGAAGCAATGAAATAAGAACTTTTGTAGATTGAGAAGAATTAGACTTGGGAATTGGTCCCAAGACTGGGAGATAAAAATATCATTGGATCAAAGTGGGTATTTAGAAATAAGTTGACTGAGAATGGAGAAGTTGCTAGAAACAAAGCGAGGCTTATGTGTAAAGGTTACTCACAAGTAGAAGGTATATATTTTCTAGAAAAATTTTCCCCAGTAGCAAGAATGGAAGCTATAAGGATGTTTTTGGCACTTGCTGCTCATAAAGACTTTAAGGTCTATCAGATGGATTCCATGTCAACATTTTTGAATGGTGAGAGCTATAAGAAGAAGTCTATATGGAACAAACAAAAGGATTTCAGTTGACAGATCAACCAAATATGGTGTGCAATCTATTGAAGAAAGCTTTTTATGGATTGAAGCAAGCTCCTAGAGCTTGGTATGTGAGGTTAGATAAATATTTGATTTAGGAAGGATTTAACAAAGGTATGATAGATAGTAATTTGTACTTTAAAATTGAAAAGGACAAAATATTGATTGCAGCTCTATATATGTTGATGATATTATCTTTGGAGGAAATGACAGTATGTGCAAGATGTTTGCAAAAGAAATGTAGAAAGGATTTGAAATATCTATGTTTGGGGAGATGAATTTATTTCTTGGGCTAAAAATTAATCAAATATTGAAAGGAATTTTCATTTCACAGTCTAAGTATGTGAGAGAGATGTTGAAGAAGTTTGGGATCGATGGTTCCAAATCGGTAAGTGCTCCTATGGTGACTGGTTGCAAATTGGGTAAAGATGATAATTCACCTAAGGTTGATTAGAGCAAGTATAGATCTATGATTAGAGGACTCCTGTATTTGATTTCTACTCGACTTGATATCATGCATGTAGTCTGTCTTGTGGCTAGATTTCAAGAAGATCTTAAGGAAACACATGTTGTTGCTATTAAGAGAATATTTAGATATTTGAATGGCACTCCAGATTATGGATTATGGTATAGTAAATATAATGACTTTACACTTAGTTCCTATACACATGCAGTTTGGGCTAGATATGTATATGACAGAAAGATTACAAGTGGTGTTGCATTCTTTCTTGTATGGAAATTGGTGGCATGGTTGAGTAAGAAGTGGTGGTACATTCAATCTCCTTGTCTATTGCTAAAGCTGAGTATATATTTGTTGTATCTTGTTGTACACAAGTTCTATAGATGGAATAGACATTGAAAGATATCACAGTGCTATATGATGATCCCATTTCTATTTTTTGTGATAATACAAGTACAATTAACATTTCAAAGAATCTTGTGATGCAATCGAGGATGAAGCATATATCTATTAGATATCATTTATTGAGAGAGAAGGTAATGGAAAATGAAATAAAGCTTGAGTATGTTCTAACGAAGGATCAAATTGTTGATATATTTACGAAGGCTCTTCCTAAAGATACTTTTGAGTATCTCCAAGAGAAGTTAGGGGTTATTGCCCCTCCTTTCTTGACCTAGATGCATATGGAGATGCATCAGTACAGTGGATCTATGGATCGATCTTTCTTTTGGGCTAATGTTTAGGTGGCTACCTCTCAAGGGGAGCAGGTAGTATTAGGTGTTGTCATTATGTGTGTTATGTTTGTCATGTCAAAGGAGAAATCAATGTAAATTATTCCTTTTCCTTTACCATTGATGCCAAAAGGGGAGAGGAAGAATGTGAAAAAGGGAGAAGAAGCATGCGAAAAGAAAAGAAGAATGAGAGAAGAAGCATATAAGAGATTATCTTCTAAGGGAGAGAAAATAGAAAAATGTATTCAAAGCTAGTATGTTGTCTTTGATGGTTTTTCACATCATTTTTTTCCATCAATGACAAAGGGGGAGATTGTTGCAAGAATGAAAGTGTTGTAGAAAGTTTGTAGGTGTTGTCATTGATGTCAACTAATTAAATGGTTATCTACTAGTTGTTGTTGGTTGTATATGTCGAGGATATTGAGAAAATTGTAATAAAAATATGTTGCATGAGTTCAGTGGTTGCTTCGATTTTTGGTCCATATTTTCTCCTATGGTTGTGCGGTTCAAATATTTTTTCATCTTTGTTAGGAGATGTTATATTCATATTTTTGGTTGTTGATTCATTGTACAGTGCAAATTGTGTTCACCAGTTGTGAACTATGGTTTTCTATGTTTCTGGTTGAAGTCTGGGAGAAATGTTGTTGGTCCATATTTCTCTTTCATGAATTCTTATAACTTGTGGTTCTAGAGTTGTGTTGCCCTAGTTCTATTGAAGATAGTTTCAATATTTGAAAAATTTGTGCTTAATGGTTCTATGTGTTTTACACTGGTTTGGCCGACCTTGTGTAAAATACTACTTTCAAGGATGATGAAATGTGTTGGATCATTTTGGGTCCCTTGAAGTGTGTTTTTGGGTCGCCCTCATTCTAATTCCACCCTAGGATATTTTGGCACTAACCTACTTTGAATTTGATTTGGATGGCCAAATTTGGATATGTTTCAAAGTTGAAGATGGTATAAATGCAAGATGAATTAATGGTGAAGATGAGAGAGGCAAGAGTGAAGAAGTAGAGTGATAAAGAGAAAAGAGAAAGTGAAATTTTATGTGACATTGATTCTATTCCATGAGTGTGTGTGTTGAGAGTGTGGTAGATCAATGTGAAGCTTAATGTTGAGTTTTCAAATGCAATGAGTAGAAGGAAAACTCTATCATTCATGCAAGTGGATCGAATGTTTGTGGTGGAATCCTTTGTTGCATTGGGATTGTAGTCTCTCTGTAACAACTCTTCTTTGTATCTCTATGGTAGTGAGCCCTCCGAGTTGAAGCTCTATTGGATAGTGAGTCCTTATTCCAAATAGTGAGTCCTTATTTTAGGTAGTGAGCCTTGTTTCAGGAAGTGAGCATTTTGTATATTCTCTATAGTGTGAGTTAATCCTCACCTTGGTTTTTTCCTTATTGGGTTTTCCACGTAAATCTGGTGTTGTTGTGTTTATGTGTTGGATTTAAGTTTATGCATTGGCATTTGATGATTAATCATTTAAGTAGTATTAAGGATTAGTTTTGGTGATTGAATTAAAGGCTTAATTCTATGAAAATTGATTCACCCACCTCTCACTTGTCCTATTCAACAAGAAACAATTACCATATGGTTTTCTAACATGATTATTAATTTGGATATATTTATAGTGCATGAAATATTGAGCACATATAAAACCATCACACATAATCCATCAAAATGTTTCACCTTGATTCCTCTCTTTGCTACTAGGACTTTGTTGATAAAGTTGTGGGTTTCCCATTATCAATCATAACTATCACTCTATGACCCTATAATACTTCTCTAACCTAAAATAGAATGTACTTGGATGTACCATAGAGTGGAAAATTCCCTCCTAAAAATATTCTAACATGACACAACTAACACACAACTGACATGCAATTGACACATCTACACTTGAGTTGGAGTGTATATTCCAATGTACCTCTCTTAAGGCTACAACACTAAACTGATTGACTACAAAATAATAGGAAATACATTATGCAAAAGATGTTTTTTGAAAGTAGTTCTCAAACTAATACAAATTCTTTAAGCTGATCCCAAGTATAGTCACTTAGCTTTCATCTAAGTTCCCAACATCATTGGACACCATATTCACATGAAGTGTCTCATCACCCTCTTCAAGGTATGATATTGAACTTCTAGATTTTGGATCCCCCTCTTAATCCCCCTTTGAACTATTGGACACCAATTCTCACATGCATGTCTCATAACCCTAATGAGGTATAGATCTTGATCCATAAGAACCTTAGACTATTGATCATCTATTTATCCTCTAATGCATCCTTCCTTGTCTACAAAGTGATAGAATCTTCAAAATAAGACAAGTGCTTCATCTTCAATGAAATCATCATCACTACCAACATCTAGTGGTTCTTCAACAACACCTATATTTATTCATTCTTTAATTTTCCCTGACATTCTCTTTCACATTCTTTCCTTTGAGTATAATTCAAGCTCTTGTTGAGTGTCTCCTCCTAAATCTCTTGTAGTTTCCCTCTTTTCTTCAACTAAGAGTTCTTTGTGAATGTTTCATAGCAAAAATATTTACAACAAATTTACACCCTCACACTGGCCATAGCTTCTTCTCCAAATCTATGTTCTTCTTGCAACCATCATCCAAATCTATTTTGTTCTTATTGCAACCCTCTACATTGCCATTGCTTTTGACATATCTTATTGGTCACATTTGAGATCTACAAAAACTTCTTTGGTAGTGGCTCCCTTTCTATTTGTGATCTTTCAATTTACTTGACTTCAACATGAGCCATAGTAGATTCCTCTATATTTGATAGCTTTATTGTTGGCCTCCAATCCTACCTAGATACTTCTTAAGACTCACTCACAATATTCAAACATAGAATACTAAATTAGAGCCTAAACAAAACTATTCAAACAAAGAAATGAAGGATGATGATTTAGATGTGAATCTAATACCAAATTAAAAACAGAGCACCGAATAGCCACAGTGATATTTTATTCATGAAAAACTATTAAAAATTTATAGATCATGTAAACTTAATAGCCTCCCTATCAAATTGGTAAAGAGTTTGACAACACATTGCAAATGTTGCTAGCAAACTACAATTGATATATAGATAACTAAATTAATATTATTGACACATAACTAAAACACTAATTGACATGCAATTGACACATTGAGTTGGAGTGTATATTCCAACATTAGTGTGGCCTCTTGTTTTGTGCAAAAGCATAAATAACTTGCAAAGATGTTGGGAGGGCCAACATGCCAAAAATTGAGCAATGATTCAACCATAATGGAGTCTACAGATGTGGAATTTAGAATACAGGATCCTAAAATTTTAAAAAAATTATGTTGCTTGTCTAGAGTGAGCGAGTTGAATGAGCCATAGGTTAATTAGTCAATGGAGATTTTAGAATCAGTGACTATTAGTCACTTTAAAGAACTCACAAATATTTGTGGTGAAAGGCTTTGTAGATAGAATTTATCGAAGAAGGTGTTAGAGACCCCAAATGCAACACAAATAATGTTAACAAGTGTGTCAATTAGCGTTAATAGGTGTCTCAAGTGATGATGACACATGTATTAATGTTATTGAGACAAAAGAAAAAGAAAACTAAGTAAACTTAAGCTATGAGTGTGAAAAGGTCAATCCTAGAAAGGTAACTAACTAACTAGGTAAATAATGACTCTATTTACACTAACATTATTAAACTACTTCATAGTTTTAGATTTAAATTTAATTTAGGTACTACAAATATTCAATTCTTGTGCCCATTTTATATATAGAGATTATAAAATCAAGCTATTTTTAGGAAATACAATTTCCAAACATTTTCTTTGATTGAAACATAAAATAACTTACCTTTAAACCTAAGTTTATAGTCTCTAATTTTTATAAAATAATTCACTTGATTTAAAATATGTTCTTTTTGGTGTAGATTAAATGGTTGCTAGAGCTAAATGGTGCACGAAGGAATTCAAAGGTGACAAAGGAAACAATCGAGCACTCATTCAACACTAAAAAATCAACATGGAAAGTCCAAATAATTTCAATAAATGCAGTGTTGATTGCAACAGTAGCATTTGCAGTAGCTTTTACTCTCCCAAGTGAAGACCAAAAAAACCACCTATATAGTAATTTATTTCAGTGTATAGTGATTTGTGATACATTAGCATTTTGCAGCTCAATTTCATCGGCAATTCTACTAATGTATGCACTTTATGGTAAACAAGAAGACCCCCTTCTTCTTAACACCTCTCTTACTAGATTATGGATAGCACTAATATCTTTATTATTGGTATTTGGGGCGAGCATCTGTGTGGTGGTGGCACCAAACAATGCAGTTTTAGCAGCCATTGTTTTGATTATGGTGGGCATTGTTCTGATTTTCATAAGAATAATGATATTCGTTCTAAGAAATATATATTCTTAGAAGATGAGTACCACCTTTGGACTTTGTTAATAATTATTTTTATCCACAACATGATCCCTGCTGCCAGTTGGATTTTTTACATATGGACGATAGTGATGATGGTTGGGCTTGGATGTCTTATTGGGCGAAGGAGATACTTGCAGTCAAAAGAAAACATCTCTAGAGATGATGGAAATTTCTTATGGTTTTTCATATGGTACTTGATTTTTGGCATATTTGATGCCCTCCCATTCACAATTGGTAGTATCCATCCGATTAGTTTCACATGGATTGCAATAGGGATTATATCATTTATTGGGCGAAGGATATACTTTCGATCAAAAGAAATCTCCAGAGATGATGACCACTACATATGGTTATTCTCATGGGATTCTATTTTTGGTACTATACTTATGTTTGTTATCTTTGAATTACTCCTTAATTAGTAGTTAGTAACTATTCATCTTATCCATCATAATCATTAATTCTTGTATTGTCAAATTGATTAAAAATATGTATTTTATTTATTTAATTTAAGATTTTTTAATAATTATAACAATTTAATTAACATGTATTAATTTAGTGTTATGATATTTCTACAATTCATTTTGAATGTAATTATATTGCTCCTAGCTTTGATTGTGTGTGAGTTTTTCATCAACGTTTCAGATCACACTTTGTGATCCATCATCAGAATAGAGAGATGAAAAGAAAATATGAATAAGTTGCAGACCTAGCTGGATTTAATAAAATGGAGATGTTTGAGAGAGGGGAAGCACAAAACCAAAGGAGAATTACAAGAATTAAAAATAATAAAACAAATGGATAAGTACAGAAAAACAACTTAAGAATATGCATCTAGCAAGAAAATAAAACAAGAGGGGAAGTAATAATGAAGAAGGGAAAAAATAGAAAAGAGAGTAATAAATCTAGGAGAAAAAAGAAGAATTTAAATAAATGCAAGGAGGTAAGTTGAAAAAACTAAAAGAACCTACAAAGCAATAGAAAAAATTTAAAATAAAAAAAGTCAGATATATAAATAAATATAAAATATACATGCACAACCAAATACAAACAAAATAAGACAAAATTGCAAACTTACCTGCAAATAAAAATGAATGTATATCTATATATACATGTATGCCTAAATATGAACCTACATGCACATACCAATATACAAAGGATATTAATATTATAGGGGTGCATAAATGTAAATATACAAGAATATAAAAAATATATATATAAAAAAAATAACCAACTATAAGTACAAGACAAGACAACAAAGTAAAAAATTCAAGAAATAGACACAAAAATGCAAAATATTTGTAAATAAATAAATACATAAATACATAAGAATGAGAAAAAATAAACCTAAAAAGCAAAATACACTGAACATTAAAACACAAAAAAATCATATATACATATAAACAAAGATGCATATAAAAGAGAATTGAAAGATAACCATAAAAACAACAAAATTAAATAATAAAAAAATTCAACAATTAGAAAAATAAACAAACCAAAAAGGCAGATAAGTGTACGCAAATATTTGCATTGGTGTACATTTAAAAAATACATGGGAAACATGTATGCTTTTTCTTTTGTGTTCTTGTTTAGTTTTTCATGTATTTTTTAAATGTATACCAATGTAAATATTTGTGTGCACTTATCTATCTCTTTGGTTTGTTTATTTTTGTAATTATTGAATGTTTTTATTAATTAATTTTGTTGTTTTTATGGTTATATTTTAATTGTATTTTATATGCATCTTTGCTTAAATAAGCATATATGATTGCTTTTGTGTTTTAATGTTTGTTGTATTTTATTTTTAGATTTATTTTTTCATGTTCTTAGGCATTTATGTATTTATTTATTTGTAAACATTTACTTTTTTGTGTCTATTTCTTAGACATTTTACTTTGTTGTGTTGTCTTGTACTTATAGTTAGGTATTTTTTATATAGTTTTTTGTATTCTTGTATATTTACATTTATGCACTTCTTTAATATTAATATCCTTTGTATATTTGTATGTGCATGTAGGTTCATATTTAGGCATACATGTATATAGAGATATAAATTCATTTTTATTTGCAAGTAATTTTGTAATTTTGTCTTAATCTGTTTGTATTTGGTTGCATGTATATTTTCATATTAATTTATATATCTAGCTTTTTAAATTTTCATTTTTAGTTCTTGCTAGGGAACTATAGCAAAGACCTATTCCTCAACAAGTTATTAATAACTTTGATTTTAACAAATGAGAATTCAACTTTTTTTTTCTATTTGACAAATACTTGTATATAGTTAAGGTAAATATGTAAAATATTTAACAAAATAAATATCCAAAATTAATTTTTTGAAATGTAATTGGCATAAAACTTTTGAGTGATAAGGGCAATTTTCTCAGTTCCATGATCAAAGTCGCGATTATTCTACAATTTGTTGGGGGTAGTTTTTCCGCCACTTTTAATTGCTCGCTTGATTTTGGGGACTTACAAATTATTTCCAATGGAAATATGAGACTGGCGCACGATAATCGAACTGTCATCATGACCCTCTCCAAGTTGTGTCGCATTAATTTTTTAGCTTGTACTTGTGCTTCAGGACTATAATTTTTCTCTGCCCCGCCACGCCCGACATTTCCCTTGCGTTCTCACTATAGGAAATGATTCTATTTTTTTGTTTATGTGTTGATTTTAGGTTATTTTTCAACTGATACAAAATCTGGTTGTGTATTTGTTTGCAGGAATCTTGAAAATGGGAATGAGAAGATTTGTTTCAGCTCCAAAATCTACGTTTAATTTTATCTATGTTTTTAATATTTATTTCTATGTTTGATACCCTATTATTTGTCTACAGTATACAACAACTGGTGAGTTCGTAATCACGTCCTCTTCAAACAAGCCAGTAATCACTCATCTTCAAACAACATAAATGCTTCGGGTACAAAGGCTTCAAGGCGAGGCGAGGCCAAGCTTTATTCCAAGGCATAGTGCACATTCTTAAGGAACTTTGTAAGAATATCCATAGAAGCGAAAAAATAAGGAGGGTTTTAGGTCAGTCAATTTATAGTCCATTGGGAGGCACCCATTTCAATTATTCTTCAATTTTTAATGTTAATTCAAGAAAGTGCTCAACGGAAGCTTCTGAAGGCCAAAAAACACTAGTAGACGGTAATAATAACAATAGCCTTTTTCTCTTTGATGCATTCATCTCTCCTAGTGAAAGGGTTTTAAGGCTTGTAGATGACATTGCTGGCCTCACATTGAATGAAGTAACTGACCTCATTGATGTTCTTAGGAAAAAGTTTGATATTAAAGAAATTCCCATTATGACCATGTTGATGCTTGAGATGGGAATGCCAATGATGCCTAGGGATGGTGCCAAGGCAAGGGCGGAAGCCAAGCCTGAAGAGAAGTAGCATGCTGCCAAGAACTTATTTGATTTGAAGCTTGAAAGTTTTGATGCAACTTTTAAGATTAAGGTTCTCAAAGAAGTTAGGATGTTTACTAATTTGGCTACCATCAAGGAAGCCAAAGAACTAGTGGAAAAAACCCTTGGGATTTTGAAGAAAGGGGTTCCCAAAGAAGAGGCTGAGCAGATAATTGAAAAACTAAAGGTTTGGGTGCTAAAGTTGTCTTGGAATAGTTTTAGTCTTTTCACCCAACTTGAACGGAAATAGGTCTTGGCTTATTTGGGAAGGAAATTTATTGATCTAATTGGATTAGATTTGCTTCCTACGCATTTTTAACAATCTTATTCAATAATTCCAACTGGCATAGTTTTAAGAGCAAGTTTCTTTTGTGATTATGACTTGTGTATTTGTTGTTCTAGCATGTTTCTATTTCTTGATTAAGCTTATGTTTATTAAGAAGCATGTGATCAACATCAAAATTTCCATAGAAATAGCATATCCTTGTAGTGCTAAGTCTTTTGTAGATGTTTGAAAACTTCTACTATATAAAGTTTTAAGTTTTCTGTCAATGGCATGCTACAAGAAACTGTTAAGTACTTTCAATTTCAATTTTAAGTATTTTCCACCATTATTTTAGATTGTCTAAAATATTCTTATTATAATTTGCAGGACTGTGTTAGTAGCATTTTTTCTGATAACCAGACCCAGCCTAGTGGAAGATTATGCTAGTTGTTACCTTCTAATTTGCGTATTTCCGACATCAGAATCTAGACTAACTCACCTTAAGAAATTAAGCTTTCTCTCCAACACTATATCATGATATATGTTATTTGGCATTCTGTTTTATGCAGGGTATTGCTGTAAATGCTCATATATTATTCACTTACTAGTTTTGCTATGTAGTTGGCCTTGTCTATAAATTCCTTTAAAAACATCAAAGAAACAACAAAAAATCATGAAAATTGAGAATTTCAAGCCATAAGTCCAAGTTCTAAATTATAATAGGCTATTTGAAACTTAGGAATATGTGAAACTAATCCCAACCTTGACATATACTAAGCTTAATTGTGCATTACCGTGTATTTATATTGATGGAAGGATAAATGTTAAAGTTTAATTTAACAAAATAAATAATAATAACAACAACAAAAGTTTTCCTATTGCAATTTAATGGGATGTGTACAAAGCACAATCAATTTGAAACTTGTTGCTGAAATTCCCATTCTTAACTGCATGGCATGCCTTATAACTGGTTAAGATGATATAGCAAACCATTTACCAGAAACCAAACACAAATAAATAAATAAACTACATTTATGAAAGATTTAGTGTTATCCATACAAACTGCGTCTATTCGATCAAAATCTCTTCTAAAATCAGCCCTATCCAAATGGAATATTATGTAATATCTTATCAAAATGGTTGCTTGGAAAATGTCAACACTTTATAATTGAGTAATTTCATCAAAAATCTGAAATAATAATATATTTCATATTAGTCAATCTTCTAATATAATAGGGTTGTACTCATGCATCTACTATCTTGCAAGCATTCTTTAAATGTGGTACACACTCTTTTTAGGATTATATTCATTATTGTAATCACCACTTGAATCAAGTTTCTCTTAACCAATTATTCAGTGCATTTTTTTGCATAGATGATCAATCAACATTTACCAAGTCTAAATAATATCATTCAATCCCAAATTCCAACCATTGGTAGCCTTCTTTTGTTCTAACCATGAACAACCTAATTTGCATCATGATGTTTTAATATTCTTCTCACTAATATCATCAAAAATATTGCATTTAATCTATTTCTTGCTATTGATATTTCTTGATTCAAAGAGATATCTCATGGGGCAGTCCATTGCTGAGTTGCTAATGCAACTCTAAAATTTGATTTATTAGTGATGGTTTTACGAATTTCTTACATACTTTCTTTAGTAAGATATTCAAAATTGGCCCACGATCCATTAAGGAAGTTTAGAGAATATAGTTTTAATTTCTTTTGGATGAATAAAAGTAAGCTATATTAATAGTTAAAAAGATAAAATAATTCTTATTTCTGGGAAATGCAATACATGATCTAACTAGAGATGTGGATAGTGTAGAAGTTGAAAAACCAACTTCACAGTCCCCAAGAATCACCTGCAAGCAATCACCTATCACATTCAACAGATATTCAAAACAAAAAACAAAGATGTTCTGTAAACCCTCAGAGCAAGTTTGTGAAAGCAAAAATCAGCATAATGATTATTGAAAGTAATTGTTTTACAAATAATACAAAAGCCTTCAAAAAGGAAATGATGTAATAAAGCAAGAAAAAATAACCCTAATCTTATCTTGAGCAAAAAGAGAGCTCAACAAGATAAGATAATTAAATAATAATTAACCTAGGAAATAAAATATGCCTAAGTAAACTTATGCTAAAGTGTAATTAAATAATTAATTATACCAACACCCCCCATAAGTACAACTTAGGGAGAAGCAAATTATTATGCAAGAGATGAGTCTCGGTAACAAGGCCTAATCAGGTACTCATTTACAAATGCAATGATGAGGTAGAGAAGGAAAACCCAGTGGGACAAAACCCCCCTACAATGAGATGACTGCTGCAAAGAAGCACTGGAAGAACACTATGAAGTAACATTGGAACCGCAATCTGACAAGCAAGGAAAGATACTTCTATCTACAACTGAAATAAAAAATAGAATCATAATAATGTGACAGCAGACCTGATGTCATGAAACACTAGAAAACTCACAAATTGGAACAACCCTAGAATATGTGAAGCAACAATAGATGAGATGATGACATAATCTGAAAACCGTGTATCTCGATACCGATGCCAAACTGTGACTAAAAATCTTCCATGGGTGAAGCCACAATAGTGGTTTACAATTTGATGGAGGAAGGAAAACTGAAAAAAATGGCCCCATGGAAAAAAAATTGGTTTTAGGGGTTCGAATGAACCTACAAGTTTGACCGATCTATAAAGGGGTTCGACCGAACCCATTAATTACGAGGCCCACATTTCTCACCCAAAAAAAAGAGGAAGGAAAAATGCATATTGAAGGGGGTTCGAATGAACCTTGGTTTGCTAGAACCCCTAGAGATTCGCTAGAACCCCCCTGGTTCTAGCAAACCCCCCTTTTCCCTAATTTTTTACTTTGTTCACACAAAAAACCTAATTTTTTACGTTTTGAAGCTCAGGTTGAGGATGAAAATGGGGGAATCTTCACAAAACCAATTGGAATCAGGTAGTCCTCGAAATGAGCTATCCAATGAATATAATTTTAATATTTTTTGGTTTTATTATGTATTTGTTTTTTTAGTTTTATTAAACATAGATTTTTTGTCAAAATTGAAGGTCTTTGTTTTGTACATGTGGAAAAATAGTAGATTATAAAAAAATAAAATTAAAAAATATGAGTGCACTATATATTGAATTCCTTGATCCAACAAAAAAAAAAAAATTGAATTTCAATATATACAAATAAAGTTATGCGTTATATGGTCGCGCTATGTCTGAATTGTCATTGGTTTGACTTCGAAACTTGATTAAAGAAAAAAATATTCAATAAAAAACTATCCAACCAAGTGGAAGCACTAGATATCGGAGTTAAAAATCTAAATTCAAAAGAATTATAATTTTATCGTTCATGGAAAAAGAAGTTATGCATTATACGGTATGCGTCACTTTTTAAAAATGTTGTTTTCTCAAAAAAACCAGTTTTTGTGGGAGATGGAAAAAGAAGTGCAATATGATTCCAAAAATTTTGAAAAAAATATTTTTAGAATCTACAGACAAAATGTGATGAGACTCTAGTTTGCATTATCTTCAAATTCCTCATGGTTTAGTCGCTATAGGTGCCTGAATGTGAAGATTTAGTTAAAAAAAATTAGTGTCTAGTTTGGCCAAAAATTGTAAACCACTATTGTGGGATCACCCCCATAGGAACAAGTACCATGAATATTCTAGAACATTAGCCATAAAAAAATGGCCCTCAAACTGAGAAAGATCTGAACTAATGTGGATCAAGAACCATAATCTATCAACTGAAGTGTGAACCGATGTGAATCTGATATGTGTCAAGCTAGAGCAAAAATGTGGCCAAAAGAAACTAAGAAACCAGATATAACCCATGCAAACTATCATCAAAATAAAATGGAGATCAAAGTGCATGCACACTCTAATTGAATTATTATGCAAGAAACCCTACTAATGGAACTTTATCTCAGTTCATTTATTACAATACCTAATGATTGTAAAATGAGAGAATGCATAAACTAAAGAGAAAATGCAAACCAAGTGCATGAAAACAAAAATGAGTGCATGCACAAATCAATGTTCACATCTACCTCCATGATGAAAAATATCTTCAAATATATCTAGAGGTCATAACTAGCTTTCCAATGATATATCGTTTGCGAAAATCCGACACCATGGCCAAAAGTTATGAATTTTTTAAAAAATTGAATTTAGCTTGCAGGAAATGGGTTTTCTAGCAAAAAAAAGTTTACTTCTGATTTAATTTCTGCAAAATTTGTTCACAATGAGTAGAAAAAAATAGAAACTCAGAAATATTTTGAAGCTAAGAACAAAACCCAGAAATCATTTTTTTATCCAGCAAACAAAAGATGAAAAAATAATTTAAAAAAAAAATTTATCCAAGAGAAAAATAACACGAGCCAATTTTTGTACATAAATTTTCTCTAGATCCGTACAAGATATCAAAAATATAAAAGATACCCAGTTTAGATTTCGACCCTAGCTACAAAATATAGAAATCATTTTTCCTACAACTGAGTGGAAGCTAGATTTCTGAAGCAAAAATGAAAAATAGCTTCAAACCCTTACACAAAAAAGGACATTGTGAGAGAATATCTTCAAAACATGAACATGCAGCAACATGTCTGGAGCTCTGATACCATGTCGAAGTTGAAAAACCAACTTCATAGTCCCCAAGAATCACCTGCAAGCAATCACCTATTACATGCAACAGATATTCAGAACAAAAAAGAAAGATGTTCTGTAAACCCTCAGAGCAAGTTTGTGCAAGAAAAAATCAGCATAATGATTATTGAAAGTAATTGTTTTACAAATAATACAAAAACCTTCAAAAAGGAAATGATGCAATAAAGCAAGAAAAAACAACCCTAATCTTATATTGAGCAGAAAGACAACTCAACAAGATAAGGATAATTAAATAATAATTAACCTAGGAAATAAAATATGCCAAGTAAACTTATGCTAAAGTGTAATTAGATAATTAATTACACCAATAGGTAGATCAATCAACAAGAACCTTAGAATTGAAACTATCTTGGTTAGTTACATTACAATTTCTAGATACACATAAGAAGACCAAAATCATGTGCTGTGCTCTAATGATCCCCATTCCCTAGCTATCCTAGGAAATATGAATTATGGCCTATTGGAGCTATCAAAGTTTAGTTTTAAAGTCAAAGGAGGAGGCAAATCTGAATGTTGAATTGGCATGTCCATGAGGCACTTTCAAAACTTTTATTTATTCCATTTTAACCAAAGCATTGCTTTGTGAATCAATATTCTCTCTACTACAAAATAAAGTAGATGAGAGAGACCAATATGTTTTGTTTCAAACCATAGAAGTTTCAATATTATAGATTTAGGAAAGTTCATAAAGAGAGCATGGTTGATAGGATTTAAATGACTAGATGTTTGAAATGATATTTATATCTTGGAACTGCTAAAGCTAGGATTAAGAATTTGTTGTATGATCTAAAAGCAACAACATCCCAATGATGTTTTCCAAAAAGAAAAGAAATGTATATATAAGCTACCAAAGACCACTTGATATGCTTAGTTTTTCCTTATATTAAAAAAACCATCTAGAAATTATTCTATTTTGACCATAGAGGACTAATGAAATGGATAGGCACAACAATTATTTAAAACTTTAAAATATAAAAGATCTTTATTTTCCTTTTAACTAAAAGTCTAAAAGCATATATAAAAACCGTTGTTGGATGTGCAAAATAAAATAATACTCTTTGGTTTTGTCTTGATAAATTTGGAAAACATAATGGTGTTATTTCACATATGTTCTCTTCATGATTCTTACAGTGATCTGAATAATATTTTCCCCATTGTTTTTATTGTGCTTACTCTATCTACATGTCCGATAATATTATTGAACTAGCTTTGCCATGAAGTATAGTGAAATTTAAAGCATCATTTGTTTTAATTTTTCGATATTGCTTATGACAAATATGCATTTAAAGTTGGAAATTTTTATGTATTACAAAACATCATATTTGGAAAGTTCAACTTGGTGAAAATTTTGCATAAAGTGGCACTATGAATGTTACAGTCCATGATTGAATTTAAGACTGTCATTTTAGTCAGAGATGATTTCAACTAGTTTTAAGGAGTGTAGCCCTCCAACATCCTCTCTTCCATAACAAACTAGATTGGCAGTTCACCAAATAGAAGATAAACAAGACAAAAGATTGTGCTTCAGATGCAAAAGCATATTAGAACATTCTTTTTTTTGATATAGAGGAATTGGCACTAGCTAGAACCCCATTTATGAGGTCTTAAATTACATACTATGGCTGCTGGCAGAAGTGAGTGTAATTGCATGCGACATCCTTGTAGGTTTGAGACTACAAGTTCATATTCTGCATCTATTTTGACAGAGTCAATAAGAATATATTTATAACTACCTGCACAAATAAGATAGATCTATATTCATTTCAAACCAAAATTTTTATTACAATTATCAGCTGCAAAGTCTCTTCAAAGAAAACATCCTAAGGATAATGTCTTCGAATCCCCTTAACTCAGGGATTTTTGCAAGTTATTTTTACATGGGATGTTGTAAATGAATGATCTTCTTTTGATTTTTATTTCTTCTCTATCTTTTTTCTTTCTTTCTTTTTCTTTAGAAATTGGACTCACTAAATTATTTTAGTTTATATATGCAGACTACTAACACTGTCTAGGATGTTCTGTTGTAAGTATGAGCAACAAAATGATTTTTAAAGATGTATCTTCAAACTACCCCACCTCCTCTCACACCAACATCAACACTTTCAATTTTTATTAGACATATATTACATGGTGTAATCCAAGAATACATTTATAAATGTAAACTATTTATTATTAGATGAAAACTTGCTTTTTATGTATCTATTATTTATTCGTTTTATAAACATTGTTTCTAATACTTAGCAAACACAACAAATTAAAACAAAAAGTTGTTCTAGAACTTTTGGGCAGGAACTTCACTGCTCTGCAGCTCTTGTTTTCTATTTCTTTGTAGGTTATTTTAGTTTTTCCAACTTGCCTCCTTGCACTTATTTAAATTCTTCTTTTTCTCCTTCTAGTTTTCTTGCTCTCTTTTCTATTTTTTCCCTTCATTATTACTTCCCCTATTTTTTTATTTTCTTGCTTGGTGCATATTCTTAAGTTTTTTTTCTTTACTTATCCGTTTGTTTTATTATTTTTAATTCTTGTAATTCTCCTTGGATTTTGTGCTTTCCCCTCTCTCAAACATCTCCCTCTTATCAAACCCAACTAGGCCTACAACTTATCCATTTTTTCTCTTCGACTCTCTATCCTGATAATGGATCACAAAGTGTGATCCTTGATGAAAAAACTCACACACAATCAAAGCTAGAAGCAATATAATTACATGTATTAATTTACATGTAATATATTATTTTAGTGGAAAGTTTTGATTATTTCAATTTTGAATTCAAAAAAGTAAAATCAGCTAAATAATAATTTATGAAGACTATTTACTAAGAAAGCATTAAATGTCATCAATATTCAACAAATATTTATTCTAAAGAGAAAACTCAATTTCAACCATGTCAGTCATAATTGTATTCAATATGAATTAAACTAGGGGTAAAAGGCCAACCCTTACAATTGTAATATTCACTAACCCAATAATAATTGTGATATTTAACTTGCAAAAATTTAATGATCTTAAATTGTTATCCAACCTATCTTTGAATCACTACATGTCATAATACATATATTGAATAGAAAATAAATAATTAAACATTAGAATAAGTTACAAAAGCAAACAATTCCAATTATGTGACATATTTTATTCTTATTAATCTAATACTTTATAATAAATTTATTTTTGAAAAATATGTATATATATTTAATCAAACAAAACTAACATACCTATCTTAAATAAATATATGTAAAAAATATCATATTATTTTGAAGTTTCTACCATCTATTGAGTGCATATATTTATGAAAGGAGGTATTTTTTAACTATTTGTATATTTAAATGTGAGCAAGGATATGCAATTAGTATGTTGCATTGTATAAGGGAAATTATGCAAGTCAATATTTTTTATTATTTTCTTAGGGAGTGATTTATGGGTATGTGCACATTTATGGGTAAGTGCACAAAGATGAGTAAGTGGACAAAGATGAGGGGCCAAAAAAGGGTCTTAAGTAGTCTTTTTTTTTTAAATAAGGAAATACTGATCTTGGATGAGAAATTGAGGATATTTATGCTCAAAACTTTAAGATGCAATAAAACAAGGACTATATTGGTCTGATTGTACTTTCTAAACTACTAATTTTATTTTAAAATGGTAGAGATTAAGGGGTTCAAAAAAAAATTTGATAAAGGAAAAAATGGGTTTTACAGGGACCCAAAACCACAAAGTTTACAAGTATAATAAAGAAACAACATTATAGACCCCAAAAAACAAGAAGGTTGCCCACTAGAAAAAGCCAAGAGAAGATCACAACCACCAACCAAAAGCTAGCATAGACCAACAAAAAAGAACCAGCAGATAAACACCCAAAACTAACCTAAAGATTTCAAAGTATCAACAACCTCAGCTTCGAGGTTGCACATATCCTGGATGCCCTTTTTTAGAGCCCGAACCTCCTATGGCATTGAATCATACTTTCTCTTCAGGTGCACTCTTGTCCTCTTTGAGATGCCTGCTTCCTCAATCTTGCTTTTGTCCTTATTAGCATCAAGATCCACCACTAGAGAACCCTTTTGGAGATTATCCTTTTTCTCAACCATAGTGCTTATGACCATGGTGTTATGTTTAGCAATTATGTGGTTTTGCTCCATGATAGCTTTCATAGTGTCCCTGATTTTTCTCATTTCTCCCTCCAAAACCTTAAACTCCTTCTTCATCTTGTCCATGAGCTCATCATTGCATTGAAGGTTCTCAGCCATTAACCTCATATTCTCCTCATTACCCACACCCTTAGTAGTATTTTGAGTCATGCCATTGGCTTTCATTTCTTCCAGCTTACTCATAAGAGCCCTATTTTTTAAGTTGAGGTCCTTTATCTCATGAAAAACTCACCTCATAATCCTGAAATAATCTATAGCCCAATTTCTAGCTATAGCTAAATATCATAAGGAAACTTCGGGTCGGGCTTAAAGTAGTGGTCTTTAGGGTTAATATTGCTAGGGAATCTAGGTATGTTATCTCTATCTGTGGAACGGTAAGAGGTATAAGAATCATCACTGGATTTGGGGGCTTCACTTTTATCCTCTGGGGAGTCCTTAGAATAGGAGACCAATTTATTAACTGGGGGTCCCTTTTCTTTAAATTCACTTTCTGAGCAGAACCAACAGGGGTTTTCACAAGGGGTTCAAAAAAGTTACCCACACAAATTGGTCCTAATTTTTTTTTAAAATATAACATAGCATCTGTTGTGGGTAAATCAAAATGTTAAATTTTTTAGTATATTTAAAATTGCTTCGGTGATAAATTAGCTAACAATTTGTAGTATAGTCCCATTTTTTCTGATAACTTTTTAATGAATATATGATTTTTTACTAATTTTCAAAGTGTACACATCCTAAAAAATTAAAATTTGACTATGCTACCCTTATAATTTTTGAATATGTGTAGAATGGATTCTATTTTATTAAAATGTAATTTATTTGAAATTTCAATAAATGATTAAAAAATAAATTAAAAAATACCAAACATTGATTTTTGAAAAAAATGGATACACCAACAAAATATATTAAAGATGAAAGCCTTAACACTATCAAAATATGAAAAAAATACGTTAAATAGCTAAGATAGATCTTACCATTACCCAGGTGTTTGTTTTACTCGACCTTGAAACACGTGCAAACTTGATGATTAACACAAATGAGATTATGTGAAATTTTGCAGAATATGCAAAAACACATTTTTGGGCATTGGAAAGGCAGTCCAAGCCTTTGGGTTGGAAATCCAAAGAAAATCCAAGCCAAAGGCTTGGATATTCCCAAAGCAAGACAAAATGTGAGTGCATTTTAATGAGCTTACATTTTGGTCTGCATTGAAAAAAATCATGTCTTTTTTTTCTTTCTTCTTTCATGTATATAGTTTCAAGATGGTTGAGAGTGGTTTTAATGACTCATTATTAATCCCTTACACTCTATACCTCTCTCTCACTATCTCCATCCCTTTATCTACCTCTCTCTCCCTTGAGCTCAATAACTACCTCTCTAACTATACATCCTTCTCTCTCTCGCTAATTCTCTCTATCTCACTTCTCTCTCGATCTCTCCCTTCCTCCCTCCTTCCCTCTCTACTTATCTCTATCTCTCCCTCTCCTTCTACCTCTCTCTATATCTACCTCCTCTCTCCCTCTCCTTCTACCTCTCTCTTTCTCGCTCTCTCCTTCCCTCTCTAATTTTATCTCTCTCTCTCTCTCTCTCTCTCTCATGGTCGGTCGCCGTATCGCCGCATCATCATCATCATCGTTCATTTTATCGCCAGGCAATAAATCGACAAATAATAATGGGTCATTGCCGAAATCTGCGTCTCCGTCATGGAGTAGCATCAGATCCGTCGTCTTATCGCAATCTCGCATGTCATCATCATGTCTGCCCGCCGTAATGTTTGTCGTCATGCACAGCATGTCGCCGAATGTCGTTCCATACTCACCTACCTCTCATCCATTCCTCCCTTTTCCACTCTCTCTCTATGCCTTTCTATCACATCTCTCTCTCCTCTCTCTCTCTCTCTCTCTCTCTCTCTCTCTCTCTCTCTCTCTCTCTCTCTCTCTCTCTCTCTCTCTCTCTCTCTCTCTCTCTCTCTCTCTCTCTCTCTCTCTCTCTCTCCCTCTCTCATTCCCTCTCTACTTCTCTCTACCACTCTCTAAATCTCCTTCCCTATCTAATTATCTAAATATCCCCTCTCCCTCCATAATTCTCTCTATATCTATTTGTCTATCTCTCTCTCTATCTCACTTATGTCTCCCTCCCTACCTCTTCCCCTAGGATTGATGGTTGATGGTTTAGGGTTTAAGTATAAGGTTGAGGGTGGAGGGATAATGTTCAGGGTTGGGGATATAAAATTAAGTGTATAGGGTATAGAGATTAGGGTCTAGGATATTGGGTGTAGGGTTTAGAGTGTAGGGTTTAGCATATAAGGTATAGAATTAAGGGTTGAGAGTGTAGGGTTTATGGTTTAAGTATAGGGTTGAGGGTATAGTGTTTATAATTTAGGGCTTAGGGGACAAGGTTGAATATATGGTTTAGGGTTTAATTACAGGGTTAAGGTATAATGTTCAAGGTTTAGGTTATGTGATTGAGGGTATAGGATTTATGGTTGATGGTATAGGGTTAAGTGTATAGGGTATAGGGATTAGGATTTAGGATATTCATTATAGGGTTTGGGATATTGAGAAAGAGGGTGAGAGATGGAGAGAGAGAGGGAGAGAGAGGGAGAAGTAGAGAGGGAAGGAGAGAGAGAGGTGATAGAGAGAGAAGTAGAGAGGAGAGGAAGGTGGGGATATTGAGAGAGAGGAGGGAGGGAGGGAGAGAGCTAGAGAGTGATAGGTTAGATAGAGAGAAGTAGAGAGGGAAGGTGAGTGGAAGGAAGAGAGAGAGGGGGAGATAGAGAAAAATAAAGAGGGAAGGAAGGAGGGAGAGAGAGGTGAGATAGAGAGAAGTATATACGAAAGGAGAGAGAGAGAGGGGAGGAAGATGGGTAGATTGAGAGAGAGGGAAAGAGAGGGAAGGAGAAAGGGAGAGGTAGATATGGAGAAAGATAGAAAATTATATAGGGAATGAGAGATAGAGAGGGATAATGGTGTGATAAAGAGTAGAGATGGAAGGAGAGAGTGAAGAAAGATGGGGGAGGGAGGGAGAGAAATAGATAGGGAAGGATTAAGGCTAGGAGGTTGAGAGGGAGAAAGATAGAGGGAGAGGGAGAGAGGGAAGCAGAGAGGGAGTAGAGATGGAAATGGGGAGAGATAGAGATATAGATATCGAGAGAGGAGGGAGAGAGGGGAGAGAGAGGGGAAGAAAGAGGGAGAGAGAGGGAAGGATGGAGGGATAGATAGAGATGAGAGAGAGAAATAGAGAGGGAAGGAGGAAGGTTAGGAGATTGAGAGATGGAGAGAAAGACAGAGGAGGAAGGTGGGGATAATTAGGGAGAGGGAGTGATATGGAAGGAGGGAGGAGAAAGAGAATGGTGATCGATAGAGAGTAGAGAGGGAAAAAGAGAGTGAGAGAAATATGGAAGAGAGAGAGGAGGAAGGTGGGAAGATTGGGAGAGGGAAGGAGGGAGGGAGAGGTAGAGATGGAGAAAGGGAGATAGAGAAGTATATAGGGAAGGATAGATAGAGAGGGAGAAGTAGAGAGAGAGAGAATGGTGAGGTAGAGAGTAGAGAGGAAAGGAGAGAGCAAGAAAAATATGGAGAGAGAGGGAAGGATGGAGGTAGAAGTAGAGATGGAGAGAGAGAGAGAAATAGAGAGGGAAAGAGAAAGGTTAGGAGATTGAGAGAGAGGGAGAGAGAGAGGGAAGGATTTAGGGAGATGTAGAGATGGAGAGATAGATAGAGAATAGTATATATGGAAGGGGGGAAGGAGAAATAGAGAGAATGAGAGAGGGAGAGATAGATAGAGAGAGATAGCTAGAGAAAAGTATATAGTGAAGGAGATATAGAGAGGGAGAAGTAGAGATAGAGAAAATGATAAGATATTGAGTAGAGAGGAAAGGAGAGAGTAAGAGAAATATGGAGAGAGGAGGAATATTGGGCTATTGTGAGAGAGAAAGAGACAGGGAGAGAGAGGGAAGGAGGGAGGGAGATGTAGACATTGAGAGAAAGCGATAGAGAGAAGTATATAGGGAAGAAAAGATAGAGAGGGGGGAGGAGGGATGGATAAGTAGAGAGATAGAGAGAGAGAGAGCGGTGATAGATAGAGGTGATATAGAGAGAGGATGAAAGGAAGTGAAATGGAGAGAATGATAGAGGTTGAGAAGGGAGGAGGAAGGTGGAGAGATTGAGAGAGAGAGGAGGGAGTGAGGTAGAGATGGATATGTTAGATAGAGAAATGTAGAGAGGGAAGGTGGGTGAAGAGAGAGAGAGAGAGAGAGAGAGAGAGAGAGAGAGGGGGGGGGAGATTGTAATGTACCATTTTCTAAAAATATCTGTTACTATTTTTAGTAAACCTAGTTTTCAAAATTGCCAATTAGGATCTGCAGATAAATCGGGTAAAATGGATTTTCAAGACAAAATAATAATTAATTTTTGATAATAAATTAACTATTATTTTTAATTTATTTTTAAGGGGCCAATTTGGGTGTTGAAATTTTGGAAGAGTTAGTTTGGAGCATGTTTTGGATAAAAATGAAGATTTAATTGCTTTTGACAATAGTTGTCATAAAAGAAAATCTTTTTGGGAAGTTGCTTATTTCATGGAGGCCACTTATGAATTTAAGAGTTACAAAATTAAGAAATGCAAGATTCCTTCCATTCTTTGCATGTTTTTTGGGCACCCAAGAAGCTTCATGACGAAGGTAACACCTAAAATGTAGATTCTTGCCTTTTTGGATTATTCTATGTATGTTATTCTCAGAGTTTATGATTTTTCTTCTAAGGTTGGGAAATTGAAGAAGGAATAAATACAAGGCTGATAAACTAAGTTTTTAAAGGATTGAAGGTAGTGGTTCTGATGGTCTCTAGGATCAAATTCATATAGAGTCTGACATATTGCTTCATTGAATTTAGTTTAATATATTTCTTTCAATACTTGTAGGTGTAGTTTTGAGAATAAGTGAGTTGTTTGTTTTCAGCTTGTTGTGATATCTTTTAGCAGAAAATGTATTTTTATAGAAACATATTTTAATGTAATATTTCTGCTCTAAGGTATAGATTTTGGATTAATTGGTTGTGTTGTATTCAACATCATTTTGGGTTCTTATTTGGGTTTGCAACATCTGGGTATTTCTTTGTATTTTGTTGTAGTTGTAACTTGCTATTAATAGTAGTTAGTAACAACAAATATGATTATATCACTCAAATGAAGAGTATGATGGCCATCAAGAGTCATAAAAAATATTCAAATTCAAGTGGAAGATATCTCAGGAGAAAATTCATGAAACCTTCATCTTCTAGTTTTGATGGATCAACCCAGATCTCAGTTAGAGCTTGGTTATTTGAGAAACAAGACTGTTACTATTCTAGTTCCATGGAGGATCAAGTGGCCATTCAACATGTGATCTTCCACATTGAGGGATCTCCTCATGATTGGTGGTACCAAGGTATGAACACCCAATATCACATTTAGGTAAATTTATTTGATGAATTTTTTCAAAGGTTGATTGATAGATTTGAATAAAAAATGTTGAAAGATGTTAAAGAACCTGAGACAATGATAGAAACACTTGAGACACAAATTAAAGATATGGAGGAGACGGTGATGATGCAACATGAAGAAAAATCATATTTTCAAAAAGAAGAGGGAGTTCAACTAGAGCCACTCCAAGGAATAGTGGTCGAAGGTAACAATTCTTTAATTAAAGGAAATATGTCAATGATTTCTAGTAAGCTTCCATTTTAGGAAAATGTAAGTATGGAAAGGAGTTAGTGCCAAGTGAGAATGTTCAATATAATAGCTCTATTGTTGGAAATATTTTCATGATGGATTTTATTGCTCAACCTTATCCTACTAATAAATTTCATTATGAGAGTGATAGTTCTACTATGAATTTATCAAAAATTCCTAAAGGAGAAGAGGAAGATTTTAGCTCTAGGAAGTTGGATCAGGAATCTCTTAGAAAGGAAATAACACATGAGAAACATAATGAATACATTCACCTTTGTTGCAACAATAAACCCACTTTCACTTGGGACCCAGGTGTACTAACACCTAAGCATCTTGAGGGTCTATTTTAGAATGAATATCCCTTTCATTCTGATGTTTCAGTTTCAACTCGGGAGTTATTTCAGGAGCATAAAATTGAGGAAGATAAGGCTGAAATCCTTGATGTTTATTAAAGAAACATAAGCCTTGGTTGTGAGCATGAATATAGTATCCTTGTTTTCCATAAAATGGATAAAGAAGAAGTACATGAGGATTGGGATGAACATGGTGTTGTTGGTGACAAATTAGTCCGACAAAATCATGATGGAGAATGTAATTTTAATTTGATACAACCACTAGGGAGATTACAAATCTCAATACCAACACATTGGGTATGTAATGCATTCTAATCTTCAAGTATTCAAATAGTTATGTGTGTGCAATGGTTGCATTCCATGTGTGACTTTCTACATAATCATCATTCTAGAATAATAAATAACACGTGAAAGGAAAAATATGGTGTTGGAAGGAGTAACTAAGGAAGCAATGGGAGTAGACATATATCTAAAGACTTCTTGTGAGAGACAAGTTTCATGGATAATACGATTTTTGGTGATAGAGGATATGCATGGTATCACATTTTATGGTAAGGATTATAGTCTTCATTTTGATTTTCAAGTGTTTCCAAATAAAATAACATATTTTTCCATAACATGTTCCTAGGAATACCCTTGGATAGAGGAATCCAACATTTCATAGAGTTGGAAACTATATGGAAGAATGATGTCACATATCTTGACCAATACATTGGCATTTAGGGGTCTCAGGAGGATGTAACAAAAGAATATTTGGAAGGGATTAAAAAGGTAAACAACTCATGTGATGCACTTTTCATTTCAAATCCATTTGTGGGAAGATATGATGTTTTATGGGATGATATTTGGGCTTCCTTAACATAAATGTTGGGCTACATTCAATTTGAGAACATGAGGTTGACATATGCTACAACATGTTTCTATGAGGAGTTAGAAGATGTCTCCATTAAGGGGTATTCACATGAGAAGGTACAATTGTGGAAGAATTCAAGGGAAGTGGTAATTATTTTAATATCATGCATCTCAATAGTCAATGTGTAATACTTTATGTAGAAATCCAAATTTGGACACTTAATTTATCCAAATTTATCCCCTTTTCATCTAAACATCCTCTTATCTGAGTTAATTAAGTAATATTACTATTATTTAATTAATATCCTTAATTCTGCCAAATCCCTAAGGTATTTAATTAATAATTAAATACCTTACCCTCCTTAATCCCCTTTTCATCAAATGAATTAAATAAATATTACATTTATTTAATTCCTCACATGTCATTTTCATCTAATCCTAATCCATCTCCAATCTCTTCATCATGGGATGTGTCACATCCTCCAACTTTTGCAAGTTGGCTTCTAATCCCCATTAATCCCTAATTATCCTCTAATTACTGATTAGTTAAGCCTAATCAGTACCTTGGTCAACTCTCCCCATCCCCCAAGGAATTTTTAATTCTTTTTTATTCATCCAAGGCTCCTATCTTCCCCATGTGAATTTTTAATTCACTTTTATTCCTCCTAGAATCCCTTTTCCCATGCATCTTCTAGAATCTTTGACTTGTCACATCAAGTCATATGTGACAAACTTCCACCTTTTTAGAGACCCTCTCTTATCCACTAGATTCTCCCAAGCATGTGAATTTTTAATTCACATTTATTCCTCAAGGAATCTTCTCATCTCCCAATGTACTTCCAAGGTACATGTCCTTCCTCCACATCATGTACCTCCCTTCCACATCACCTACACATCATCTCACCCTTAGCCACTTCACATCCCACATGTCAAGATGTGAGGGCTTGTGAGTCCTCAACTCACCTTAGCCCTTCATCTTGGCCTTGTTGGATAAATCTCAACCATTGAATTCTCTAGAGAATTCAAGTTTCTCTATAAATACCCCCTCCTATAAGGCATAAAGAAGACTTAGTCATTTTGCAACTGAATGCTCTCATTTTGTGCACTTATCTAGCCATCCATTTCATCTATTTGTGTTTTCATCCAACCATATAGTTAAATCTTTCATTTAGCCACATCAAGAGCCATCCAAGGAGCATACAAAGCAATCCAAAATCAAGGGCCAACCAAGGAGTTTCAGTTGTAAAAAGAAGGTATAACCATTTGCAATCATTTTACACTTTTTCTCTTTGCATTTAACAAACTTTTAGGCTAATCTTGAGGTGTTTCTTTGTGTTTTTACATTGCATTTTAGTTGTTTAGAATAGGTAAAACATTTAGATATCACACTTTCAATTTGAACAAAAAGAGAAGCTACAACATTGATGAGAAGAACACAAGAAGCTTGGGTTAAGTTTGTGAAGGTAACCATATCATGATATGTAATTTTCATTTTAGATTTATTACCATATTTATCTACAAGATGTGATTTTGTAGGAAATGGAGTTGTTATGGTTATTTTGAAAAGGAGGAGCTCCATGAAGTTTGAAAGCATGGAAAGCGAAGTTTCAAGAAATGGTTTCAAATCCTTCTCCAAACCATTTAGCTTGTTGAAAATAATTTAGGGGTTGCTGATTTTGAATAATTTAAGAGGTTTGAAAATGTTGGTGAAGATATTTTCAAACATCACATGGCTTCCCACTAATTCAACATTGGACATATTGATGTCTATTACTTAGGTTTGTCATTTTGGTAGTTGTTACATCAGTTGCATGTTGCTGATTTCAGTAAATTCACTTATGAACAACTATATATTGGTGTGTTTTGGGGAAGAATATTTGCTTTATAATGTTAGAAGAAGTCCTACATATTAGAGAGAACTAATCTACCCATCATAACACTTATTTGGAGAATATATAGGGAAGTTATTCTTGTAGTGTAGTATGTGTGTCTTGT